>JALIZF010001765.1:0-725455 GCA_029948255.1 Telmatactis stephensoni
GGAACAATTGTATATTGAATTAATTATCTCTTCGCTCACAACAGAGCGCTCATTGAAAGGGTTGTCATGGCGGAACAATTGTAAATTGAATAAATTATATCTTCACTCCCAACAGAGCGCGCATTCAAAATGTTTTCATGACGGAACAATTGTAAATTGAATAAATTATTTTTCGCTCAAAACACAGCGCGCATTTAAATGGTTTTCATGACGGAACAATTGTAAATTGAACTAATTATCTCTTCTCTCAAAACAGAGCGCGCATTCAAAGGGTTTTCGTGACAGAACAATTGTCAATTGAATAAATTATCTCTTCACTCACAACACAGCGCGCATGGAAATGGTTTTCATGACGGAACAATTGATAATTGAATAAATTAGATCTTCACTCACAACACAGCGAACATTCAAATGTTTTCATGACGGAACAATTGTAAATTGAATAAATTATCTCTTCACTCAAAACAGAGCGCGCATTCAAAATGTTTTCATGACGGAACAATTGTAAATTGAATTAATTATTTCTTCACTCACAACAGAGCGCGCATTCAAAGGGTTTTCATGATGGAATTATGGTAAATTGAATAAATTATTTCTTCACTCACAACAGCGCGCATTCAAAGGGTTTTCATGACGGATCAATTGTAAATTGAGCAAATTATTTATTCGCTCACAACAGAGCGTGCATTCAAAATGTTTTCATGACGGAACAATTGTAAATTGAATTAATTATCTCTTCACTCAAAACAAAGCGCGCATTCAAAGGGTTTTCGTGGCAGAACAACTGTCAATTTAATAAATTATCTCTTCGCTCACAAAAGAGCAGAATTTTTTTCATGACGGAACAATTGTAAATTGAATAAATTAGATCTTCACTCACAACAGAGCGAACATTCAAATGTTTTCATGACAGAACAATTGTAAATTAAATAAATTATCTCTTCACTCACAACACAGCGCGCATGAAAATGGTTTTCATGACAGAACAATTGATAATTGAATAAATTAGATCTTCACTCAAAACAGAGCGCGCATTCAAAGGGTTTTCATAACAGAACAATTGTAAATTGAATAAATTATCTCTTCACTCACAACAGAGCGCGCATTCAAAATGTTTTCATGACAGAGCAATTGTAAATTGAATAAAATATCTCTTTACTCAAAACAGAGCGCGCATTCAAAATGTTTTCATAACAGAACAAATGTAAATTGAATAAAATATCTCTTCACTCACAACAGAGCAGAAATGTTTTCATGACGGAACAATTGTAAATTGAATAAATTAGATCTTCACTCACAACAGAGCGAACATTCAAATGTTTTCATGACGGAACAATTGTAAATTGAATAAATTAGATCTTCACTCACAACAGAGCGAACATTCAAATGTTTTCATGACAGAACAATTGTAAATTAAATAAATTATCTCTTCACTCAAAACAGAGCGCGCATTCAAAGGGTTTTCATGGCGGAACAATTGTAAATTGAATAAATTATCTCTTCACTCACAACACAGCGCGCATGGAAATGGTTTTCATGACGGAACAAATGATAATTGAATAAATTAGATCTTCACTCACAACAGAGTGCGAATTCAAAGGGTTTTCATGACGGAACAATTGTATATTGAATTAATTATCTCTTCGCTCACAACAGAGCGCTCATTGAAAGGGTTGTCATGGCGGAACAATTGTAAATTGAATAAATTATATCTTCACTCCCAACAGAGCGCGCATTCAAAATGTTTTCATGACGGAACAATTGTAAATTGAATAAATTATTTTTCGCTCAAAACACAGCGCGCATTTAAATGGTTTTCATGACGGAACAATTGTAAATTGAACTAATTATCTCTTCACTCAAAACAGAGCGCGCATTCAAAGGGTTTTCGTGACAGAACAATTGTCAATTGAATAAATTATCTCTTCACTCACAACAGCGCGCATGGAAATGGTTTTCATGACGGAACAATTGATAATTGAATAAATTAGATCTTCACTCACAACAGAGCGCGCATTCAAAGGGTTTTCATAACAGAACAATTGTAAATTGAATAAAATATCTCTTCACTCAAAACAGAGCGCGCATTCAAAATGTTTTCATAACAGTACAATTGTAAATTGAATAAATTAGATCTTCACTCACAACAGAGCGAACATTCAAATGTTTTCATAACAGAACAATTGTAAATTGAATAAAATATCTCTTCGCTCACAACAGAGCAGAAATGTTTTCATGACGGAACAATTGTAAATTGAAGAAATTAGATTTTCACTCACAACAGAGCGAACATTCAAATGTTTTCATGACGGAACAATTGTAAATTGAGCAAATTAGATCTTCACTCACAACAGAGCGAACATTCAAATGTTTTCATGACGGAACAATTGTAAATTGAATAAATTAGATCTTCACTCACAACAGAGCGAACATTCAAAGGGTTTTCATGACGGAACAATTGTAAATTGAATAAATTATTTCTTCAGTCACAACAGAGCGCGCATTCAAAATGTTTTCATGACGGATCAATGGTAAATTGAGCAAATTATTTATTCGCTCACAACAGAGCGTGCATTCAAAATGTTTTCATGACGGAACAATTGTAAATTGAATTAATTATCTCTTCACTCAAAACAAAGCGCGCATTCAAAGGGTTTTCGTGGCAGAACAACTGTCAATTTAATAAATTATCTCTTCGCTCACAAAAGAGCAGAATTTTTTTCATGACGGAACAATTGTAAATTGAATAAATTAGATCTTCACTCACAACAGAGCGAACATTCAAATGTTTTCATGACAGAACAATTGTAAATTAAATAAATTATCTCTTCACTCACAACACAGCGCGCATGAAAATGGTTTTCATGACAGAACAATTGATAATTGATTAAATTAGATCTTCACTCAAAACAGAGCGCGCATTCAAAGGGTTTTCATAACAGAACAATTGTAAATTGAATAAATTATCTCTTCACTCACAACAGAGCGCGCATTCAAAATGTTTTCATGACAGAACAATTGTAAATTGAATAAAATATCTCTTTACTCAAAACAGAGCGCGCATTCAAAATGTTTTCATAACAGAACAAATGTAAATTGAATAAAATATCTCTTCACTCACAACAGAGCAGAAATGTTTTCATGACGGAACAATTGTAAATTGAAGAAATTAGATTTTCACTCACAACAGAGCGAACATTCAAATGTTTTCATGACGGAACAATTGTAAATTGAGCAAATTAGATCTTCACTCACAACAGAGCGAACATTCAAATGTTTTCATGACGGAACAATTGTAAATTGAATAAATTAGATCTTCACTCACAACAGAGCGAACATTCAAAGGGTTTTCATGACGGAACAATTGTAAATTGAATAAATTATTTCTTCAGTCACAACAGAGCGCGCATTCAAAATGTTTTCATGACGGATCAATGGTAAATTGAGCAAATTATTTATTCGCTCACAACAGAGCGTGCATTCAAAATGTTTTCATGACGGAACAATTGTCAATTGAATAAATTATCTCTTCACTCACAACAGAGCGCGCATTCAAAGGGTTTTCGTGGCAGAACATCTGTCAATTTAATAAATTAGATCTTCACTCCCAACAGAGCGCGCATTCAAAATGTTTTCATGACGGAACAATTGTAAATTGAATAAATTAGATCTTCACTCCCAACAGAGCGAACATTCAAATGTTTTCATGACAGAACAATTGTAAATTAAATAAATTATATCTTCACTCAAAACAGATCGCGCATTGAAAGGGTTTTCATAACAGAACAATTGTAAATTGAATAAAATATCTCTTCACTCAAAACAGAGCGTGCATTCAAAATGTTTTCATAACACTACAATTGTAAATTGAATAAAATATATCTTCACTCAAAACAGAGCGCGCATTCAAAATGTTTTCATAACAGAACAATTGTAAATTGAATAAAATATCTCTTCGCTCACAACAGAGCAGAAATGTTTTCATGACGGAACAATTGTAAATTGAATAAATTAGATCTTCACTCACAACAGAGCGAACATTCAAATGTTTTCATGACGGAACAATTGTAAATTGAATAAATTAGATCTTCACTCACAACAGAGCGAACATTCAAATGTTTTCATGACGGAACAATTGTAAATTGAATAAATTAGATCTTCACTCACAACAGAGCGCGCATTCAAAGGGTTTTCATAACAGAACAATTGTAAATTGAATAAAATATCTCTTCACTCAAAACAGAGCGCGCATTCAAAATGTTTTCATAACAGAACAATTGTAAATTGAATAAAATATCTCTTCGCTCACAACAGAGCAGAAATGTTTTCATGACGGAACAATTGTAAATTGAATAAATTAGATCTTCACTCACAACAGAGCGAACATTCAAATGTTTTCATGACGGAACAATTGTAAATTGAATAAATTAGATCTTCACTCACAACAGAGCGAACATTCAAATGTTTTCATGACGGAACAATTGTAAATTGAATAAATTAGATCTTCACTCACAACAGAGCGAACATTCAAAGGGTTTTCATGACGGAACAATTGTAAATTGAATAAAATATGTCTTCACTCACAACAGATCGCGCATTCAAAATGTTTTCATGATGGAACAATTGTAAATTGAATAAATTAGATTTTCACTCACAACAGATCGCGCATTCAAAATGTTTTCATGACGGAACTATTGTAAATTGAATAAATTATCTCTTCACTCACAACACAGCGCGCATTCAAATGGTTTTCATGGCGGAACAATTGTAAATTGAATAAATTAGATCTTCACTCAAAACACAGCGCGCATTTAAATGGTTTTCATGACGGAACAATTGTAAATTGAGCAAATTATTTATTCGCTCACAACAGAGCGTGCATTCAAAATGTTTTCATGACGGAACAATTGTCAATTGAATAAATTATCTCTTCACTCACAACAGAGCGCGCATTCAAAGGGTTTTCGTGGCAGAACAACTGTCAATTTAATAAATTAGATCTTCACTCCCAACAGAGCGCGCATTCAAAATGTTTTCATGACGGAACAATTGTAAATTGAATAAATTAGATCTTCACTCCCAACAGAGCGAACATTCAAATGTTTTCATGACGGAACAATTGTAAATTGAATTAAATTATCTCTTCACTCAGAACAGAGCGCTCATTGAAATGGTTTTCGTGATAGAATCATTGTAAATTGAATAAATTTTCTCTTCACTCACAACAGAGCGCGCATTCAAAGGGTTTTCATGACGGAACAATTCTTAATTGAATAAATTAGATCTTAACTCACATTCAAAGGGTTTTAGTGATGGAATTATGGTAAATTGAATAAATCATCTCTTCACTCACAACAGAGCGCGCATTCAAAATGTTTTCAAGACGGAACAATTGTAAATTGAATAAATTATCCCTTCACTCAAAACAGATCGCACATTCAAAGGGTTTTCGTGATGTAATTATTGTAAATTGAATAAATTAGATCTTCACTCCCAACAGAGCGCGCATTCAAAATGTTTTCATGACGGAACAATTGTAAATTGAATAAATTAGATCTTCACTCCCAACAGAGCGCGTATTCAAAATGTTTTCATGACGGAACAATTGTAAATTGAATAAATTATTTTTCGCTCAAAACACAGCGCGCATTCAAATGGTTTTCATGGCGGAACAATTGTAAATTGAATAAATTATTTATTCACTCACAACACAGCGCGCATTCAAAATGTTTTCATGACGGAACAATTGTAAATTGAATAAATTATCTCTTCACTCACAACACAGCGCACATTTAAAGGGTTTTCATGACGGAACAATTGTAAATTGAATAAATTAGATCTTTACTCACAACAGAGCGCGCATTCAAAATGTTTTCATAACGGAACAATTGCAAATTGAATAAATTATTTCTTTGCTCACAACACAGCGCGCATTCAAAGGGTTTTCATGACGGAAGAATTGTAAATTGAATAAATTATTTCTTTGCTCTCAACAGAGCGCGCATTCAAAATGTTTTCATGGCGGAACAATTGTAAATTGAATAAATTATCTCTTGCCTCACAACACAGCGCGCATTCAAAATGTTTTCATGACGGAACAATTGTCAATTGAATAAATTAGATCTTCACTCACAATAGCGCGCATTCAAAGGATTTTCATGATGGAATAATTGCAAATTGAATAAATTATCTCTTGACTCATAATACAGTGCGCTTTCAAAGTGTTATGATGAAAGAATAATTGTACATTGAAACATATCATTCACTCACTATCCTTCTTCTTTCTCTCTCTCATTTCGTGCAATGTACAGGATGCCACTACAATTGCACTGGCAAAAAGTTAGTAGTTTTTGTGTACCTTTGTGTTTGCTGTTTTTGTTAAAATACCAAGGGTAAATAATGCAAGCATTGGTCCTCCAATTACACCAAACATGGTTGCACTCATCTGCAAATTAACAAACAAATGAAAATCAGCCATAAATGAATGAATGAATGAATGAATGAATGAATGAGTGAGTGAGTGAGTGAGTGAGTGAGTGAGTGAGTGAGTGAGTGAGTGAGTGAGTGAGTGAGTGAGTGAGTGAGTGAGTGAGTGAGTGAGTGAGTGAGTGAGTGAGTGAGTGAGTGAGTGAGTGAGTGAGTGAGTGAGTGAGTGAGTGAGTGAGTGAGTGAGTGAGTGAGTGAGTGAGTGAGTGAGTGAGTGAGTGAGTGAGTGAGTGAGTGAGTGAGTGAGTGAGTGAGTGAGTGAGTGAGTGAGTGAGTGAGTGAGTGAGTGAGTGAGTGAGTGAGTGAGTGAGTGAGTGAGTGAGTGAGTGAGTGAGTGAGTGAGTGAGTGAGTGAGTGAGTGAGTGAGTGAGTGAGTGAGTGAGTGAGTGAGTGAGTGAGTGAGTGAGTGAGTGAGTGAGTGAGTGAGTGAGTGAGTGAGTGAGTGAGTGAGTGAGTGAGTGAGTGAGTGAGTGAGTGAGTGAGTGAGTGAGTGAGTGAGTGAGTGAGTGAGTGAGTGAGTGAGTGAGTGAGTGAGGTGAGTGAGTGAGTGAGTGAGTGAGTGAGTGAGTGAGTGAGCGAGTGAGTGAGTGAGTGAGTGAGTGAGTGAGTGAGTGAGTGAGTGAGTGAGTGAGTGAGTGAGTGAGTGAGTGAGTGAGTGAGTGAGTGAGTGAGTGAGTGAGTGAGTGAGTGAGTGAGTGAGTGAGTGAGTGAGTGAGTGAGTGAGTGAGTGAGTGAGTGAGTGAATGAATGAATGAATGAAAATCAGTGAGAACTGGAAACAAGTTGAAACTTGTTAGAGGTGTAAATAAAATAATTGATTATGTTTACATTTCAACTGGGAGTAGATGGTGCTATTCACAATGGACCTTTCCCCAAAATGGCGGCCAAAATTTTTTGTCAATCTAAGACGTAATGATCCCTGAAATACTAAAGAGTATGTCTCATTTAATAACTGCAAAAATTTTGAAGGTTACATTGAAAATCTGCAGAGATATGAATTTCATACATTTCAGTCATACATTTTCTGTAAAATTCCATAATTTTGAAAAATTCATCTCTGTGGTTTTTCATTGGAACATTCAAAATTTTTGCAGTTACTAAGTGAAACATGCTTTTTAGTATTTAGGGATAATTTTGTCTTACGTTGAAAAGAATTATGCTAATGAGTGGCGGCTATTTTGGAGAAAGGTCTATTTTTTCACCTTAATACAAAAATTTCTAATCATATAGTTAATGATTCAAAAATTCATTCAGGCGGCTGAATGTATTATTTTTGCACAAACCTCTAATATCATGCCTAATTTGGATGCAAGAAATGCAAGTCCCAGTGCTAAAAAGCCATAAATCAAAACTGAAAGATAAAATTGATGTCAAAACATCAGTCTCGCATTATTCCAAAGTGCAACACTTGAGCACAACATTTACAACTGAATAGGAGCCCAAGATAACTCGTGGATTGGAAATTCACGAGTTAAAAATGACATACATGCGAGTGACTTTTATGACAATTATTTTTTCAAGCTTTCTCAATTGTCTAAAAGGGTATCAGGGTACTTCCACATCAGTGGTAGATCCAAGGTTATCTTTCAGGAGGGGGAGGGGGTGTAGTGTTATAGAACTCATAAATCTTCTAGAGTATCCAAATGATATTTGGAAAGATCTCAAGAAGAAAAAGGCACAAAGTCATCTCAGAAGTGGGTGTGCACTCTTAGTCACCCCTCCCCTAAATCCAATCTGCCCTGTACACTAGTCCAGATAAATTCAAAAACACATACTACCATTTTCAAACTACCATGAACGGCAAACTTGTTTGTTGGTCATTTTTGTGTGCATACCTTCAAAATTACATGTATTTACAGTGCACATCTTTCACCATTTTCTGTCTTTCTACATGTATACATGTTTTACCTACAGAAATCAATGACTTACCAATGCCTTTGGAGTAAAACGTTTCTCTTTCTCTGGGTATAACTTTACAAAAGGAAATAAAGTCCTCTACAGTGACAGCAGCTAGGGAATTTAATCCTGATGCCACAGTACTTAAAATAACAAAAAAATTAAATGATTGAAACTCCTATTATGATCCCTAAAACAAAACATTCATTGATCTATACTCTAAGTTTCATTAACAGGTGTCTCTTTGTAATCCCATAATTTTTGTTGAGTTTCCTGTGTTGCTGGTAGAGAAAGACTGAATCTCCTCAGTCCCCTCAAACACAAAAAAAAACAACGCCTCAAGAAGATAGAGATTCCTGCAGATCAGGGTAACTTACCTTAAAGTAGCACAAAACAAACAGGCCACAAATACTCCAGGAAGACCTGGGACACTTTTTCCAAGGACATTCACCACAAAGTGAGGTAAAATCTGCATACAAAAAGTACTAAAAATTATACTTTATCCAGTTTTAAGTCACAGTAACAGTACTTATAATTATTGAGTAGATATGGAGTTTGTTCACTGGATCCTGCTACAATGTATGCAGTTTTGCACAGGCTCTTACCTCATCTCTTTTCTTAATGTACCCAGCAGACATTGGATCACATGTTGAATAATAGGCATATAATACAAGACCCACTAAAGCAGTTATGCAAAGATTCAACCATGTCAATGGCATATTCATCCAAACAGCTCTGTAATGTAGATCACAGTCAAAGATTATCAACAAGTCCAATAAGTGGTGCAATGCCGAATAATTGAATGTGAGAAATTACTTTTTACTAGCAAATAAGCAGGTGAAACCCTGCCTAGATGGAGAATATCCAGAAAGAAAGGTAAAAAATTCAGTAGATAAAAAGGAAGATGTAGGAAGATGTAAGAAGAGGAGGGAGAGAAAGTGGGAGAAAGAAAGCAATATAAATGCTTTACTGAATGGAAGAATGAATAAATGAAAGAATAAAATGAATATTTTAATGTATGAATAACGAAAAAAGAATGGAAGGAAGGAAGGAAGGAAGGAAGGAAGGAAGGAAGGAAGGAAGGAAGGAAGGAAGGAAGGAAGGAAGGAATGAACGAAGGATAGAAGGAAGAAAAAGAGGGAGGAAGAAAGAAAGGTGCTTTTTTCAACAATACCTTTTTGCACTTTTGAATGATTTTGTAGTTAAAAACCTCTGAACTGCTGTTTGATTTGTAGCATAAACTGGCAGGTTTTGAAATACTCCAGCAAAGAGTATCACCCATAAAGTTAGACGATGGGTTGGATCAAATGAATAACTGTGAATTAATTAAAAAAACACACAGTTACAGTTATCCATTACAAGTATACAGCATATCAACAAGTATGTGTAAGTAAATGGGGATTTTGCACACCTTGCGGGACATTTTAAATTTTAATCCAACAAAAACCAAAATATAATATTTGAAAAGAGCACACCAAAATTAGTAAAAGGGCAAGCTGTTTCCACCACCCAACATTTCTATGGAAAAAAAGCAAACTTTGGCAGCCCATAACTTTGGTGCTATTCATGGAAACTACTTCAAAATTACAACTTTTACTAATTTCGGTGTGCTCTTTTTAAATATCATATTTTTGTTTTTGTTGGATTAATGTCACAATAATGTCAAGCAAGGAGTACAAAATCCCCATTATTCGTTCCTTACTCCAAATCCAGTCTGCTTCCATTTTTTGCGATCTCAAAGACTTTGTTTATACCACCGACATGTGATGTACCAACAACAATAATGACAAACAAACCAACCAGCATAACCACACCCTGGAATACATCTGTCCAGATTACAGCTTTCATACCACCCTGATGAATGTAAGCATGAATCAATAAATGTTTTCTTTCCTTTTAAGTGCCATTAATCTAACTCTTTCTCAGTACGTCCTCCTTATTCTTAATTTAACTTCATACAATAATCATTATTTTATTGTACTATCTTATAAAAATTAATATTTGAGGTATATTACACATGTACGTATGCTTATTAGTAAGCTACTGTGTTTATATCAGGGGACAGATACATGGCTCTATATCATCACTGGAATGTCAAAAAATATTTCATAAAGCAATATAAAAAATGTTTATATAATATATTTATGAGTGTACTGTGAATAAACACTGTAGAAGACGTAGAGCACTTGAAAAGCAAGAGAAACACTTCCAAGCTACACTTCACGTTACTGTGCTTTTCTTGTGCTACACATCTTCCAGCATGTTTATATCATAGTACAGAAACATGCCTGCATGTTTTATATTGCTTACATTTAGTATTCTATTGCATTTTATAAATTAGGACAGGGGCAGACTGAGAAACAGCATTTCTTTCTTTCCAGTTCTAGATTTTGTGTTGAGGTATGAGTTCCAGACTTACCAATGTTGTATAAAATGTACAAAGAACACCAACAGCTAGTATAGCAACCCATAATGGAAATCCAGTCACTAAAAATAATATAATATTGAGATTGATTACTCCAGATGACAATAACTGTAATAATCAAACCAAACATAATTACCAGCTTCTAAAGTCAATGAAGGTCCATACAACACAATAGCCATGTATAAAAGCTGCAAATAACAACAATGAATACATCACCTGCTGTATGGTCAAGCTGGAGGGGCATTTTTTAAATGAGCATGAAACAGACCGCATCATGTAGTAATCGTTTCTGTGCTGTGTTGTCTATAAAATATTTAAATTCCTGATCTAACTATGCCATGCTGCGACATGTTCACAGTCATACAAAATTATCTTTGTCCTAAATGTTTACTTTACACATGGTATTCTTTGTTGAATTGATGAACTTGGAGAAAAAGTATACATCTTTTTCGACCACCCTTTTTGATTATTGAAAGGAAAACCAAGCTGTCACAGACACACCCATTCAGAATACCGCAATACGATCCAGGGGGAGGGAGGGTATGTGTGTGCATGTGGTTGAAGAGGGAGGTGGGCTCCACAAAGATCTAGATGGGATGCTCCAGTGGAGTGTCTCCTTTCAGATGTTTGCTCCCCATATAGTCATGCAACTATTAGAAGAACCTCCCTCAGTAGAGATTTACTAACTTATCATGTACAAAATCTTTTCTCAAAACTTACTGTTTGAATGATAAATATCAATGAAGCCAGTATTTTAACACTTCTTGAAAACCTTCTTTCTAAATACTGGGAACAATGACAGAGAAGCACTTAGAAAACAGTCAGCTTTATTAGTTTCCTTTGCAGCCCTTTAATGCTTCCTTGCCCACAAAGGGCTACTAACAACTGAACAACATTCCTTTCTCAAAACTATGGTTCCATATCCTGGAACTATTTCACACTACATTGGGATAGATTTGCTTCGTCAACCTTATTAATACATTTACTAATTTTTACAAAGCTTTTGACCTATGCAGTCATCTTCAGGGTAACATCTAAAACACTTGTTACAACTTAAGAAAACAACCTAAAAACATCTAGTATTATATTTTGAACTACTTTCGTTTAATCATGTGCACTTGAATTTTATATATCATTACAATGAGCTTTGCTACATGTAAATACATAGCTTGAAATCCTGCACGTTTCTTGCCATATAACAAGAGAACTAACAAGCTTATGTTCACATCAAGAATAGACCAAGAGGGTATTTATAAATGGTAAAGTGATGGCTTATTTTCTGAAGTATAGTACATGTATATACTGTAAAATCCATTCATTACAACAACAAAACAATGGTCAACTTTCAGTTGATGAGATCGAAAACCTTTGACCTTTGTAGATTTGATCATGGGAAATATAGATGTCAAATGAGCCTGAATCCTGATTGGTTAAAAATCAAAACCACAACTGTGCTCTGAGTGGTCAAACAGTTATTGGAATTGGATTTACAGAACAAAGGGAAAGGAATGTTGTTTGGTTTTAATCAGAACTTTGTGGGCAATGGAGCATTGCATGACAAGCCATAAAAGAGCTGTGAAGGAGACTACAGTTTAATCTCATGGAGTTCAATCTAATTTAACCAGAGAATAACAGCTGTATAGAGGCTTTGCACCATTACGTGATGGCAGGAAGAAGGCAGGAACAATAGAGTCTTTCCCCCTGGGGAATTGAACTCTTTGTTATGTAAACCAGATTAGCCCAGACTCTATTGTTCCTGCCTCCTGTCATGGCTGCCGTCATGTGATGGTGCGAACCCTCTATAGTATTTATAACAACTTCCATTTTGTCATTTAAAGGTATCCTTAATATTACTTTCTCTTTTTCTCTATTTTTAATAATAAATGGGATACGTTTTGAGTCCTGATAAGTGTACTGTAGAGCAACTAGGTGATCGTCATCAGCAATAGAGAAACTTGTTGAGGTTATAGTCCAAAAAATGATTTTAATTGAAGGAAAAAAGAGGAAGATAAGCAGATAATAAACGGATTCTTAAATGGCCAACTGCCTTTGAACTAGTTCAGTTAACAAAGTGGGCTTAAGTTTTGCGATGACACGAACGATCGTCACATGACATCTTTTACGATCAAGAGTCAATGACATATAAACTCACCTCATAAGCACTTGTAAGCTTTAGATTGTAGTACACGGGTAAATAAACATATGCCATCAGAGGAATAGTAATAAGCGGAGAGAAAATAAGCAGAAAATACGAACATCCATAAGTGTAGATTTCGTCTGGAGTACCAAGGACAGCGATGGACGACACGAACGAAGCCAAGACAGAAATGGCTACTGGAATAGCAGACATACTACGCCCTGCCATCAAATACTCATTATTCGATTGATTACGACTTCCTACTCTGGCAAAATAAATTCCAATACCAGCTGATCCCATTAATGTCAGAGTAAAGACAACGATGTCAACGACACCAAAACCTCCACGTTCGTGTCCCGACTCCATCTTTGTTTTGAAATCATTTATGAGCCCACGGGTTTTGTAGACTGCGGACCATTATACAGGAATCCGGTCCAGTTGGTACTTCATTCACCATCAATATAATCCATTGAAATTCTAGGCACATGTATATACTAAACCACACATCATTCCCCTGTATTCCCGTGTATTCCCGTGTATTCCCATGTATTCCCATGTATTCCCCTGTATTCCCCTGTATTCCCCTGTATTCCCCTGTATTCCCCTGTATTCCCGTGTATTCCCCTGTATTCCCATGTATTCCCATGTATTCCCCTGTATTCCCCTGTATTCCCAGTGTATTCCCCTGTATTCCCGTGTATTCCCCTGTATTCCCCTGTATTCCCCTGTATTCCCCTGTATTCCCATGTATTCCCCTGTATTCCCCTGTATTCCCCTGTATTCCCCTGTATTCCCGTGTATTCCCGTGTATTCCCGTGTATTCCCATGTATTCCCCTGTATTCCCCTGTATTCCCCTGTATTCCCCTGTATTCCCATGTATTCCCCTGTATTCCCCTGTATTCCCCTGTATTCCCCTGTATTCCCATGTATTCCCCTGTATTCCCCTGTATTCCCATGTATTCCCCTGTATTCCCATGTATTCCCCTGTATTCCCCTGTATTCCCATGTATTCCCGTGTATTCCCGTGTATTCCCATGTATTCCCCTGTATTCCCATGTATTCCCCTGTATTCCCGTGTATTCCCGTGTATTCCCATGTATTCCCCTGTATTCCCCTGTATTCCCATGTATTCCCCTGTATTCCCCTGTATTCCCCTGTATTCCCCTGTATTCCCATGTATTCCCCTGTATTCCCCTGTATTCCCCTGTATTCCCATGTATTCCCCTGTATTCCCCTGTATTCCCATGTATTCCCCTGTATTCCCATGTATTCCGATGTATTCCCGTGTGTTCCCATGTAATCCGATGTATTCCCATGTATTCCCCTGTATTCGCGTGTATTCGCGTGTATTCCCATGTATTTTCATGTATTCCGAATACATCGGAATACATGGGAATACAGGGGAATACATGGGAATACAGGGGAATACAGGGGAATACATTGGAATACAGGGGAATACAGGGGAATACACGGGAATACAGGGGAATACAGGGGAATACATGGGAATACATGGGAATACAGGGGAATACAGGGGAATACAGGGGAATACATGGGAATACATGGGAATACACGGGAATACAGGGGAATACAGGGGAATACATGGGAATACACGGGAATACACGGGAATACAGGGGAATACAGGGGAATACAGGGGAATACAGGGGAATACAGGGGAATACAGGGGAATACATGGGAATACACGGGAATATAGGGGAATACATGGGAATACAGGGAAATACAGGGGAATACATGGGAATACATGGGAATACATGGGAATACACGGGAATACACGGGAATACAGGGGAATACATGGGAATACAGGGGAACACACGGGAATACAGGGGAATACAGGGGAACACAGGGGAATACAGGGGAATACAGGGGAATACAGGGGAATACAGGGGAATACAGGGGAATACATGGGAATACACGGGAATACAGGGGAATACATGGGAATACATGGGAATACATGGGAATACACGGGAATACAGGGGAATACAGGGGAATACATGGGAATACAGGGGAATACAGGGGAATACATGGGAATACATGGGAATACACGGGAATACAGGGGAATACAGGGGAATACACGGGAATACAGGGGAATACAGGGGAATACATGGGAATACAGGGGAATACAGGGGAATACATGGGAATACATGGGAATACATGGGAATACATGGGAATACACGGGAATACAGGGGAATACATGGGAATACATGGGAATACAGGGGAATACACGGGAATACAGGGGAATACATGGGAATACATAGGAATACAGGGGAATACATGGGAATACATGGGAATACAGGGGAATACAGGGGAATCATGTGTGTTTTTGTATATACATGTGCCTAGAATTTCAATGGATTATATTGATGGTGAATGAAGTACTTACCTGAATCCCGAGTTTTCTGTCTTGTAAAAATGACCACTAAAATGGACATTGCCTCTGTAAACCATCTTTCACAAGAAGATTTTATCCATCGATTTTCCAATGTTGTGGAATGGACTCCACTTTGTGCTGCAGCTGTATCGTCAAACCGTCCTTTCCAAAGTCTGGATGACTTATACTGCAATTTGTGCGAGTTTATCGATGCTCTGCCACGCAATGGTCGTGCAGGCATTCTTCGATGCCATCCCGACTTGGCTGGTCGTTTAGCTAAAGCTAATGCACTCACAACAGAATCGACCCAAGAACAAGCAAGTGCTGGACTTGGGAGTCTTAATGAAGAAGAAATGCAAGTCATTGACTCGTACAACAGTAGTTATCGTCAAAAGTTTGGCTTTCCTTTTGTCATTTGTGCTCGTCTGAATAACATGGCTACCATCATAAATGGTCTAAAACTGAGGATAGCAAATGACTTGGATACGGAGCTCAAGACGGGAATTGAAGAAGTCAAGAAAATTATGCTGCTTCGTCTGAAAGACTTAGTAGATACAGGTGAATCGAAGCTGTGATTGAAACTTTTCTTCAACCATTTGTCAGAGTCTGGTAGCATGTGATGTGGACCTACTATAAATATACTATAATACAAAAATTAGGTACTATCTAATAGCAGATAAGAGCTCTCATCAGTTTCAATTTTAATTTTTTTAAAAATATATTCTTGATTCAAATGAATTGGGCTTCCTGTGGTAATTGCCCAATAGCATTCAAGACTTGGTGCTTGTCACCAATATGCGGTCCATGACGTCATCCAGCTGGCAGCCGAACTCCAGTAAAGGGCTACAGTAGTAGCTATCCCCACGATGAAGCCATGTAGAGATTTACGCTCATAAAACTTATACTCTCTTCGCGGCGACAACCTGGAGGTAGGATCACAGATTGGACGTGAAATGGGAATATTCCAAGGATACAGGAGTAGAACATAAAGATTAAATACCTTGCTGTTTTGTTATTTTTGTTTTATTTTCGATCTAATTTTCCCGGGCGATTATGCCAACTCAGAGGCCACTATTTTCTATCGCGGTAAGAGAGGCCTACCCCTATATCCTGCCTATGTAACCCAGAGGGTCCCAGCACTTCACAAATTGTTAATGTTTGTATGTTTGGGACCGATACTACGAGGCTTGCCAAACAAAAGCTTTTCCCATTTCTTTGTCGTCCTCTTATCATTATAAATGTTCGTTCCATTAGAGTGCAAAAAATATGATATATCCATGATATTAATCATTAGTTTAAGTTAAACAAAAGAACTCATGACAATAGGAATGGCATAAAATAGCACTATTTATTAGTATTGCTTATATTTCACGGATTATGTTTTATTATGGTGTTGTATTTTTGTGTATATTTATTTATTTCATTTATAATATTTTAGTTCAATCTTTTTAGATCGTGGTAATTCGTGGTCACTCTGCGTACTTTTAGAAGCGACCATCAATGTCTGGTATTTTTTACCGGCACTTGAAGCGTGATGTTATCATGCGATAAAAGGTGTGCTAGCATTGACAATTAGCACTGGTAAAAGCATGTATACAATTTGTCTGCGCATGTCTGTGTTTTGGGCTTGAAATTCATTTGCATATCGAATGCAAGAAATTTTATGTTGACACGGAATATTTGGCTGGCTATCTCGTTCTTCAAAATTATGTTCAACTACCGAAATACTGAGACAACTAAAACATGAGCAGTCTATCTACCGCTAGTGCGCTGTGGATAATTATCCAAACTGAAGGCACTCCAGATGGGAAAATATCACGCGTCAAAGTCAGTAGAAAGTTGTGAGAAGGACCAGAACTCCGCACTTTGTATAGGAAATAATATGGTTACGAGTGCAATTTAGAATAAATTTGCACGAGTGAGTTTTCAAAGAGTTCAAAATTGCACGAGCCCGTAGGGCGAGTGCAATTTGTGCTCTTTGAAAACTCACGAGTCAAATTTATTCTAAATTGCACGAGTAAACCATATTATTTCCTTTTAATAATATACATGCAAAAATACGAGCAAAACTTTCAGGTTTTCTGTAGCTTTTCAGTTGAAAAATCAGGTTAGCGCGCGCCCAGTGTTCGAAAGTGACCTGACGATGTCGTCACCAAGCGCGCGCACAAGGAAAAAATTCAAAACTTTTCACCCGAAACTTGGGCACTTTTTGACATTTTTCTTGCATATTTACGACAATTTTGGAATAAAATCCCGCTAAAAGTGTTTTATAAATTGTTTCTTTGATGAATAAAAAGACGAATTTGACGTTTTAGTGCATTTTGACTGTTTTCTGCCAAAAGAAATTTGCACTAAATTTCCTTTTTTTGGCACTAAATTTCCTTTTTTCTGCACTAAATTAAATTTCCTCGAAACAGCACTGCTCTTAGCCAATCAGCATCGAGAAATTTTTGCATGTATATTATTACGAGTTATAATGTTGGCGTTGAATTCATGTATAAGGTAAATTTAGTAATGGATGTCATTACCAACATGGTACTGTGCAGTACTGTGTGAATTGGATCCAATAAGAGTGCTCTGCACTTCATTGATTGTTGAATAATTGGCCATGTTTACTGGAATCTCGTACTTTTTCGCGCAAAATTCTTGCAATTTTTTTACATCTGTGACAGCGCCCCCCAGCAAAATTATTTAATAATACGCTTTTTCCATGCTTCGTTCTTGTAAAACAGAGCTTTCTTGGTGGAAACTCCTGGTCCCTCCATGTGATGTTCAAGCAATGTTTACAGCTGGGTTCAAGCCTCGTTAAAATTGACCTAAATTCGGTAGCCTATATTTTATAATCTGCAACATTTATCTAGAAGTTAATGACCTATTTTTATAGGCATTGTGAGGCATACAGTTTGCAGCGTTTTATACTTTATAAAAGAGCAATAAATTCATCGCTGAAATTTGCATGCAAACAACGTGCTTGGAAACACGTTCACAAAAATGCTTTAGATCACATGTAGGGACCACGAGTTTGGACTAAAAAAGCTCAGTTTTGCAAGGAAGAAACGTGAAAAAAGCGAATTACTAAATAAATTTGCTGGGGGGCGCAGTCTAAAGCCGCGGCTACACGAGCGATATTTTGCCTGCACAGGCGACGCGATTTTCTGAAATGATCGGCGCGCGGTGGTGGCTACACGAAGCAACAAAAGCTGACGATAAATGTTGGCGATGAAATCCAAAAATATAAATAAACAAATCGTGGTTTTGTCGGTCAAAATAATCTGGAAGAATTGAAGAATTGAAATTTGGTCGCGTCGCGAGTGCGAAGAAAAGGTCGCGGAGTGGCTACACGAGAGAGAAAGTCCGCAACTCTTTGAATTTCTCGCGACTTTTTTTTTGGCGATTTTTTAGCTGTCGCGTCGCTTGTTCAAGGGTGGCTACACGCGCGATTTTCACCTTTCGCCGATCATTTCAGAAAATCGCGTCGCCTGTGCAAGCAAAAAATCGCTCGTGTAGCCGCGGCTTAAGGTGGCTGGACCCTATTTCGCCAGTGCGCGGGTAGTCGAATTGAAGCGGCTATTAATTGCGTTACAGAATTAAGTTGACCAAACTTTTTACGCACACCTACTACAAATGGACCAAATTTTATAATGATGCTAGTTTGGTTGAAATCGGAGCTTTTTTAACATCGAAATTGTTATACACTGGATTTGAAATTTTGCCAATTTTCTCAAAATCCAGACCTCGACGAGCAAAACGATTTATGAGACTTTGTAAATCAAATGTTTGTCTATAATGTGAGAGCGTTTAAAGAAATTCTATTAAGCCGATTTTGAGTAAAAGCGGAGCAATTATTTAACTTTGAAGAAATTTAAAACCGCGGGTGCTCTACTAAATTTATTTTATAACAATGATTTTTCAAAGAAAAGTTGCAATATTTTTGGTTCTAAATAATACCAAGGCATGGTTCTTTATTCTGTGAAGATGTCATCGTATTTGCTATTTTTGATCGCCGTTGAGACGACTGTATGTAAAGCACTAAATTGCCGCGTTTATCTCGGAATTTCGACATCCACGTCAATAATACTGTTTCTTGAAAACTAGTAGATCAATTTTTTTTTATTTCTCGATATTAAATATTGAATCCTTTACCAGTAAGGTGTGTAAATTACAAAGGCATTGAAGTTTTTTAAGACCATTAAATAATTTTTTAAACATTGCCATATGTGCATCTCTATTCTCCGCGTTGTTGCCGGTGTTTGATTCAGGCTTTATGATATGCATGCCTGCATGCGTGTCGCTTTGGCGCCTCGTGCAAAAAATGCAAATACATGGAACTATTAAGTCTTCCAAGTTACCTGGACTGGTGAACTACTTTTTCCTTCGCCTTTTTAGCCTTTAATGTGTTTTCCAGCAATATTTCACTTCTCCGTTTTCTTTTTGCACAAGGAAATACCATAGTTCTAGAAACTTTAGTAAGAAACTGCTACGTACAGCGTTACTCTGGATATCACTGGCGTGACTTTCCATGTATATTTGCATTTTTTTGCACGAGGCGCCAAAGCGACACGCATGCAGGCATGCACTGAATCAAACACCGGCAACAACTCGGAGAATGGAGATGCACATATGGCCATGTTTAAAAAATTATTTAATGGTCTTAAAAAACTTAAATGCCTTTGTAATTTATACACCTTACTGGTAAAGGATTGAATATTTAATATCGAGAAATAAAAAAAAATTGATCTACTAGTTCTCAAGAAACAGTATTATTAACGTGGATGTCGAAATTCCGAGATAAACGCAGCAATTTAGTGCTTTACGTACAGTCGTCTCAACGGCGATCAAAAACAGCAAATACGATGACATATTCACAAAATAAAGAACCATGCCTTGGTATTATTTAGAACCAAAAATATTGCAACTTTTCTTTGGAAAATTATTGTTATAAAATTAATTTAGTAGAGCACCCGCGGTTTTAAATTTCTTCAAAGTTAAATAATTGCTCCGTTTTTACTCAAAATCGGCTTAATAGAATTTCTTTAAACGCTCTCACATTATAGACAAACATTTGATTTACAAAGTCTCATAAATCGTTTTGCTCGTCGAGGTCTAGATTTTGAGAAAATTGGCAAAATTTCAAATCCAGTGTATAACAATTTCGGTGTTAAAAAAGCTCCGATTTCAACCAAACTAGCATCATTATAAAATTTGGTCCATTTGTAGTAGGTGTGCGTAAAAAGTTTGGTCAACTTAATTCTGTAACGCAATTAATAGCCGCTTCAATTCGACTACCCGCGCACTGGCGAAATAGGGTCCAGCCACCTTAAGATGTAAAATTTTGAAAGTGAATTGCAAGAATTTTGAGCGAAAAAGTACGACATTCCAGTAAACATGGCTAATTATTCAACGATCGATGGAGTCTAAAATACCCTTATCGGGTCTAATGTACACAGTAACTTGTTGTTAATGGCTTCCACTGCTTAACGTAGCCTCCTCCGCAGGCAACTCCTTTTATCTCTTGGGCTTCCTGTTGCAAAGACGAGAAACTGGGGGCGAGCCCAAGGGTAAAGAAAGCCCATGAGTTGCCTGCGGAGGAGGCTATGCTTAACGTACCTTACATATAAATTTAGTGCCCACAATATTACTCGAAAGTGCGGAGTTTTGGTTCTTCTCACAACTTTCTACTGACTTTGACGCGCGATATTTTCCCATCTGGAGTGCCTTCAGTTTGGATAATTATCCACAGCGCACTAGCGGTAGGTAGACTGCTCATGTTTTAGTTGTCTTAGTATTTCGGTAGTTGAACATAATTTTGAAGAATGAGATAGCCAGCCAAATATTCCGTGTCAACATAAAATTTCTTGCATTCGATATGCAAATGAATTTCAAGCCCAAAATACAGACATGCGCAGACAAATTGTATACATGCTACTGGCGGGGTGTTTTATTTCTGGTGCAGTAGTTCACACAGGGATACCAAACTGTGAACTAACACGTTGTGATAGCTAGAAATTCCTGTGGGACCCCTCCCTCAACAAAACTTGAAAAGGCTACAAAAATAGCCTGGGAACATGTGGGTTTCCTGTGGAAATAATTCAAAATGGCGTCCAAATAAAGGTAAAATACGCTTTAACTTGTTCCATTTGTATTATTTCTTTTTATTATCTCAATAATTCTTTTTTCTGGGAAAAATCTCAGTAGTTTCCGGAAACTAAGTGAACTACTCTAGATCCGCCCGTGCCGATCCCCTAAATAAAACTCAGGAAAGAACACTGCTTTCCCTGATATATCAAATTTCTGTGCGTTGTGTGACGAACACTGCTTGTTGACCTTCCAATATTGAATTACAGAACATAATTCTTCAGCGTCGCCGGACACATGTAGTTCTAAATATTTGGCACTTTGAGTAAAGCAAATTTTCAAACAATCACCGGCAAACAGCTAGTGTTAGCAAAGTTTATATATTTACAAGGGACGGAAACCAATTTAATTGTATTGTAGTAGATACTGCAATGAAATCATCTCAGCATCTGGAATTTGACCCCCGGGGCGGGGATGATCGTCGAAATTAAAAAAAAAAAACCTAAAAGATACCCGAGTCAAAAAAAGTGGGCGTGGCCACGTAAGATTTTTACCCCTAAAAGATATCAGCTACAAAATAAACTTATTTATATATTAAAGTATTATTGTATTCAGTTATGCAAGGCAATTTTGGGAATCTCATTTCTCCGAGTTTGGAACCGAGTCCGAGTTAGAGTTGAGTCCGAGTTGGAGTCCGAGTTAGGGTCCGAGTTAAACCACAGGGAGCCCAAGCTTACCACTTTAAGCATTGCTCAGTACAAATTTCAAATAAATGTCAAAAATTACCTACAAATAAATTTAGAGTTGGTTTTACAGTTCAGTAAACTATAAGCGACTAGTTTACTGATTGGTGTAGCCTGCGTAGCGGCACGAGAGGGGAGGGTAAGGTACCAGCAAAGCTTGACCTTGATCAACCTTGATCAACCTTGATCTTACAAAAACTCTTTGGCTTGGCTTGTATGTGTTTCCTGGCTCCTATGGACACTTAAACTGTGCCCAAAAATCGTTTAAACCGACGTATATTCCAGCTGACCTTTTTATGACCTAACGCTTTCTTGTAACTTGTACCTTAATCAACTATGCCAATTTACAAGGCAACGCCCTGAGCTAGAGATGTCCTAGTTAATATCGGATAATAATGACAGCTTGTCAGTCAATGTACAACCCGTCCTCCTCCCCCAGCTCCTGAAATACTACCAACTTTGTACCGATCTATGAGGAAATCTGACCAGGCTGAAATGCAAATCGTCATGTAATCGGTGCCTAACTGACAAAGCATCCATTGCACACTTAATTACTCACGACAAGAGCTCTTCATATCAATTCCCTAGTACTAAAAGGTACATGCATACACAGGCGCACCCAAAATGTGACTATTCGTGAATATCAAATATAATTTCAAAATAAAGCAGTAAAAACACCCTTCTGGGCACCCTTTGGTTTCGTCGTTCAGCTATTTATTCATTTATTCATTCATTCATTCATTCATTCGTTCATTCATTTATTTATTTATCTATTTACTTTTAGTGTTTGTACTCTAGTGCTTTTTATAATAATAATGATGATAATAATTTTTTTAAATTCTTTTTAAATATAATGGGACTTTATTTACAAAACTTCTCAACTTCTAAATATAAACTTAAGGAAATATTTACAATAAAAACAATAATGATGATAATAATAATAATAATAATGATGATGATAATAATAATGGTAATAATAATAGCTTTATTACGTTTATCTTAAGAACAGACATACAATGGATTTCAAACAAAATAGAAAAAAATAGAAAAAATGATAAATAGATAAATAAATAACATTAATAAAAAGTTAATGAAAATAATAATCTAAATAATAATCTAAATTATTATTAATCTTCCCGAACATGACTCGAACCCTAACTCGGACTCCAACTCGGACTCCAACTCGGACTCCGACTCGATTCCAAACTCGGTGAATTGTTTCTCCCGGCAATTTTAAGCCGATTAAAATGAAATGACGTTACTGTTAAAAGCTGTTGTTGTCTCCAAAAGATACCCTAAAAGATACCAGATTAATCGGTAGGTAGGTGGGCCAAAAACCTTCACAACACCCTAAAAGATACCAGAACCATGATTTTTACCCCTAAAAGATACGACGATCATCCCCGCCCTTCGATATATGGGAGTCCCCCCCCCGGGATTTGACCTTTTTCTAGAGCGTGTAGATACATTCGATCACCTTCAACCAACGATCTGATTTATCGTGAATCGACTCGTTCGTGACCTTGATAAACACTACCAGTAGTATTCCCGGTCTAGCGACATCCTTGAATCGACCCTGTGTTCCGAATAGGCCGGGGGCTACTTAAAGTAATATTATAAATCTCCGTGGCTGCACATTGCGCCTTAAATAACGGTCCGTATTCTTTTACAGATGATCCTTAAAAGTACAGCGCATGAGACTCGCGTGAAATGCGCTGTATAAGTACCACATTACATTACATAAAGTGATATATTTGAAATTTCCCAATATCCAACCTCACTTTGGGATAGAGCGAAGGCGAAGTGGGCATCAGTTCCTTTCCCTTTCCCCCACCTGTAACTAAGGAGATCATGAGATACGAAGCAACCATTATTTGATCAAACATGGAGAAAAACTTTATTAAATATAAATCAACAAAAAATATAATATATAATATATAAAACTTCAATTATTCGATACTGGTTTTCAAAAACCCGTGAAACAATACGTACAAATCAAAGTGTAATAATTAAGTTTAATAGTCAAATAGACACAAAAGAAAAGAATAGAATTAGGCGTGTGATATAGTGTTAAAACCACTAAAGTGTAATTTCACGGGTTAATGAAAACCACTCTAATATGGATGAACCTCAAACAAAGAATCTTATTCTCAAGGGAATAACACGTGGTTTGAAATGGGAAAACAAATACGCCCAATGGATAAGGTGTATTAAGAAGGCTCCCTGCTAATGGACCTAATCCATTGGGCGTATTTGTTTTCCCATTTCAGACCACCTGTCATTCCCTTGAGTATGAATTAGGTCTATTGGAAGCGGATTTTGAAACCTTTTTAACTAGCTCGTGTTTCGCCTCTTTTAAACCGATTAATTTCATTTTTATTAATATTGTAGTCCATTTATTCTAGATTACGATAGTGTAAATTATTGATTCACTTGTTTCGCTGCTATATTCGATTTTGAAACTCGAAATCTGCCCGTACATTTTTTTTGAAATTTTCAAAATCTTTTCTTAACTATATATTTTGCTTCTTCACAAAGTTTGAGAGGAAGTCTCTTGGGCTAGAAAAAAGATATAACACTAGGTTTTAAAAAACACAGTGAAAAACGTAACAAAAACAACCAAGTGGCACAGAAGAACGACTATCTGCGCTAAAGCTGTAATTTTTGGTCGTCGAAATGCTCTTAGTATTCATAAACATATAGTAAAAGTTTCAGGTTTATAGATATCGAAAAAGTTTTTTAAACAGAGCACAGAAAACATGATTTATTCTTGTTTACATCGAAACATACGCACATACGTTTCACACGAACTGGGACGAAGTCATAATGAGCTGGAATATCAGGGGTCTTTCTCTACAGTAAGAAAGTTTCTTAAGCTACAACCTTCTAGATATCCACCTTTTTTCATTCCATATTGCACGTTTAACTAAACTACACATTTAAAGTGGGATAAAGTGCAATTAGGTTTAAGAAATAGTTGGACATTAAGATAGTTGTAATCAAAACTCTTGCTTTACTGGAGAGAAAGATCCCCTGATATTCCAGCTCATTATGACTTCGTCCCAGTTCATGTGGCTTGTGCGACGTAGCAACAGTCTATGGATCGGGGATCGGTTTATTTTCAAATCAAATGTGTTTTGCAGGTCAATAAACATGTTGAGACAGGCTTAAAAACAACCCACGCCCCAATTCTGTTTTAAAATGCAACCCTAACGTCCATGTCGTGGGAGACGGGCAACAGAGCGATTACTCTGGCAAATAGGGCAATGGTCAGTACTCTTTATGTCAGTGTAGATACAGCGACAAGTCATCGAGTACTTAGTATCATTAAATCTATTACAGTTTCTACAGTTTCTACAGTTTTCTATAGTATCTCCAGTGAACTATCACTATCATATACTACGAACACAGACTCAAAACAATAATTTATTTATTTATCAATCTAAATGGTTGTCAATATGACAAAGAAGTTCAAGAAGATTTTCAAAAAGAAATTCAAAACATGGAAAATAGGAACAATCAATATCCGTACAGGAAAAGAAGCAGGGAAACTATACTCTATAACAAAAGAAATTCACAGAGCAGGTCGAGACATGTGGACTACAGGAAGTCCGACAATTAAAATCTGGGACAGAAACTATAGATATTGATGAGCACAAAAAATATGAATTCCATTGCTCAGGATACATCAAAAAACGAGAAGCTGGTGTAGGCATATTGATTCGAGTATGTCCAGATATAATTGTTGAAGAGATTAGCTACATCAGTGCTAGATTGTTGACTGCTGCCATCATATACTATGGATACCGACTCAAGTTAATTGTTGCATATGCCCCTCCAAACTGTGAAAATGAACTGACTACAAGAACTAGCCAAAAGAATATGTTCTATAATGATCTACATAAATATACTGTACGAGACAATAAACACCAAAAGCTTGTGATCCTGGCTGATATGAATGCGACAACTGAGTTAGCTCTGAAGAAGTCCAGATTTGACGGTAGTGATATCAATAGCAATTACACCGACCATATAAGCAATGACAATGGAGAGAGATTGATTAACTACTGTAAACCCATGGTTTATGTATAAGCAACACATTCTTTAAACATCGACCTATCCATCGTTACAGCTGGTACTCTGGTACTGGTATACGTAAAGTCCTCGATTATGTCCTAGCAGAAAAACATCTTCAAGAATACATGACGGATTGTAGAATACGATGCAGATATGACTTCAATACAGACCACAAACTACTAGTTGCAACCTTAACAACACCATGTAACAGAGCTGCAAGATATAAACATCGCAAAACTCCACCACTGAATACCAGGAAAGTTGATCTCAAAACGCTTCTTTTACCAATGATCCAAGATGAATATACACGACTTGTCAATTCTGAGTTAGAACTAACATCAATTTAAACTACTGCGCAGGATATATCAGACCATCTGATTAAAACTTTTAAAGAAACATCTGAAAAGCTGTTGCCACAAAAAAATGAAAAGCACCCAAAACATAATGCCCTGTATAAAAACGATACAGAATTAAATACTCTGTTAGATGAAAGAGCTCAGTCACAATGGCCAAAAGATTCCAAAGAATATAAGAGAATAACAAAGAAAATTAAAAAACGCATCAATTATTGAAAAAATGGGCGTCTAAAATTAGAACCTGATTCCATCAATCAATTTGCAGCAAAACGTGAAATTGAAGATCTTTTCAGTGCAGCTAAAGATAACACCATCTTTAAGAAAACAAAGTTCACACTGAAATGCTTACCAACTAAACTGACAACATTTTTCAAAGACCACTTCAACCCTAAAGTACCAACATGTGAAACAATGGAACTAACACACCATCCAAGGTTTGTTACAGAACTCCAAAAGATACTATGATATAGAGATCAATAATGAGCCACCAACAACCAATGAAATAAAAGAAACTATAAAGTCAATGAAAAATAAAAAAGCTGCCAATGATATAAATGCTGAATTGATAAAGTACACAGCTGAATCACCCAAATTAGTGCAAGAACTTAAACAACTAATTGATATAATTTGGAAAACAAAGACAACACCAGATAGTTTTAGCCACAGTAGACTAGTCGTATCATGGAAAGGTGCTGCAAAAGGACCAGCTAAAGACCCAGGATCCTATAGAGGATTACAGATCGGTTCAACCCTATGCAAAATCATCGTAGTAATAATTCTATCCAGATTGAAAGAATGGTATAACCTGCAGCTCTCCGATCACCAACAAGGCTTCAGACAAGGACACAGCACTGCTGATGGTATCTACATCATAAAGAGAGTACAGCAAATCTCAGATCGAATGCAATTACCAATATTTGTACTGTTGTTGATCTTAGCTCAGCATCATGCAAAATGGTTATTTCCATCTATTTATATGCGCTTCCCAGATGATACAAACACGACCTGCATACAGATCGTTGAAGCCATATTTGAACATAACAACAACAGCTCTATCTGAAACACCAGATGACAAATTTATAACATTCTGGAAGTGAGACAGGGTGTCCCAGAAAGTCCATTCCTTTTAACTTGATGATGGACTTTGTGATGCGAATCTACATTGATGAGTGTAGGAAAGCAAACCTGAAGTTTGTTGAATTTAAATACAGAGTGAGATCAACTGCTTCTGCCAGGGAATCAAGAGGTCAAAAGACATACATGGGAACGAATAAAAATAGCTGGGTTGGATATGCTGATGACATAGCAATATTTGCCCCAAGTAAGGACACTCTACAAGCAGCCTTCAATCTACTCAACAAAACTCTAGATCGATTTAACCTAACGATCAATGTAAAAAAGACCAAATCTATGATATTTAACTATAAATATCTCCTGAGCACAGATCCTTACCCAACCTCTATTGTCAAGCTTCATAATGTAGATATCATGAATGTAGAGACCTTCAGATACTTGGGAAATGACATTAGATATGATGAACCAACAACAGGCAATACAGAAATCACTCTTCGCATCAACCTAGCCTGGTCTGTGGCAAATGTTTGGGGGACTGAGAACGAGCGCTCTGATTGGTCAATTCCGGTCACTCCAGAATTGTGATGTTGTTTTGTTTTTGTTGGGAAGAGAATGAAGAAATTTGTGCAAAAAAAAGACGTGTAAATTTTAAATTTGGCATTCCATTCTACAGCATTTATATTTTCCACGGTTTGGAGACTTTGCTTAAGAAGGCTGAAGCGTTTTCCTGTGATAATTGAGGATTTAGAGTATCGTGAACTTTGTAAGCCGTTGCTCGAAATGACGAAGAAACAAGATCAAAGACGGCCGCCGACGATATTTTATGGCGATCCTACTCGTCAACTTTTATTCCTGAGGATATAATATATAGCCTAAGCCACACAATAATTCTAGAGTGACATACTTTACATGGCCATATCGAGATTCAGGGTACATGGCCGGAGAACGGCGTTTTGAAAAACTTTGGTTGGTGAATGAAGCACATGCAAAATCAAAACTTCAAACTTTGTTGATTCGTATTTACAGAGGAAAAAAATCGCGAAGTTTAATAAGAAACTTTTCACATTACTATAACAAGAATCATATGAACTTATTATTATTATTTTTTCCAAAACTGAAGTCATATCCGTGTATTGAACCAAAAATGGGACAACTTACTCACCTGTAGTTTGCCGTAAATCAAACATAAGTTTGACAAAGTTTCAAAGACAATTATCCGAAAAAGTGCAAAAATCTTGTGTGGTTTTTATGAGAACTAGAATATATCCTGCCTAAGCCACGTAGGACTGGCTGGTAGTACTTACTGGGGCTGAATGGAAGAATTCTCACATTCAGGTTAGCTGAAAAATTTCGTGAAAGTTTTGATAGTTGGAGTTTGTTAGTTCGTACGCGCCATGTCGCGTTAGTCGGCTTACAAAGTTCACGATCCTCTAAATCCTCAAAAATCAACGTAAAACGCCTCAGCCTTCTTAAGCAACATCTCCAAGCCATGGAAAATACACTCGCTGTAGAACAGAATGCCAGATTTAAAATCTACACGTCCTTTCAAAAATTTCTTCATTCGCCTCCCAAAAGGAACTAAACAACAACACAGTCTGAAGTGACCGGAAGTGACCAATCAAAGCGCTCGTTCTCAGTCCCCCAAACATTTGCCACAGACCAGCCTAGCAGAAGCTAAATTCCAGGAATTAAAATCAAAACTTCTGAACTTCAACATTGGCCTATCAATTCGTATGCTATTTTTGAATGCATTTGTAAGAAGCCGTCTCACATATTCTGCACAAACATGGAATCTAAACATCACTCAAGCAGACAAAGTCAATAGCTGTTATTTAGAGGTTAACGCACTCAGCGAGTGAATTATCGGGATTTATCTTCACGAGTTTGCTAACAATGAACGAGAAATTTTAAATACTGCACGAGGCGTTAGCCGAGTGCAGTATGAAAAAATTTCGAGTTCATTGTTAGTAAACGAGTGAAGATAAAATCCCGATAATTCACGAGCAAAGAGTGCGTTAACCTTTTTATTATTCAATTTGAATACACTGCAGAAGCAGGCTAAAACTGTCAGTCGACATCTAAGATCACTAGAAATAAGCTTAACTCAAGTCATCCAAAATAGTAAGACTTATTCAAAATTTATTTAATAGCATTTGGTAATTTTAACAATACAAATTAAAATAAACCTTTCAGAAGAAAACTAGGAGAAAAGTACCGTGATACAAGAATAATAAACGAGTTCTCAGAATCCATGTTTACAACTTGCTCGGTAAAATTGAAATCGTCCATAAGTCTTATAAACAAAGAACTCAGACTTTTTTGGATCGTTAAGTGATTCATCACTGAGTCCTAGAACTCGGTAAGTGAAAGGTCTAGAAAATTATCGCTGGAGTTTTGGATATAGGTTTAAACTGGCGACTTACGGTTGAAACGCTGCTAAACCTTGGTGCATGAAGCCGGGAAGAAGTAGTTTTCGTTTGTCGACAGCCGAAGGCTGAAGTACTCGTTTGGCGATTTTTTCGATTCATGATAAAATTTCTTTACCCCATCTGAGAGAAGTTGCGGGGAAAGGATTTCCAGACTTTCTGTTGGATATTTTTTGGATAGCCAGTCTAAAAAACAAAAATTATAGTGATGAATTTGCAAAGCCGGCGAATAGTGTTTTGACAAAAACAACACGCCAAAAACTGAATTTACGGTTTGAATGAAAGTTAGAACTTCGTAAGCTTACCGTTAAAAACAGAGACAGACTTGTGGCGACAGACTTTCTAAACTTTCTATGAGATAGGCTTTGGATAACAGTTGAAATATGTTGATCTCAGTAAGCTCCAAAAACTTCAATGAAATTGAGTTTACCTTCATAACGCACGCGTGATTTTATAGAAAATTAATACGTCGGTATTAATCCCTCGTGACGTGTTGTCACGTCATAACAACGCGTCACGTGGTACAAACTGACCAATCAGAAAATCAGAATTTGTACAGTGTATGAAAATTGAATAATAATATGGAATGCTACGAAGGATGATCAAGAATGGATTTATCAGAAAAGACGGAAAAGATGCAAAACACCAAAAAAAGACTGATGACGACGACCAAGATACTGAATTTCGATATCGTTATACAAATAGTGACCTCCTGCATATCTGTAAGACCACTTCAATAACAGACTATACTGCAAAGCTACAAGCAAAATACTTGGCCCATGTTGCTAGACGATCGAACCTGAATACATCTAAACAATTGCTCTTCAATGATAACAAAAATCAAAAAATAGGAAGACCCTATGAAACTCTTGAACAGAAAGTATTGAAAGAACAGAAAATCACGGCCGACAAATTCTACAAATTAGCACTAAAGTGGGACCATATAGATAAGATCATGTCAATGATCGCCCAAAGTCTACCAGTGCAGACATGGGTTAAACAATTATATATATATAGATCGTGTTCTGATCGAAGGGGATAGTATGTTCTTGAAAGCATTTGAAGTAGGCTCCATACCTGATGCAGAGACGATTTCACTCAATTACCTACCAGATCGTGTTCTTTGGTTTAATATGATACAGGACGCCCGACGAGGCAAACAATCGAAATATATCGCCCGACGAGGCAAACACTCAACAATATGTATTATGTTTAAATTACAATTATTGTTTACATGTTATTGATTATAATAAACTGTACATATACGTTCTCATGTTGTTTGTTTTGTCATTACAAGATATCATGCAATTGTTTGCAAAAATTCCAGCATAAATATAAGAAATAGCTTATCTATTGACAACAGAATAAATCGAAAACTAATGACTTTAATTTTAATATTAGGTTTTATTCTGTTGTTTGTCTGGAAACGGCGGGAAAATCACTGAGAAACGCGGTCATCACTCTCCAAGCGATAAAGTCTTTTCGAGAGGTACATGCACTTAATAAATCGCAAAATACCTGCAAAATTTCTGAAAATTTCCGAAATATCACCTGGAAAATAATCTTTCTAGTAGGTCTATTATCGAGTCCCTAGCTCGGATCCCTAGCTCGGATCCCTGGCTCGGATCCCTGGCTCGGATCCTGGCTCGGATCCTGGCTCGGATCCTGGCTCAGATCCTGACTGGAAAAATAGGTATCCTCGTGACCTTCCAAGTTTGCGTTGCTAGTACAACGTCATAAACCATTCAATTGATGCAATCAAAACTGCAAAGAACCCCGCTTTGCACGGTGCTAAAATGGACATTGCCTCTGTAAACCAACTTTCACAAGAAGATTTTATCCATCGATTTTCCAATGTTGTGGAATGGACTCCACTTTGTGCTGCAGCTGTATCGTCAAATCGTCCTTTCCAAAGTCTGGACGACTTATACTGCAATTTGTGCGAGTTTATCGATGCTCTGCCACGAGATGGCCGTGCAGGCATTCTTCGGTGCCTTCCCGACTTGGCTGGTCGTTTAGCCAGAGCAAACGCCCTCTCCCCCGAATCGACGAAAGAACAAGCAACTGCAGGACTTGGGAGTCTTCTAGAGGAAGAAATGCAAGTCATTGACTCGTACAACCGAAGTTATCGTCAAAAGTTTGGCTTTCCTTTTGTCATTTGTGCTCGTCTGAATGACAAAGCTACCATCATAAATGGGCTAAAACTGAGGATAGCAAATGACTTGGATACGGAGCTCAAGACGGGAATTGAAGAAGTCAAGAAAATTATGCTGCTTCGTCTTAAAGACTTGGTGAAATCCAAACTTTAATTATACGCCGTGTCTAGATATATGCCCCGCGGTACACGGTCACAACCTTCAAAACACTAAATGACTGGCAGTCTGAATTTAAAAAAAAAAAAAAATCAATAAAACAACTAAGATTCAAAGGATCAAATTCCTCTATCTTTGTTGAGAAATGTCAAGCGCTTGTCGTGAGTTCGATGGATTTGAAACTGGGCAAATTCTTCAACCTGCATGGGCACAGAGTACGAAACACTCATTTGAGGCGCAACAACGATTTTCCACGCAACAAATCTTGTCCGTAAAGTTTATGCCGTACGTGGAAAATACAAAACGCAACTATTTTTAGCAATATTTTTGCTTACGGAACAAGTTATAAATGTTTGATATGAATTTTAAAAACTTTTAACGCAAATTTATCAATTTGATCAAGTGTTGCGCGGAAAATCGTTGTTGCGAATCGACCCGTGTAACATCATCTTAAGGTGGCTCGATCAAGTTTTTCAGTAGAGCTACCAGTCGTCTTTGAGTGAAAACTATTTGTTCATGAGCAGTCTGGTAGTAAATGAAGTATTGCACCCTTATCGGACAAAGATCAAAGTTTATGATGACGTATATATGTTATATGGAGATCGGCGCTATTATGGCGACGCCTTAAAAGAATTCCCTTTTTTACACATTCTCGATTTTAATGAGTTCTAGGCTTATTCTTGAAAAATACTCTTGTGATCTTGTAGTTAACATCATTGCCTTTAGCTCTAGCGAATTAAATCAAATTCTGAGAGAGCGTTTTCGAGATATCATTGATGAGAGATTTTAACTGCAGAAATTAAGCGTAAACAAAACAACTTTTTAAATCTCCTACAATTAAAAAGAAAGTAGCACATCTAAGTTAAGTTTTCATCTCAAATTGTTGTAAAGATATCAAATTTGGCTACTGAAAGAGACGAGAGAAATCACATTAATTGATATCGAGAAAAGTGAGCCGAACTCATGTATATGGACATGCTGAATTTGCTTCTGTTGCCCAAATTTCGCTCTGTTGTTACATAAACTGCAATATTTAAAGATTCCTTCGATAAATATTGTTTAAAAATTAGTATGGTTTAGTTTTGGTAAAAGGCAATATAATGTAGCGTTTTCAGATTTACTGAATCATTTTAAGGCTGTCAAATATAAGCCTCAAATCTGTATATTTTTATAGAATTTAACTTACAATTCAAAAAAATTCATCAAGCCGTTTTCGAATAATTCGCGAAAACATAAATAATGCGAATTTGCCAATTTCCAGTCCTTTATTCCAAATCACTTCAATTAAAGAGTGTTAATTCTATTTTATCTACTTTACCTTGGTATGTTCTTTGTTACATAGTATTTGGGTGCCTAGAATTCTTTGAAATCAAGATATCTCAGAAAAATAGGCGGATATTATCCGCATGTGTCTACTGCCTTTAAAGAAGAGAAAGTTCAGATCACGGGCGATAGGATAATTAACGTAATCTGTGTTTGCTTAACCGTGGTGCTGACAAGACGTTGGCCAGGCACGTAAAGTTCAGTGAGCGCTGGGGTTGTTTGGATAAGGGGCAGAATCTGTCATCACTGTCCCCCACAAATGTCACTTTCGAACTACGAAAATCGTCAGACGATGAGAACAATGGAACCGGGGCTTGTTGCCTACCCTGGGCTTTTCTTTTCCCTGGGTTCTTTTGTCAATGATTAAACCGCGTTTACTGGCGAGGGGATATCATGTTCGCGTCAACAGATCGTTGGCTACAGTTGCCGTACGGGTTTCTAACGCATTGGTTGGAGTTTTAAAGAAGTAACGGGCCTTGTAAAAGACTATTTGGCTTTCTAAAACGTTGGGAGAAATACAAAAAGACAAAATAACAGTAATTCAAGGTAATTTATAAATACTGTCTGTTTATTTAAGTAAATTTTCAGATGATTATCCTATCGCCCGTGATTTAATCTAACTAGACGCCTAATAGGCGTTCACTCGGGCTACCTGTGTGTAGTACTTGGGGAGAAATGGAGAACAGAAGTTGATGGAAACCAGTTTGACTTGTCAGTGTCTTTTGATTGCAAAAATGCCTGACAAGTGCTCCCAGAGTAGAACACAAATTATATTGGGGAGAAAGTAGTTTGTACATAATTGTACCACATCATGGCGGTTATTAATATACTGCTGGTCTTTTTATCACGCCAGATATATACAATATACAGTCTGCTTTATTTTGTAAAGTCCTACCAAAAGATCCAATATGATCTATAGATAATACATTATAGCTCAGACAGTTTAAATTTCTATTCTGTACCAGTTACCTTTCTATGAAACCATTTCAGTACAGTACATTTCAGTTTCTTAACACAACTTTTGAAAACATGTATTACCATGTTTTTAATATGGAGCAGATCAATGATTATAGCAGTAGTCAGTTGCTGATGCTTTATTTGAAGAAGTGTAATGTCATACAATATATGCACATTACCGATACCATATATAGCTCCTCCATGCTCATCAATCTGATACTACTACATACAGTAATATCTTCAATTCAATCCCCTTTATCTTGTCTCTGTGAACATGGTTGCACAAAGCTTGTACAAAATATATCATTTTGTACATTCTAAAATATATCATTTTGTACATTCTAAAATTATTCTTCAATTGTTGCTAATATAAGCATGTATATAAAGGTCTCATAAACATTACTATCATTTCCATGATTATCCATCACTATATTTTTATCTGCTAACATTGAACATGAGCATGATTGACAGTAAAGTGCATTCAATATAATCATGACATTGTACAAAATACAGATTGCACTAAATATAAGTTAATAATAATTAAAAAAAAACATTTGTTTTCCATTGTTTATTTGGTGTAATTTTGCACCAATTACTAATTCCTGTTTCCTGGCTTAATTATTGAATACACCCTAGTCACCTTACTTACGCAAAGGCAAGAATCTCCTAGTCTTTCTAGTTAAAAACAAACATTGTAGATATTGTTAGTTAATTAGTTCGTTTTTAACATGGCTCTCAGGAAGAGCATGACTGTAGACACCGTGTATAAATAAAGCTTATATAAGCAAACATAATGTGCAAGCAGTGGTGAAATATTATTAATTTAAACAAACTACTGATCCAAAGACAATATCTCCGTGTCTTACATGTCTGACTCCTCAAGTGAAGTTCGCTGCCACAAATCAATCTGTCTCGTGTTCTTGTACGATCAATACATTATAAGTTGATTACAACAGCTGGTAAGAAGGTCACCACTAAATTCGAGAATTCGATATTAACGATTAAAAGCAAAGTATCTTGAGATTAAAAGCCAATATAAGTTCGATAAATTCCGATTGATAGCGTCCGCCATTTTGTTCTCAATCTCTCGCGACCACAGGAAGCCTCGTGGTCAACAGTGTACCCCAAAGGCTTCTGGGTAATTTGCCGATTTGAGACTTATCAATTAGTCAACACAAAACATGCGCCCATCGCGTTATATACGCACTAGAGAAAATATAAAAAACTCTTAACAAGCGAAAGAGTGGCACGAGGCGTAGCCGAGTGCCACTCTAGCTTGTTAAGAGTTTTTTATATTTTCTCGAGAGCGTATATAACGCGATGGGCGCATGGTTTTGTGTTGACTGTAATTGATTTATAACATGACCAGAAATCTATCATGAGACCCATGAGCAAATAGTTCATAAGCATCTCAGCCAATCAGAGCGCCTGTTATAAAATCGAAGAAATCTCAGCGAGACAGAGCGAGACAGGAAGCGACACAGTTTTCCATGTTAAAAGGTGTTTTATTGGAAAATGGAAATCAAATGGAAAAATACAACCCATTGTAATACAACATCTAGTAAAGTGGTTTTCTATTGCGTCTAGATGTACAGCATATCAAGTAAATGTTTAAATCCGAGAATATAAGAATATGAGCGAAAAACACGTGTTTACAACTGGTTGTTGTTAGCTTCACCAAAGAAAATTTGCAAGTTTTGAATGGTGCAAGAGCTAAACAAACCATGCTGACCATGAGACGACTGAACAAACTTTGGATTCATCACAGATGGGCTTGATGTTTGTGTGATTTGTACTGCTTCTTCTTTTGGCTTTTCCATGGCTTTTGAAAGGACAGCACTGCAGTTGAAAAGCTGCGACGTAGAAGGACGTGAGTTGTAATGGAGCAAACTCTGTTCGCTACGATGGCCGGATATGGCCATAATGTGGCGATTTGGCACTCCTTCGTTAGACCACACTGTTATTGCCGTAGCCCTTACTGAGTGGTTTGTATACAACTTAGAGAGTCCTGCTGCTTTGCTTATTTCTTTCATCATATTTCCAAGTTTGTTTTCGCCGATGGGTCGAGCTTCAAACCAAACATCGCCGTCGTGCATTTGGGGTTAACTTTGGACAAGTAGAACTTCAGAGCTTTAAATCCGTCATGTGGATGGTCTGTTTCATACATTCTTGCTTCTTTTTCAAAGCTGGCAATATCTTTGACACCTCCAGGATGATTCTTAGAGACTTCGTCATGAGTCATTGTGAAAAACCGGCGTCCACTTGGATCTTTGTCAGACTTAAAACTTGTGACTGACAGTTCTCTCTGCCCTTCACGGCCTCTTCTGCAAAAGTAAAGGACTATGTGAAACCATACATTCCACAGTAGAGATAGAGGAGTAGTTAAACTGAACACTGAACTGTCCCTCAATTTCACCAAATCTTCCTCTTCGATAGGCGGCTTGTGGGTAGAGTTTTGCTTGCCTTTCTTTTTGAGATTGGCAATCTGTGCATCAAGCATTTGGTTTGATTTTTGAAATCGTGGATCTTGAGAAATTTTTAGGGCTCTGTTCAATGATGGTTGGTTCAGATAACGTTCAACTCCATGTTCTGAAACCTAACAACGTTGATTTGCTGTACTCTTCGCCTGTTTTGGTTCTCGCCTCGGCATAAAAACGTCGCAAATTCAAGTCGTTGACCGATGGTCATTTTTTCAAGAGGCGTTTGGATTTTCTTTTCTCTGTACCATGCTGAAAGGTAAAAAATATCACCATTAATAATATACATGAAAAAATTACTCGATTCTGATTGGTCGAGAACAGTGCAGTTCAAGTGTAACACAGTGCAGAAGAGCTGTAATACAGTGCAAATTACATTTGAATTTATAATTTCAAAGTCGCATTAAGATCAATTTTTCCTTATACTGCTATTGTAAAACATAACCAACAATGCAAATATGGAGTTTTTCATTCATTAAAGTATATGTTTGTTTGAAAAAAATGGCAAAAACTATGAGGATCTGGTTGTCAGTTAAACAATTTTTGATGACTTGCGCGCGCCACTGACGCCATCACATCTCAACGAGCGCACGCTGAAAGTTTTCTTCTCGAGATTATTTTCTCGAATTTTTTCATATATATTATTAAAAGGTAATCATACGATTTCTCGTTCAATTTGGAATTAATTCGCACTCGTGTATTTTTCAAAGAGCTCAAATTGCACTCGCCCTACGGGCTCGTGCAATTTTGATACTCTTTGAAAAACACACTCGTGCAAATTAATTCCAAATTGAATTCGAAACCGTATGATTACCTATACAAATATTATGAAAACTTGAATAGATTAACTAAGGTATAAGTTTGAGGCTATTTGTAGTAGTTTAAAAAGGCAAAAAAATGCTACTGACAGTCATTTTCCAAACACCGAGTTGGCTTTCTATTTTTTGCCGAGAAAAAATATATTTATACTTAAAAACAAATTTTTGACTTACTTTTAAAGGTAGAAATCGCCCAATTGTTGCTTTTTTAGTTTTTGCTGACAATCGATTCTCCAGCAGAGAGTTGAGATCTTTTTCTGATAATTCGGCGAAACGTCCTTTTTTTTTCTTCTGCGTGGTGCTGGGGCTTTTTCTCTGGCAGTGAAAAGTCTTTTTCTGGATCTATGCTAAAGTTTGGAAGCTCATCATCAAAAATATCTTGCAAATCTGGAAATAGTTCGTCCATTTTTGTGAAAAAAAAGATGCGAAAGGGAAGAAAATGACGTGAGCATGAAGCCCATGGGCAAATAGTTGATAGCTTTCTGGCCAATCAGAGCGCGCGTAAGATTGTAGTTATGTTATAAAGATAGATAGATAGATAGATAGATAGATAGATAGATAGATAGATAGATAGATAGATAGATAGATAGATAGATAGATAGATAGATAGATAGATAGATTGATTGATAGACCGAAAAGGTAAACCTAGACTCGAGCTACCACAGGTAGCCCGAGTAATTATAAGGCCATTGTCTTATGCCGTCGTGGTCCTCGTTGCTCTTTGTTGTCTGACTTGTTTTGTTTCAAAACAATGTCTGTCGCTTTCGTAATAGCGACCAAAGATGCCACAAGTGAATTTTGTCTTTTCTGAAATTTGGAGTCCTGTGTACGGACTTGTGCAGGAAGTTGGTTCCAGATGAGTGGGTTGACTCGTGGCGTTCTCAAGCCATCGAGGTTGGCTGGCTTTGGATATTGGTCATCCTTTGTTTGTGTCTTTTCGTCTGGTATCTTATCCTTCAAAAGGCTGTTCATCTACAGGGCTCCCTGTCTTTTCGCTCAGATCGAGATCTTGAGTGATGTCATGTAATGCATATCATTACTGCTTTGTTTGGTTTCCGCCTCTCGGGTATTAGTTAGTTCTTTGACCTGCGTGTCCAAAGACCCGGGGGGGGGGACTCCGATTGTAAAATGGACGGGGATGCTCGTCGTACCTTTTAGGGGTCAAAATTTGCAATCTGGTACCTTTTAGGGTGTCTCAGACTTAAGTGGACTACCAGAGACATAGCTGATACCTTTTTAAGGTAAATAAACTACCTAAAATAAGCATGAAAGGGACGATTTCGATGATCTGAATTGAATCTTCAAAGCACATCGATAACAATGTGTTTCATTACTTTCATTCTTTATTATTGTTTTTGAATTGGTACCTTTTAGGGGTAGAAATGAATTGTTGCCACTCCCACTCAGGTACCTTTTAGGAGTTATTTTCAAAATTTGTCAAATTTCCGACAAGCATCCCCGTCCTCTTATATACCCCCCCCCCCCCCCCCCGGGCCAAAGACACGATGGATTCCGCGTCGGCGGCTCTATTTTGGTCTTCTATGCCCTCGTGATCATTGTCCAAGGCTGACGGGCTCTATCATAACATCCATTTTTCTATTCATGGAACGCATTTCATCCACGAGGGACTTCCCAAATCGTTCATGCTTGTTTGACATTGACAAAGCAGTTTGACATTCTAACCACGTTAGAACTTCTGTTTGTTTGACTTTCTTAATCTAACTACGTTAGATATCGAGGTGCTTTTTGTATGATTTTGCAGAGTATACAGAGAAACGTCTTTCTAGTCTTGACGCACGTGTGCAATGACTTGACGCATGCGCTGTGCTATCTCATGGGATCTCCATGCCTCCGGTCATGTGATAGAATTACTGTTTTTGTGAAGGTCAGGAAAAATTATGCAAATCTTTTATAAGAAAAAATGTCAGAAAACATTGTTACGCGTTAAGGTGACAAAGTATAACAAAGCACGCACGACTGCAAGAAATTCATGGCAACAATTATGTAAGTTTATGCAAAAGGTCACCGAAAAACCGGCAATGTTGCAGCAACAGTGGTTCAAAAAAATCGTAGCTGCACACCATGTACACTTAATATTCCATAAGTCGATCAATTCGCTCCTCAGTTGGGCTTCCTGTGGTGGTCGCTCCACAGAGAACAAAAACTGCCACTTGTGGAATGTTACACTACTTCAATCAACTTCTAACCCAACAAAGATGTATTAAAAGTTTTCGTCTAGTGTAAAAACCTGTAGTACTTTTCAATTGATCTAGTTGCCGCTAGAAATCTTTGTTGGCCGTGTCTACGTTTTCTAAAGCTTTGGGCATGCTACCGCAATCACTTAGAGCTCCATCTTGTTTACGTTACCTTAGAAACAGTCTCAGAATTGTCTGCCGTGTCCATCATGGAGGAGTTTTCGTTGGACAGTGCTTCGGAAAAGCAGCAAATTTCTGTAGAGAAAAGTTCGATTGGTTGTAGAAACGATATTGACTGATTGACGGCTCAGAAAAACCCAAAATCAAAAAAAAAAAACTTTTATAATTTGCTGGTCGCGATGCAACGATTTTGGCTGTAACTTTGTAGTATTTCATAATTCGCAGAAATAGAAAGCAAAAATCTCCAAAACCCTTATTTGATTCATATACAAGTATTTAAACTTTTTCAACATCCTGGATATTGCAGAACAGCATGTCACGTCTTGATTTGTCTGTCTTCACTATATTGTGACATCTTGTTTTTGTGGTTGTTTTGTTCTTTAATGTAGAATAAAATAAATTTGGGGTAGCTCATCACCCTTCCTCGCAGCCAAGTGCTGAATTACGAAGGGCGCAACTCAACGTGATCGAGTCGAAGGAATACAAGGGCGCTTTCATTACGAGACAATTGAACAATCACACATTTACATACAAATTTACATACACACACACACACGCAGCAGCCACCATACGACCCATGTCTGATCACGGAGCACTGCTTAGATCGAAACTAGTTCGTTTTTACTGAGGGAGGAAAAACCGGAGTACCCGGGAAAAAAACCCTCGAAGGGAGAGAATGAACAAATAAAAGCCCTCTAAGAGGACATGTGGTTACTGGTCAAATGATAAGTAAACAAGCAAAGCATTTAAACTAAACAAACAAACCAACAAAAACAAATAGAAAACGGAAAGAAAGAAAGAATGCTTTCGAGGAAAAAATAATTATAATTGTTCTGTCAATATGGAGTCTACGAGAATGATGAAAGTGCTCCAAAAAGTCCTCCAAATTATATATTACAAAGAAGAAAATGACAAACTAGGCAAACCACAACTTTCTATTCCTAAACGTTTTGAGGTTACTGAACAAACAGAACAGTCTTTGTAGTCACATCTGGACTCATTGGCTCTTTGTTAAATGACTAATTAAATTCAAAAATAATTTTCACGTGTATTTCACATCTTTTTTACATATTTCCCCCAGTAGTGTAGTGACAGGTAAAAATAAAAGCTGTGCCTGGTTGAATGAGAAAAATAAAGATAAAACATTGTCTATACTTACCAATATATCGAAACAAACACAAGCCACATGGAAAAACGAGTCTGCTTGACCTTTTCGTCAGCGGTATACTTCGGTGAAGCCAATGCCGAGTGTGTTCGTAGACTCCATATTTATTGAAAACTTCTAAGATTTTTTCATCGAAAGGAAATCTCTAATGAAATTTTAACAACCGCTGTCTAAAAAAGGTGGATATTTCTTAGAATATTTCGTATTTTCTTCGTGAAAACCGATTAAAATGAGTCAAGTAATCTTCGAGCCAATTCCGTACGTTTTTCGTTCTCTCTTCGTGAACGACTTCGGGAAATCCGAATTACTTACACCTTACACACTTACACACTTACACACTTACTTACACGCTCGATGACATAATGGTTACTGGCTTGCATACAAGCCAGTAACCACAAAAAAGAATGACACACTAAGCATATCGTAGTGCGTAAATCCGTCTTAAGGTAATTCCGTAGAAATAAAACTAGAAATGGAATTCTCATAAAACTTCACACAGTGATAATTTTTGAGTTGCTTATCCCAAAAATGAAATAAAAAATGGTGGTCACTGTAGCCGTTTTTGCGCTAGATTGCTTTAAAGTACACCATCTTTTGTGTCTTGAGGGCTCAAGATTCGAAGATCAAAATCGTGTCAAAAATAATTAATTTCTTAAATCTGAGAAGTGCTAGCTGACTAATATGAGCTCATTTTCTCTCTTTGGGCAATAGCCTAGTATTATGATGCAATAAATTGTTGTAAAAATGCGTTTGCTACAAGAAAGAAGGTAAAATTGGTTGATAGTACGTGCCCGTGAAGCAGCGTGAAAGCACCTTCCGACCGTACGTTTTATAAAATATCTAAAAAACTGGAAATGGAATCTTGACTATAATTATATATATGATAGAGAACCTTATTACCATTGATTTGAAAAAATAAAAAGAATAGGTGCCCGTGCTCGTTTCCGCGCTACGACGCGCTATGTGAAACAAGACGTCGTAAACAGCCTGTGACCGAAGAGGACTGAGGCGAGTAACCACTAAAGTGCCTCTTATAGCGTGCCTACTGTTCAAAACTTCATAAGACTAAAGCTTGCATCATTTTAAGTCAAATATATATCTTTTACAATATATCAAACAAATCAAAATAGGCTGAACTATGCTATGCGCAGTAGAGATGCGCACTGCAAAACTACGGAATTACCTTAATTCCCTTCACTGCAGTATCTTGACTTGGCTACTATTTTAATCAAATTTTTTGGCACATCCGGGGCACGTTCGTCTTCTCAGTTGCGAAAAAGACATGGCCTTCTTGATCTTTTATCCTTGATTACTTAAAATTTCAAGCGAAACCAAAAGACATTAACACAACTTCGATCCCAGCTAAAATATCAAGTAATGGAAATCCGCTTATACATTGTACAAGGTATGCGGAAAATATATTTTCGAGCAAAAACGTTCATTCTCATTTCAGTTGGTATACATGAATTAGCTTTTTTGGTTGAGATTCACTATATTTGATCCTCCTCAAATTAATTTTGAGTGAGATTTTGTCAAGAAGTAATCTATGGTAGTAACTCCAAGCAAAGTTACCAAAATGGGCGTGGCCGGGCGCGTAACTCCAAAATCGCGTAACTCGAAAATCGTAACTCGAAAATCGTAACTTGAATTTTTTTCCTGCCCTCTGGGACAAGTACTTAGGGTAGAATTTCTTACGAATATGTGCTAAATGATTGTTCCAGGTTAACGCACTGTCAACAAGAACGCCGAGATATTTAAATGATGTGACTTCATTAAGCTGGTGATTATTTAAACGAATATTAATTTCACCAGAGTTTTGCAGCCCTTTGCGAGAACCAACCTTCGTTACCTCGGACTTACCAGGATGTGTAACCATGTCGTTCATGCATAACCACGTATTGATGTTATCTAAATCCTCGTTTATGCAATTTGCAGCTATGGTAGTGTCCTTGTTGCTAAAATGAATCTCAGTGTCATCAGCAAACAAAACACAATTCGAGTGATTAACAGCTGATGTTATGCCGTTATAGTGGATGCAGAACAAGGATGGTCCAAGGACCGATCCCTGTGGTACACCAGACCGCAGTGCTCGGATGTCAATGTTGAGTCGTTGCATTTCACGTACTGTCTTCGGTCATTCAAATAGCTTTCTAACCATGCAGCTTAGAACCTGTCCAGATACTCCAGACGCTTTCAACTTACCAAGTAATATATCATGATTGATGACGTCAAAAGCTTTACGCAGGTCCAAAAAGGTTGCAATGGCCGTGAGATCTCTCTTATTGTTCTCCAATACCCAGATCAAATGCAATTCCAGGTTACAGCTTTTTCTCCCAACCTAGCATATCAAATGCAGGAGGTGTCGGCTTCTTTGTTTCTAAAAAAAATAACAAGTTCATTAAGAACAGATCTTTCGTGTACTAAAGCTGATTTTGAATGTCTTTGGATTGAAGTTGAGTGTGACCTGCATCACAATATCGTCTGTGGTGCCATCTATAGACACCCAAATGCAAATTACGAAAGTTTCTTCGAATATTTGAGTATAACACTATAGGAAAAGTTAATGATGAAAAAAAAATTTGCGTCATTATGGGAGATTTTAATATTGACTTACTGCACACTTCTCATTCTGCTACCGAAGAATTTCTTAATACTCTCGAAACAAATTTCTTTAGCCCACATATTTTGCAGCCAACGCGAATTACTCACCATTCAGCAACTCTCATTGATAATATATTTTTTAACTCCATTACGCATCATACTATTAGCGATAATATTTACTATGAACTTACCGATCATTTACCGAATTTCTTAATTATCTATAAGTTTTCAACACTTAATAGACTGGAATAAAGAGCTGGCTGATTCTAACAATCCCTCTCGTATGTTTGGTTTTATTCTATTCTGTCTAATATCGTTGATAAACATGTTCCGTCAAAACAATGAAGTATAAAAGAGATAAGACAACTGTCCAAACCCTGGATAACAAAGGAGTTACTGAGGATTTCTATTGAAGTAAAAAACAAGTTATACAGGAAATATCTACAAAATAGATCATTGTACTATCATGATAAATTCAAATTATATAGAAACAAACTAAATCACTTAATCAAAATAAGTAAATGTTCTTACTACAAAAATATTTTGCAGATAACAAATCCAATCTTAAAAATACCTGGAAAGGCATCAAAGAAATTGTTGGCTACAAATATGGTAATTCCAATGTGCCTTCAAAAATAATTACAGCCGATAGTGTTGAACTTACATATTGTAAGTCAATTGCCAATGCTTTCAATGACTAGTTCTTTGCAAACATTGGAAGTTCCCTTGCAAATTCCGTCAGTCAAACTTCAAACTCCCCATTTGATTTCATGCTGCCGATCATAACTCAAAGTTTTCAATTTACTCCAATTTCTATTAATGAAATTGAGAGAGAAATTCTCAATTTGAATGTCAAAAAATCTGCTGGTCCTCACAGCATTCCAATATATTTACTAAAATCGATCAGCAAATCAATATCGAAACCCCTTGCGGATATTTACAATTCATCTTTATCAAAGGGCTTAGTCCCTGAAAAGTTTAAACTAGCTAGTGTGATCCCGGTTTTCAAAAAAGGGTCACACCTAGATGTTAACAATTACCGTCCAATTTCGCTACTGTCAATTTTTGATAGGATACTTGAAAAATTAGTCTTCAACAGGTTATTAGACTTTGTGAATAAAAACAGTATTCTTTTTAATAAACAGTTTGGTTTTCGGCCAAAGCACTCCACTCTTCAAGCTATTCTTTCCATAACTGACAAAATTCAGTGTGCAGTCGAAGAGGGTGCGTACTCATGTGGCATCTTCCTCGACTTAAGCAAAGCGTTTGACACAGTAAACCATGAAATACTATTAAATAAACTTAATCATTATGGCATACGAGGAATTGCTCAATCTTGGTTCTCTTCTTATTTAAATAACAGAAGACAGTTCGTATCTCTTGGTAATATAAAATCACATAAAATCAGAGGAAAGTAATATTATGTGTGGTGTTCCCCAAGGCTCAGTCCTTGGACCGATTTTGTTTCTACTCTACATAAATGACTTTCAAAATTCATCAGATATACTTGACTTTCATCTTTTTGCCGATGACTCAAATCTTTTCTATAAGAACAAAAACTTACAGAATCTTGAAACAATTGTTAACAATCAACTACAGCGAGAAAACAGCTGGCTTTGTGCCAACTGAAACTTTTACTGAATGTCGAAAAGACAAAGTCCGTCATTTTCCATCCAGTCCAAAAAAAAAAAAAATCCTTTACAACGTACGTTTACAAATTGATAACAAATGTATTGATCGTGCAACTGAAATAAAATATCTCGGTATTATGTTAGATAGTCTAAGAGAGCGAAGCTCAGTATTGATGTCTGTGCGATGTTCGTGGCGGCTAAGGCTATTTTTAGTAACTTCGCCATCGCGCGCGCAAGTCCCTCAACCAATAGAATTTGATTTTTGACGTGCGCGCGGACGGGACCGTTTGAATTCTATTGTTTAAGAGCCTTGCGCGCGCGATGGCGAAGTTACTAAAAATAGCCTTAGCCGCCACGAACATGGCACAGACATCAATACTGAGCTTCGCTCTCTTAGTATTATGGTCTCTTGATACTGATAAATGAGAGATTTATGTACATCGTATTTAATGGAATTATATTGACTCGTTTTGACATTGATTTACTTCCTGCATATCTTCCTTCGCCTGAGCCCGTACCAACTGTCACACCTGTAGAAGTCTGTAATAAACTGACGAAAGTTCCTGCCTTTAAGGTACATGGCCTTGACAATGTACCTAATCGAATTATTAAGAATTCTTGTTATGAATTAGCTGTCCCTGTTTGTACTATCTTCAACACATCACTGTCAACTGGGGTATTTCCGGCCGAGTGGAAGGATGCTATCATCACCCCCGTGCCCAAATCACAACCTGTATTGAGTGAGGATGACTTGAGACCGATTGCTTTAACCTCGAGTCTATCAAAGATACTAGAAGACTTTGTCGTTACCTGGATGTTAGAGGATATCAAACAAAGAATCGACCCGAAGCAATTTGGCAGCTTGAAAGGTGCGTCAACAAATAACTGGTTGAAATCACTTGATTCGCCATTACACTACCTAACTGTAAGGATGTGCTTTGTTGATTTCAGCAAAGCATTTGATCGTATAAATTACAATATATTGATCAACAAATTGTTGGAGCTTGGTGTTAGATCGTCTATCATACCATGGATCTCCAGTTTCCTTACTAATCGTCGTCAGTCGGTGAGGATTGGCCGCTCTCAATCAGACTGGGCAAATGTTAACGTTAGTGTCCCCCAAGGCACTAAACTGGGCCCTATTTTGTTTCTTGTAATTGATATAAATGACCTTGAATTGAGATCTCCTCGAACATCTATCTGGAAGTATGTGGACGATGTCACTATTTCTGAGGATTTGACCGCGCAGGAACCATCATTCCTCCAATGAAACTGATCTGACTGATCTCGACAGCATCAGCCAATGGGCCTTACGCAACGATATGAAGCTGAATGAAAAAAAGTGTAAAGAGATGGTAGTTTGTTTTCTTCGCAATCGCCCGGACTGAGGAGATTCCTTGCCTCCATATTAATGGCAAACCACTTGAACGTCTCCCAGCTTTTAAAGTTCTTGGAATCACGCTTAAGAGAGAACTATAGACCGATTTCGCTTTTGCCTGTGGTTAGCAAAGTGATGGAACGCTGCGTATATCAGGTCTTGGATGAACATCTTCGAAGTATGATCAGCCCCTGTCAATTTGGCTTCATCAGAAATCGTTCCTGTGTTACACAACTTCTCTCTGTTCTGTACAATATTGGTCAAAACCTGGACAAGAACATTCAGACAGATATAACATACTTAGATTTTGCGAAAGCTTTCGATTCAGTGGACTATGGAATATTGTTTTAAAAAAAAGTTGGAATGTTATGGCGTGACTGGATCTCTGCTAAAGTGGTGCAAAGATTATTTACATGAAAGAATGCAACGAGTATTAGTGGATGGGTCAGCTTCTCAGTGGTCAACTGTAACCTCCGGCGTGCCCCAAGGGAGCATTCTCGGCCCCTTATTTTTTGTTGTGTTCATTAACGATCTCCCAGATTCTGTTACAAATGTAGACACAGCCATCTACGCCGATGACACAAAGCTCTATAAAGCAATTCGATCCCCATCCGACTGTGATGTCCTACAGAATGCTTTATCCGATGTTACACGCTTGAGCCACATTAGAAATATTAGTTTCAACTCCTCTAAATGTAAAGTCCTCTCTGTAACTCGAAAGAAAAATCCTGTGTTATTCAATTATCATTTTACCTCAAGTGACTTGTTGCGTGTTGACTTTGAAAAAGATCTTGGCATCATAGTTACTAGCAACCTTACATGGGAAACACATATCAACTCCATCATTTCTAAAGCTAACAAATTGCTTGGCCTCCTGAGACGGACCTGTCCCCTTCTAACTGATATCAAAGTTAGACGTACGCTCTACTTGGCTTTGGTAAAATCCCAGCTATGTTATGGTACTGAAATCTGGTCTCCTCACTCCTACACGCTAAAGAACAGACTGGAAAGAGTACAGCGAAGAGCAACAAGGTGGATCCTGCAGACAAGACCTGGTGAAATGCCCTATAAGGAGAGATTGACAAAGCGGAATCTTCTCCCCCTGGCCTACGACAGAGAACTCAGAGACCTTGTACTTTGCTATAAATTAATCTACGATAATCTAGGTTTAGATTTCAGCGACTACGCTTCGTTTGTTGAGCACAGACGCACTCGTCTGAGTGCATTATCCAATCGTGTACTTAAAGTACCTTTGTGTAAAACCAAAACTTTTCAGTCATCATTTTTCAATAGAGTTGTAAACATCTGGAACTAAATGTGTGCTATAGCTGACCCTGACAGTTTTTTGAATGTGTCTGCCTTTAAAGTATTCCTCCAGAAGCAGTACAAAACGAAATTTATGTCAACGTTTGAGACAGATTTTGTCTGCACCTGGACCTATGTGCCAACATGTTCTTGCCATAGTTAGACCGGCATGAAGGGTCTACCTATGACTGGGGCGTTTTGGCACATGGGTCCCGGCACCGCTAGTTTCTTGATAACCCAGAAGAATATTTTCAGTGTTCAATATTTTAAGGGCGGGGAGGACAAATTTCCAGTTGCACCTGGGCCATGTGCCAACATGTTCTTGCCATAGTTAGACCGGCATGAAGGATCTTCCTGTGGCTGGAACGTGTTGGCACATGGGTCCCGGCACTGCTAGTTTTTGATAGCTGCATAGAATATTTTCAGTACTTCTATTTTAGGGTTTGGGGAGGATATCTTTCTAGTTTTTAGTTACTTTAGTCAAGGCGGGTACCTCGCATGGGACTTCGTGTCCCGTTTGTACCCACCTCTTGGACAGTGCCTTTGTTTTGTTGTTTTTCTACTTTCTCTAATTTTTGTATTTTAGTTATGTTATTTCTGCGGTTTGTCCAATAAAGTTGTGAAAAAAAATTAATAGCCAACTGAAATGGAACAATCATGTTGAAGTGATGGTAAAGAAAGTCTCTAAGCGCCTTTATATCTTACGTGTCTTACGTGTCTTGTGGTATCCCTGCTGACGACCTACTGATAATCTATTTTGCTCTGATCAGATCTGTGCTGGAATATGCTTGCGCCGTCTGGCATACTAGTCTGCCAAATTACTTAACGAAAAAAAGAAAAAGAGCCTTGCGTATTATCTACCCCGCCACACATTATCGTGATGCCTTGCTGGTTGCTAAATGTGAAACCCTCGTCGACAGAAGAAAGTCCCTTTGTCAGACGACGTTGCAGAAAATGGAAGAACCCAGTTCGCGTTTACACCATCTCATCCCTACTACACAAGCCTCGATACACAGTCACAACTTAAGGAACAAAAAAAAGCTATGTCTTACCGAGGTGTAGAACTGAACGCTATAAGAAAAGTCTCATTCCTTCAAGCTATCACGCTTGTGACTAGGAAAATTTCAGAAGAATCGCTTAACAGGATTTATACCCTGCACAGATGTCTTATTGTACAGCGATTATGAAGAGTTTCTGTAATAGCGTTTTCGAGAAATTTACGAGTAAAGATTTTGGGCTCCAAAATAGAGCAAAAAGTAAACAAATCAAACGCGCCGGCAATATTCCTGGCCGGAAAACAAACGTTTCTGAAACGTTTTTAAGAGGATAGCATCTAATACTATTCGACCGTCTGTGGTAAAAAGCTCAAGAGGATCACTTCATTTACTTTTGAGAAAATGAAATTTGTTTGGTAGACACTACTGAGCGCATTTGTTGGTGTTTTCGTTGAGAATTTAGTCTACTTCAACAAATATTAAGTTTGTTTAAAACCTGTTCGATGAATTTTTTTCTAAATCATTTATTTTAAGCATTATGTATTAATGTTTGACGTCTATCAGTTTCAAGTTGATTGAAAACTTCTAAAGCTGTTAAACACGGCTTCAAAAATTTTTTTCCACTGATTACGTGTTTACCGTTTACTTGCCCTCGGTACTTTACACGCAGACCCTTTCGCTTGGTCCCAAGTATTCGACTGAACTTTATATTGATCAGATTTATCATTTCTTAATGCAGAGTCCAGAATGGAACTTATTTATTGCATAAATACTACTGACTCTATTGTATTTACAAGCATTCATATATGTACAGTTCTAAAAATGCCAACTACCAAATGTATTGTTCGAATAGAAGTTCCACTGATAGCAAGCTTGCTTCAACTTTTTAGTGCCACACGTTTTCAAAATGAGATGCATACAAAAAATGTTGATTGTTGTTTTAGTGAAACACAGAGCTCTGGCGAAGGAATGAATATTTACAAGGAAATCTGGAGAACGGCAAGCTTATAAACTAACCGGGCATGGATTAAAACACAAACATTTCTTTTGAGTCATTTTCAGTCAATCTCTATCGGTTTACTGGAACCCCTCCTATCTCGAACAATATTTAGTTTTCCTTTGGAGTTCGAGTTAGCGAGGTTCTTCTGTATTTATTTTTCTTGCTTCCTTTCCGTTTACGCAGCTGGCTAATATCTTCCGAGGCCACTGAGGTGCTTGTACCACAACTGAGACCGACCAAGGTCGAGGAGGAAACTACCGATACTTCGAACTTGTACTAGAGGGGTACGTGGTCTTCTTATCGAACAATTACGGTGCTGGTATCAATTGCATCGTTACAGTGGATCAACTCTAATAAATTAGTTTTTTCTATGATACTATATACATGTGTTCAATAAAACTTGTGAAATTGCAACTACAATAGTTAGTAGTGCGCTATTGTCTAGCTAAAAAATACTCATCTCTTGACCGCAGACCAATCATCTTGAACCTTTTGAACACGCGGCAAATTAGCATAACATCGTATGACGTCATACAACATTTTATCTCGTACACACTTTCATCTCAACATAAAAACTGTTTTTTGAAAAAACTGTGTTCTTGCAATAGACTTCTCATCTTTTGGCATTTGAATTTACTTTATGGAACCAATCTATGATAAAAATGGTGGCAACTGAGAAGTAGGATTATGCAGCTTTCTCTTTCGTTGTTTATTCTTCATATCAACATTCTTCTTATTGGCTGCCATATTGCTGTTCATTTTTGGTGTTTTCGTGGCTCTAAGTGGTGTGAAGCCAGAACCAGGAGTCTTCAGGAACTGAGCACGGTGGGGAGTCATCATAACAGAAGATGTGCTTTTGATACCTTGCTTTTTGGAAACTATTGACTTTCTTCGCATTTTATTTGAGGAGGAAGATGAAGACAGTTTCTTTTTTTCACGGGGTTTACTAACATTGGAAACGCTGGGCTTTTTAGCTATGGCAACTGGTAATTGTGATGGAGTTGTCTTGGAGTTTGAAGACGTCAAGATTTTATTTTCGTTGGATTGGCGTTTTTGTTTTGCCGGCTTTGAAGTTAAAGGGCTTGTGTTTTCTTTTTCGATGGATAAATCAGAGTCTGATAACTCGAAGAGGATTGGTGTCTTTGGGTCCTGAATATAAAGGAATGATAATATTATTCGAATAATTTTGAATGAAAAATATTCGGGCGCATTCTTCACCTGGTTGAGTGGGAGGTCGGGCTTCGAACCCGATTTTAAATAATTGAGAATGAAAAGCAAAATGCAATTTCCTGTGGTAGGAAATATCTAGAAAATTTCTAGGATATTTCATTTTACTTTTCATTTTCCTAATAGATATTACGGAAATGCTTGAGTAGCCGTAAACTTGCCTGTGAAATCACAGAAATTGAAACAACATGCGCCGTTTGAGAAAAACTCGTAAACTTCTCGGGTATGTCTACAAGCCCACTAAGTTATCGGATCTTTCGAGAAACAGGCCCTAGGATCTCAGTAATTGGCGTAGCCTGTTATCAAGAGCAAGATTTACCTTTGGTCGATTGTGGCAGGTTCCTGGCTTACATCTGCAGGCATTTCCACACTGTTCAGAACTGTTTTTACATTTACAAGAACGCTTGCATTTTCCAGTGCAGAGGCATCCCTAAGACAAAGGAATCAAGTTTAGTTAAATGCTGCTATAAAATGTCTTAAAAGAGTACCGAAATAGCTGGAGTTTGAAATCTTGTACACTGGAGATTTCATCAATGGTTTTGTAAAAACATTGCCTGCGTAGCTCGCGGTTTAATTTAGGGGTATTGAGGAGGGGGACTGAGGAGAGGGGAGAGGAGAGGGAGGAGGTTTCTCTGCCTCTTTCCCCTCCAAATCATCTAAACCGCAAGCTATACGCAGAATATAAAAATAAGACTGGGAATTCCGGGTCTTTCTTTGTGTACCGAAACGGTCATATATTCTTTATTAACTCAATTCGTTCTATTGTTCTCACTTGGAGTAAAAGGTAAAGGACCTTATTTTACGTCGGTAGCTCGTAATAGTCAATATCTGACTAATAAACTTGAGGCCGACGGTGCGCTTATTTTATCTCCTCTCTCAATCAGTGCTCCGTTTTAAGGGTACTTAAAGCTACATGGAATGGAAAGAAGTCGAAACAAGTGTGTGTGAGGTTACTGGAATAGGCAATCTCGGACTCCTCGCTCGGGACGCTGCGCACAAATAACGAACTGAGCCACACTTTCCACACTTGTTCGTTGAGTCTTTTGTTTATCTATTAAATCATGTTCAGTATACGGGGAAACTGACAAATTTCCAGAGCCGAAAGGGAACGACATCAAACCAAAGACATTTGCAATTGACGGTGCTACACTCTGTTAACCAGGATAAACTTACAGTAAAATCTTCGTCAAATGATTTCTTTTTTGACCGGCGTGGCGCCCTAATGACTATAGGTGTCTTCACCCAATCAGGATCGTTTTCAATGTTATCCGTTCCAACATCATCTTCGGGTTCCTCTGAGTCATCTTCCTTGTACACAATTATTTCCTTGTCCACTTTCACAACCACTTTCACATCTTCCTCCTATGTGATTGAATGAATGTGTTAGTTGTGTTGTTGTTGTTATTATCATTGTTGTTGTTGTTGTTGTTGTTGTTGTTTTTCATGTCTAGATAGGATGTGTATTTCCCACTGAAAAATTAACCTAAAAAAATTATAAGCTTTGGGCATGCTACCGCAATCACTTAGAGCTCCATCTTGTTTCACGCTTACCTTAGAAACAGTCTCGGAAGTGTCTGCCGTGTCCATCATGGAGGAGTTTTCGTTGGACAGTGCTTCGGAAAGAGCGGCAAATTTCTGTAGAGAAAAGTTCGATAGGTTGTTGTAGAAACGATATGAGATTCTTAATGTGAATCATAAACAAGAATTCAGCCATATAAGAAATCAGACAGCGACTTTATTTCACTTGCCTGTTGTAGCATGTCATTTTCTTGTTGCTTTTCGGCAAGTTCGTTGTCCTGATGATCAATACATCAAAATGTTTTAGAAGAAGTACAAGCATGGAAACTGTTTTCAAGAACCTAAAAGCACTTATTGATTACCTTGGCTTGAATCCAATCACGAAGACGAGAAACTTCTGCTTTTTCTTCCTCCGTTGGTATTTGCTGAAGAATAAGTAGCACCTGCGGACACGACAAGATTACTATAAGCCCACAGATGAACCCATTTAAGATGGAAGGAAGGAAGGAAGGAAGGAAGGAAGGAAGGAAGGAAGGAAGCCAGGGTCCACTGATTGAATTAATAACGAAACCTCTAGAAAAAGCATACCTTTATCTTCGTGTTCCTTTTGGAGGGTGGTGACTCGCCTGTCGTAATCACTTCGCAGGAAATCGAGTTCTTTGCGGTGACTGGTTATTAAAGCCTGTGAAGATGTACAGTGATCAGAATTTTAGTCAAAACAAGGGTCGAAGTTTGGTGTTTATGGTCCCCCATCAAAATAAAGAGTGACTTTCAATGGGACTGAGAAGCCTTCTTCCACCCTTGGGCGTCTCGTTTCACGACGGGCAATTCTAACTTTTGCCCCAACAAGCATTACAACAAAAGGAGGGAACAACAGAGAGAAATGGAAATTCACTTTTTGCTTAGGAGGAGGCCATTATTATGTCAAAATTTTTGATAATCAAGGCAGTCTCACCTCGGAGCTTGCACGTAGTTCTTCTAGCTCTTTTCTATCTCCTTCGACGTCCTTTTCCATCTTGATTTGTTTAGACTTACCATCTACAGCCTACAAAAACAAGAGCAGTCTAACCTCTCAGTACATACACCTAGAGAATTAGGCAACGTTAAGGAAAGCGAAACTTTTAAGCTTAAAATATGCTTAAGGCTGAGACTTGTGTCGGGGTAGTAAGGCGGCGGGGGTTGGGGAGGGGGTTAACGATCAGGCATCACATAGGCAACTTTGATGCAATCAGCAATAAAGGAAATCACATTACGCGCTGGTTCATTCCTGTTGTGTATACATTGAACATTTTCCACCAACTTTTAAAGGCTTGACTGCAGCTTGAATGCGTTCACATTTCTTCATAATGGTGAGTTGCATTCCGAACGTATCGACATTTGCTCAATTTTAGCATTCTGAACACTATCCTATATATCTATTTGCACAAACACTGACACTTCAAAACTACACAGAAGTTGAGACCGAAACGAACATAGTAGGAATCTGTTGATTAGTAGCGCGTGGACGTGGACGTTTCAAACAGCGACTCAAACAAATTCTTGGTATTCCAGACACGATTATGTAGTGAATTCATAGATAAAACATATGAAAATCCATATATTATTAGTGTACTGATTCAGGAGCCATTTCGGTCTCAGCTTCTAGGTTTGATGATTTGAAAGGGTCAGTGTTTGTACAAATAGGCATAGACCTACCATTGACAACAGGACTTGTAAGCTGGCTTTAGCTTCAGCCATGGTGTTAACGTTATTCCATCGATGCTTGGACTTTTCCACTGAAACTTTACCATGAGTTTGCATTAACATGCATCACTGACATATGAGGAATGTCTTTTATCGCATTAAAATTGCGTTTACAAACGAGAAGAATAATGAACGTGGATTTCTTTTTGCGATCACTCCCATAAGCAATAAGCTACGTTCTATGACAACCCTTTATTAAAGCCCTTAGAGGATGAAGAAGAGAACTTTCCTTTCCCCTCTCCTTTCTTCCTCCTCTCCCTCCAGGAAGAGCCTTAGATTATGAACAAAGAAATGATATATTACCGTGACTTTCTGCGTCGACAAGCTTTCGTTGTAATTCACCTATTTGTGATGTCCTTGAATGGATGAAAAGTATTCAATTATTTCAAGAAACAAAAGGACGAAATAAACTTCTTTCGATTTGTCTGTGAAGGATCGTCTTCACAGTGTTTGTTTTCAAAAGCTTTGGCGCATGCTAGACACGTGAGTCCAAGAACTTTAACGATCATGGACATGCAACATTGGCTGTTTATTTCAAATTACTGCGTTAATTACTAGTAGATTACTGGAGAAGTCCATCTCGCGCTGTGACTGCTCTCGTCGTTATCTTAGCTGAGCCAAAATAGCTCGGCGAGGTCGCAGACGGATCTAAACAGCATTACGCGAGATGGACTCCTAATCAGTTTGCCTTCTCGTTAAGATGCAGTTTTTGGCTACATAAACCGCTGTTTGCACAGGGATCCCGAAACAGAAAACGGCTGCGAAGGAGACTACTATTTTCCCAACATGAGAAAATTCTCGCCACTCCCCACACTACTGTTCTCATGGTGACTGTCAATTAGTTTGTAAAAAGTTACGTAAATCTTACTTGATGGTTAATTCTGCTTCAAGAGACTTTATTTTCATTTGAAGCTCTGAAGTTGGTTCTTCGGCATCTTTCTTCTCCCCCTCGCCTTCCCTCATTGGCAGCTTTTTCTGAAAGGACAGTTTAGCAGCCATTACGAGAGCTCTGGCCTGCATTTACATGGACTAAGAGAATTCATTGCAATGCGCTAGGATAGATTTCGTCTTTATGGACTGTACACATCTGACATGGCACCGCAAAGTCCTACGTAGGGGCTATTATAACGCTTTCAGATTTCGTATGAGTAAGCAACCATGCTAAAGTTAAGACTAAAGAGAATTACCCTAAAGAGTCAATGCAATGCGCTGAGGTAGATATTGTCTTTATGGATTGCACGCATCTGACATGGCTCCGCAAAGTCCTGTGGGTGCCATTAGAGCCTCAGATTTCGAATGAGTAGGAAACTATACGGAGCGACGTTTTCGTACATATTCCGTAACCGCGACTTAAGGTTGGTGCCTACTAATGGGAAGGTAATTTTTTTGGTCAAAAACCACATGGGTATCAAAGAACCCATCATAGGGAGCTAGAATCCAAGGAAGAAATTGGGGGTCACCGTGCATATTAATGAGTTACACGCCATCAAATGTTGCAAAATCTGCCTATTCTAGAGGCCCAAAGAAAAAATCATAAATACCCCATATTTTGGAAAAATGTCAAACTTTTTTTACTAAAACGTTTACAACACAATTCTCTTACTTGTCAATGCCATACGAAATATGAAACAACAGAATAACAATTTTTTTCAATGACTTTTTACTAGTTTTAGACCTGTTTTGGTTCATGACCGCCAAATGACAAGTCCAATTTTTGCAATCAAGTTTCAATTTTAAATTCATAAAAGTACTTTAAAATAGTAGGTTGATCTCCACTTTACAATTTACAGAAATAAGAAATAGGGGTATCCGTGCGATTTAGAAAGTTATTTGCCGATAAACGCGCGAAAACTGATCAGAATTCGCGAAATAGTCCAGTCCCAGACTCTCTTTCTTGCCGCTCCAGGACTCGCGGAGAAAGAGAGTCCAGTATAACTTGCATGCGCATGTCAGCTTAGTGACCACGCGATCACCACATGAATGTGGTGATCGCGTGGTTACAAATCCTAAAGTCGTCTAATGATTCAAGATGGCTGAAGAAGAGTTTTGTATACACGATATCAGTCTCATTTCGGAAAGCCATTTGTTAATTGATTCAGTGAGCTATGCACTTGGAAAAACCAACTATAATCTTTTACCAAAGTTTGAGCAGTTACAGGCCATTTACGGATGGACAGTTGTGAAAGACGTATTTGTGAATTTTTCGATACGCATCACTACCACTGCTACCAAACACTGAAATTTGCATATTGCAAGCTCTCAAAATAAAACTTTAATCTGATTGGCTCATTTTGCACATGCGCATGCAAGTTATACTGGACTCTCTTTCTCCGCGAGTCCTGGAGCGGCAAGAAAGAGAGTCTGGGACTGGACTAAATTCGCGAAAATGATCAAAAATTCCCTAGCCCTCCCCGGAAAGTAGAGCAAATTACAATGCATTGTGGGAAATTTTCAAGATGGCGGCGAAAACAGATCGTTTCTGGTAGAAATGATAGTCAAAACAGGCGTTGTAACTCAGGTTCTATTAATCAACTGTGAATTTCATTCAAATACAGGAGAGGCTAAATGGTTTTCCTTTAATTCTGTAAGTTTATTTCTTCAAAAAGTCGTAAAAAGGCCTTGCTTTTACGATTGCTTTACCGACAAAAATTCAGAGTTTTTGCATGCGCAGAAAGCAGTGCGCGCGGACAATAGTAGGCACCAACCTTAAGGGAGGAACCCTCGCCAGCCATGCATTAGAGTAGCACGCTTAAATTAGTGTGCGCTTAACCACCCGTATCGTTGTTTCGTAACGGTGATGTTACATGGGACAAATTTTAGCGTAACAATGTTACGCTAAAGGTGACGTAGTGTAACATTGCATATGCGGCTGTAAGAAATTGAGGGCAACAACGTTACCGCAACTGAGTGTTACGTTAAAGCGGCGCGCCATGTTACACTACACTAAACGCAACAATTTTTACGCAACAATGTTTCGATAAAAGTTGTAACCTAATTAAACATAAATTTAAGTTTCCCATTGATAATAAATAGCAGCACCTTTTTTTCTTTGCAAAATTTGATACTAACCTTGGCTGGTGGCTCGTCGTTTTCTTGCTGTCCACGAAGCTCAGACAATTGCTGAGAAACTGCTTTCCGATCCTCAATCAGTTCCTCCAAAGTCTTCTTAGCATGGGCGATGCTAGCAAGAACTTCAACTTCATGACTCAACCAAGACTAGAATGAAATACGGCATAGGTTTAGACCTGAGAATTGTATTCAAAGCTTGTTTTGAGGTTCTCATGTTCATTACTCTACTATGTTTCGGAACAAACGATTCCGTGGTCGTCATAAGACATTGCAAGGTGCTGTGTAAAGACAATGCTTATAATAATGATGAAGATCATAATAATGATGAAATCAAGTTGATGACGATGATGAAATTGCACGTTGGTAATGTTGTTGGTAGTAAGCACAAGGTATGTCATTATACCAAAAGTTGTTACAAATAGGCTTAAAGTTTTCTTTGTTTCACCAAACCAATACGCAGGCTACAAACAAAAGGCTGCCGATTAGCCTCGACAGCGATCCACGAAGAAATCACTTACGAATCGCTTTGGGAACTCTTTTATTAATAAAATGTCTAGGCTTTATAATTAGTAATTAGCTAGATTTTAGTAACGACCTTTATATAATTGACCATAGACTTTCTATTGAATTTATGATAAATGGTTTTAGAATATTTTATAGTATTTTAGTCGTTAGTTTTTATATATTATATTTAACAATTAGACCTCGAGGCCGAATGGACTACGAGTCAATAGCCCATGAGGCCGTAGGCCGAATGGGCTATTCAAACTCGTAGTCCATGAGACCGAGAGGTCTAATTGTTTTAGTATTCACCAACATATTGGGCCAAAGGTGAATGAGACTAAACAAAACAAAGAGAGAAAAATGTTTTATTGATATTATTACTCGCGCTTCCTCTCAACTCGGGCTATCACCAATAGCCCGAGGTTAGGGAGCCAATCAGAATGCAGGATTTGTAATAGCCCTTATGTTGGTGAATACTAATAGTTATTATCTTTAATTTTATATATATCTATTTAACTTTATATACATATTTTATTAGAATTGTAAATATTGCGATATTCAGCCTGCTCATGCGGCTGCCATGTAATATTAATAAAGCTATCTATCTATCTATCTATCTATCTATCTCTATCTAACTTACGCTCTTGGACCGTCACCTCCACTAGGGGTAAAGTAGTTATAAACCCCATCCCAACCACATTTTGATCTTTTTATGTATATTTCGTGGTTTGAATTTTTTCACTGGATAAAATTTTAGTGCACTCTTATACTTCCTTGATCCATTCCTCGATCCAACATCAAATTTCACTTACCCTCGCTCTGGGAATCATCCCTTCAGATTGCTTGTTTTCAAGACTTCTATTGTTCTCTCTCTTTTCGGCTGCCTCTTTTCTCTTGGTAAGAGCGTCATGAAGGCGCTTGTTTGCAGCAGCCGCCTGAATTAAAACAACAAAACCCAACTCAGAAAATAGACTCCTGGTTACACAGGATAAAATACCTTTCCATACCTCTTCCGTCTTTCTCTTCAATACAGCTTGCTGTTTTAGATGGATATCCTGAAGCTTGCTGTACTCAAACTGCCTTTTACGGTCCTATAAATTAAACATTTGAAAGCCATTTATTAGAATAAGAATGGACGAATGATGGAGCTTGTTGTTCCCGAAGTTCGATTCCCTTCCCGGGGTCAGGTAGAGTGAGTTTGCTGTAATGTTTTCTCTCCTGTAGCCTGCCAACCATCTTTATTGTAAACTCATTGGAAATTGCGCAAGTAAATAAGAAGAAATTAAATACTACAAGCTCCTGGCTTTCGCAAAAAGTATTTTTAGTTTAAATCCACAGAAAATAAACAGATCATGTTTTTAGATTTACGAGTGCTTGTAAATTCACGCACGCTTAGTGAACGGGGCCTTGTACTACGATAAGTTTTTTTTCAGGTTGCTTGACTTTCCTCGCACTTCAAATGAGAACACACAAGCTTAAAAGGGAATGTAAAAAGGATTGTTCTCACTTCCCTTTGCATAGCCCTTCCATCAAGCTACCGCTACTCTAGACAAGGACCTACTTCATTCTATGTATATTAATGCTAATTCGCGTTTTCTCTCTAAAAGTGCGTTAACAGCTAATTGCCATGGAAGTAGCTACAAGCTAGGGAGACTTGCCAAGGCTTCGCCTGGCCTCCAAAACTTGACAACTGACCAGACTGAAAGCCTTTAAAACCACAACTCTAATTGCGCTTCAGAAAGTGAAGTCTTACCTTTTGTTTTAGTTGCATTATTTCCTTTTCTTTTTCTTTTTTCAAAATGCGAAACTTTTCAGACTTCTTCTTTCATTTGTCTCATCAGTTTTACTCGTATTGATTTCATGCTCTAAGAACAAATCAATCATCATTTGAAAACGCATTCGTACTGAACAAAACAAAACGCAAGCAGAGCTCACTATTGATTTGTCTCAAGAAGAGAAACGCAAGTCGAAACTTGCGTCCCATGCGTTCTCGTTTTAGACGAGGCAATTCAAAGGGCCAAACTTAATGTCAGGCTTCAGCGGCACGTAACTGTGGCGCACTCTACAAACTTCATCCAGAATTAAAACATAAATACTATGGACCACAGACTGCATAACTTAGTTTTCTTTACCTGAATTTCTGTGTTAAGTTTTGTGATCGTAGCATCACCTCGCTCTTTCAAACGCTGAAGTTTTTGAAGCTCAACCTGAATACACATTTATTCAAGACAGATAATATTAGGCTTCAAATACGTTCATCAAAGATAAGGTACAGTAATACGGGCAACAAAATCGTGTGCCATATTTTGCGCAACGACATTGTTGCGTTACAAGTCGCAGAGCAACTGTTGCTCGTACTACCACCTCGTTTAACAAATGTTCTTGGTTGCACGAAGCAGAAGTCTTCTCTACCTTATACAACAAAGAAAATTTTGAGGGGTAACACTAGCAATATTTGCTCTTCAACTTATTCCTTCACGAAGTTGCACGATTTTGTTCACCTTTAGAAGACAATATGAAACAATACCTGTTTCTTCTTCAACTGGATAATTTGACCTTCCAACTCCTTGATTCGATGCCTTCCTTTGGAATCCCTTGTTACAAGAATATTAGAAAAAAATGAATGATTTCCTCAACTGTTGTGCGGTCTCTAATTCGAAAACACTAGCTTACCCTTCCGAATTTGAGTTCTTGGCAGCAGAGAGAGCAACAGCAAGATTTGATTTTTCCTTTTCAAGTTTATTTATCTCTGACTCTAGTTCACGAACTTGAACCTAGAATAACACCAATTTAAGAGGCATCAGTAGATATTCGATAAGAAATTGCGCCATACATTCCAAAAATACAAGTTTCATTTAGTAAGGAAGTACATTAGGAGCGGTGTTTTATTTCAAATTTGTTTATATTACATTTCTTTATAATTGCACTTACTGTACTTCTGAAAGCAGCGCGTACACAGGCTGCGGAGTTACACGTAAATGTAAGGAAACGCGCTTCCAAGAATACTAGTAACTTACGGATTGTACAATCCACGACCTATCACGCCTCACATTTTCACTTGAAAATACACACAGTACATTTTCATTTGAAAACTTATTCTATGATCTATTCATATTTTTACGACGGCGTGTATAGATAAACGCAAGCAGTTACAAAGAATCCTTCCAGTATCCACATTTTTGATTTCGCGCGAGTAAGTCCTTGACCCAGTCCTACATGTACGTAACCGTGTTAATCTCGTCGCGCAACGCGTTACTGTGGCCTCGCGCGCCCAACCGTTTCCTCAAGGGAGATCCTACCTCATATTGTTTGATCATTTTGTCGTTCATAGCTCCTTCATTTTGTTGCATTTTCACAGCAAGTTCCTGCTTCATGGTTAATGCTTTGGTGAGTTCCTGCACTTGTCGACCAAGTTCAGCCTGGCGCAGTGCATGTTGTGACTCAAATGAGCTGTTCATTACAGGCGAGGAGACAACAGAGTTCTCTTGCTCCATGCTTTCAACTTCACAACTACGATTCTGAAAACAAATATAAACAAGGCTTAAGAGCAAGTTTAAAGCTTTTGAGAGAAGTTTGAGTTTTGACCTCATTCAGTCTCATGAACTCATTCATATTTTTGACAAGTGGAAAGTCGCAATAGAGGACCAATCCAATGTACACAGTGAGTGCCACTGGACGCTTGTCTGGATTTTAAGCTTCTGTCAATCAAATTGTAACGACTAGAATTTGTAAAATTTTAGCTTTCTAAATTCAGAAACAAAACAAACTTGAATTTATTGACAGAACATTTAGTATTTTCCGACTTTTGATGTAAATTTAAGCTTGCTTCAGGGAGAACGAATAGTCGGAGCTTTGATTGACGGTAGTCAAAACACTGAAAAAGCCATTCAAGTGTCATCTGCAAAGGCCGCGTAATTTTGAAAATAGGTGTAAAACTTGATTTTAGTTTCATCTTCCTTACATGACTGATAGAGCTTTGGCTGTCATTGTGCTGTTCAGTCGGTGGGTCAGCTGTGCAGCTCTCCTAAAAAATGAAAAGTTTTTCAGTGTATCATTATTAGATTACCTCAAAGCAATGATCTACTGATTGGGAAAAAAGGAAAAAAGTGCAAACCTAATCTAGAGATTACCTCAAACTGGTGAAACTTTTTTTGTAGTTCATCTGCCAAGTTGGTCTCTTCAGCTGCTTCAGCAGTAGTTTCTGTCAGGCTGGGCATTAGTTTTACTCTGTTAAGTAAGAGAAGCATATTAAAATAATTGACATAATTATGTTCAAGAAACATTGAACTCTCAAAACATATCAAACTATAGTTCTTACTTTTGATCATTTAGGTAATGTTTTAGTTCATCATACTGTCTTATAATCTTATCTCTTGTCAGTTCAGCCTACATAAATACAATGACATTTGAGCAGTTTATCACTTCATCTGGATGTCTCCCAGATAATTGGGTCCCCTGTTTTTATTATTGCAGAGAATGCTCTCCTAGATTTGTGGGCTCCCTCTGCTTTCCTTAAATACATATTTGACTCACTCCCTTCTCCCTTCTTCTACAAAATGGGTTCTTATATAGTAAAAGCTATCTAAGATTGTTTTGTACCTGTCCTTTCTCACATAAAATGTCAGTGCTCTACTCCATATACTCAATCCATTCTTAAAAGTAATCTCAGACTGATGGGTTCCCTGTGGAACCAGTAAATGCTATCCCAGGTTGTTGGTTACCCTGTGCTTTGACATTGAATAACTTACCATTAGAACCTTCTCGTACATATTTGTGTTCTGATTAACAGAATTGTGTAGTTCTTGGCTTAGTTTTAGGTTTTCTCCCTAAAAAAGACAATTGACTAAACTTTAATCCATGAGAGGTTCCAGTTCCTCAGCCAATTCTAATAACTGGAACCCTAGTCAATTCCATTATTGTTTTGTATCTAAAAGTTCCCTTCAAAAGGTATAACCAAACAGTATGTTTACCTCCAGCTGTCTAATGCGCTCAGCCAATTCATGTGGGTTGAATCCCATATTATTGCTGTAAGGAAAAAGCATTGAAAAGAAGTAGTGCATAAAACACTTAGTTTATTCAAGATATCAGATATGAAATGAAATGAAAACTTTATTTAAGGAGGAGACCTCATCACCCTTAAGATAAATACTTTAGATTTCACAATTTGCATTATATACCCTTTAATGTCAGGCAGACCACCATTTAGGGTTTGTCCTTGCAGCAGTTGCAGTTGCAGCATTTGAACCTATTGAAAATCATAAAAGAAAGTGGTGTCGAAGGTCAGATAAAAAAGAGAGTGTGACATTTCAGAAACAGGCATTCTCTGGTACAAAACATGGGCCATTTCCCTGGACTCCCCTTCTGAACCTCCATCAGGACCATAATCTCGATCATTCCCATCACAGATCATACAAAAATGTTCCCTATTCATACCTGTTGTTTGAGTTTTACCATTTCAGCAGCAACAGGGTCCCTGTTTACTATTGGCTTGTTCTTAATTTGTCTGGCACGATCAGCATATCGTAAAGTGTTTAAAGTTTCCTCATAATTACTGTCAGCAGGGCTGACACATGCGACCATGACAGTATTACTATTGCCACCTAATGAATCTGTAAAGTTAATTAAATTTAATACTCTTGGTCAGTTGAATGGATTGTAACAATCATAGGGTGTGTCCATTAGAACAAACCACCTAATCAAATTCCAATTCTTCTTCTCAAAGCTAATGTTCTTTACTAGGAAGATGTTGGATTTTGATCAAAAGTGGCAATATGTTGATATTGCAAGTTGCTTTGAATTACCTTGTAAAAGTCTTGTAAGTTTTGAGTCTCTGTAAGGAACATGAGCATTAGACTTTCTCTGCTCATCACTCAAGGCACTGATGACATTACCAAGAGCAAGAAGGCCTTTGTTAATGTTTACTCCTAAGATAAATGCAAACTAAGGTATTAGTTTTAATATTACTGAGTATACTTTATTTTACTACAGCAATTTAAGTCATTGCATGATGATATAATATTTTTCTAACTTTGATGACATTTTTTCCCTTTTTTTTGTTTGTTTTGTATTGTTGTTTTGTTTTCTTAATTTTGGATTTCTAATCAGTGAGGGTGAAGCTTATCAAATCAGCCAAAGATTGACAGATCAAAAAAGCAAATCTCACCATTGAAGTTAGAAAAGGTTATATTACTGTAACATCATTAATTATCAGCATCATCTCCTTTATCAGTGCTTACCCTCTTTGAATCTTTCTCCTTGGGCATTGGTCCTTTTTGCACGTTCTGATCCAGCTAAGTCCACAAGGTGAAATTTTGCCCTCCGAAAATCACTGGGAAAAATTACAATAATTCTCAACACCTCTTTGACTCTGAAACTCATCAATATAATCATGTTACTTACCCATCTCCAGTCTTATCCTTTTGTTCCATTATAATCGAAAAGATTGCATGTGAACGACTTGATGTGAGGTTCATTGCTGTTGCACCAGTTGCTCTGGATGCAGACCCGTTGCACAGAAATTTGATCATATCTTCACCTGAAGAAACTGGTAACTCTGCAAGCCCTGCAATCTGGAAAAAAATGTGCATGGAATTGGTACACAACGACTATAATTCTAGAAATATGATGTCAGCTACATGTATCAAATACAAAATTACTAGATGCTTATTTACCTTTATACCCCCATCAACATCTTCCCTTATAGCTATTTTGTCTGAAAAGGAAGCTGGATTGAGAAGGTCATGTATTTCTTCGTTATGGATCTGAAAAAAAGGGAAACAAGTTTGCAAACTATATCTTCGATAAATAGCAACTAGAAAAATAATATTAACCTGTAGGGACATAAAAAGAATAATTTATTAAGATCTCAAACAGAACAATGCAAATGTTCCAATCCATCTTACCTCGAGAAAGGAGCACTTAAGCAGAAATTCTGTTTCTTCTTTTTTCTTCTCAATATGCCCAAAGACATCATTGATTACTCTGGGAATCACACCTTGGATTTCTTGATTATCAGTGTTTGTACAAGAAGTAAAACTTGTTCCCATTGAGTAGGTCTTGCCTGATCCAGTTTGACCATATGCCAGAACTGTTGCATTGTAACCCTTGAATAGGCCATCCAATAAGGGTAAAACTGTCTGGTCATATAGTTCACTCTGTTTTGATAATGTTCCATATACATGATCATATGTAAAAGCCTTGTCATTACCCATGACAACTTGTGGCTCACCAGGTGTTATATTGATACATTCTTGACACCCCTCTCCTATTTCTTTCGGTAATAGTGGTCTAATTCGAAGAGCCACTCGAACTGGGATTGTCTTATCAGCACTTGATTCAGGCATATTTAATAACAATTTAGATAATTTAAAGTAAATCAGACAAAATTGAGAACCTGAAAACAAGCAAACAACAACGTTATTGGAGATGTAATACGTTTTAATTTGGGTATATCCATGGCAATGGTTTCTTGTGCATTTGTGTAATTGAATCTAAGTCTTATGACGGATTTAAGCAAGCTATAAATAACTTAGCTATTTAATTTATTCCCAATTCAATTTAATCTAATTTAAGAATAACACCTATTAATTTATTATTATTATTATAATTATTTATTTCCATATTTTTTTTTCAAGCTGTGAGCTATAGGCAAATCTGACCACATCCATGTAATGGGAAACTTTTATGGATTAAAGTTGTAGATGTAGATCCCATCCCTATAGACAATATCCTCTACTCACGCTACAGCACGTACTTGTCGGACGTTTTCTTGCAGGGCAGGGGAACTAAGAGATATTTGAAGTCTTAATCGACAGATTTTTTTAAGTCTGTGTTTATTTGTCTTCAATATACACGGTCCCGGGACATGGTCAAATCAATTAAATTCGGTTCTGTGCCGCCTCATGTCATGTTCAGAACATATTCGAATATCTTTCGTTTTGTTAGCAAAGACTGTCCACGCACAATACAACGTCGTACTGATTCAATTTTAAAAAGGATACAATGCTGATCTGCTACAATAACTCACAAGACGGCAGTTCAAGAAAAATGTCAAATATTATTAAACGACATGATCATGAAATCGAACACAAGATCAACACACAACAAGCGAGACAGAAAATGTGTGTCAGACCAATTTGTCGTACGTAAAACAGATCAGTGTTAGACCTATGAATTATAGACAAAATTTAAACACTCACCTTCAGTTAATTCCCTCTATTCTTGAAAATCACTAAAATATTCCTTGAAGCGTGTTGTCTAAAAATTCAAAATAACCGCCCAACGATTACCCAGAATGCATCACTCTCGAGTTCGAGCCCGCGCTCGGGGTGTTTTGATCAGCGACCTACTTCATAAGTGAAGTTTTCTACAGTTTGTGTCATCGGAATTTCCTCCCAATGAAACTACGTTTTTATTTACTTTTGAGGCATAAACGGCTTCTTTGGTTGATCCAGTAAGGTGAGGATGTATGTACTTGTTGTGTTGCTCTGTTATTTGTCCTTGTATTCCTCGCAGATGGTTATCGACTGGGTCTGGTAACTTCGTCATCGACATCTGCACGGAAATGCATGTTACCTCCCCGAAGCAGAAATCGAAATATTTTACTGAAAGATTAACTAGATTTCAGTTTTCGTCGAGCAATAATAATTTGGAAAAAAAGTTATGTTTATCTCGATTGATGGAGACCTATATCTCGTTTATTAACAATTTATTTAGTTACATGTACTACTCCAGCTGTATTGAGTATGCAAGGCTCTGTCAGAATGACTGATAAATGTAAGCTATTACACAACGTTTAAACCTCCATTAATACGGACTGTTACATTCATCTTAAGTGGCATTTACCACTGCGTGTATAACGTTACAATCATTAAACTACAGTCGGTATTTGGCTTCACGTAGGGAAGAGATGTGGTCTATAAATAATGTAAATATTATCTATTTAGGAATAACGGGATGATATAGTAAAAGGCAGTTATATTCATTGATAAAGCATGAGTACCAAGCCACCACCACCTCCAAGACCAGACCTTGAATCAGATAGGTACATTATATGTTAATGGACTATCATCGACAATAAAAAGGAACAGTTTTCTTTATCATGTTTCCCCATATTAATCCTTTGGGTATTGTCTTATAAGACCTACCTGTGAGTTCCATTATTTTGGAAAGGAGGTGTTGAAAATAGGCAGAATCAACAAAGGTTGCCTATCCAGGCACTTTCCCTTTCACAATTCCTTACCCCTCTCCCATTTTCCACGCAAGTGCTGAGATGAGATTTGCAAATATCCCTGTCATTCCAAAGTTTAGAAATATGTTCCAATTTGTGTTTTTTTAGCATTTTTACATGTAATTTGAATGAAAAAAGCCCACAAAGTTCTAAAGCCAGCAATACACGTTGCAATTTTTTCCTCACACTTGCAATGCAATTTTAGGGATTTTGTTGTGAGAAAAAAATTGCTGAGTGTATCATATATATAACAACTTTATTTGCAAATAACAATTGACTAATAAAAAAATAACAATTGACTAATAAAATAACAATTGACTAATAATGCAAATAGGGTGTCAGCAGGGAGGAACTAAATCCCCATATCATGTCTCGCAACATAGGCAGCAATGATGTCTCAAAGCAAAAAAATTGTTGCAGAAAGTTCAAAAGTTTGAACTTTTCTCTGCAACACTTTAAACATGCATGCTTTCCTGCTTGTACTGAATGTCGCAGAGTGTTGACAGACACTGCAAATTTTCTCTGCAACAAAATCCCCAAAATTGCATTGCCAGCTCAAGAAAAAATTGCAGTGTGTATTGCCGGCTTAATTCTGTGTTTTGTGAAACAAGCACATTACAGAAAAGTGTGTGGTGCAAAACAAGTGAATCACCTTAATTAAGATCCACAGGCAAGATGTATCACACTCCATATGTTCCTATCTATGGATGTATTTTTTGGTCTGATTCACTTGTCATTTTTGGGGTGGGGCCCATGCACATCTATACGAGTCCTTGACAGGTTTGTGTCAGCACCATTTATATTTTTCAGATAAAAATAATTTTGCTGAAGTTGTAATAATGTTTACAGGGGCAGATCCAGGATTATCTTCAGGAGGGGGTGCACCATCATATGAATTGGAAACTCCAATTTATTCCAAGATTTTGAAAATTATTGAGAAAAACGGACTCAAAGTCATCTCAGGAGGGGGTGTGCACCCCCTGCACCCCTCCCCTAAATCCGCCCCTGATTTATTTTGAAACTGTTTCATGCTCTATTTAGCTCAGCACCACCTCCCAAGCAACCCAAGGGAGCCCCACCACCAATACCTTTAAGAACAGATCTGGGAGAGGGTGAAAATGTCAATGCATCCAATACTCCTGTTCCAAAGATTCCTCCTGCTACTCTACCAAAGAGAACAGGCAGCAAGAAGTAAGTACAATTGATGCAATGATTCTTAAATTCAGAGTATATCTAAAACATTACTTATTTTCTAGGTTACATGGAAGGCCAGAAATATCAATTATTTCAGCTCAGCCAATGATAGGCACTGGTGCATTTACACCTTTTGAACAGCATTCTGGCACCAAGTCAACATTTGCTCAAGAACCTGAATCTGCACATGTTCCAGTGTCTTTTCCATCAGAGAACACTAAATCAACCACTGCTCCATTGAGTTCTGCCCCAATTCCAGGCCCTCAAAGTACAAATAAGCCTTCTTCACCATCTGTTCCTGCTCCAATTCCTGGTCCTACAACTAAGCCTTCTTCACCTTCTGTTGCCGCTCCAATTCCTGGTCCTCCAATTGCAAGTAAGCCAGCACCATCTGTTACTGGTCCTGCAACTACATTCAAGCCAGCAACTTTTGCTCCACCTAAAATTCCTGGTCCTCCAACTGCATTTAAGCCAGCAACTTCTGCTTCACCTCCAATTCTTAGTCCTCCAACATCAACTAAGCCAGCCCCCTCTGTTCCTGGTCCAACTCCTGGTCCTCAAACACCAATAGAACCAGCACCTTCTGTTCCTGGTCCTATTACCCCTAGCAGACCAGCTCCTACATATCCTCAACCTACTACGGCAGAAGATCAAACTAACATACTAAAACCAGCTGGTAACAGCTCTCCATCACTCCAGAAAGTACCAAAAAGTTCAAAGTCAAGGGCTCCTCCTCAAAGACCCAAGTCAAAGCCTGTGTGTGACCCAACTCTAACTGGTGATGTATTGTCTGCTAATTTAGGCATTCAAAACACAGAGGCCGAAAAACCAGGAGAACCAGTTGCACCAAAGAGAAAGAAAAATAAACCAAACAAGACTCCACAGGACAGTGAATTTGATCCAATGAAAGATTTTGGCGTGAGTAATTCAGCTTTTCAAGAATTTGAACCAAGTCATACTGATGATTTATTTCAACATATTGTGGTTGAAGAAATGAAAAAAGAAGAGTCTAGTGCTGCAAATTCCAAAAAATCTAAACCTTTTCCAACTGTGATTAGGACCAAACCCAATGGAAAAGAAAATACAAGTACTGGAATTACTACAACTCAAGAAAAAGAAGTGAATACTAAAGATGTAAACACAAGTAGACCTAAAAATACCAAGCCAACTGTCATTAAACCCCAGGGTAAAACTAAACCACCATCACCCCCATCAAAGAAAGCTAAAGACGATTATGCACAGCTAGCAGATGAACCAAACACAGACAATCCAGTTCAGATACCAAGCACTTCAGCTGTAACAATTGAACCTGGATCTCAACAAGTTACATTTAAATCTAAAAGCAAACCAACTATTATCATACCAAAAGGAAAAAAGGATCCATCTGACAACAAGGACACTAAGAAAAGCGATATTACTTCTCCATCATCTAGTCAGACACCAGAATCAAATATAGTAGATAATGAAAGTAAAACTTCTAATACAGTAGAGCAGGCTGTAAAGCCAAAGAGAATGCCTAGCATAATAAGGCCTAACAGACCAAAGAAGGAGAAAAATGCACCTAATGTCCCACAAAATTCCAGAGGAATGCCTGAAGGACAAAGTCAAGAGACTTCACAAAGCCAGCCTAAGTTAATGCCTGCTAGAAAAGCCCCTCCAAGGCCAAGCCCCCCAAAACCTGGACCTCCAAGACCAGGCCCTCCAAAAAGAACATCCAATGAACCTGTTAATACCCAGCCTAGAATGCCACCTCCTGGAACAGTAGCCACTGAGGTGAGGCAACAAGAACACAGCCAGAAAGCTAAAGCCCCAAGGCCAATGACTATTGGTAAGGATAAGGAATCAGAGGACCTCAAGGCAACTGAAAAAAGCAAGAAAAAAGATCAGCGAACAGTTGTGTCATCTGTCATTACCACAAAGATTGAGCCATCTGCTATTGCATTGTATGATTATGTAGCATCATGTCCAGATGATCTTTCTTTCAAGGTAAAGCATTGTTTTTGACTCATTACCAAATCTTATGAAAAGTAATGCTGCAGCATTTTGTCAGTCACTATCAACCCAATTCTATTGAGTAGCAATATTTCCTAGTGTATAGTCATTGTTTTCATTTTTAGGGGGGATAGAGGGCAGGCTATGTTTTTCCTTACCTAGATAAGGGGAAGGGAGCAACTGCCTTCTCTGCCTGGTTGCATTATGTATTAAGCCCTGATGTTAAGTTAGAACTTTTGATGTATTTCATTGAAATTATTTTAGGCTGGAGATGAAATATTTCTTGTGAAAAAAATCAATCAAGAGTGGTACATTGGACGGTGTAATGGTTGTGAAGGGATGATGCCAATAAAGTTTGTTGAGATTATAGAGGATTTGCCTCCAGAACCAGAACAACCTGTTTCCTCCAAGGTAACAAAAGCTTCACTGAGCAAGCCAATTTGAGAAACCTATAATGTTAGAGAAAAGTATATAGAAAAGTTCTCTTACCACTTACTGACACCTTACTAACCACTTACTGACACCTTACTAACCACTTACTGACACCTTACCAATCACTTACTGACACCTTACTAACCACTTACTGACACCTTACTAACCACTTACTGACACCTTACTAACCACTTACTGACACCTTACCAACCACTTACTGACACCTTGCCAACCACTTACTGACACCTTACTAACCACTTACTGACACCTTACTAGCCACTTACTGACACCTTACTAACCACTTACTGACACCTTACTAACCACTTACTGACACCTTACCAACCACTTACTGACACCTTGCCAACCACTTACTGACACCTTACTAACCACTTACTGACACCTTACCAACCACTTACTGACACCTTACCTACCAGTTACTGACACCTTACTAACCACTTACTGACACCTTACCAACCAATTACTGACATCTTACCAACCACTTACTGACACCTTACTAACCACTTACTGACACCTTACTAACCACTTACCGACACCTTACCAATCACTTACTGACACCTTATCAACCACTTACTGACACTACATGTATACCAACCACTTACTGGCACTTTACCAACCACTTACTAACACCTTACCAACAACTTACTGGCACCTTACCAACCACCTACTGACAACTTACCAACAACTTACTGACAACTTAACAGCCAGTTAACTACTGACACCTTGTTGCTGTTTATGATTATTATGATTTTTTTTGTAGTTCCATGTATAGCATATTATGTTTTCCAAAAGCCTCTATTTTACAACAAATTATCTGATAAATTGTTGTTTGTTTTCTTGATAGGCTTCTTCTTATAATCCTCCATCACTGAATACTATGGTATTATATGATTTCCAAGCTCAGTCTCATGATGAACTTACTCTCCATGCAGGAGACATGGTTCAGCTACTTGAAATAGTGAATGATGATTGGCTGAAAGGAAAGTTTAATGGAATAACTGGAATTTTTCCAGCCAATTTTGTGGACCTCAGTGAAGATATGAAACAAAAACTTTTGCATCCGAAAAAAGACTCTAAACATATGAACATTGGCCAGGAAAATCCACAAAAAAATACTAATGTAATGATTACTTCTTGGCCAAGGTGTAAGGCAATATATGATTATCACACAGACAATGCGGATGACTTGAGATTTGATAAAGATGATATTATAAAACTTGTTGAAAGAATTAATGTTGAATGGTTAAAAGGTGAGATACATGGGACAACTGGAATGTTTCCTGCAGCATATGTTGAAATCATAGAAGACTTGAAAGTAGTGCCACCAACAAGTTCTAAAAAAGGTAACATTTTTTTATTTTTGTGACATTTGTATAATAATGGCTCAAAATGAAAAGTACACACTGCAGAATCACCTTACCCACTGTACAGCTGTATTACCAACCACTTACTGACACCTTACCAATCACTTACTGACACCTTACCAACCGTTTACTGACACCTTACCAATCACTTACTGACACCTTACCAGTCACTTACTGACACCTTACCAATCACTTGCTGACACCTTACCAACCACTTGCTGACACCTTACCAATCACTTGCTGACACCTTACCAACCACTTACTGACACCTCTCCAACCACTTACTGACACCTTACCAACCACTTACTGACACCTTACCAACCACTTACTGACACCTTACCAACCACTTACTGACACCTTCCCAACCACTTACTAACACCTTCCCAACCACTTACTGACACCTTACCAATCACTTACTAACACCTTACCAACCACTTTCTAACACCTTACCAACCACTTACTGACACCTTACCAATCACTTACTAACACCTTACCAACCACTTACTGACACCTTACCAACCACTTACTGCAACTTACCAACCACTTACTGACACCTTACCAACCACTTACTAACACCTTATTATCCTTTTACTGTTCCCTTACCAACAACGTACTGACACCTTACCAACCAGTTAACTTTATAACCAATAATACTACAATACAATACAATACAATACAATAACTTTATTATTGGTACTTTGGTATTTTCATACATGAGTATACTGATACTGATACAACCAGTTACTGACATCTCACCAACCAGTCACTGATGGACATTACCAATTACTTGACATTTGGATTGATACACTTAATCCTATGGACAGGGGATTTGTACTCAATACTTTTAAATTTATTTATTAGTTGCAGGTAGCCAAGTACTGATACATTTTGTTACATGCTAATTTTTACAGGTGCGTCAAATTTTCCTGTTGCCAAAGCTCTACATGATTACCTCAGTAATACAGAAGGTGATTTATCATTCAGAGAAGGAGATATGATTACTGTTGTTGGTAAAATCAGTGATGAATGGTTGGAAGGAGAGCTAAGTGGACACAGAGGAATATTTCCATCTTCATTTATAGAAAATGTAGGAGCACCCATGCAGTCCACAGGTAAAAAGAAATTAAACCTTTTATTCATTATTTAATCAATACTTGATTGATCTATCTAATGATTCCATGAAACATCAAACTTTGTTTGGATACACTTGTCACTGGATAAAGCCAACCTCTGAGTAACAAATAGAATATAGATCTAAACATTATGTTTGTAAAAAGGAATGAATTATTGCTCTCATGACTGATTGAGGCATTATGTTAAGAAAAGATAATTTCACTTCTCAGGTAAATTTGTGCCACAAGATCATTTGCTGCCAAAAGGCAGAGCTCTTTATGACTTTACTGGGGAATCTGACCAAGAGCTGACATTTAAGGTGAGTGATAAAAATACCTTTCTTTGACATTTAAAACTATCCACATGATTTATGACCAAATCAGTCTTCTTATTCATAACTCATATACTAACAGTTTAGAGGAGATATTAGAATTATTGATCAGACGTCATCTTACTATAATAATTATTGAATGACATGCATTGGATAGACAACACTCTTGGGAATCCAGGGGTATTGTTCTGTCAGTTATAGTGAACAATTTGCATTGTACGGTAAGTGGTGGGTACCTGATTTCATTGTCCACTTACCATTATCTTACCATTACCTTACTGTCACCTTACCATCACCTTACCATTACCTTACCGTTACCTTACCAACCACTTATTACTGTTATCTTACTGACCAATTATCAACCACTTATTGTATGGGCCACTTACCAACCACTTATAGGCCACTTTCCAACCACTTTCCATCCAATTACTGACCACTTATAACCAACCTCTTACCAACCACTTACTGTATGTGCAGATTGTTCACTTTTACCATTCTCTCCCTCATCTCACAACTGAGCATTACTAGAAGCAAGTTTGATTATTAACTATTTTGACAGACTGGAGATGAAATCCTGTTATTACAGCAAATCAATGAAGATTGGATGGAAGGGGAATTCAATAACCACATTGGACAATTCCCATCTGCCTTTATAGAAATATTGGTTCCTTTGCCTTAAAAATACAATACATTCCTATTACCTGGTGAATTTTCTCTGACCACACACAGCTAGATCTTGTCTTTCTCTAGAGATAACAATATGAGAAATAGAGAGGACTTCAAACTTCAGGATAAAATAAATCCTTGCACCCAATGGCTACAGTGTGTTATAATCCTAACACAGATGATGCAGGGTTGTCATATAGTAGATTTTATATGACTGTGAAAACAGCACTGCACGATCACGCACTTACGGCATGATTACAGCAGGGATTTTGAATGTTTTTATAGACATCACACCATGGCACTGTCACGGCACAGCACAGTTAGTTTCACACTCATGCAAAATCTGCTGTATATTAGATGGCAATATTTAAGTAAGCAACAAAGATTTTTCATATGCAGCAATGGTAGAATGAGACAAAAGTAGCCTGCTCAAGATGACTATCTAAAACCCTTGCCATATTTTATTGGCACAATGAAAGTTTAGTGAGTGTTTATTAACATGATGTGCTGTAGTGCCCTTGCTATTCAATCCTTCTCCCTCCCAACAATGTTGCTGATAGCCATAAAGTCACTCCTACTGATTTCAGGGTAGATTTTTGCAGAGTTTTACAGCAACATTGTAAAAGGGGTGTAGGGGAATTGATCTTAGTAAAAACTACTGTGAGAAAAACATTAACGTGAGCAGTTCTGGCGACTATTGTAGCAGGCAATTTTTATCAGTTATACAGACCCTTAATGATAGTGTTGAATGTATGAATGCATTATTACAGTGCTGGGCTTCAAACCGTTGCCACTACCACAACGTTTTTGATTACTTTTTGACATCTTTTTGACAACTTTGAATACTGCTAACCAATTAGATATCTGCGCTTCACTTTGATGTCTCGATAGGCAGAGTTCGTACGTCATACATTATTACATCGATGTACAAACTCCGCCTATCGAGACATCAAAGTGAAGCGCCGATATCTAATTGGTTAGCAGTATTCAAAGTTGTCAAAAAGATGTCAAACAGTAATCAAAAACTTTGTGATAGTGGCAACGGTTCGAAGCACTAGCACTGTAAGCTACCTTAATGAGTATGTACTTTTTCCAATCACACAGGCTGAATTTAGTCAGCTTCCTAGATTGAGGGATTATGCAAATGAGTCTCAGGAATATTTGCAATTTATTTTATGGAAGTTTTCAAAGAAGAAGCCAAAATAATAATCAATTCGTGAATAGATATTTTAAAATCCTGTGGAAAAGTATATGTTATAGTGAGAAATGAAAGATCTGTTTTCACTTCTCCATATGGTAACCAGATAATATTGTGTTTTCACAATAAGATATTGAACAGTTATTACTTGCAAATCAACTTGTTCTATTTGTATGTCAGGTAACCTGACTGCCCAAAACATTATTTTATAATTTTTACAGAGTAAATGAAATTGAAACCAATAAGCATTTTGGTAGAATTTTACTTATTTGAATTTTGTAATATATATATTAGATTGAATTAAATTATTGGTTTTGTTTAACAAATTGTTTTAAAAAAGTGTTCAAGTAAATACATCTTGTCTGTCATAGCTATGTAGCTTGGAAATAGCAACCACTTGTCGTCAGCTCAATGGGGCCTCAAGAGAAAGAGAGACTTACCCCAAGGGGAAGTGGGGTGTGGGTAGTCAAGCATAAGAATGATAGGGAGGTGCAAAACCTGTTTTTTTTGGAGGGGGGCGGGGGTAAAATTTTTGCTGCCTTTTTAGGGTATGAATTTATGGGAGGGCATTTTAAGTAGGAAATTTCACAAAGGAAATTTCGCCTTTTTGTGAGTAGTAGCTTTGCTGTCTATTTGTAATTATGTATTAATAATGAGAAAAAATATATTATGAAGAAATATTATGAGGCATTTTGTCAGTTAATGTGTGAACACAGACAGCCAATTTTTTGGATGGTCTTGAACATCATTTAACCCTTTCTTGGGTGCATCTAGCATTATATGTACCTCCTCATCACCCTTTGCCTGAGTACAGTCTCCAAGGGACCCTTCCACCAGAAAAGGGTGAAATAATTGAGGGCTGCTATTCACAAACTACAAAATTTTGATGTTTTCTATTGTAACTGCTTTGCGTTTCAATGGTTATATATTGGTATCCATGAATAGCACCAAGAAGAAAAATATATTAAAGATAGATTGAAGAGTGATTTCAATGGGAAGATGACGTTCCTCCATTTGATGTCACACGTCACACCTGCCCTGGAGGGGGGATCTTTTTTTTTCAATTATTCAAAATTATACAACAGATGCACAAATGCAGCACTTGAGTCAAGCTAGTCCAGGGTGGGGGGGGGGGGGGGCAAAATGGGCAAAAACCATAAAACCGCGTTAAAAATCAGCCAAAACGGCCAAACAATAAACCCCAATGTCCCCCTCTAACCCCTGCATAAATGCACCTTTTGTCAGGGAGGACAGTGGTCTCTAGGAGATGGAAACTTTACTTTATCAGGCAGAATGATGGGGAGCTGCAAAATTGAAAATGTAAAACACAAAAAGAAGGCCAACTTTAATAAAGCAACTCAAAAGGCCTTTTTTCCCATTCAAAATGAAGGTAATGGGTGCAACAAGGGTGCTATCCCAAAGAAGTATTTCTGAAAAATTTGTTACCCAAAAGTTTCTAAATTAGTTGCATCAAAATATTTTTGGAATACGTATACTGAGATCTGTTAGAATTCTTCAAAGAACCTGGATCTTTGACTACAAAATGTATTCGATTACAAAATGTAAATGAAACGTAGAATTAATCGATTTTTTATTTCTCCTTTTGTTTCCTCTTTCCCTTTCTTTTCCCTTTCTTGATCCCCTAGCTATACTCCATCTCTGAACGACTCTCTGAACCAATTAGAATTCTTCAATGTGGTCATGTGACTCGTAGGACCCATCCTCCGCGCGTCCATATTTTGACTTGCTGCAGAGTTGCATGGTGAGTTCGTGGAAATATTGGGAGTGAAAGTTTTTGCAAATCTCTCAATTGTTTCATCAACATGTCTGGTGTTAGCTTTAATTCAAAAGACTGTGAACTTCTGAAGAACTTCGTAGAGCTCTGCAAGAAAAATCCAGCTTTTTTGCACTCCAGTGAGCTCGAGTTTTTTCGTGAATGGCTTGAAAGGTACGTCGCCATTATGGAAACCACGTGAACCTGGCGTCGTTTCTTTATCGAGAATTCTAAAATAACTTTTCCTGAATTATATGCGTGGATGTTCGTACAATTTTTTGCAGTTGATATAATTAAAATGTAAATTTGTTATGTCTATTGAATAATGCACGATCGTGGTCCAAACTTGAAGAATTTCAATTTCTTGTAACTATAAGCTTAATTTCGATTATTTTGCTGTACTATGCATAAGCTTATTAGCATATGTGCTAGCTTGCACAATCGGCATAAGAGGCAAACTACTGTAATCTTACACAATCAGTAATCAGCTGAGTTCTCATACAGCTTTTGCCTTTGGATTAAACGCCAAAATTGTGACAACATTTTGAATGGTAATTTTTTTCCTTATTGTATGCGTGACTGTGTGAGAATGACTTGTCTTAATTGTCATTGATACTGTTTTGCAGTATGGAAGCAAAGATTCCACCAATACCCACTCCAGCTCCAGAAGAAACACCTGCAGAAAAAGCTCCAGAAGAAACGCCTGAAGACAAAGCTCCAGAAGAACACATAGAAAAAGAAGAAGAAAAAGAGGAAGTGAAACCACCAGTATGTTGATTTTTGCATTTTTGTACAGAATAGTACAATTTTATTTTTGTATCCACTCAGCCAATGTGCAATCATGCTCAGGACTGGGTATCAATAGACCATTTCCGAGATGCGGAGACCGCTTTCAAGAAGAACGCGGACGGACTTGAAAACGAGGCATTTTCGGGCAATGTCAATAAAATAGCAGAAAGATTTTTCTGAACAGACAATTCAAAAACAATCAGATTTTAAGACCTCATGGAAAAATCATCACTTCTATCATTACATATTGACAACTGAATCCACATAGAATTCCGCTGATATAAAAAATATACTGGTTTTGGCAACTTTCTGACATTAAAATCGATCACTGAGTCAAAGATCCCCGAGAAATTCCCACAACAGAGCATTGATAAAAGGAGAAAATAAATGCTTCAATTGAAGAATAACTCATAAAAACATTCAAGATTCAATAGAAAATAATTTATTGACCATTTTGTTTGTTAGAGTATTGATGTTTTTGTACAATAAAGTCATAAAATTCTCAACTTACAGCTTTTTTAGTGAAACATTCATTCGCTCGTTGATCGTTAACAATAAAACATCTTCTAAAATCAGCTCTATTAACTTCAAATATTATCAACTATTGATGTAGACTTCCAGATACGAGACATAATAAAGACTGAAAGAAAATACCTTATAAAAAGCCTTTTTTGTAGTCAGCTGCTAGCCCTTTCACAGAGCCGAAACGGCTCAGCTGATATCGCCTTTCAAAACTCTGTTCTTTAGCTTCATAGCCAGAAATGAAAGTCCAGATAGTTAGATCAAAATCATTACAAAGCTGGAATCCTTTGGTTTTGTCTTACAGCTTAAATGAGAGCCACAAAAAGATGTTATTTTAGCCTTACTTACTAAAGTTTCTGTCAGAAACAAATGTGCCCGAAAATACCTCGTTTTCAAGTCATGTCTGCGATACTTTTGTCAGTGGTCTATGCATCTCGGAAATGGTCTATTCGTGTTTACTTACTCATTAGTATATGCCCAGGAAGGGAAGGGACTCCATTGTAAAAGGATTGAGTGTGCTCATGGTATCTCTAGGGAGTAAAAATCAGCAGTTTGGTATCTTTTAGGGTGTTAAAATTTAAGTTGAGATTGACTTTTAGCATTTCCTGATCTCTTTTAGGGTATCAAAAGAGACCCATCGCTTATTATCTTATTCTCAAATGGAAGAAATTTGCCCAACAAAAAACATGTGGACCATCCAATTTTATGTTCATAATAATATTGTTCATTAGCTTGTTATTGCTGGTATTTCTTGGGGGTTAAAAATCGTCCAGCCACGCCCTTCTTAAAAGAGTTCTGGTATCTTTTAGGAATATTTTTGAAAATTTCCAACAGACCTACCCAATCGTTTTACAATGGAGTCCCCCCCAGGAATATGCCCTATACATACACATGCATTCACACCAAATAAATTACATACATGCCAACACTGATTTCTTTGCTTGCACCAAAATAATACTGGTGTTGGTGCTAACTGTCTTATGCAGCAACAGTACTTGGCAGTAATTTTTATTACATTGTGCATGTTTAGTAGTCTGTTGCCTCTACTAATCTATAGATTTTTTATATCTAGGAGCCTGAACCAGAAGAACCAGAAAGTGAAGAAAGCGAAGAAAGTGATTTGGGTAAAGCATGTCATTAATTTCAGTTTTTGTATAGATCTGTCACATGCATGGTTGAGTATTATTTAATTTTACCATTATAAGATGGTTCTTGTGAAGTGCTCTTGTATAAAACCATTTCCCATCATATTATTATTTGCATTCATATATACAAGAGCGTTGCATGTTCCTTCTAAAAACAGCTTGTGTAATAGATCTGTGACTCACAAAGATCATGAAACTGTAATTGAATCGAAAAGACCTAGATTTCACCATGAAAATAATAATTTAAAAAAATTGTCAGTTAAAACAAAACCAAAAATAGCACTCAAAGAGATGAATGTGATGTCCTTGATACACTTTGCTGTTTCTTTTTATCTAGAATTTGATAGAGAAGGTTGTGTTGAACCAGACAGTGATGAACCACAGCCCATGGGGGATCCATCCATAGAGGTATGCATACAATGTATTTAAAGGATTAATTAATTTACATAGAGACTTATCTGAATGTGTTCCAGAATGAAACCATCTCAGAACTAAGAATTCATTTATAATATGGAATGAACTTGCCCATTGACAAAATTCATGATTTCGAGGGCTACCTAAGCCTCTGGTCATTGTCAGCAAATGTAAACTGCATCTGTAATGAGAACAGCAATTTTGATAATAATATTATCGTGTGTAATATTTTTCAGGTGACAGATGAAATGGAAGAAGAAGCAAGGAGTTTGAGAGGACAAGCACAGTCAGCCATGAGTGATGGTACAAACATATGAAGAGATAATATGGTGATGGGGGCGGGGGGATAGGGGCAATTTTTTGTGCAGGAATTTTGTTTGTCTTTCATGGTGGTGCAGGATTTTTTTCTTTTTTTTTTCAACATGCACAAATTTCAAAATTTGGGGGGCTTATTGCCCCCCTCCCCCCTCCCCCCCCCCCTCTTTCAAAAGTCTTATGGTCTATTCCATCCCTTGCAGTTAAGAGAAGATGTGGTAAAATTCCAAAATTAAGTGCTGCAGGGCTTATATTTGCCCAACATGATAGCAACTGGACAATGGCACAGCTAGATAAAGCTCTACAAAATTACTATTGGTGGTTATTATTTTGATCATTATGCCATGAAAAATGCACTTTATAAGCTAATAATTATGTTATACTTTCAGCTTTGTGCTAAAATAGATTTGTATGAATATCTTTTTAAAGCAAACTTAGAAGAAGCAATAAAACTTTTCACAGAAGCAATCATGAAAAACCCTAAATCGGCTCCATTGTTTTACAAAAGAGCAAGGTAAGTGTGTGTTTTATTGCCAGTAATATTTAGCTTAACTTTACCTAATGATACACTTTTTATTATTGCAGTTGTTATGTTAAATTAAAGAAACCAAATGCTGCTATAAGAGATTGTACTAGAGCTAACGAAATAAATCCAGACTCTGCACAGCCATACAAGTGGAGAGGAAGAGCCTATGAGTAAGTCAGCTAAAAAATAATTTCTTCTTTATCAGATTGAAATTTCTAAATCATTCCTGATCAAAATCTAGCTGCTTTTTTGAAACTCAAAAAATCAAGAGGAAATTTTAAGAACTTGAACATTAGACCCTTGTTATTCTGGCATAGAGTGCTCCTTTTAATTTGCGTTTTTACGTTTAATATATTCAACTGATCTTTTTGACTTTGGCCAGGTTACTTGGAGACTGGGAAAATTCAGCCAAGGATTTGCATATGGCTGCTAAACTTGATTTTGATGACCAAGTGAATGAATGGCTCCACCAAGTTGAGCCTAAGGTAATCAGAGTAGTAGTACAGTAATTAACCTATGTATCTTTAGAGGGGGGGGGGGTTAAGGCTTATTTAAAGTGATGCAGTTTTAGGGCATTTTTTTCTCAGCATTTCAGTAATTTCACACCTATACTGCAGTTTCTGAACTCAGATACCATATGTGGTGTTACTGGTATTGGCATTTTTTTATATTTTTGAGATTTCTCTTGATTTCCTTTGCAGTTTTGTGGTTTTAGATACCCCCAATGCCCCCTCCTTATAAGCTAGAGGTTTGATTTTGACTGTGAAAAGCTTATTACATGTATTATTATTATTAGCTACGCACATTAGTGAAGTATCTATTTTTTACTTTTTTCTTCTGCAGGCTAAACGAATTGCTGAACACAAAAGAAAATATGAAATAAAAAGAGAAGAAAGGGAGCTGAAAAAGCAAAAGGAAAAAGTGTATGTGTTATTTTGTCTTTTTAGTTTGTACATGCAATATGAACAACTGATAGAAGTCTTTGAATTTATAATATTGAAACATCTTGATTGTTCTGCTTGGTTGATATGGTTTGTTTCGGAACACTTCTTATTGAGTTAAGGAATACATGCAAAGGACTGCCATTATTTGGATTATTTTTAATTAATAGTTTCCATAGTTGAATGTTTGGTACTTCCTTTTACAGAAAAAAGGCACAAGAAGCAAGAGAAAAAGCAAGGAAGGTATTATAAACAACAGAGTCTGTTTTATAGTAGTTATACAATGGTTTCGAGTGGCATACTGTGGAATATCCCATGAGTCACTTGTATTTTCTAGTATACACACCAGCCTTTAGGCAAGTTTGTATACAAAGAAAATACAAGTGACGAGTGGGATATCCACAGTATGCCACGAGAAACTATTGTATAACTATATTCCCTCGCCAGAGAAAATACATTAAATTGGCACAATGTATCATGGGAAGGATCAGTGGAATACCACCGAATATACAATGGCTTTCCTGCTTTCTGATTGGCTGTATTTTCTATGGTGTGGGATAAATGACATTATTATGAATTCCATGAATTTTGTTGACTAATGCTTAATTTTTACTGTGCTTTTACTATCATTTCGAAAATTATTGACAAACATCTTTTCCAACAAAGGAGGAAGAACAAAGAAGACAACAATCACAATTCCGAGGAGAAGTGCCAGGAGGATTCCCAGGAGGATTCCCTGGTGGTATGCCAGGGGGATTCCCTGGTGGTATGCCAGGAGGATTCCCTGGTGGTATGCCAGGGGGATTCCCAGGTGGTATGCCAGGGGGATTCCCTGGTGGCATGCCAGGGGGATTCCCAGGAGGTGGAATGCCTGGGGGATTCCCTGGAGGCATGCCAGGTGGAATGCCAGGAGGAGGAGAAATGCCTGGAGAAATGCCAGAAGGAGGTTAGTTTTGGGTCACAAAGTTTTTGTCTCCCATTCTCCCTCCCCTATCCTTCCTCTCTCTTACTGCCTTTCCCTTTTGTGTTTTCCCTTTTTATGCCATAATTGGAAACAAATCTGGTTACCATCCACAGCACCCAATATGGCTGACTTACTCCAAGACCCAGAGATCATGGCAGCATTCCAGGTCAGTAGTGTGTCAATATTTCTTTTTTGCAATCCATCCTCCAAGATGTGACCCTATTTCTGGTTTCAAATAAACTAGCTAGTCATTAGAATAATTATGATATTCTTAGAAATGGAGAATTCTTTGGAGAGAGCTAAATAAAGGAGGCAGTGCTCATATACTGTGATGGTGTTAACAGTAACACAGTTGACATGCATTTTTTCCTTGTCATCAATTTAGGATCCTGAGGTAATGGCTGCTTTCCAAGACGTCAGTCAACATCCAGAGAACATCAAAAAGTATGAAAACAACCCTAAAATAAAGAAAGTCATTGAGAAGCTCTCGGCAAAGTTTGGTAAAGCTGGAGGTGCTGGCAGTAGTGAACCACCACCACCACCACCACAGCCTCCCAGTGGTGGGTCAAGCTTTAGCGGTACTATCCCAGACATGGACATTGATTGACGGTTTAGTTTTTCAAGGAACCAAGACAATGTTATGCTACATAAAGCTTATATCCAGGGCTGCTAGACAACACTAGTCACTGAAAGAGGTTTTAGGACACAATTCAAATTCAAGCATCACGTTTCTAAAATAAAGTTATTTTAGATTTACTGCTAGAGGATCATACATTTGTCCTTTTTCCCTCAATGCACTATTTGTGTCTTATTTCTAGATTAAGTCTAAGAATATGTTATGATTAGTGATTATTGGTTTGTGTATTGTATTGATTCTTACGATGGAACAAGGGATTTTGGATTGTGACATGAAAACAAAGTTTTCAATATTTGTTGTATCAAAATAACATGTTCATTCTATAGGATGTAAAAATAAAATATCGCTCATTTTAAGTGATGTCCCTTTTCTATGTGTGTTATTCAAGAGAATGAGTCGTACTCTCTTGTATTATCTATCAACCAAGTCTCATAAACTGTTTGTACAATAACTGTTTTCACTGCTACTACTAGTCTTCATCAGGCAATGGTATAGACTAGATTATCATCTGTCTTTATACTTGTCGGTGGCTCATCGGCCGGGGCCCCCCAAAAAAGATACCAAATCGCTGATTTTTACCCCTAAGAAATACGACGAGCATACCCGATCCTTTTACAATGGAGTTTCCCCCCCCCCCCCCCCCCGGGGGGCTCATCGCAGAGTATGAAAGCAGACAGCCATCCAATCTACACCATCGCCTGATGAAGACCACTATTCGCGAGTATCCTTTATCACTCAACCACATTGAATACATTCCAGTAGCAGCTAATTGGAAAATTGAAGAAAGATAGCAAACCTTAAGTGTTAAGGTTGATAGCAACAAGTCTAGCGAATTTTAGCCATATATTATACCTGAAAATCGCTAAATTGTGAACTCAATATTAGAGAGTAAAAAAAAGTGAATTTAGGAACTCACTCAATTACTATAACTGGGCGGAGAGGAACAGGCATTTCAATATCCTTCCTCCTCATTTTAATGCCATTTTTCTCCCTCCTCCTTAATTTTTTCGGCCATTTCTCCTTCACTACATCGCATAATTGTTTTCCTCCCTCCTCCCAAACCAATTTTTCTGCCTCTTTTCTCCCTCCTCCCTACTTTTTGGGGGCTATTTCTCCCTCCTCCCTAAACCGTTCCTCCGCTCATAACTGTATTTCCATCCTCGGAGATCAACTGCAAAGGACTGACTCGACCTATGGAATTCAGGATCTACTAGTGACACAAGCACAAGCGACATGCGCAGACTCACTGATGTGCTCCTCATTAATGTGCAGTGTTTGTCTTTTTCACACCTATGTGATAATGCGATACGTGGCCTGCGTATTGTCTTTGTTTACACTTGTGCTTCTCACCTTGGACCCGCGGCTGCAGGAGCGTTTTGCATTTATTTTGTACTACAGAGCATTTCTTTTTTGTACCATCATTTGAATTCAGAAGTACCATAATCTCTCTTCAAACTAGCTACTTTTCCGGCCTCTGTATCCGTAAGTCGTTCATTTTCGTACGTGGAATTCATGTGTTGTGTTCTTGGCACTTCCTGTGCGGTAGAAAGTAATCACACCCCTTTAGATTTCAGCACAAAAATACAAAAATTATTGTTTTGTATCCAAGAACATTTTACACGCATGGCTGCCACAACTAACTGCCTCTGTAATTTCGCTAATTAGCAAAGAATACAGCGTCAGTTTTAGAGTTATTATCACTTCATCATTTGTGCTAAGTACGTACTAAAGCAGAATTCCCAAGGGAATGAAAAGTAATTTGAATCGTGAAAAAAAAATCGGTGGTTGGCTGATTCGGAGTCTAAGAACTTCAGTTCCTTAACTTGATCAACTTTCATTATCAGATCCTAAAAGAAAGTAGGAAAAGTTTAAGGACTGAAAGAGCACCATTACGGTACATGCATCAACAAGCAAACAACAAACAAACAACTGAATAAACAAACTCAACACGACAAAGAATAATATGAGTACAAAAGACAAAACATCACAATCTACTGACCAACTTCAACTAATTTCACCAACTGAGGTCCCAGGAAGAAGCAGTGGTGCTCTGCTGCCACAACCAAACCTTTCACGAAGACGAAGTTTCGCTCAAATCAAACCTGATTTTGCTAGCTTGAGGACACGGAGAATGAGTGTTGCAGTAGGACAAGCACTACCCGTCTTCAACATGCGGTTGCGACGAACAAGCAGTGGTGGAACGCTGAAAACTCTTCCAATTTGGCCATTAAATTTTCAAAAACGGAAGAGCAAACCGCGTCTCAGTAGAGAGAGGCTTTTTAAGGTCAGTATTTAGTTTGTTTGTGTGGCCAACAAATTAATTTATCTTCCTTAACTGACTTAGGCTGAGGCACTGAATGCAGGTTTACTGATGAAAGCATGCAAAAATACCTCAAAGACCAGATGACAGATGATGATAAGCCACATTTGACAAATTTGATATGCATGCATGCAGATATGAAATCCAGGACAATAAATACAAAAACGCTTAAAGGCATCATTTTGATATTGAAGGTTTATTTATGTCTATTTTTTCTGCTGTTTCAAATTCCCAGAATTATTTATGAATTTCAAACTGACAACAATGATGCATGTCGGTGATGATGATGTTCATGATGATGATAATAATCGATGACAGTGGTGATGATGATGATGATTAGTATTAATATTGACCACCCCACCCCATGCCACCTGAATGCGGGCGAATGCGCGCACGGGAGTCGAGAAACACGTGAATGGACACCTCTATAATGCGGACAATTTCCTTCGCCTCTTGGTTGTCCGAATTAAGGTGGCTGGACCCTATTTCGCCAGTGCGCGGGTAGTCGAATTGAAGCGGCTATTAATCGCGTTACAGAATTAAGTTGACCAAACTTTTTACGCACACCTACTACAAATGGACCAAATTTTATAATGATGCTAGTTTGGTTGAAATCGGAGCTTTTTTAACATCGAAATTGTTATACACTGGATTTGAAATTTTGCCAATTTTCTCAAAATCCTGACCTCGACGAGCAAAACGATTTATGAGACTTTGTAAATCAAATGTTTGTCTATAATGTGAGAGCGTTTCAAGAAATTCTATTAAGCCGATTTTGAGTAAAAACGGAGCAATTATTTAACTTTGAAGAAATTTAAATCCGTGGGTGCTTTACTAAAGTAATTTTATAACCATAATTTCCCAAAGAAAACTAGCAATATTTTTGGTTGCAAATAATACCAAGGCATGGTTCTTTATTTTGTAAATATGTCATCGTATTTGCAGTTTTTGATTGCCGTTGAGACGACTGTACGTAAAGCACTAAATTGCCGCGTTTAACTCGGAATTTCGACATACACGTTAATAATACTGTTTCTTGAAAACTAGTAGATGAATTTTTTTTTATTTCTCGATATTGAATATTCAATCCCTTACTAGTAAGGTTGTGAAATTACAAAGGCATTGAAGTTTTTTAAGACCATTAAATAATTTTTTAAATATTGCCATATGTGCATCTCTATTTTCCGAGTTGTTGCCGGTGTTTGATTCAGGCTTTATGATATGCATACCTGCATGCGTGTCGCTTTGGCGCCTCGTGCAAAAAATGCAAATATACATGGAAAGTCACGCCAGTGATATCCAGAGTAACGCTGTAGGCGTAGCAGTTCCTTACTAAAGTTTCTAGAACTATGATATTTCCTTGTGCAAAAAGAAAACGGAGAAGTGAAATATTGCTGGAAAACACATTAAAGGCTAAAAAGACGAAGGAAAGTAGTTAACCAGTCCAGGTAACTTGGAAGACTTAATAGTTCCATGTATTTGCATTTTTTGCACGAGGCGCCAAAGCGACACGCATGCAGGTATGCATATCATAAAGCCTGAATCAAACACCGGCAACAACTAGCTCGGAGAATAGAGATGCACATATGGCAATATTTAAAAAATTATTTAATGGTCTTAAAAAACTTCAATGCCTTTGTAATTTCACAACCTTACTAGTAAGGGATTGAATATTCAATATCGAGAAATAAAAAAAAATTCATCTACTAGTTTTCAAGAAACAGTATTATTAACGTGTATGTCGAAATTCCGAGTTAAACGCGGCAATTTAGTGCTTTACGTACAGTCGTCTCAACGGCAATCAAAAACTGCAAATACGATGACATATTTACAAAATAAAGAACCATGCCTTGGTATTATTTGCAACCAAAAATATTGCTAGTTTTCTTTGGGAAATTATGGTTATAAAATTACTTTAGTAAAGCACCCACGGATTTAAATTTCTTCAAAGTTAAATAATTGCTCCGTTTTTACTCAAAATCGGCTTAATAGAATTTCTTGAAACGCTCTCACATTATAGACAAACATTTGATTTACAAAGTCTCATAAATCGTTTTGCTCGTCGAGGTCAGGATTTTGAGAAAATTGGCAAAATTTCAAATCCAGTGTATAACAATTTCGATGTTAAAAAAGCTCCGATTTCAACCAAACTAGCATCATTATAAAATTTGGTCCATTTGTAGTAGGTGTGCGTAAAAAGTTTGGTCAACTTAATTCTGTAACGCGATTAATAGCCGCTTCAATTCGACTACCCGCGCACTAGCGAAATAGGGTCCAGCCACCTTATGAAGGCTCAGTGGGTGCAACTATACCATACAGCTTATGGATTACCAAATTTTCATGCAACAACAAGTTTTGAGGTACAGGTTAAGGGTTAGCAGTTTATCAGTTTTAATATCGATTTTAATAGAATATTCAAAAACTCTGCATTTCCGATCAGAAACCATTCTTTTCTTTCGTCAAGCACGCTGATGAATATTATCAGGCTGTGACCTTTACCAAAGTACACGACACGTACAACTATCATAAACATGTGCCTTTCAAACTCTATTTAACTTTCAAAATCAAGTAGACACCAACGCCGGATTTGTCTTTGACAAATTAATCAAGAAAAACAGCCAGATACTTCCTTCTAAATACAAAGGAGAACTATAATCCGATTGGGATTATATAAATAGAAAAGAAATGAAATCCAACACCACTCAACACACTTGACTTCAGACCGGGTTTATAGCACAGCCACTCAAATGCAAGTTTGATGAAGTATTCTCAACGAATATGCATCAAACTTTCCAAAGAAGACGCTCTGTTATCCCCAAACGACCCACTAGTCAACTCAGCTCGATCTCAAATGATGCCACACACAGCCAACCCAACATCTGGACGAACAGAGGCCACTTGAATTACAGAAGGTGGAGAGCTTTGGTGTCACAGGCCAGAGATGCGTTCCTTAAAGAAAATGCAGCTACAAGGGTTGAGTCAACTAGGAGTAAAGTTAAAGTAGAGGGCGACAAAAAGATTGAAGAAGTGAGGATTTGTGTGAACAAGTGGAGGACTACTTTGGTAGAGATCAAGGAGAGAAGAGCTGATTTTAAGGTTTGATGTTTTTACATATATCTGGTCTTGCTCAGTCGATGCTTGCTTGACATATACCAACGAAAAACCTATAACAGCCGCCGCCTTGTATAATTTTTGTACGAAGCATTCAAGGCTCATTTCGAGGGCTACAATTCTAAGGTGGATTACTGTTTTGATGCCCCTTCAGAAACGCACCTTTATTTTCCATGCATCTGCCCTCGTTTTAGGACCTTGTTGCTTGGCAACCAACATCACTTTCTGTATAACAAACTAACGCGGAAGTTCCTCTAACACATTTGGTGGTGTCTTAATAAATATATTGAAAATGAACTGAATTGAGAGCTCTTTTTCTCTACGAAATGAGGCCAATTTAAAGTTACAAGATATGATCTTACATAGCTAAAATGATGACCTAACAGTCAAACATCAAATTGATGACCCTGCCTGCGGCTCATAAAGCAGACAAAAAATCTTTGGCCTCAGAATAACACTAGAAATCTTTGTTTGTGCACCAATGGTTATGCTGTACAATGAATCGAACCAGAGAGATAGCTCGACCTGTCAGAAGTTAAGACCAGAGACTGTACATGAAGCTCTGCGGGACATGGATAAACATCCGGTTGAAACTTGTAAAAATAATAATAATAACTTCGAAAATGACTTTAATTCCGTCGACTATGTTCAGTGGAGGTTTTTGATGCCAATGATACTGATTAGCATATTCCTGTGGTGCGAGTCAGGCTTGACCAAGATATGCAAACTTCCACCTAGGGCGTAGTTGGCGTCAGTTCCCGATAACACATCTGGAAAAGCAATAACACACCAATTATCGACAAATTTGTTCCCTGGGAGATTGGCCACTTGATTATGTTCCAAGGAAGGACGGTCACTGGGCTTGTTTAGTCATAGTTTTCTAGAGGATTCATGAAACTCAGTTGATATTTCTGGTCTTTGGGGCATCACGTACGCCCAGGGGCCTGTTTTCACGAGGCGCGCGATTAATGTTGTATCTTGGACAAAATTACAAATTTTTTGTCACAGTTGTATACGCTTGGTCACATGACCTGTTGAGTTGGCTCTATATAATGGACCGTGGTCTACTGACATATGTTTTCAAAACGGCAATGAAAACATATGTCAGTAAACCACTCTTGTGAATACTGTTCAAACTGGACTTTATGATGTTGTCTATCATTTGCACCATTGCCATCATATTTAGAAAAAGGAGTCACGTGACCAAACCACGTATTTACAATAATTTTGTATATTTCTCCTGACTGTTTTAATACTGTCATCCAAGGCTGTTTCTAGTTACTGTAAGACACGATAACCCGTTCATTTACTAGAGAATAAAAGCAAAAATCATTGAAAATCATTGACTTCCAGAAACAACGAAACCTTTTAAAGACAACTTTCGAGAAACGGGACCCAGATCCGACGCCTGGATAGTGAACCTAGTTGATAAATGCATGATTGAAAAACGTCCCTAAAAACTGAATTCTTACTTCGTCAGTATTCCAGTCGCACGGTGAAATGTACGCACAGGTGAATCATCATCATCATCATCATTAACCTGCTCTTTCTATTGTTATTAATCCGATTTTTGATATTGTTTTTTGGCTTGTTCTGTTGTGTATTGTACTTGATTTCGACCGGTACATGATTTCGACCGGTACACGCCCCTGGGGGGGGGGGACTCCATTGTAAAAGGATCGGATATGCTCGTCGGAAATTTTAACAAATACCCCTAAAAGATACCGGAAGTCTTTTAAGAAGGGCGTAGCTGGACGATTTTTAACCCCAAAGGGATACCAGCGATAACAAGCTAAATGAACATTATTATGATGAACATATGTTGAACGGTCGACTCGCTTTTGTTGAGCAAAGTTCTTCCATCTGAGAACAAGATAATAAGCGATGGGCTCTTTTGATATCCTGAGAGAGACCAGGAAATGCTAAATCTCTAAACTTCAATTTTAACACCCAAAAAGATACCAAATCGCTGATTTTTACCCCTAAGAGATACGACGACGAGCATACCCGATCCTTTGACAATGGAGTCCCCCCCGGGGTACACGCTCGCTGTGTAACCTGCATGGCTACATCCTCTTTGCCTTCCACCTACTCGCTCTCTCTCAACTTCCTATCCATCCTTATCCTTTGATATATTTCAGCCTTTAGAATGCTTTAGAAGAATTGTCAGGATTGTACGCACCATCCTTAGAGTGGCCAAAGCCTTGAAGAGGTATGTACAATACAATACAACTTTATTATTTCATCCCTAGGGGTTTTTCAGAAATAATATTACAAATTATATGAATTCTAAAATGTAAAACATTGACGGTGCTACTAGATGAATATCTGGTTCACCTCTATGCATTGATTATTTGCTAGTGATCCAAAGCGTGATCTTGGTGAAGGAATATGCAAATCATTCCTGGAAATGGTTGAAGGGTATATGATGATGAAGAACAAGACATTCGTTACCAGTCTTCCTGCTGACACGGGCCCAGGCCTCTTCGATCCTAGTTTGTTCAAGGCAAATAAAGAGGTATGTAGGCTAAGACGTGCATATACGCTTTGCGCATGCGTTATGAGGGGGTTTGTCGGAACCCATATTGTTTATGTTTATTAAATTCGTCACAAAGAAAAAGCTAAGAAAAAGACAAATACATATACAAAAAATAATAATGATAATACAAAGAAACAGTAACAGGACAAAGTCCCACTTGACAACTGCCCCCAAGACTATAAAATGTACAATACAATCATTATAAAATATATACAAAAAAATTATAAATTTAGATATCACGCATGCTTAGATAATAATATGCATATATATAGCTATATAAAAATCAATTTAGTGTCAGTAAGCAAGTTAAGGTGGTCATAGTCACCGGATAAGTTCCACAGTGCTTCTCAGGTGACTTGCAGGTTTTTTTGGAGATGTATGAGATGCAGAAAACTCAGTGCATTTTGGGAGAGGATCTTGTCTAGTAACATGCTATCAAGGGATGTCTCAGCAGGGCCTCAGGTGTTTTACCTTTAATAAAGAGAAGTGTCTTACTTACGAGGGTGTCCGCTTTGAGAGAATTCACTCAAGGCTATCAAGCTAACGATTATACGAACGCTTTTCAGATGTTTTCCAAAAATTCTTTCACAGATTCAAATCAGTAAAGAAGTACGGAGTATTTTAAGTCTTAGACCTGATGAGAGAACAGCTGACCAACTACAGACGGTAAGAATGAGTAAAAAATGAGAATGAGAAAAGAGATAGAGGAGAGAGAGAGAGGAAAAGGAACATTCTCAATACTTCCTTGTGAAATATTCAATTTTTCTTGAAAGATTGGGACGCAATTGAGATCATAATGAAGTATACACCTATTTAAAAAAAGATTGTCACCGCTAAGAGCGATAGGCAATAGGTAATAGGTCATTCCAAGACCGCAAAGCACTATTGATTTCTTAATTAAGCCATCCTAAATCTTTCTTTACACTCTCCCATCAAATATTTGGCTATTCATATGAAATTAATTAGAAATCAATAGTGCTTTGCGGTCTTGGAATGACCTATTACCTATCGCCTATGACACTAGTCAAAAACGTCTGCGCATGCGTGCATATTACGATGTTTTCTTAAGAAATGTTTGAGTTTTAGCCTGAAATGAAATGCTCGTGTTCTCGGTGTATACATAAAATTTCTCTTGTATACTTTTTTGAGACAAAGATATTGTATTTATGAAGACATTATATGAATACTGGCCCTAAGTTTCAAGAAATAACCTTAAGTTTTGACATTTTGTGAAAACCATTGTTGAAGGCAAGCGTAAAAACGAAATTTGCATAACTTACAAAAGCACGAAGACTTGACTACGAGCATGCGCAGACGTTTTTCACTAGTGTCATCGCCTATCGCTCTTAGCGGTGACAACCTTTTTTGAAATAGGTGTATATGGGCTGTCTTCCTGGTACGATTCTTCCCACCCGCGCTTACTATTACATGGCGCAAAAAGCATCTGATTCGCGAGAGTTCTCCTTTAAAGAACCTTATGACTAATCACTGATATATTTGTATGTTTCTAATGAATTTCTTTTCTTGGTTTTGTTCTAGTTGCTGTATGCTTGTCAGACGTTATCAAGCTTTGCAGAACTACCAATCCACATGCAAGAAGCTATTTGTAAGGTCGCTTGGCATCAGAGGTTGGTCCACAACGAATTATATATTGCGATCTATTAAAACTTCAGCCTCTTCAGCCTTTCTTTCCCACTAGCTCCCCAACCTAAATGTTTTCTTTGGCTCGAACTTCTGGTATTTTGCCAGCCAAGATCTTTCTTTGGTATCCCCAGTGCATGCAGCGACTCACACTGTGACACGTAATCGACGAGATGTATTAACTTTATTATTTCCCCATTAGCCTTCCAGAAAACAAGATCATAATAAAACAAGGACATCTTCCTGAAAATTTCTACTTCATTATGTCTGGTACAGGTATGTGTTTCACCTCCCCCCTCCCCCCTCCCCTCTCCACTCCCTCCCACCTCCCCTCTCCCCTCCCCTCGGAGACGGCTACGCAGGCTATAAGCGTACAGTAAAACTTCGCTATCTCGAACTCTTAAGAAGTATTTGAGATTAGCGGGGACTGGTTATAATTGAGAGTGTTTGACTTAAAGATGGCCCAACTTTTCTGCTTGGTTCCCCTTAGAGTTCAAGATCAGTGGCGAGATTCTACTAAAGTTGAATGAAATTAAGTTCAATATACCGGAGTTCCAACTAATGTACTTTTATTAAATAATGAGAAAATATGATGAGTCAAGTGATGCACTGGATCACTGCATCCACTTGGCAAGTGGAAATACTCGAGAAATCTCGAAAGAAATAAAAACATCTAAGTCATTTCCTTAGTTTAATTTCAACGTGTTTTCGTGATCTTTTTTACAGTAACTGTTTTGTCAGAGAACGACCCGACTAAAGACTCACTGTTCACATCTCTTGCAACGCTGAGAAGAGGAATCAGCTTTGGGGTAAGCGCATTAGTTATCTCTTGAAGGAAAAGCAACTTGGGCTTCGTCGACTTTAATCTGGATTTGTAAACTCATAAAAATATTTGTGTGCACGAAAACGTTGGCCGTTTACAGTTCGTCCAAACGAATGACTTGATGCTTGTAACGTATATATCTCTATGCGTTTAGACCCGTCCACACGTAAACGCTTAAGTTCAAAAACAATGGTAAACGCTTGATTGAGCAGGTATTGACTGATATTGTAACGTCAGCGTTTTCATATGCGTTTACGAGTGTCCACGTTTTTACGGAAACGCATAATCAGAGTTTTCAAAAATATCTACTACGAAGAACGTTTTCGAAAGTATGCGTTTACGAGTGTGCATACGGAAACGCGTTAACGACGTTTTCCAAAGTATTCACTTCGAAGAGCGTTTTCGATACGTTTACGGCGAGCGTTTCAGGCGTTTTCGTGTGGACGGAAGGCCTAAACGCATAAAATAGTATGCGTTTACAAACGGAAACGAATACGTGTGGACGGGGTCTAAAACGCATCTTTTTTTCCTCTGATTTCGCCGTTTTCCACTACACTATTTTGCTATCTACGCTATAACGTCGTTTTCACGTAGCTGAAAGAATGGATGTTTTTAAATTCAGCGGGATTGATGTGGAAGCAGCCTTGAGTCACTGTAGAAATTTAGTAGTAAAAATAATGACCTCGAAAGGAAGCAAAGTCACCGTTTTAACACCTCACAAGTGAAGTGTAACAATGCTTTGATATAATTCATCTTGTTTAGGAGACATCAATTTTGAAACAATGTCGACGAACAGCGACGGTTGTCACCAAGGATCCTGTGCAATTACTGGTCATATCCAGAGAGGTATGTCGACTTTGGGCGGATTTGCACGACAACCTCTTAACGGCACGGCAGCCCTAAATCTTGGCACACGGAGCGGTTATTTGGGGTACGGCATGCCTATCAGACCAACAGATTTTCTGTTTTCACGATGATAATTGCGAGTGTGGTTCCAAAAACGATTACCCAGAATTAGGGGTACTGTACCATAAAAAAGTTGTTGTGTAAATTAAACTTTTACGGCCCCTTTTACAGGACGACATGTTTGTAACATGGCAATCCTAGCTCTGGGCATGCGAGTCGAACGTGCGAACAGGTGGACCAGGACTACTACAGCTCGGTTTTGCTTTTACAACGTTTGCTCGATGATAATAAATTGGCTTCCGTTCCAAACCCCTTTTACATTTACACGATAAAAATTGAGGATACCATCAACTGATCATGATTTTAAGATACGCTGTCCGAACAAATTTTCTGTTCAAACGACCATGATAATTATGGGAGCCTTTCCAAATTAATTGAGCCAACGTACCCGGGTTTAGGGGTGTGATGCCATAACAAGGGTTGTCGTGAAAATTGGACTTGGCTACTTTTTACTTCCGATGTTTTTAAAGTGGCCCGTTGTCGTTAACGTTTCCAGGACTACCAGAGAATTTTCATGGGACGAAGTAAAAAGGGCGAAGAACCAAGACACATCAAGTTTTGTAGGTAAGACTGAAAAAGAGGTATACTTATATGTTGAATTAAGCCACGAGATCATAATAGTGTAGGCTGAGTAAACAGTAATAGAAAGACAGTAAAGCATTTCATTGATTTGATGTTACTTTCTTTTTTTTCCAGAACTTTAGATTTTCTAGCTGGTTTCCCGGTGGATTTGCTCACTGATAATCAATCTAAATGCATGTTCCAGTATTTTAGGTTAGTTCTTTGTAACAATTGTTATACGCGTGCTTCCTATATCCACGAGTTGCCCTTTCTATAGACGTTTGTAATACTGACAATGATGTTTTATCGTGCGTCAGCAAAACCTTGACGCAAAAGCGAACGAACTGCGATGCGCGGTATTCACACATCCACGAGTTGCCCCCAACTTCTGGCATCTTGAAGATGTTAAATTCATTGACTTCTTTTATTTCAATAGACGGGGTACCGTTATCGTTAAGGATAGTCGTGATTCTGAATGGATTTACATCGTTGTATCGGTATGTTACATGCTATAATACAATATGTATGTAAGTATGTATTAACAGTTTGTTTTTTGTTTTTTATCATCGGATAAGTACTTTTGCCGGATGTTGTTGTAATAATCTCGGTGATTTTAAAACGCGATTTTTGTTATTTTTACTCCCAGTGAATAAGCAAATAAGCAGGATTTGTTGACATGTATAACTGATTCAATTCCTTTGTTTAATAATTAGGGTATGTGTGAAGTACTGTTAAACTTAGAAGCAGTAACCCCTAAGTTAACTGGTAAACAAATCGATGCAGGAGTATCATCTGTTGAAATGCTGGCATATTTAACAGAAGAACGTTTTTGTAAAAGTCAATATGCACACAGTTCAGTGGGAAGACGAAGAACAGGCTGGGATAAGATTATACCAAAAGGTTCGTGAACAGTTATACAGCATGGCCTATACTTAACCTGTCAAGTGCTAAGGGAGGGGGGAGATATTCCCATGATTTAGCTTATATGGATGTGTTCGTTTCGCAACATATTCAGGTTTTAGGTTCTTACGTACCATTTTAGCCACTACTATATAAGTCTTCTAACGAACACCACACTAAAACGGACTTCTTTAAAACGGTCATGCACCCATGCATGGTCATTCAAACTCCCTCTTAGACAGACACCTCTCTAAAACGGACACCTCTCTAAGATGGACACCTCTCTAAGACGGACACCTCTCTAAGATGGACACCCCTCTAAGAGGACGCTTCTCTAAGACGGACACCTCTCTAAGACGGACACCTCTCTAAAACGGACACCTCTCTAAGATGGACACCTCTCTAAGACGGACACCTCTCTAAGATGGACACCCCTCTAAGAGGACGCTTCTCTAAGACGGACACAGGAGCCCTGACGGACACCTCTCTAAGACAGACACCTCTCTAAGACGGACACCTCTCTAAGACGGACACCTCTCTAAGACGGACACCTCTCTAAGACGGACACCTCTCTAAGACGGACACCTCTCTAAGACGGACACCTCTCTAAGACGGACACCTCTCTAAGACGGACACCTCTCTAAGACGGACACCTCTCTAAGATGGTCACCTCTCTAAGACGGTCACCTCTCTAAGACGGACACCTCTCTAAGACGGACACCTCTCTAAGACGGTCACCTCTCTAAGACGGACACCTCTCTAAGATGGACACCTCTCTAAGACGGTCACCTCTCTAAGACGGTCACCTCTCTAAGACGGACACCTGTTGACGGTCCCGATGGTGTCCGTCTAAGAGGAAGTTAACTGTTTATTGTCATGATCCGGTTTTCAGGCTCCGTCCTTGCTTTTTCCTTATTAGGTATGGAGTCCGCATTAACAAAAATATTGGTGCTTTTATTGTATTACAGATAGACCCAGTACATGCAATATTCCAAACGAAGTAAGGCCTATTACTTCACTATCACAGAGGAAAGGACGCAATGTCAAGTCAGCTCGAAGCCACTCTACAGTTAGTACTATTTGTAAGTAAAGCCGTAGAGAAACTAGTCTTGCTTCATGATCAAGTCTCGTTCGATCATCTATTTTTTCCCTTGGCAAATCGGATTTCAAATCTTCAGAACTGCTGAATTAAATCGTGGATACCTGGTTAACTTTCCGATGGAAAATACACGAAGGAAAAGCTCAGTTTTGAATAAGTGCGGGTAGCTAGGTTGGGTATACCTAAGGAGCTGTTTATGTGGAGGCGAGCCAGCCCGGTAAGCGCGCTGACTTCTTTTGTTCTGTGGCCCCCAGGGAAAAGAAAACAAAAGAAGTCAGCCCGCTTACCGGGCTGGCTCGCCTCCATATAAACAGCCCCCAAGACGGCACTATTGTCTAATGAATCACAAGGTAAACTGCACACTGAGTTGTCACTCCGGCTTTATACCCTCAGTAGGTCAGGCCAAACATATCCACACAGGAGTTGACTAATTTATAAAAAGAAACTGAATCAAATTATTTGTTTTCTTTCAAAAGCTTTATCATCAATTTCAGAGGAGTTAAACAGAAGCCGGTCATCTTCGATTAATTCGCCAGTGGTAGGTCGACCGTTATCAGTGTTTATCTCAGTTTGGGAGTTGATAAATGATCGAAAAGACGTTTGCATAATACGACTAAACAGACTGATGGTAGTATGGGCTATAAAGGATAATTTTTTTTACTGGATGTGACGCAGGCCAAATGACGGACGTACTGAGATGTTTTCTTACTCGAGGATAAGTGCGTCTGTAGCCCGCAGATTATCAGACATCGGGATCGTTCGTTGTACTTCCTCTCTAGTGTAATGAACGATGTCCGCCCCTCATTCTAGCGGCACAACAGAGTTCCACACAAATCCACAAAATGGAGAATGCTATAATCTTCCTTTTACTAGTATAGGTGAATAAATAAATAAATATCAAAGGATTGTCACACGTTATTTTTCATTCCAGTATCCTGCGACAAGTTTGTCGAACATGAAGCCCAAGCAAACAAAGAAACCCGTATTTGTACGGATCGACTTTTTACACCCAAGAAGCTTGTTTGTAAGTTCATTCTTCACGACTTATAAGATACCACCAAAAAACTGTCAGACTAAAAAGCCGTACACATGATAAAGCTTTTCTTGTAGCGTTGCGCGCATCAAGGCTTCAATGCGCGCGCAATCGAAATAAGAACACAGCCAAGCCTTTACAGGCACTTTCACATCTTTTGGCAATCGGATTCAGAAGTTAATCCGAACTTTGGTTGCAAACTTCTAACATACGTCACAAGTTCAAAATGAATTTGGGAAGTTGAAAACAAACGTTGGAACTTTCTTGAGTTCATTGATAGTCAACGGTTTGTATTAGTCCCATTAATGAATTGATTTTTTAATAATTAAGGAAAAGTGCTTTCTGAAAATGTGCGCGCAAGCATGATTGATTGTTGTTTGCAAAGCAAAACACAAGCTCCGATCGGTAAATCGTTCACCTTTTTAAGGCATCTTTTCAACAGCAGCTGGAAATTAAAACGCAGCTTGAAAAACAAAGTCGTAGAACAGCAAAGAATGGACAATGTCTGTTGGTGTGAATACAGTAAACAGTCACTTGCAAATAAAATTGCGAGCGATGACAACCTCCCTCACCCCCCCCCCCCCCCCCCCAAAAAAAAAGATTAAAGGATCATATCTTCATTTCAGGGTCTTGCAAACTTAGACCTTGACAATACTGGTGAAGCTAATAAAGATTCAGCATCTGTCAGCCTCGTAAGTATACGTACTGTCTTGACACTCATAGAAATCACCTTTTATTTAGTCTTGTCACGCAAAGTTAACTCGCTTTCTAAAGACGGATCCAGGATCATCCTTCAGGAGGGTACAGCGTCATAGAAACCAGAAACCTTTGAAAAAATACCGAGAAGAGAAGCATCCCTCCCATAAATTCACCTATGGTCTCTAATAATTTCCTTGCGTCAAGATCTCGCAACGACTTACGTTTTTCCATATTGTTAATTTTTGTATTGGTATAAAGGTCAGCCGTGGGGCTGAATGCGTGATGATTTCCAAGAAGTTTTTCGTGTCTCATGCTAAAGAACCAACGAAAAGATGGGTACGCCACAATGTAAGTACAGCCACTTCTCCCTACCACAAGTAAAGTTGACGTGGTCACCGTTTTTTCGAAAAAAAAAAGCATTATTTCAAAATTGTAATTTTCATGCTCCTATCAATTTGTTTCTAGGTTTTGCCATACCCTACCAAAGACATTCTACAACAAAACCTCCAACAAAAAGTCAACTGGAATGCATACAAACTAGAAATTGTTAACAAAGTTAAAGCTTCATGACAGTTAGCTAGGCTGGTCATAGACAATGTCTTTATGAAATACTCCCATTTTGAGTTCCCATTTGCTCAGTGTTAACCTTGATAGCACGTTATGTATTCTTTACTAAGAGCCTGGGGAAAGGTATGGAATCAGGGGCAGATTTAGGGGAGGGGTGCAGGGGTGCACACCCCCTCCTGAAATGACTTTGAATCCTTTTTTCTCAATATTTTTCCAAAACATCTTCTCTGAAGTTTTCAATTTATATGATGGTGCACCCTCTCCTTAAGATAGTATTCCCCTCCTGAAGAGAATCCTGGATCTGTCCCTGGGAATGTACATGAATGAACAGAGCAAATACTTTAAAATTCCACAGGTTTTAGCTTAAATGTATGAATAGTTTACTAGAAATCAAGGCTAACACTGAGCAACAGCTGTTTCGGCCTTGTTGGGCCTCATCAGCACGGTGAACTGGATACTGGTCAAGTTCCCACTGAGAAAAGTGAATATGGTGCTGGACGTCACCCAGCCATGTGGGATGTTGGTTCACACAGCTCGAAATACTATGAGCATGCTCAGTGAACCGGGCATAAACTAATGCCTTTATTCGTCACTGAGCAACACACATACAGAACACATGTATATGTACAGACTACCATTACAGCACAAAACGTTTTACTGTAGATTAGTGAGTGTGATATCAGACTTACAACAGTCTCTAGGCATGTGGGGGACTCCTATAATATTATATAGAAGGGTGAGGATACTTGTCAGAAATCTTGAAAATGACCCCTAAAAGGAATGACCTCAAAAACAAATGACTAAATAAATCTTACAAATGTAAACTACTTTATTGATGAGTGTTAAGTTACAAAATCAGATGATTAAAACTGTAGCTGTAATTCTTATATCAGGCTTGGGTATCTTATACCTATTTACTGAAATAAACACCCTAAAAGGCACTGGCTTTGGTCTCTGGTGTCCAATAAACTTTGAGGCTCCCTAAAAGGAACCAGATCCCTGACCTAGACCCCTAAAAGGTACAACGAGCATCCCTGCCCTATTGGAGTCTCCCTCCCCAGTTTCTAGGCTAAATATGTAAATACTGGGCCTTCCTTTGCTACTCTACTTTTTGATTGGATCCTACAACATGAAGCTTAAATCTGTGACCACTTTTTGTCTTGCCATCCTCCAATTAGAGATAAAAGAATCCTTCGATCAGAGATCAGAGACAAAATAATCCTTCGATCTTGATTGAATGATTGCTCAATGGAAAGTATGAAAATACATTATAGCTGGTCATACTTTTGACCTTTGTGCTGTAATGTAAAAAGGTGGGGGAATCAATGGAGGGCCCAGCATCTGAACTAAGAGGTTAAAACCAGGAAAAAATCATACCAGGAAAAAATCCCAGGGAGATCTGGCTATACAGTATTAACCAAATAAAACAGAATTTATGTTCTCTATATTTTAATTATTTGTAAATATGAAATAAAACTATTTATTTTAATACTGTTAAACTTTATATAATAATTTACTTCCAAGAGTGACTTTAAAGTCATCTTGAAATTTTACTAAGAGTTTCTTTATAGAGTTCTCTTTAGTGTCTTTTTTGTACATAAAGCCAATCTCATTAATGTGGTCCAGATAAAAGGCATTTAGACTACAAAATAATATCACATTTCATTAAGTATTTATCACTCTAATACATTCATAAGGAGCTTAATTGCTTCTTTTTTTGCTTTCTTTGGCTCTGAAACTGTTAATTCCACATGCGAACCATATTTCTCCTGAGAAACCTTCATGTTCTAAGGTTTTAACTTTTTACCTTTCTTTCATGCACTTTTAGTCAAGCATCATTTTGGAGCCAGTTTTGTCTTTTTGGACCTTTTAAACCCTTCAAGATGTACATTATTAATTTATAAGTTACAGACAGGAGTTTTAAATTTTCTGAGAAATCAATATTTAATGGAGTACATGTACAAGACATTTACTGTAGTCTAAATGTCTTTACCAGCTGAGCTGATGTTAACGAGATTGACTTGTTCTTATGATTATATAGTAACTACAGCTTGAATATATATTTCTTAGACATTAATTTTACAATATTTCTTACCGGTATGTCTAAAATATGTAGCATGCACTTTTATACCTAATAAATAGTGAAAAGGTATCAAAACAACAGAAATACTTAAATGTTGATGGTAATATGGTAAAAATATGCAGCAGAAACCTTGCAAAATCCCATTGCAAATAGTGAAAAAGATATCAGTGGTATTTGAAAAAAGGCATCTTTTTGTGCAGAACCTCATCATAATTATTATCTAATATAAGAGGGTACTTCCCTTCAATCATAAACTTTTGTCTGGAACAAAACCTTATTTGTGGTGAACTAGACACAGGTAAAAATGCATTGCGCACACTCGGAAGTTTGAAATAAAACCATTAGAGGTTTAGTAAGTCTTGAAAGTTAAGGCTGTCCATGAAAAGTTAGTGCTTATCTTTTACTAAAACATCACTTTAGTTTCAAATTAACTATGTCTTGGTATGTAGGTATGTTATAATTGGTGATATCGCTTTAGTTATTCTCTTTCCCTGGTGAAAACATACACGAGAAATTTGCATAATACACAACAGTAGAATCAATGGTACTTTTATTTTTGTAAACACGAACGTGTCCTTGAATTTCTGCCAAATTTCTGAGCATGCACAATGCGTTTTTCACCTGTGTCAGTGAACTGGTTATCATTATTTTAGTCAATGAATAGACATTTTTAATACAGGTAAAAAGGTGTTAAAAAAGGTATCATTGCACGCTCACCATTCGTCTCGCTTCGATGCAAAGGCACGGCTACCTTTCAACATGGCACAGGGAACTGTGAAGGGGACTATTCAGCATTTTTCTTACAAACTTGAGGTTGAATTTGAAGATCACTCCCCCATCCCACCTTATCACAATATTGTCAACTAAAAATCATGCCTACTGTATGGGAAATCAGCTGAAACAACATTGAGAAGGAAGAAGGGATTGACTGTATTTTTAATCTGTATAGTGACTGCAATGATCTCTGCAAAAATCAGCATTGCCTCAACCAGTTATATCCAAGATAGATTGGACACAAATCCAGAAATCTAAAAAACCATTGATTTTAATCTAAGATAAACACTAATAACCCTTTGAACAACCAGGCCTAGGGTTCTTTTAGTTGACATTTAACAATATTTTTCTAGTACATAAACTTACCTAAAAAAGTCCAAGAAAGCTGAGCCAGCACACTTTACTCCAGTTCATCACCATCCCTTGGTCCTGACAAACTCTCACTGATATCTCCATCTTCAGTGTTACAACTCTTTATACTACTAACATTTCTCAGAGATTGAACATCACACTGGCACCCAGTTACCCCTGCTCCAGCTCTTGGGTTGCTCATCTCAGCATTCACTTCCCATTTATCTTCCAGTGGATTGTATGACTCCATTGAACCAAGGTACTGTGACCCATTATGTCCCCCCACAGCCCAAATACGTTCTCCCAAGGCACCTGTTCCAACCCCACCTCTACATGTATTCAAACTTGCAACATATGTCCACTGATTTGTAGCAGGATCATATTGTTCAACTGAGTCAAGGGGTACGGAATCATCAAAACCTCCAACTGCATAGAGATATTGTCCAACAACAGCTACACCAACACCTAAGACAAAAATGAGTTAGATTGTTGTTGACTTAAGGGTTCATAAACTGATGGGTAAAGGGAAAAGTTTGGATTTACATCTGTTCTCCTTCAGGACCATTTTTGTGGATGGGAGTGGCTTACATCTTCTCTCCTTCAAGACCATCTTGGGGGGAGGGGAGAGGGACAGCAGTGTCAATGCTCAATTCCATGGTTAATTTTTATGAGCAGTACAGATCATTCTAAAGGAAGTCAAACAATGGACCCAGGAGTGGGGAACTCCAAACATTTTGGAGATTTGGGAGAGGGAGGATCATCATGCCTTTTTAGGGGTCAAAATTGCAGGGTTTGGTACCTTTTAGGGTACTCATTATCAGACACTGATTCTTTTATGAAGTATGAGTTTGAAAACTGAACAAGAAAGAAAGTACTTGATGCACGATATTATTGAATTAAAACAAAAACAGGGCCAGAAAAAGCTTGAGCCACACCTAAATATATTGGGTCCCCCCATGGGACAACAGTGAATCAAATCAAGAACCTTTTTATATGAAGGCTAATTTCAAGGTAAGCTCCAAATAAAGTCAATACCTGCTCGTTTTCTGTTCATAGGAGCTATGCTTGTCCATCTGTTGGTGTGAGGATTGTATTTTTCTACTGATTGTAACGAGGCAGAGCCATCATTCCCACCAATAGCATACAGGACAGCCCCCTAGACCAGCCATTCCAACACCACCACGCTTATGCTGCATAGGGCACACCATACTCCACTCGTTGCTATCAGGGTCATACCTAACACAACAGAGATATTTCATTGTATTTGTTTAGCTCTTTCCAGACAGCCAAAATCAAGTAAAAATTATTGTATAGTAATTCACAAAAGGAAAGTATAACAAAGTTGAGATCTATTTTGGGGACCTAGGGCATCTCATGTTGGGAATGGTCCCTAACCAATAATTGGCTATAAAGCCTTGTTCACATGATTTTACTTCTCATGAGCAGTTCATTTTTCACACTTACATGCATATGATAAATACAATACTGAGTCTGCATCATGTTGCTAAGCAACAAATACAAGTTGCACTTATGATTTTGTTTATTAGGCTTGCAATATTAAATGAAATTCTTTACCTTTCAACAATATCAAAGCATGTTGACTCATCCAAGCCTCCAGCAACGTATATCACTCCTTCCAGCACCCCTGCTGACATACCCCTTCGATACGTCTTCATTGCTGCAACCTCGCACCATCTATTATTGGTAGGATCAAAGCATTCTACAGAATTAAGGTGCTGTATTCCATCGTGCCCACCAATGGCATATACAAGTCCATTCAATGAAGCTACTGCAACATGCCTACGTGGGGTTGAAAGCTGAGCTACTGAAAACCATATATCATTAAACCAATCATAACATTCAATGCACTGGAAAGGTTCACCAGTTTTCCCTCTTCCTCCAACTGAAAACAACACTCCCGCTGTGGACTTCCTCGGCTGGGTCCTAAAACAGCTGACATTGGATGGACAAAGTTTAAAGTTCTTTGCTTCATCCACAAAGTTTCTACAAGCTATGTTCTCTCGGATCAGCTCTGTTGGATTCTACATTTTGCAGTAGGTAATTTATGGGGAGTAAGGGAAGGCGAATTTGGGCTAATAAGTCAGGAAGGAATTGACTTCTCTTTTCTGACTGGAAGTACACCCATTTCATGACAGACTCAAAAGCTTGTTCTTCCTGTTTGACGTTGAGATCAATGCCTGACACAATATCCAATAAATGCTTAGGTGACACTTTCAAAAACATTTCTGTGTTCATCAACGTGGAGAAATAGCGCCGTGCAAAAGCATCAGCGACACGTAGAAAGTCTAAACACCCATGCAACTCGGCAAACGCTCGCATTTCTAAGCAGTTCGAAGGATGAAGATGTTTTTTCATGAATTCACTACAAGCATGTACAACTTCGTCTAATTGGAGAACTGCTGAAGCCGTGAGAAGGGACTCAATGTTGTCAATGTTGATTGTTATTTTCCTGGTGTAGACAAAATTAATCAACTGTACAACAGCTGCTTCTGACAACCCTTGAATTTCTATAACATCTTGTGAAGACTCAAGCATAGAGTTCGTAAACATACCACGAAAGTATGGGCTACAAGACGCCAAGACTACTCGATGACAGTTAATCTTTCGATCGCCAGTTTGGATAACTACATCACACAGTTTCTGTTCTTGAAATAACTGATTTAGGATTTCGAAAGCTTGCTGAGGAAGGCATGTCGCTTCGTAAGAGAAAGAGTCCATTAAAATATCGCCCATTTCAAGTGTCAACGACTTTTCGAACAAAATTAAACCGAGTCGGACTTGTTCGATAAGCTTAAATATTTCTCCAGCGGATTTCTAAACGAGAGAATAAAAAAATTGAGATTTTTTTTTTTTAACCACGCTTCAGCTTAAGAACTCCTTCGGCCCAGACTGAACACCAGAACGAAGGCCTTGACAGCTAAAAATAAAAAATAAAAATAAAAACTCAAATTTTCCTGACAACAAAATGGCGGCTGAAATACAAACACTAGTGTTTAGTCTCCTCTCAAGATAAGCATAAGACAGGAAACCCAAAATATCCCGTTTGCGTTATAGAAAATGGAAACCGTCCAGAGGATCCAAAGAATATTTTTAAAAGTGTACAGAGCGCATCCCCAAATCTGCCCTGTTTACTTTTTGAGACACTACAGTGGTTCTATAACAGTAAAACAAAAATTAATGCTGCTAGAGTTTGATCAGGTAGTGACGTCATGGACAACATTCCTTACTGTAAGGTAACTGTTGAGGTTTTTCCCCAGGGGCGGATCCAGGATTATCTTCAGGAGGGGTTGCACCATTTTCAGAAGGGGGTGCACCATCATATAAATTGGAAACTGCCAAGAGGATATATGTAGTATAGAACAGAATTCCCCATTCATCTGATTTAGGGTTCCCTAGCCTGTGAACAGGCTCAGGGGGGATTGGGGAGGGGGAGGAGGGGAGGGGAGGGCTAGGCTCCCTTCTCAAGTGGGACATTCCTTCAAATCCACAATTATTCTGACCATAGTGGATGAATCCGCAAATCCGTTCTTAATAATATCATTATACGAGAATCTGCATGTAAAAGAAGGCTCAATCTGGCCGCCGATCTGCAAACCCCCATGTCCCCCTCCTTCTCATGAAAGAGACATCAAGGGACATCTTTTCTCTTAGCCTCCCTCGCAGCCGTGTTTAGCCTTGTCACGCAACGCTCCCTCGGAAAAACAGGAGGGAGGGAGGGAGCATTGCGTGACGAGGCTAAACACAGTTGCGAGGGAGACTACTTTTCTCTCAAATAATAAATCATATTTACAATCTCTGTTTCTTTATAAATTATAATACTGGGAGGTGTAGAAAAACTCAAAAGTTTGTACCCCTAAACCTCCCCCCCCCCCCACCACTACACACACACAGACACACACCTCCCCAGGATTTGAATAGGAATGTTTTGTCATTGCAGGAGAGTTATGAGACCTCTATGACAATCACTGATCTTAGTGGAATCACTAATATTTACAGAAATACAGTCAAACTTCTTCATATATAACAGCTACCTTGGGGTCAAAATACATGTAAACAGCCATTGTGAAGAAGTGGTCATTAGTGGTGGTCAGACTGTGTCAACATTGCATAAGTAAAGAACTAATATAATCATTATTTTGTATCTCAAGCAAAAACTATAAATCTATGTGAAATCAAGCTTTCAGACAGCATGTCCATAGTCCACATTTCATTCATCCACTTTATTTCTGAATTTTCTCATCCACAAAATTTCAACAGTAAAATTTTACAGAGCTTATAAATAAGTCAAATAATTGACCAAGAAATATATTAGATCTTTGTAATGTACCATAAAAATACCACTGCCTTGAATGTAATATGAAATTGATGAGATTTATACTTTCACAATGAATAAAAAGAAAATAGAACTTATCCGAATAGTACATCTTCAATGATCTAAAATTATGGATATCTAATGAAAGGGCAAGCTAAGGATAACACAGTGTAGTATAGCAAAATGCTTAAAATCTTTAAATGTTATCATTATATTGTATTAGGAAAGGGCATAACAATAAATCGTTATCGTTATGCCCTTTCCTAATACAATTTTAAGATGGAGAAATCAAATTATCATTATATTAGTACAGTGCTTCAAATTTTAATTAAATATGACATGCCATGCAATCAAATGCTTAAATACTCTTTGAAAATTAAATACTCTTTTGAATGTGCTTTTAAAATAAATTAAAAAATAAAAATATATCCATAAAAATCTTTTTGCAATCTTGATGAAAAACTTTTAAAATGCGTATTAATAATAAAAGTAATTACTTTAAAAACTCATTGTTTTTCAGCAATAATAGCCCAGTTCCCATGATCATAAAACTCTTTAAGTACATTAACCCCATCCACACCATCCTCTATTAGATCTGGAAGCTCTTTTGCACTAAACACATGATAATAACGCTGTAAAGTTGGCTTGTTATCTGTTTCATTAACTTTTGTTGTAGTATATCCTTTACTTGTTGCAAAGTTATCTACTTTCTTTTCAGGGACATCAGTATCAGAGATTCCTGAGTCAGAATTAACTAAATCAACAGAAGAAGAGCCATCACTTTCTGTGTCACTAGATGAGTTGGCATCAACTGTCTTTGAGATAAGGTGTTTTGGACTCTTTTTTGGTGCTGTGTTTTCAGTAACTAGCTCACTTTTAAGTGGATCTTGGTCAGCATCAATTAAAATGTAAGATGGTGCAGATTCAACGTCAATCTCAGGCTCACTACATTCACTATTGCAGGAATCCTCTCTTAGTAGTCTACCTCTGAGAAAAAGGGGACTACATTGCTGTTCTCTTGAGAGTAAAGCCATTTTCTCTCTTGCCCAGGCAGTAAGGCTTTTGTAGAGGCTTTCCTTGAGTGCATCTTCACTAACTTTCAGCAGTTCGTCACTCTGTTGTCCATCTGGTTGTACATGTACATTCACTACATCTACACCAGGCTCAGTGGAACAATTTTTCTCCCTGAAAAGCCTTCTTACTAAAGAGGAGACAAACTCAGTGATGTTAGTGACACCTTGTTGGGATGCATTCTCTTGGGTTTTGTCAAGGTCAGAGTCACTGTTTTTGTCAAAAATCCTTCCAACGACAGCACTGACTAATTCATTTACAAAACTCTTTTCTTTTTCAGGGTAAAGCTTCATGACTTTTGAGTTGATGTTAGTTATTAGATGATCCTTTTTATTCTTCAGGGTTTGGACAATCTCTCTGAGGGCTTTGAACTCTAAGTTTGAAGTTACAATAGAATCTTTGGCCCTTTTACTGTTGTTATGATAGTCTGTTCTGTTGTTCAATTTTGATGTTGATTGACAGTCATCAAAGATTGAGTCACATGACCTTGATCTCCTTAAATAAAAATTCTTCCTGGGCAGTTTGTGAGATGGTGGAAAATGTGAATCATGGCTTTTTTGCTGGGACGTTCTCCAGTGCTTTCCTACAAGAAAAGAGCATTCAGTTTACAAAAATTATGTAAATATGGTATACTTCATATACATCTAACTTTTGAAAAGCAGGTTCCAAAGTTGATGTTGTACTTTGGAAGCTCACAACAAACTTTTATGGCCAATTTTAAAACTTACTTTCCAAGCAAATTCAGAAATTCTTAAGAATTGAGATTTGCAACAAGATTGATTTACATTGCAAAATTAAAGGCAATGGTCCCATCAAAAAAAGATCTCAATTTGATCATCAAAAAAGAATTTTCCATAGGCTATCCTGAATAAAGAAACTTGATTCAAACAAATTTCTGAATCCATGTGGGAAGTAAGTTTGAAGTTCCCCAAGACGTTTGTTGTGAAATTCCAGAGTACAAAGGAACTTCACCTGGCACTCTTCAAAAGCTATGTGAATGACACTGTAGAGGACATTTTAGAGAAGGAATGTAGTACAATACAAGGGAGCATTGATTTTTTAGGAGGGGGGGTGGGCCGGAGGAATTGAGGGGTGGGCCAAAAGAAATTTACTCTATGAAAGGGGGTGGGTCATGTTTTTCTGAAAGTTAAACCAGGTCAAGGGACCCTATTTTCATATTTGGAAGTGGGGTGGGTCATCAGTATAGTTCAATTCCTTACCGTGGGGGCTTGCATTATTTGTATTTGATTCCTGCAATTCCTCTGCCCCCCCCCCCCCCCCCCTCCTAAAAAATGAATGCTGCCCAAATGATTTCATGTACATGGGCCATGTCTGAAATAGCTCTCTCTGGCCATTGTTTATCAGAACAATAACTAATTTAACTTTCACCCCTAAATGAGGAGGGTTTTTTTCATTTTATCAGGAGAAGGGGAGGTCAAAACCATCCATGGACCACACCCTAGCTATGCTCAGCCAATGAAATGATGACCTGCCTGGATTTTCCATTTGAAAACCACCCAAATTAGCTGAAATCAAGGAGGAGGCCAGTCAGGCACCCACGGACACACCCTACCAATGCTCTAATTTATTCTAAAATAAAAATTTGAACTGGATTTCCCAGGATTTCACTCAGGATTTGGAAACTTCCCAAAGTGGCTGAAATCTAGGAAAGGAACTAATAAGTTGATAAAAGTACTTTTGGCAAGCAGAATTTTGACTTACCTTTACTGCGATGTCCAGTGTAAGGAACCAAAACATCTTGAGCATCAAACTGAAAGATGATTTAATGGGGAATTAGTGAATTAAATGTTCGTTCCATAATTGGTGGGCATAAAACTTTTGTATAGGAAATCAAAGAGTTCAAAATTGCATGGCTCTTTGTGAATCATCATCAAGAATAATTCTTGATAAACAATAAACAATTGTTTATTGATACACAATAAACAATAAAATTACTCTAAATGCAGTGAAGAAATACCATGCATGAAAAATGCTACAAACCACTCAGAAAATTTGAGCCCCTGGTGGGAAAGAACCCACAGTCTCCAATTATCTAGATGGGTGCTCTACTACTAAGCTACTTGGGAAAATATTCTGAGTGGTTTGTAGTGTTTTTAACATGTGGTTTTTATTCACTGTTATAATTGTACATGTACATTTAAAGGCTGGATTGTTGCACGCAACTTGACATATACAACACATCTTAGAACAAAGTCGTGCCATGTGAATGCCCCTACGATTCCTCTAAGGCAGTCGCATGCGGCCTAAAATCATTGAATCATAGGAAAATGACGTGATAGTCGTGAGCGTGTGAATGGTGCTTAAGATATGTCATAGGCAGGTTGCATGCGACAAGTTGTAGGCAAAATCGTACCGTATAAATCGGCCTAATATTAACCTATACTGTAAATACCTTTCTATGACTTTGTTCCATAGCCCAGACATATACCAACATCTTTCCTCCAGGTCTTAGAATACGCCCAAGCTCTTGTAAAGCCTTGAGTCTTCGCTTACTGGAGGCAAAATGGTGGATAACACCAATTGAAATGACAGCATCGAAACATCCATCCTTGTATGGCAACTTCAAGTTATTACAAACAGACACCTCATGCCTCCTTTCATGGGCAATTTCTATCAACTTTGTACAGCTATCCGATCCCATCACAAAGGAATTGGGGCTCAAACCAAGATATTTTCCATTCCCACATCCTATAGAAATAAAATAATAATATTACAACTTTTCCCACATCAATAACTAAACACACTTTGAAACAGTTATATTGGCAACATTAAATGTTGATCAAATTTATTGTGATCGATATCATCAAACTTGTGAATAATTTATTTGGTAATTTTCTCAGATAAATTCACTAAACTTAGGAAATTGTAGGCAAATGTGAACAGTTGTGTTACTAGACATTTGATAAGCAATATGCGATATTAATGTCTGTAATATCTGTGGCTCATATCTGTGTATTTGAAACAGAATTGGTACTTATATTGTAAATATTACTTATTACTTAGCAATGGTGTGATATGTTCTCTTCATTTTTGCATGATACATTGGTAATTTCAATTAATTGATATTAGGTATTACTGCTCCTGACAGTTTTCTTCTCTTTCATATTGTTGATTTCCTGTTTTCTTTTTTTCTTTTTCTGTCTTTTTTTTCTTTCTTTCTTTCTTTTTAATTTCTGTTTTTCAATTTTACATCCTAGCTTGGGCACTAGATCATAATTATATGAACTGAGTTAACTTTGTTTGGTGTGCTGTTTTCCATCATGCTATGAGCGTTTTTGATCTGGGTACTCCAGTTTTTCTTCCCTCAGCAATATTAACATGTGAGTCGAGCATTTGTATGTAAAATATTTAATGTAGAATTATGAAGAACCACTATGTGGATATGCTGCTGTGAAAAGGTTATTCTAAATAAAGTTCCAATGACAGTCCTTTTTTATAATTCACAAGGAAAAAGGGTGGAAATAAAATATTATCTTCAAAATCTTTGTTTGTTAGAATAAAGAATACAGTTAACAAAATGGTCCCTGACCTACTCTGAATAGATCAGTTCCTACAAAAGTGCTGCGGCTATACACATATAATTATATTTTGTTTTTTAATTACTGTTCAGGGATAGATAAAATGATTAACTCTATAACAGTGAATAACAGCCAATCATATGTGGGTTTCCATGGAAAAAAGGTGTAAGTCATAGAAAGATATCATCTTTCTAGCTAATAATATAATGGTTGATAAAATATGCCTTTTTTGAGCAGAATCAAACATGCCAGCTCAAAGAAGATCAATATCTTTTGTACAATATAACTTGAAAGCATTTTGACTTGTACAGTATTTGTTAATTTGAATATTATTTGCTAATGAAGTCACATATAATGGCTATTTGTCAATATTTTTTCGTGAAGTCATACCAAATAAAAACATTAACACTAAGTTGAGTTGATCCCTCTCAAAAAATAAAGAAATGATAGAAATCTTCGCTTTCTACAAACATTATTTTAATGTATGTTTTGCAATAATGAGCTAATTGCTCCAAATTTTCTAACTTGCTGGGTACGGTCAGAGTATTAAGGTTAATTATACTAAACACATAGAATATTCAAGATTTAACCTGTTTTACAAGACACATATTCCAGCACATCTGTTTCAGTGGAAAATGAATGCATAAAATAAGATGAAAATCTTCTGAATGCAGAAATCATTTTAATTTTAAAAAATTTGATCACTGTATAGAGTAGTCAATTAAAAATTTATGTGAAAAATAACATTCTGGCATATTTTTATTTTTATTGGAGCAAGAAAAAAAAGGAAAAAAATTAAGAAGAATTTGTCAAATACATATTTTTCCACATTATTTTCAAATGAAGGCAATTCATGTCATTCTATTTGACGTTTTTGAAATCAAACTCCATCCTCAAGATCAGACCGTATCGAATTTATATATGGAAAGAAACTCCCTTACAGAGCTGAAGAGCACATTACAATTTCTGTGGTTCTTTCAATGGGATTTTGACAGAGAACTTACATACACTTACCAACATCTGCAATAATACTACCAGGGACCTGGGATTTCAGAAATTCTTCTACGAAAGGCCATGCTTTATAACGTGTGTGTTTGAATCCAGGGGCAATGTCGTTATACACTTCGTGGACGTATTTCTGCTCGAGCTCCTCGGGTGAACTGAACTTAGGCATCTAATCCTGATTTAATTTCCTCCAAAGTTAGTTTCTATTTACAATCATTAGAGAATCGATTTATAGGTACCATGGGCGTGCCTGAAAAGAACGAATTTAAGGAAATTAAGTGCTGTTCACAACAACATGGCTTGAAGGTAGGTTCTGATTATATTTGGAAATGATAAGAAAAGCAATTACAATGCCGCCTCTGGGGCCGTGAATGGAGTGAAATTTGGTGTTACCTTGGGATCCAGATGGACGTCGTGACAGGCTGTGTTCCAATCTGGTCGCTCAAGAATCAAGTTCTGCTTTACTCAATGCATCTGATTAACACTAGCTCTAAAAAAGCAGAAAAAGTACATAAAAAAGATAGACAACAAAAAGGACTTAAAAATTCATAAAACAATGCAAGTTGATTTCACACGTCGCTGGCCGGAAACAAAGTGAAATTCATTTCACAGAAACTACTTGTTTTAACATCGCTCCAGTTTTTAAACTGAAAGCTTCCGGACAATCGAGAATACGTGTGATATGGCTGCCGACTGGACATAAAAATTAAGCTGTAAATTAAAACAAAGGGATAAGTTTAACGTTATAACTAAAACGACCAAACTCACATCTGTCCTTTCAATTTGGTTCCAGACTAGAACAAGAAACCACAACGATTCAGATGAATTAGCGCCATACAGAGAGAGTATACTTCAAGCTTGTGTGACACGCTGGCACAAGCATTGTCTTTGAAAGCTCCGCGTGGCCTGTATTCAACTTGTTTGTCAGTAGAATAGATCGAAACTGACCAATCCTCAAGTCTTTTAGTCAACAAGTTCTCAATATCATATAGCCTTTTGAAACAAGGCTTTTGCAAAATCCGTTACCCTAGCAGCCACTCGAATCTGTGACATTAGGTTAGAAACTGCCGAACAGCTGCTAAGGGGAAAACCATCCTTTGTTAATGAGCAAAATGCAAATCAACCTTCCCTTGCCGTGCCGTCCGCCATTTTGAATCTCTTGATCTCTCCCCAGTCTTCCGCGTCGATTATCCAACAGGAAAACCGACATTTCCATCGTGCATACGATTGACGAAGCCCCAATGGTTTTTATTTCCTTTATATATCGTCGCTTCCCGGAAGATGTTGTTTACTCTGAAGAGTATCCTTTTCTCTCCATTTTCCAAAGAAAAGGCTCTCCACACATGGTCCCCTATACCCCTTTGCAAAATGAAATCACGTAAAAATATTAAGTCTTTTCACGCGTCACGGATAATTAAAAAATCTCTTTCACGTTCACAAAAAATCAAAAGTCGCTTTCACGTGGACGCAAAAAGATTTTAGACCTTCAATCACGTTTCACGTCAAAATAAACCAGCCATTCACGCTTCACGCAAAAGATATAGGGGGCCCTGTCCACAGCCATCTGTTAAAAATTCAAAAAACGCAAAGAAAACGCTCGCCCCAAACTTTCACTGTAAAAGCTCGATATCCATTGTCCGGTCCCGGGATGGTTCATTTTATGTTTGTGCTGTGGAATAAACACACTGCGAGTTCTAGAGCGCTCGAAAATCAAGACTGACTTGGCTGCGTGGGTGTACGTCCCTAAGTGAGCAACTCCAAGCGTGTGTTATTATATCACGCGCGCGTTTTCAGTCCCGTTTCTCGAGAATATTTCTCTTGGCCCTACCCAGCATATTGAGATGCTGTCGTTTTTCATAACATTTTGTGGAAGTTGTAAAAATATTAGTTGGACTTTATGAGATGATTCCTTCAAACAACCAATTTTTTAATGTAATCTATTTGGATCCATGTCTCCCATACAACTACTGTAAAACATTAAAAATTTCATTTCAAATTAACTCGAAAATATTAATTTTAAACAAACAATTGACACTTCATAGACATTTGCTCTTCTTTATTTGTACTTTAACTAAGCTTCACAACTGTAATGAGAGCAATGTAAATCATTTGACACGAGTCATTAACATTTGCAGTGAGATGAAGGACAGTAGCCAGCAGCACAGTTAGATACACACCAAGCATCCATTCCTGGGTACTGGTCATAAGGTGGAACTGCAACACATCCACCAACTGGAGGTGTCTGAGTAGTCATGGGTGGTGGGGGAGGTGTTGGACCGTTGGTTGGCGGTAATGGGCCATCAGTTGGTGGCGGTGGTGGTGGTGGTGAAGGAACCGGGCCATCAGTTGGTGGCGGTGGTGTTGGAGGAACCGGTCCGTCAGTTGGAGGTGGGGGAACAGGTCCATCAGTAGGGGGTGGTGGAGGAACATATCCACCGAGGTACTTCTTAACTGCATTCATTAGTGGGTAGTTACCTTTCCCACAGGACTGGCCATTGAAGTCATCAAGATCTAGAGCCCAGAACATGGCACCGGCCAGACCTTTACCCTTGATTACTTGCTCCACCTTCAAAGAAAGACTCTCTTCATCGTCAAAGCCAACCCAATCAAGACCATGAACGCCGTATGGAGCTTTGACTATGCTTTGACTAGTTTTTATAACCTTCATTCCTTTCTTTATCATGTCACAGATCTCATAGTACGACAAGAATCCGGATTCTCTTGTATATGGACCTTTTGTGGCTTTCACCCAGTCAGCTTTTGGAGCGCCAATGCCGTTTTTATTTAAGTCTTTCAGTTTGAAAGCTCGTCCATAAGTCCCAAGTCCCAGAGCTATCTTATATGCTGGAGCACCCTTGTCGATCCAGTACTGGGTAGCAAACTTTACTGTAAGAATTTCACCTGGTGGACCTGCTAGAGCGGTGTGATGTCCTGTGTGTTTTTCCCACTGTCCTCGTAAGTCGTAAGCCATAAGATTGATCAAATCGAGGATCTGGCCAATCTTGCCAACTTCGTAGGCTTTGTCGATGGTATTTTTGCCTGCAGAGACTGCTGCGGTCAGCAAAAGTCGTGGGCGATTCGAGGCCTTTCCTTCAGCAATAAAAGCATTCAATAGCTCTTGACAGAGAATGGTAAACCTTTGTTTGTCTTCAGGAGGGGATCCACCACGGGTTGCGGGATACTCCCAGTCAAGATCCAGACCATCAAAATCCCATTGTCGTAACACTCTGATTACTGAATCGATGAAAACCTTCCTTGTTGCAGCGGTTTTCACCATTCGTGAGAAGGGACTGTTTGCGTTCTCGTGGTTCCAGCCACCAACTGCCAAAAGGGTCTTCAATTTTGGATTCTTCTTTTTCAGGGCGTTAAACCTTGGGTACAGTTTGTCGTCATTCCACTCGTACATGGCGAGCTCGTTTTTCGGGTTAATCTTTGCAAAGGAGTACATCAAGTGGGTGCAGAGATCTGGATCGATGTTCTCAGGCCAGAATTTTCCACGGCCTGGTCTGTACTGAGACCAGTTTGTGTGATAACAAACTCGAACGTAATTGCCTGCGGCGTAAGAAGCCAAGGCGAGCAACACAACAGTAAAGAGCTGCATGTTGGTGCAATGTTTTCTACAGTACTTGTTAAAGTATTAGTTCGAGTAATTGTGCTTTTATAATTGAAAAGTTGCAAACAGTAGGCTCAAGAGGTGTTTCAGCTGTAAGAAGTGCCCCCAGTGTTGGCCAATCCCCTGCACGACTTGTACCCATTTAGCAAATATCAATGGGAAAAGTGTACTTAAAAAGATCGTCTTTGCAGGTGCGATTGCATTAAATGTGTACATGCACGCGACTTTATCAAACGTTGAATTTTTTCCACGCCTTCCTTTGACAGGAACTAGCGTGCTTCTTTTGTCGTCTCGAGATCTGCTTTAACAACCTTTCAAAAGCTAGTAGTTTCGCATTGTTCGTAAGAGACTTGCGTTTTTCTTCAGCTCACACGGACACATAAGAAGATGTTACGTTTTAGGACCTGTTTCCATGAAGGGTGACATAAGCAACACTAGGGCTGATATTTTTGTTGTTAGCTCCCCCAGGTAAACGAAAACATAAGAGTTGTCCCTAGTGGCTACTCCTTACCCATGAAAACTTTCTCGTATTTTGTAGTTTCAGCTTTACTCAGATGTTTGTGAATACGCTGACAAGTTTTCACATTCCTTTGTTATAAAATGTCGTCAGGGATAAAAATGTTTGCGTCGGACGGACAGATGTTCTTCTTAAAGCGATTTTAGCTGCTACCAACTACCACTTAGGGTTTGTCAATATATCATGGAGAATGTCCAAAGTATACTAATATTTATCTAATGAGGATGCGCAGCGCGAGGATCCTGTTTTTGGGCTAGCAAGTTGGCAAAACGGTTTTGAAGTAAAATAAATGGAAGATAAAAAGGTCTAAAGTTATACGTTGTTCCTATCTATGATGATTCGTTATAGTGCGACTATCACTTCAACCAAGGCCACCCAAACAAATTTTCAGACAAATTTTCAATGTACAGTTGTGATGCTTAGCAGCAGATTTGTCAGGGAGTTCCTTCAATCTTCATGCAGTTCTTGTTCAATCTCGATGTGGTTCTTACACATACAAAGCAAATTAATAATAATAATAATAATAATATTGTATTTTAAGGGAAATATTAAACACTTGTAGAGATTCTATTGTATATATACTCAATCGTTATTGGATAATTTGTATGAAAGTTTGTTTGGGTTGCCTTGGTTGGAGTAGTTGCACTGTCAAACGTTTTTTTGTTTTCGGTTTGGCGCTGAACGTTTGGGGTATTTCCAGTGTCCATTCGACGCTGCACTACCAGGGAAGGGGGACCGTCTTAGAGAGGTGTCCATCTTAGAGAGGTGTCCGTCTTAGAGAGTTGTCCATCTTAGAGAGGTGTCCGTCTTAGAGAGGTGTCCGTCTTAGAGAGGTGTCCGTCTTAGAGAGGTGTCCGTCTTAGAGAGTTGTCCATCTTAGAGAGGTGTCCATCTTAGAGAGGTGTCTGTCTTAGAGAGGTGTCCATCTTAGAGAGGTGTCCATCTTAGAGAGGTGTCCGTCTTAGAGAGCTGTCCGTCTTAGAGAGCTGTCCATCTTAGAGAGGTGTCCGTCTTAGAGAGTTGTCCATCTTAGAGAGGTGTCTGTCTTAGAGAGGTGTCCGTCTTAGAGAGGTGTCCATCTTAGAGAGGTGTCCGTCTTAGAGAGGTGTCCATCTTAGAGATGTGTCCATCTTAGAGAGGTGTCTGTCTTAGAGAGGTGTCCGTCTTAGAGAGGTGTCCATCTTAGAGAGGTGTCCGTCTTAGAGAGGTGTCCATCTTAGAGAGGTGTCCGTCTTAGAGAGGTGTCCATCTTAGAGAGGTGTCCGTCTTAGAGAGTTGTCCATCTTAGAGAGGTGTCTGTCTTAGAGAGGTGTCCATCTTAGAGAGGTGTCCGTCTTAGAGAGGTGTCCATCTTAGAGACGTGTCCGTCTTAGAGAGGTGTTCATCTTAGAGAGGTGTCCATCTTAATTAGAGAGGTGAAAACACACGTAGCCCAAGCTGTGCATTTGCATATGAAATATATGGGTTTCACGAATGATCTGCAGAAAAAAATTTAAATAAAGGAACAATTTTAACTCATAATGCTTTTGTATTTGTTTTTCTGTGTATTTTCGTGAAGTTTCAAGCCGTTTCGTGGTCATTTGAGGGAGTTTTAGCGATTTGATTTTTCTCCCTTTTATGTAATTAACAGAAATTTGTGCAAGTAAAATTGTTCCTTTATTCAAAGCTTATTTTTCAGCAGATCATTCGTGAAATCCCATATATATTTTTCATATACAAATGCACAGCTTGGGCTACCTGTGGTGAAAAAAGCGAAAAAGTATCTCTTGAGCGCGCGCTCAATGGCGTACAGATCGAGAATCTCGCTTTTAATCAAAAGTGATGGGAGGTCTTTTTGAAAGTTTTTCTTTTTTTTTCACGAAAATAACTAAGAATCGCGATACAAACCTAAACGCGATTTTGAGACGGCATTATCGGTTTTGAGATAAAATATATTCAGTATTGGCTGTGTCACTGCGCAACTCCGCCAGGCCAATATCGAATATAATTTCTTCCCAACTAGTCGTCATTATCAACCGATAATACGTCTCAAAATCGCGTTTAGTTTGTGATATTAATTCCAACAAATATCCAACACTGCGATTGTGTTTATGGTCTGTTTATTTCTAATCATTCATCATTAACACTACATTACATTCCCGAAATATCTGATGATACTTTTGGAATTCACATATCGTTACTGAATACTGTCCTTTATCATGCTGTTGTCTACGAACACTTGCAGTGAGTGGCTGGACAGTTGCCCACAGCGCAGTTAGCAGCACACCAAGCGTCCATACCAGCTCCATTGTACGGGGGAATAGCCACACAACTACCGCCCACCGGAGGACTAACCGGAGGTTTTGTGGTAAGCAGGAGGAGGAGGCGTGCTGGGACCGTCAGTAACTGGTGGTTTGGTTGGGCTGACGGGTGGTAGAGTAGGGCCACCGGTTGGTGGTGGTGGTGGAACATATCCACCGAGGTATTTCTTCACTGCGTTCATCAGTGGGTAGTTACCTTTGCCGCAGAATTGACCCTTGAAATCGTCCAGGGCTAGAGACCAGAACATGGCACCTGCCAAACCCTTGGCTTTGATCACTTGTTCTACTTTCAAGAACAAACTTCTCTCGTCGTCATAGCCTACCCACACGTCAGCCCAATCCTGCTTAAGATAGCCAAATGGCGCTTTAACTGGACTTTGGTCGGTCTTAACAATCTTCATCTTGGGCATCATATCACAGATCTCATAATAAGAAAGGAAACCGGATTCTCTGGTAATATTCACCTCTTGGGGGATTGCCATTGGCTGGAGCACCAATTCCGTGTTTGTTTTTGTTGACTAGCTTGAATGACCGGCCATATGTACCAAGTCCAAGAGCAATTTTATTGGGTGGCGCACCTTTATCGATCCAGTACTGAGTGGCATATTTGACTGTCAGGATGTCTTCCGGAGGTCCTTCCAAGGCGGTGTGGTGACCAGTGTACTTCTCCCACTTTCCGCGTAGGTCATACGCCATCAGGTTAATCAAATCTAGAATCTGCCCAATTTTTTCAACTTCGTATGCCTTGTCGATGGTTTTCTTACCCGCGGACACAGCAGCGGTGAGTAGAAGCCTTGGACGTCCAGATGCTTTGCCTTCCGCTACGAAAGCATTCATGAGCTCTTGGCAAAGCACGGTAAACCTCTGTTTGTCTTCTGGCGGGGAACCTCCTCTGGTTGCGGGGTACTCCCAGTCAAGATCAAGACCATCAAAGTCCCACGTACGAAGTATTTTGATTACAGAGTCAATAAAGACTTTTCTCGTAGCAGCAGTTTTCACCATGCGAGAAAATGGACTGTTAGCGTTCTCGTGGTTCCAACCACCGACCGCAATAAAGGTCTTCAAGCTTGGATTTTTCTGCTTGAGGGCATTGAATCTGGGGTACAGTTTGTCGTCGTTCCACTCGTACATGGCGAGCTCGTTTTTCTGGTTAATCTTTGCAAAGGAGTACATCAAGTGGGTACAAAGATCTGCTGGGATATCCTCTGGCCAAAACTTGGCGCGCCCTTGTCTGTACTGAGACCAGTTTGTGTGGTAACAAACTCGAACATAGTTTGCTGCGGCGGCGCAAGAAGCCAAGGCGAGCAACTACTACAGTAAAGAGCTTCATGGTGCTTTTCTGCGACACTTCCTGAGCTGTAAACCACTAGTACGACCAAGTGCTTAAATAACTGAGAGGCTAGGGCCATTTGGCCGAAGAGATATTTCAGCTGGATGACGTCCTTGCAGATTTTTACCAATCCTGCTTCAACATTCTACCACCCAACAAACAGTACCAGTGGATGTGTACCTAGGAAGAGTACATCGTTCCAGGTGTGATAGCATAGAGTTCACACCTGTGAAAAACATTTTAGCATTGTAACACCTTATTTACGTAAAATTTCGCACGCTTTGAAGCTAAAAACGTTGCCATAGTTTCAAAATTGTTGCACGCGTTGAAGATATATTTTATGGGACGTGTTGATTCGTCACGCTGTACAACATTTCTAAAATTGAAACTTGAAAAGTAGTTTTCGCGAAATAATTCAACACCATCCTAAACTAGGCCAACTCCATAAGTCAAGTCGTTCAAGATATGATGAATATTGAAAATAATGAAGTCATATAGCTAAAAATTTCGTATAAAGATTTCATGTATAGTCCATTTCAGTGATCACTTTAGTTGTTGAAGACATGTCAGATTTATGTGAGTAAAATCTGTTGACGTGTCATGGTGGAGGGAGAGCTGTTATCTATGTTAGCTATGCGCATAATTAATCTTATGTTATAAATCTATGTTATAAATAAATCTATGTTATAAATCTTAGTCTTAATAAGATCTCTTGAGTCCTTAATAGTGTTCTAGAGAACGAACACACGTCACGACAAGTTCCCTTTTCGCTTCTATCTCTCCATCTTCTCCTGCTCTCTTGCTCCGTCCCACCCCACCCCACCGCGCTCCACTCCTCCCCCCCCCCCCCCCACTAATCTTTTTTTAAACATCTTGCTACTAGAACGTAAGTGTCGTGCTCCGATTGTAAGTTTGCAAAAAGGATTTGACAAGTGGCAATCAAACAGAACAGTTTGAATACGCGATGTTTAACAAAACCAGGGCAGAGCTGTCTGCTGACTACATAGCTATTTTCGTGGTCTCAAAGCTTTCAAAAACAGAAATCTCAAACAAACCCAGGTGAAAAGGAAGCCAAAAAACATCTGTCGTTCGACGGCCTTCCAGTGTTCATGGAACAGTGTAACAAGTTCTGAAATAAACCAAAACGAACAATATGTATTATTGAGGTCTGTTTATCTCAGTTTATTATAAATGATTTAAAATCACAGAAAAATTATGTTTTTATTCTCTCTCTTTTTTCTTTTGTTTTCTTTCTTTCTTTCTTTTTTTTTTTTTTTTTCTTTCTTTCTTTCTTTCTTTCTTTCTTTCTTTCTTTCTTTCTTTCTTTCTTTCTTTCTTTCTTTCTTTCTTTCTTTCTTTCTTTCTTTCTTTCTTTCTTTCTTTCTCTCTCTCTTTTCTTTTTTGAGAGAGAGGCCATATAGTGAATTGGAAGGCATAATGCCGCTGTGTTTTCAAGATAACTTTAGAGTGTTTTTTAATTGATACACTTGAAAACAAGAGCTTGATAACAGGTGATTAGTTTCCAGAAAGAATTCATTTATTGAGTAGTACAAGGCATCAATGGAGTAACCAAATTTGATTACTCCTAAATCTTTTTCAATGAAATCGAGATACAATATAGTGTTATTATTCAGAACTATAAGAACTATTCTTCAGAACTATAATGAATTACTTGCAAGAGCTCTTGCAAGTAATCATTATAGTTCTGAAGAAGGCTACAGCGAGTAACCGAAAATTCAGCTTTTAAAGTTTTAATTTTTAATGAGGTCAGTTTCAAACCTTTTAAATTCTGTCTACGACCGACCGCCCTCACAGTATACTACAGACATGTTAAGAACCTTCGAGAAAATTTCAATATGACTTTTTTGGTCGTTTAGATGAGAAAATTTGACCAAATTTCATATGTCATCAAATGCATTTGTTACCTGACATTTAACCGTGTCGATGGGGAAAATCTATTTGAATTCTTTATAAGTGGCCTGGTTGGCCGAGCGGTTAGAGCGCTGGCCTTTCACCTGCTGTGGTCGGCCGGGTTCGATCGAGCCCCAAGCGCCTGGATCGTATATGAATTGAGTTTGTTTGATGTGTTGTTCTCTACCATGCCACGAGGGTTTTTTCTCCGGGTTCTCCGGTTTTTGCTCCCTCAGCAAAAATCGACATGTGAGTCGAGTGATTATTTGCAAAATATTTTTCGTGAATCGTGCAGCCGTGGACCGTCCACGGCACGATTCACGAAAAATAAAAACGTCAAATCAATTAAGGACAACTGTCTGATATATTCCCGAAATAAAAGGAAAGACAACTAGAAAACTGCATGCTTAATTATGCTCTCAGTAGTACATGCATCATTCATGCATTCTTTAGGTTACATAAGCGCTTTGAGAATAAAACTAAAAAGCGCGGAACTGGGACAATTTGATTTATTTTTTCAGCGATTCACGTAGAAAAAGACCATAAAATCCCGAATCTCTAAAAATAATTTCTGTTTTTCTCGTGTCACGTAAATAATGTTTTTACGAATCACGAGAAATGTTTTTTTCGCGTGATTCCCGAATCACGAATAATGAAAATGCTTGATCACGCATCACGTAAAAAAACCTGTACGCCGCTGTTATGAGAAGAAAGGCGTTGGAATCATACTACTATACATGTAGATCATTGATACTGATTTCTGTTTTTTTATCTGTGTCGGGTTGCGTCAGGGAATTTTACTGAATAAAAACTCGAAAAACAAAGACTTTCATTATATTATTCATAGACTACTGTTTCAGAGTTTCTTATGCACTGGAAATCATTTCTATAACCGTTAAAATTGAATTGCTGGGAAAAAATTATTTGTAGAATTTTCAACCTTACTCTATAAGATCTGTTTTCTAACTGTGAATAGCTACCCAATGATGGTTGGTATCAAAATATTGCGTTTTCTATTGCAAATCAGTATTGTGTCGCAAAAGTAATGCACTCTTTTAAGATATTTGCATTACAAACAGAGGTGACACGCATGCAGTCCTTCGCGTCGATCTGGAGAAGTTCTCTTTGTTTTTCTGTTGTTGTTGTTTGTTTGTTTGTTTGTTTGTTGTCAAAACCAACGGCGGTCGCTTTTCTTAATTGTTTTGCAACGGACGGCGTGTTCTTGGCACGTTTTAGTAGAAACAATTTCATTTTTTATTTGAATTGATTTTTATTGATCACAATCACACGTTTTTTAACAATACTGAGGATTTTTCACAGTGCTGGAGATTTTTTACAAGGCTGGAGATTTTTTGAAACATGATATATTTTTTAACAATGCTGCAGACTTAAACACTGTGTATTTTAAACAACGTTGAAGATTTTTACAATTAATGTTGTACATCATTGATGTACATCAAATTTACAAACAATATATGGAGAATAATGATAGTATTACATGAAAAAATACTTTGTTGACACTTGCTACTTGTGTGTGTGAATTCGTTCGTAAGGAAAAAGCAATAAAGGAAAAGAACTAATATTTAGCGTCAGTAAGTTCCTTCAGCAAGCTGATCTTCTAAATCGAAACGAACGATGAGTTAGTAAAGCTAGTTAAAGTCACACAGAATGGAAAGAAGTCGAAACAAGTGTGAGGCCAGTGGGGATAGAACTCGATCGCGAGACCTCTCGCTCCGAAAGCCGCGCAATAACCAACTTAGCGTGCGTACCCCTGCCGTCCCCTGGTAGCACGAAAAGTAGATAGATTTATCCATTAATCCAGTGGATCAAATGATGGCATTCTTTAATAACTTTATCCACTGGATTAGCACTATATTCAACTGATATTCGTGCAGTAGAGCTTTAACGTGCATATTTGACATCAGATCAAGAGACCATAATACTAAGAGAGCGAAGCTCAGTATTGATGTCTGTGCCATGTTCGGCTAAGGCTATTTTTAGTAACTTCGCCATCGCGCGCGCAAGGCTCTTAGACAATAGAATTCAAACGGTCCCGTCCGCGCGCACGTCAAAAATCAAATTCTATTGGTGGAGGGACTTGCGCGCGCGATGGCGAAGTTACTAAAAATAGCCTTAGCCGCCACGAACATGGCACAGACATCAATACTGAGCTTCGCTCTCTTAGTATTATGGTCTCTTGATCAGATTCAGTTGATAGTTGAATGGCTGAAACTTTCTCGAAGACCTATAGCAAAAAATGAGTGTTAAGATAACTAGTGGTTACGTGTTCAATGTGTCGTAGCGTTTCTGTACTAATTAGGGGACACTACACGTACTCTCTCACCCACTCACACTACATTCTAACAGTCTATGCACACAATTTTTGCTCGATAGCTCGTTTTCACTGAGGGAGGAAAACCGGAACATAGTTAATGCAATCTCAGTTATCGTTATATTTGTAAAATTTCACGTTTGTCTGAGTCTTTTAATAAAGACCATTACCATTATTATTATGCTATTTATTGACATTGACATTGGTTTTTATTTTATACAATATTTACATATATTTAATTATTACAATAAATAAAAATATTTAATAAAGCATATGCATAGTAATTTGTTTTGTAATAACCTTTTGAAACAGAACGAGATAACGAGTGTGTAGGTACAAGCTATCTATAATAACTTTTCAGTTAATCGAGATAGATAGCTTAAAGTTTATTAACGTCTATGTTAAAGTTTATTAACGTCTATGTTAAAGTTTATTAACGTCTATGTGCAACTAGTTACAATGACACCATATCTGGACGCAAAGCGTAACCTATGAGTCTCAGAAATACAAAGAAACTTCAATATATATACCTCTTCTTCTTCTTCTTCTTCTTCTTCTTCTTCTTCTTCTTCTTCTTCTTCTTCTTCTTCTTCTTCTTCTTCTTCTTCTTCTTCTTCTTCTTCTTCTTCTTCTTCAAAAGAGTCGTTATTCTTCTCGATTTTACTACCTTGTCAGCCTTGGGGTAAAAATACATAATATTTATGGTAGCTTTTCTATAGTTCTTGTCTATCATCTTAACTGACATGTACGTGCTCAGTAGATATAAGTGAGGCAAGTTTCAAGTGCTTAATTAAATTCCTACGAGTTATAAATAAGTTATTTTGGGTTAAAAAACGACATTTGTATGCAGGAACATTGAGAGACTACACGAAGGTAAAAATTCAACTGACTTTGAAGCCTCAGGACGCGGCAATTTTAGGACACCATATAGCGGACAATTAAAAACAAACTGTTATCAAAAATAAGAATTATAAATCTCAATGGTAATAATAATTAAAACGAGTGTCAATGGGTCTAAAGTTCAATAAATGCACTAATGTTTTTAAATGGCATTTTCGGTACTTTTTTAGATATCGTCATTGTGATAGCTTACTTGAAATTTCTTAACTTATACTTTTTCAAAACTGTTGTTAATTAAGATCGCCTTCCGATTGTTTTGTTTGTTTGTTTGTCTTTTTCGTTAGTTTGCAAAGTTGTCAGTTTGTTTGTTTGTTTGTTTGTTTATTTGCTGTTTGTCTGTTTTGTGGCTTACTTGCCTTGTTTGTTTTTTGTTTGTTTGTTTTGTTTGTTTGTTTATTTGCAGTTTTTGTTTGTTTGTTTGGTTTGCTTTGTTTTGTTTTGTTTTGTTTGTTTGTTTGTTTGTTTGCTGTTTGTTTGTTTTGTGGCTTGCTTGCCTTGTTTGTTTGTTTGTTTGTTTTTTGTTGTTAATTGTTGTTGCTTGTTTGTTTGGTTGTTTTTGAAAGACAGTTCACAGAGGACGACCTGGATGAATAGTGGCGGTTTTTTAAAAGCTATAAATGTCAAGCCAAACAATGTTTTACAATGACTGCTTTGCAACGTTTCGTCAACGTTTCGTCCAGCTAGGCTTGATATGATGCAAGTCCAAGGTTAATGAATCAGTTCATAGAAAACAAAAGTGATTGAATGTTCTTCTTTGCAGTGTCAAGCAAGGGCCAAGATGTCTAAGACTCAATGATACTAATAACCCTATAACTAACAAACTTGTCACGAACACACGTAGATTGGATGATTTGGTTTACTGATTACGTTTCTATTTCTTCTTAATCGGACATAAAAAAGCAAGGTATAAACAAATCAGAATCCACTTCCAAGATTGACGTCCGGTTTATCAGAAGTTTAGTTTAGTTTTAAGACTGAGTTTCAAGCACAGAATATGTGTTAACAGCCAGGCACTCGTAGAGAGTAGCCAAACAGTATCTTGTCTCACGAATTGTAACTGTCAAAACATTTATTTTTATTTATTCAACTTACGCCCCCAATTAATGTAAGTTCAATTAGTCGTCATCAAATTTGAAGGCCATTAAAAATTAAGAGATGGGTTATTAAACGTTAGTGACGAAGATCTAAGTCAATTAGTAAGCATGGATGGCGGATGTTTCTTTCCTGATCAATTTAATGACTTTATTTACTTTCATGCATGCTACATTTAGTCATCTTCGCTCTGCACTCTTGTCCAATGTTTATTATGCTTAAGTGAAAAAAGGGTAGAATACAAACACTAAAAGTGTGCAACATATAAATAGTACTAAATAGTGCTAAATTATGCAATTCTTTTGTTTTCTATTGTTTAATTAATTAGCTGCTAATTAGTACTAAGAGTGCAAAGTATTGCACACTTTTAGTGTTTGTACTCTATCGGACCTCACCCTTTAACTTTGCAATTTAACTCTCTCTCTTCATAGTCATGTTCAATCTGTGCAACACATGAAAAATGTGCTGTTTTTATTTTTGTTCACGTGACCTCGACGTTATTTATTGTTTTGCTATTTTTCGGCGTACAGCTGTAAGTTTTTCTTTCTTAATCTATTTCTTGGGGTCTTAATATAGTTTTGTATCACAAATAATATGCTACCTCACTGCCGAGCGCCTTAGTTTAGAACTTCATAAAACTAACTCGGTTTTCTCTTTATTGGAACTTTACAAATTTTCTATCTAAACTAAGTAACTGCAAATAGGTCCACAAGAGTACGAACAAATATTTCAATCTTCTATGCACATACTGCTGATGAATGCTGCAAAAAGTTTTTCGTGGCTGAGTTCGTGTGCTATACATAGCTCTACAATAAACAGGAAATGACTGACAGAAACTACGTGTCGATGAACCTACTCGCCGCGCTTTGATGAGAAAATGGTGTCTGGATATGACAAGATAAATTTTGTATCATAAAGTAAACATTTATATCATTTATGAGACATGAGGGCCATAAGAAGATGAAGAGGAGCTGACAAAAATAATGGATGTCAGTGACTGTAATGAAATGAATCAAAAGGTGACTTGGAGATGTTATTTGCAAAGCCACGTACACGATGATTCTGAAGTAAAAATCAATATACTACTAGGATATATTGTGTGAATCATTATTAGAATACTATAATAATATCGTTTGATGCTGTCTTTCCTGGTCTTTCATGGGCAGTAGCATTTTCAGAGATATTTGGGTACTATTGTACTGGCGAGAGCTTGGACATCAACCTTACGGTGCAGCAGTAACAAGCCTCACTCGATCCAGTACAACTAATATCAACACAAAAAACAATATCGATTGAGAAATTCATATGAATTCTTAACATTCTATGAAAATTTGGCTGTTTCTGTGGAATTTAACATCTTCTATAGTTATTTTCATATAAAAACGTTTCTGTTTTGGGGCTATATGATCATGAGTGATTATACACATCAAAAACGTTAATGACTTTGTATGCAAAAATAAATGCGAATAACACATCCATCTCGGTATGGATCAAAGCAAGAAGACTTCAGTGGCACGTGATATGACATCTGTAGAGGTTCACAGGCTTAGAGCTATATGTCCAACGTTCCCGCTTAGTCTCTCCAGTTGGGTCTCTCTTTGAACGAGTGAGCAATGAAGTTGCTATTAGTTCCTATCTTGTTTCTTGCCTCTGTGGCAGCATCTCAAGCCTATTATCGTGTTTGCTACTATACAAACTGGTCCCAGTATAGGCCCAGCCCTCAGAAGTTCTTCCCAGAAAACATCGATCCTTTTCTGTGCACCCATATCGTGTACTCGTTTGCCAAGATCAACAATGACAATACACTGGGAATGTACGAGTGGAACGACGACCAAATGTACAAAAGATTCAACGCTCTCAAGACAAAGAACCCAGCCCTGAAAACTCTTCTCGCGGTGGGTGGATGGAATCATGAGAGTGGAAGTGTAAGTCCCTTCTCCCGAATGGTTTCAACCGCGGCGAATAGGAAAGTCTTTATAGACTCGACTATTGCAGTTCTAACCAAGTATGGTTTTGACGGTCTGGACTTGGACTGGGAATACCCCGCCAATCGTGGAAACTCGCCTCCAGAGGACAAGCAGCGGTTTACAATCTTGTGCCAAGAACTTCTTGACGCGTATAAAAGGTATGCCACAGCCAACAGCACCCCTCGACTGTTGCTAACTGCTGCAGTAGCGGCTGGAAAGGAAAAAATCGATTCAGCCTACGAAGTGAGCAAATTGGCAGGCGTGTTGGACTGGATTAACCTGATGGCTTACGACCTACGCGGAAGCTGGGAAAAACAAACTGGGCATCATGCAGCGTTGGTTGGTCCGCCAGGTGACAAATTAACCGTTTCATATGCCCTGCAATATTGGATAGACGAGGGTATGCCAAGTAAAAAGATTGCTCTTGGTCTGCCTACTTATGGAAGATCCTTCACCCTCACTAACGCCGCTGTCCACAACCTCGGGGCACCTGCCAAAGGAGCAGGAACTAAAGGACAGTTTACTAGGGAAGCAGGATTCCTAAGCTATTACGAGATATGTAAATTACCACTGACTATCGTTAATGATAACACAGTCAAAGCTCCTTATGGTTATTACAGTGATCAATGGGTCGGCTTTGATGACATCCCTAGCTTGGATCGTAAAGTTGACACTTTGATCAAGGGAAAGGACCTCCTTGGTGCAATGTTCTGGGCCCTCGATCTGGACGACTTCACAGGCAGTGTTTGCGGGAAAGGAGAATATCCCTTGATGACTGCTGTCAAAAAACGCCTTACTGAAGCAGCCAGTCCCACTAATTCCCCTGCGACCGAAGCTCCTCCGACTAATCCACCTACGACCGAAGCTCCTCCGACTAATCCACCTACGACCGAAGCTCCTCCGACCGACAACCCTACAACCCAACCACCGACAACATCATCCTCAGGTAAAGTGTGTAAGGCTACTGGAGGCTGGACAGGACAGGCAGCTATGGACAAATGGTGTAAAGACAACTGTGCAAATGGATACTGTCCAGCATCCCACTGTGCTTGCACATAGTTTGCCACTTGAGATAATTAATGGAATAAGTATAGAGATAAAGGGGGAAAAGGTTCCGATGTCTCAGTGAACCAAGTCAAGCATTGCAAGTTGTAACTGAATGTGGTAAATAATTAGGTTAATATTGTAAGCTGTGCGTATATCAAGAAATTAAAAAGCCAGAAATAAAAATATATCTTGTAAAGAAAACAGCTTCCTTGTACTTCCTTAATTAATAACTATAAATTTTCAGTCTTTTATAGAAATACACTCGTCCTCCATGGGGTTCCCCAAAAAGAATGATCCATGGGTCGAGGGGAACACTCTCTCTCTGACACACCTCTCTGCCTCTACCACATAGGTTGTCGCTTTTAGCGGTTTTCTGAAACGGTTTTTATGCTAAATCAGTCTGATTGCTATCAGAATTAACTGGAGAATTAATTTTTACTTTTCAATTGACGTCTTTCTTGTTCTGGGTTGTTTGGTAGGCCTGGTTATACGGAACGAGCTATACCTTAATCGTCATTTGAATAGACCATTTCCCAGTTTTATATTGCTCAACATCATCCTCGACTGCGCGCACAATAGACGACTTTCAAAAATGGCGGGCTCATTGTTCACGATAACGAGGCCAGAAAGGCCTCCAAAATCAACATCGCATCAAATGATTCTAAATATATAAAAATTATCCTGTAAAATGCACATAAAATAGGTATTTTAAAAGGAAAAGGAACACATCGTCTTTGATAGCAATAGAAGTGTCGCCATGCTTATTTTCTGGTAACAAGGCCTTTGTGGCCTCGTTCTCATGTACTAGGCCGCCATTTTTGAAAGTCGTCTATATATTCTTCGGAGTTCTGGTAAAATCCGGTGAAAGGCACAAATGGAGAAAGGAGGTTTAGTTTAGTTTACGGATCAATGAAGACAGGGACACCACCACAGCTTGGCAGTTGCTGTGGGCCCTGTAGTGTAGTAGGTGTGACTGGACACTTTTGATTTCCACGATATTTTACTCAAAGCGGAGATGTTATGATTAACGTGTTGTCAAAAAAGCGGGCCAAGCTTAAGCTCGATGTGATGTAGCAGTTTCGTAACTGTGAAAAGGCCGATTGTGATGGCTCCCCTGAGGGAGGGGGAGATGTGTGTGTGTGTGTGTGTGTGTTGGGGGGAGGGGGGGGGGAGATCGGGTATGCTCGTCGGAAATTCTCAAAAGTGCCCCACAAGATACCGGAAGTCTTTTAAGAAGGGCGTGGCTGGACGATTTTTAACATAACTACATGTTTAAATGTTTCTTTGAGTATTATTATGAGTATGTTTTTAAAGCTCCTGAACTTCGTATGTACAATTATAAAATACGAAAAGCGAGTGGGCTCTTTTGACACCCTAAAAGATACCAGGAAATGCTAAACTTCAATTTTAACTCCCAAAAGATAACAAATGGCTGATCTTTACCCCTAAGAGATATGGCGAGCATATCTGATCCTTTTGCACTAGAGCCCCCCCCCCCCCCCCCCCCCCCGCCTTCCAAGCAAAATTGATTAGGGCGTCAATTCTTTAAACGTTTTTCGACCTTTGGAAGCATCATGTTAGAAATTGTTTTAAACCGGTACTCCTTTCAGCGATGTGGATTGAAAAGTTAATAAAAGGTGAAATTATTAATGCAGAAAAAAGGAAGGAAGATGGGAGGAAGGAAGGAATTAGTAAGAAAGAAAGAAATGATATGAAAGATGATCACGAATGAAGGATGGGGGAGATGTTTATATTGAAGATTATTATCATTATTTTCCTTTACCGCCAACCCCTCTATAATAGGATTTTAGGTCGGAGCGGTCATGATGTTACAATTTTATTGTCCGTGATGGAACTGGGGCCGACCAGGACACACAAAAATATTGTCCCGGATGTATTCCTAAGTCCTTTCGTCCAGCCGTGTTATACGGATATACAAAAGGTCTGCTCACAAGTGTTGCAGTGAATGAGTGAAGTAACTGGACAATTAATGATTATATCAAGCATTACGATTGCTTGGTATAGTCTCAAATGATTGTGAGCTTTTCGTTTTTGATTATTTTTTATGTGCGATTAAAAAAATTCAAGACACACACATATATATATATATATATTTAAGAGATATAAGCTTCTCGATATTGTTCAATGGCGTACAAAACGTCCCATTTTTGGTTTCACTTTAAACAAACAACAAAAAGAGACTTGTATTCAGTTTATTAGAAACTTACCAGCTAAAGATTGCACTAATAAATGACGGCAAATTCATGCATCATTACAAACCAATTTGGAGTATAGAAAATTCTGTTTAAAAATTAATGTCGACAGCTAAGGCTTGCATCTTATACTTATTTGGCAGTTAAAGCAGTTTTGGTATCGGACCGCGCCGTACCGTGACATAAAATCATTCGAAATTCCTACCGCAACCGTGCCGTACGTCGGATCGTACCGTTTTCACAGTCATACGAAACTGCTCTAGAAAATTTTCAATCAATAAAAAGACCATTTTTTTGGTTTTAGGACCGAGTCTTCAAGGATCATATTCCAAAAAGGAATGTTTGGTTTGAGTTGATCGACAGTACATCAAATGTAAAAGTCAAAAAGTAAACACTTTCATTTCTGTTAGTCAAGGCAGAACAGCTGTACACTGTACAATGTACACGTGTTAGCACATCTGGATAAGTGCTGCCCATGCAAGAGGGTGCATATCAATTCCCGTCAATGTCTCTCCACTTTCAGTGAATGCTTTCCTTGTACGAGTGAGCAATGAAGTTGTTACTAGTTCCCATCGTGTTTCTTGCCTCTGTGGCTGCATCTCAAGCCTATTATCGTGTTTGCTACTTTACAAACTGGGCTCAAAAAAGGAGTGGGGATGCGAAGTTCATCCCAGCAGACATCGATCCTTTTCTTTGCACCCATATCGTGTACTCGTTTGCCAAGATCAACGATGACAATACACTGGGAATGTACGAATCCAATGACCACAAACTGTACAAGGAAGTCAATGCTATTAAGAAAACGAACCCAGCCCTGAAAACTCTTCTCGCGGTGGGTGGATGGAATCATGAGGGTGGAAGTATAAGTCCCTTCTCCCGAATGGTTAAAACCGCGGCGAATAGAAAAGTCTTTATAGACTCGACTATTGCAGTTCTAACCAAGTATGGTTTTGACGGTCTGGACTTGGACTGGGAATACCCCGCACATCGTGGAAACTCGCCTCCAGAGGACAAGCAGCGGTTTACAGTCTTGTGCCAAGAACTTCTTGACACGTTTAAAAGGTATGCCGCAGCCAACAGCACCCCTCGACTGTTGCTAACTGCTGCAGTGGCCGGGGGACAAGATGTTATCGATTCAGCCTACGAAGTGAACAAGCTGGCGGGTGTATTGGACTGGATTAACTTGATGACCTACGACCTACACGGAGCCTGGGAAAACCAAACTGGACATCATGCAGCGTTGGTTGGTCCAGCCGGTAACAAAAGGACCGTCTCGTACTCTTTACAGCACTGGATGTACAAAGGTATGCCATGTCAGAAAATTGCTCTTGGTCTGGCTATCTACGGAAGATCCTTCACCCTCGCTAACGACGCAGTCACCAGCCTCGGAGCAGCTGCCAAAGGACCAGGAAATAAAGGACAGTTTACGGGGGAAAAAGGATTCCTAAGCTATTACGAGATATGTAAACTACCACTGACTATCGTTGATGATAACACAGTACAAGCTCCCTATGGCTATTACGGTAATCAGTGGATCGCCTTCGATAACGTCGCCAGTCTCGAGCGTAAGGTTAAGTTGGTCAAGGCAAATGACCTCCTTGGTGCAATGTTCTGGGCAATCGATCTAGACGACTTTAAGAATGTTTGCCGCAAAGGCAAGTCACCCCTGATGAATGCTGTCAAAGGCTTCCTTACAGGAGTTGGCCCCACCCAACCCCCTGAGTGTAAAGCTACTGGAGCCTGGGTAGGAGACGCAAATATGAACAACTGGTGTAAAGTGAACTGTGCAGTTGGGCACTGTCCACCATCTTATTGTGTTTGCACTTAGATAACCATACGTAGAGGGCCTCCCTAGGGAAACTGAGAATAGAGGGAGGGGAGAGAGAGGAATTGCTATAGAGGATAATTTGAGAAAAGGAGGACCTATCAGCAACTCAATCATGCATAATTAAAGACTGGCTGCTGAAACTATTGATTTTGAAATCCAATTAATGAAATCCAATGGAACTAATAATTGTTTTGTGATAGATAATTAGGTTAACAATGTGTTTGAATCGAGGGAATAAAATGAAATTATAGAATTCTAAGCGTGTTATACAAAACAGGTACTTGTACTGGTTGGGTTTACCATTCATTGAATTTGTTCGTCAACCGTTAAAATTCTAAGTCCCCGAGCTTTCGGGCCCAGTTGCACAGGGAGCCCAAGCTATGATTTTGAGTGAAATGCCAACGAGGAGACGATCATTGAAACCGATTATGTAACTTCTGTAATTTACAGGTCTACAGAAGTTTATTGCATTATTCATGAGTCCCCAACTACCTTAAGGTCGCTAATATACATGAAAAAATTTATCGATGCTGATTCAAGGAAATTTAGTGCAGAAAAAAGGGACGTTTAGTGCAAATTTGAGTTTTCAAAACAGCGTTAAATTTCACTCCAGAAAATTGTAGTTTAAACGATTTCTTGTTATTTTTTCTAATAGTACTGGCCAGTCACCTTAAAGAAGGAAGTCACGTGAAGCTTGACAAAGAAAAAATTTAAGTACCACACTCACACGTTTTTGAATTTTATCAGCATTTGAGTAAGAAAATCACTTATTTATATAAGGACAACACGGCAATGGCATAAACTGTAGCCGTTTCCCACCCCTCTGAAGGTCCACAATAATTTCAGCCCAAGTCCCGAATCCCGAAAAGGCATATCCCGCATCCCGCCAAACCTATTGTGGGACCCTTCCCTATCTCGGTCCCGGGGACTCCCGGTCACGTTACCGCAGGAAAAGTTTCACACTCATACGAAACTGCTCTGTCACGGTTCCCTATATTTTTTGCGTGGAACGTGATATATTTTCCTGTGAAACGTGATCTGAATTTTTGATTATTTTTGATACGTGATTCGATCATTTTACGCCATTTTGACTTAAGACTCGTGAACAAGGAACTTAATGGACTGACCTATTGTTTGTATCACGTGACAAAGTCAATCATTGCCTTTGTGACCCAGACTCTGGGGGGAGGGGAGGGGATAATTAAGGGAAGCGGCTGGGAAAGAGCCTGTTCATAGGCTAAAATAATCAGAATTCTCATGTCTTACTAAAGAAATTTCCAGATTTAAAGAAATCACATATATACTGCTCGGAGCACTTTACTTTTGATAAAAGTCCCTAGTTTAGTCCAGTAAATGACGTCTTTGTTGTAAAATGCTGAGGTCCGTCATCATGATTTGGTCACATGCGTAGATGTTCAGGATTTTGACAGGCAACGCATGCTAAGACTGACATAATGAACTACCTTTTGCTACACTCTTGACAGACATTAACGCTGTGGCAATATATATTATCCCACCTGGAGTGTTCTTTTGTTTGCCTGACCTGAGCTTTGGATTTAACCCTGATTCGTGTGAATAGGGCTGCGGGGTCAACCTAATAATAGATTTAATCGGCTTATGACACCCTACAAAGGTCAGACAAACATTACTGAAAAGACAGAAAATTTGAAAATTTTGTCTTGTAAATGGTCGCTACACTGAAAGCAATGATGCTGTTGGGGGAGAGTTTCGGAGTGACTCAAGATATTCAGATCTGCTTCATTTAGAGCTAAAACAGTTAAACCAATATTCTGACTAGCAATAAAGTCAATAATACAAGTGACTACTTTTCACGTTTGCCGCTTTGTTTTGGTAAACTGTGTAATTCTCAGGACAGCTGGTGAATTCAGAGCCAGGAAATTCGTAGTCTTCGGGCAAAATAACTACTTTTTCCTCCAATAAAACACCCTGTTTTTCCATAGAATATTACAGTAAATGTATGGCACATCCAGTCTATTTGTCTGACCTGTCCGACTGTAATAAGCTTAGTGACGTCACGACCGCGCAGCCCTATTAGCCCTAAACCTTCGTACTATTGAACAACTGAATCCTGGTCAACGTGCCAGTGTATTGTATTACATGTATCAAGCCGGCGATACACGCTGCAATTTTTTCTGCCTTTCCCCCTTCTCTCTCTTTTCTCCATGTCTCGTTCTCAGTTTCCGCGCGGTTAAAATAACCGCTACAAAGGAAGCCATTATGTCATCCTTTATAGTTTTTCCCTAGATTTATTGAATATCTGCGGAAAATAGATGCTCTGGGAATAACTGAAATGTGTTGATGATGCAAAAGTCTAAATATTCGCGTGCGTTGCTAAGTTACCGGAGCGCATGCTCAACAAAGAAAACGGCTTAGATCGGCAGAGTCTCTCAATTTTCATTGCAGGACCGTAACGAGAGAGACTCTGCTAGCAGGGAATTTGTAAAGGGGACCCTGAGTGACTAAGAAGCTTCAAGAGATCGAAAAAGAAAACGAGAACGTCTCATCTTTCTCAAGAACTACCAGTTGTTCTAATAAGAACATGATGACAATTTTCAGGAGCATAATTTTAATCAAAAGTTCTAACCTTTTTCCCGTGAATTCATCATTTACATATAAAGTGAAACTTGTTCGTCTCGATTTTTGCGTGAATATGCGAAAGGATTTTCGCCATTTTCGATCACTAGTCGTCATACGTATAAAAAGGGCCTAAAACTTTTACGTGAATCGGAATTTTGCAAAGGGGGATATAATGAGGTCTTATGCAATGACATGTTTTGTTGACATACTTCTAATAAAAAGATAAAGTCAATTTCACTACACAGACGATTTCAGAAAGGTCCACGTGAACTTAAACGTGACACTCAAATCTTCACGTGTGTTTTGTGAGCTTTGCGTTACACAACAGGACATGTGAGCTTCAGTGTCACATGTACTTAGTCATCGAGACTAAATGTTTTTGTACCATAAACGTTAAAATTAATTGCAACTACGTTAGAAAAGAAGAAAAAGCAATAAGAAATGGAAAAAATATTTTTTTGATACAGGTCCATTGATAGAATATTGAAGTATTTGAACATTTTTACACGTTTAAAAGGGGATTGTATAACAGCTGTGGCGAGTCGTGTTTTATCACGTGTACTCAATGCAATTTTCAACCAATCAGATCACACTTACATTGGGCTTCCTTTCGTCCTTACTTCAATTCTACAGGTTATCACGGGAATGACTTCGAAAATGGTGACTACAGAAAGAAGAGTAAACTGTAGATTGTCGAGATTGTTTTTATAATGGCAAGCTCTCTGCACTGGTTTCGTAAAGGTCTTCGACTCCATGATAACCAACCTCTACGCGAATCCATTGAAAACAGTGCGACTTTTCGCGCCGTGTTCTTCCTCGATAGATCCACAGTCAAGAATGCCAAAGTTTCAGTGAACAGATGGAGATTTCTCCTAGAATGCCTGAGAGATTTGGATCAAAGCCTTCGCGAAATTGGCTCTCGGCTTTTTATTATTGAAGGCCAGCCTATCGATGTGTTGCCTAAACTGATTAAGCAGTGGAACATTACGAAGTTAACGTTTGAATATGACAGTGAGCCATTTCCAAGACAGCGTGATCTAGCTGTTCGTCGACGAGCGGAGCAAGCCGGAGTGCAAGTCATTGTAAAACCATCGCATACTCTCTATGATATTGCTAAGTGAGTAAAGAAACGTTTATTTTTGTTCCGTTGGACTGTATGTTTAACGAGGTTCAGGAGATTGATAATTGTTATGATCGTATCACTAAGCCAAGCTAAGTGGGATTGTTGTTATGGGTATCGTGTTATTTGATAGCGTAGGGACTCACTTTCTACTTGAAAAAATTCATTGAACGTGAAATTTTTGTGTTGTTGTTTGCTAGTTAGTTAAAAAGTTTCCTTTTTACTCAATATAAGTTATGAGGAATTGGTGTCCTGCCGGAATATTTCGCTTTGCGTACGGGGCTCTGTTATGCAACGCTCATTCAAGGTCAATAATTGTGGCAGTAAAATAGAAACGATAATTGGGTTACTTATGTAACATAACGTTTCATTGTCTCTCCTCTTATTGTATTGGTTATAGATATAAGGGATGGATTAATAGACAACCATTAGATTTTTGAAGGGGGCGGGGAGGCAATTTTTTTGTTTAGGAATTTTTTGTTCTTGTCCTTTTGTGGGGGTGCAGGGGCCCGTTTCTCAAAAGACCCGACAACTTTACGGACCCGTTAACCCAAATAAATCGAATAAGTTAACGGCTCCGTAAAGTTGTCTGAATTTTTTTCTGGCACTTTTGTTGTTCCCCTTTTTTTCTTCTTCTTCCTTTAAGGTTGTGCTCGAATTTTTTGGGGTTATTGCCCCCCCCCTCCCCCCTCAAAAACGTGGCTGACCAAAACGTGACCGAATGTTCACTGTGTGGAGAGTCTTGTCAGTCAAAGCTGCCGTTCAGAACTTTGAGAATTTTTGCAATTATATACTGTCAAAAATGTTTTGTACCATTTTTAGTTATTTTCTCGCAATGTGATTGGCTAGAAACCATGTTTGATTAGAGGCTAGACTCCTTGTGCTGATGACATCTGTCACCCAGAGTACAAAAGTAATGCTGTTTTTGAAAAAAAATTGAAAATATTTTTAATTAAAATGGAAAATAAAGACAAAATGTCATCTTTTTACAAAGAAAATCCATCATGTTTATCAAACCAAACAGTCTTCATTGTACATTTGAAAAACTGACCATAAAGAACACTGAAAAAAATTGACTTTCATTGGCAGGAAAGCTGAAGTATTTTTTTGGATGCAGTTTTTGTAAACAACTTTAAAATGCTACTACTATTGGCTACAGGATTGCTATGCTCGTGGTTGGAAACCACTTTTAATTAGTTTTGATATTTCTGAGGTCATTTTCATGTTCGATTACAGTCATGTATAGACCATCGAAAACTGACTTTGATTTGTTAAATGGAAAACAAATTGTAATGATGTAGTATCAAGACTTCCTGGTTAATGGCTGTACACAGGATAACAAATAACCAAAAGCTTTTTCTGGAAAGATAACATAGTATATATATAGATATATAAGAATGATATAATTTTCTCATGTGGCCTGTTTTTGATGTACCAATCAGTGTGTAGTGTATATAGACAAATTATAATAACCATTAAAATTATAATACGCCTAGAAATGATTCATCAGAGAATTTGTTAGGAGTGTATTTTGACAAATTTACAAGTGTTGAAAAAATTAGCTAAGGATATAATTTTCATACAGTGTATGTCAAGATTTTGTGATTTCAAAAGTTAAATAATATACTACAGAGATACAAACTAATCATATCTGTTTTCTGTCATCAGGTTTTTAGAAAGTGATGTAAAGACACCCATTACATTCAAGCAATTTTGTGCTCTATTCAAGAGGCTGCCTGCCCCAGAGCAGTGTGCAGGGACTGTGGATAAAAACCTTTTTGCATCTTGTGTTACCCCCGTTGAAGATGATGAAATTGGATGCTATGAGATACCTACTTTTGATGAACTTGGCTTGGATTTGGAAGATGAAAAAGGGTTGGGAATTTGGAGAGGAGGTGAAACTGAGGCCTTGAATCGTCTGCAAGCTCTATTAAATGAGGTAAGACAAAAAAAAAAAAAGATTTTATGTCTGCAAAAAAATCTGTGCTTTGCAGCTTTGATTGGATATATTAATAAGCCATAAAGTGCTGTTTCAGAATTTTTTCTGAAACTCATCTTACAATGGCATTGCAAAACAAGGTGCACTAATCATTACAGCATGTACTGTAACATACCCTCTATTGTGCAAAACTAGTGCAAGAAAATGATTGATTATTGTTGCATGTAACACCTCTGTAATAATTGTTCATTTAACTTGTTTTGCAATGCCATTTTACTGCAAGACAAATTAATATAGAAGCAAGTGTAGCTCAGTTGGCTAGTGCAGGGCTTTCTGAAGTGGAGGTCTGATCAATGTGTCTGCTTAGATGACTTTTAATAAACAAAAATTAATTTGAATTGTCTTATCAGTTGGCAGATTCAGATTGTAAAGAGTCCAGTAATGATGATTGGTCACCATTCCCTAAAACAACCAAGATGAGCCCATACCTTCGGTTTGGTTGCATATCACCTCGTCTCATTTTTCATGAATTAACCAAGATAAGTTCAAAGGTAAATGGAGTGATGACTTCTTTCCTTAGTATTGAAAGTTGATTTGATTATTTTAGAACGGGAAAGTAAAGTTAATTTATTATATTTATATTATTTTCTGTATCAGGCCAGTGATGCTTCACATTGTATTGGAATCCAAAAGGGATTATTATGGAGAGAATTCTTCTTTGTGATGGCCAGTAAAAACCCAGCACTTGATAAGATGTGTGATAATTGTGTCTGTTTGCCATTTCCATGGGAACAGGATGTGAATGCCCTGGAAAGATGGAAAGAAGTAAGTTCAACATTTATCACTTTGTAGTTTTCAGCACATTTGATAGAGATTTTTGTCTTGGTTGCTTTGTGTTTCATATTTCAATTTGTTTTATTGCTGGGCTTCCTTTGTAAATGTATGTCAGTGGTCACTCTCTTTGGACAGTGGTATGGTCTTGGTGTATGCAACACCAATTATATGCAACACCAAATATATCAAATAGATTGTATATCAATGGATGTGTCATCTATTGATACACTTGGTGTTGCATGCACCAAGTACTTACCTGGATGTTGACCACAAAGGTTCAACCAAGTTCTGAGTTTTTCTCTTTGTGAGTTTCTTTGTAGTATTCAAGAGAAATAATAATGTTTTGTGTGCCATTAATAGGGCAAAACTGGTTTTCCATGGATTGATGCTATCATGAGACAACTGAAACAAGAAGGTTGGATCCATCACATTGCTCGTCAAGCAGTTGGGTGCTTTCTGACCAGAGGGTGTCTGTGGATAAGCTGGGAAGAAGGCTTTAAGGTTAGTTTCCTTACGTCTCCAATACAGTGGGCCTTAAATTATTATAACAACCAGTTTGTGCATGACTTCTTTTCTCATGATGGAGGGCCAGATATCAGTGGATCTTTCCTCCATTCTCTTCTCTTGTGTGTTGATGATATTGTACTAAATAAACAGCTTTCCTTCAGTTCATGATCCCTGTGGTCAAAATTCAGTGAAATCACCAGTTACAAATGGCAATCATTATGGTTAACTTGAACTAAATAATGATCAATTTATTGTCTAGACCTTTGAGGAGCTTCAGCTGGATGCTGAGTGGAGCATGAATGCTAGTTGTTGGCTGTGGTTGTCGTGCAGTGCATTTTTTGATAATACTCCATCGCAATGGTACTGCCCTGTTAATTTTGGTAAAAAGATTGATCCAGAGGGAAAATATGTCAGGTAATAACTTATGATATGTATACGTAATAATATTGATACCAAGAAACAGTAGCCACAGTCACATCAGAACATTTAATTGACCATTAATAGTAATTAATTTGCCTTGGTTTATTTCCAAATGCCAACCCCCAGTAGTGGCACTTACTTTATCATTTAGTGGGAGGGGGTGATCAGCAGTCTTTTTTGTAAGCAACCCCTAAAAGTTATGCATAATGCTGTTTCACATTGATTTCATACAAAATGTACTCTAAGGTTTCATATTGTACATCTTAATAATATTGAATTTCTCTAACTAGGAAATATGTTCCAGAAATAAGAAATCTTCCTACTGAGTATGTCTATGAGCCATGGCGAGCCCCAGCAGAACTCCAGGAAAAGTCAGGGTGTGTCATTGGTGTGAATTATCCCAAGTTTGTCATTGATGCTGAGCTGGCTAGGAAAATATGCTCCACAAGAATGAGAGACGTTTTTAGTGGTCTTGTGAGAAAAGGTAATGTGAGGTTCCAGAAAATATCCATACCCCCGCCATGGAAGGAATTTGTAAATGGACCCCCCTATCCTCTGGAACCCCTATTTTTCTTCCATACAAACTCTGTTATTTTGTTCTTTTACTGAGTTTGTTTGATGTGTTGTTCTCTACCATGCCATGAAAAGTAATAGTTTTCATTGCCTTTACAGTTTCTCATCAACCTGGACTTGGACAAAATGTCATCCACTGGTTCAGAAAAGATCTACGTCTCCATGACAACCCAGCATTATTGGAAGCACTCTCTAATTGCCGAGCTTTTTATGCTGTGTATATCTTTGATCCTGGAAATATCAAGGCAGCAAAAGTGTCTGCCAACCGATGGAATTTTCTTCTCCAGTGTTTAGAGGATCTGGACAAGAACTTAAAGAAATGTGGAGCAAGGCTTTATGTGTTAAGAGGTCAACCAACAAGGCTATTACCTCAACTGTTTCAGGAGTGGAATATCACTAAGTTAACTCTTGAAAGTGAATGTGAGCCTTTTGGACAGCAGCGAGATGAAGCAATTGCAACATTGGCTGAAGAATTTGGTGTGGAAATGTGTGTGAAATCTTCTCATACTCTGTACGACATTGAGAAAATTGTGGACATGAATGAAGGAAAATATCCAACTTTATTTAAAGACTTCGAAAATATCATTCGTAAACTGGGTCCTCCTGAAAACCCAGTCCATTCAATTACAAGACAGTCATTTAGTAGTTGTATTTGTCCAATAACTAGTACTCACGATGAGAATTATGGTGTTCCTCTGCTTGGTGAATTAAGCATCACCAAAGACCAGGTAACTTGTGGAGACTTGTGGAATGGTGGTGAAATGGAGGCATTAAGGAGATTAAAACGACTAGAGGAGAAGGTGAGGATGGTAGACATTTCCCAGCATTGTCATAAATAAATGAATAAAAATTTGATAAATGAACACATTTATTGAGATTGAATATTGGCAGTTCACACTTTACAAGGAACATGTGGTTGTCATATTGTCAAAAGCACTTAATTGCTCCTCATGTTTGTTCGTTCATCTTCACATTAGTTAGGCAATTCAATAATATTGTGAACAAACAGAAAATGTTGTTGTTGAGCACTTGAGAATTGTACGAAGATGAGGGTGTAAGTTTTAACATATTGCATTTAAAGATATTTGTAAGAATGACCTGGTAATCTTTGATCAAAATCTGAATTTTATGAGATTCAAAACAGGTATCGTGCATTTGTAACAGCTAGTGCAAAAGAAGTTTCTCTGAGTTCAACCATCTCTTTCCAAGACTGTAATTAAAATTATTTGCAATATTCTTCTATGTCTCACTAGATCCTTGTACCAAATACAACTAAGAAGCCAGAAGAAGACACTAAATGTCCACTGCTGCCATCTCGCACACAACTCAGCCCTTATTTAAGGTTTGGTTGTCTATCTCCCAAGATGTATTACAAGACACTTACAAGTGCATATATTAAGGTATAAAACAAAAACATTTAACTGTAGTTATTTCACTTATATCAATGGTTGTCAACATGGTAACCATTGTTAAAGGTGAGCAACTGTAATTAAATGTTCTAATGAGACAGCAAACATATTAGATTAAGTCTTCTCAGAAGAAGCCAACAACAAGTGTAATTATATCTGCCAAATGTAGATAAATACAGGCATTTGTTCTAGCTTTTGCTCATTTTGAAACATTAACAATTTAATTACTGTATTGTACTGTGCCTCTCCTTTACCACAAGTACAGACAACTGATCATGATTATCATCATCTTCATCATCATCATCATAATCATCAGCATCATCTATCTGAAGGCTAGGTGAAAAGCACTGAAAGTGTTTTGTTATTTTATCTTCAGATGAACTGCAAGCCACCACCCATGTCTCTGTACTGTCAGTTAGTTTGGAGAGATTTCTTTTTCACACTTGCAAGCAAGAATCCAAACATGGACACCATTGAGAACAATCCTCTTTGTATACAAATGGACTGGGAGCTAAATGAGGAACATCTTCAATGCTGGAAAGAGGTAATATATTATTGCTGATTGTGTTCCTCATGTATCCTAAATTATTAATAGTATATTGCATACGTAAATACCACTTGTTTCCTATACATGTACATATACATACATAGCTAGTATTGCACACAAAATTTCAGAAGTGTTATCTTTTGCAAAAGTATAGTATTTGTAATTACATTGCAACAATATATAATCTTTGATTATTCAATCCATAAGACATATTTAATTATTTTATTACAGGGGAGAACTGGTTTTCCATGGATTGATGCTATCATGAGACAACTGAAACAAGAAGGTTGGATTCATCACATTGCTCGTCAAGCAGTGGGGTGCTTTCTGACCAGAGGGTGTCTGTGGATAAGCTGGGAAGAAGGCTTTAAGGTTAGGCTTTATCTATCTTTCAATCCAGATTTATAGTTTGGTATATTTTCATCTCAGCTACATCTAAACCCTGCAATCACAATCTCAATCACCTTGAATTGCAAGCGTGCAGAATAGTTGAGACACTGTCCTCTCAAATGAACATAATGTGATTCAATTCCCACCATGTAGTTCTTGAAATGGGTATATATTTTGACACCCCCCCAGCAGGAATCTTTCAGGTCTACTCAACATTGAGAGAGGGGGGAGGGGGGAGTCAAAAATGGGTGGCGAATTTCAACCAAAATGGGGGCAATGTCTCAACAGGTTTTGCACGCCATTGTAGATCAATTTCCACTTTGATAAAGCATTCAAGACAAAGCTGCTGGCACTGAATTAACTATTCAGATTATCAAGCTTGACACAATAGTTAACAACTGGTTTTTATCTCCACCAGGTTTTTGAAGAGCTGCAGCTTGATGCAGAATGGAGTGTCAATTCTGGTAGCTGGTTATGGTTGTCTTGTAGTGCTTTCTTCCATAGCCAGATTCCTTGGTTTTGTCCTGTGACTGTTGGACAGAAACTGGACCCTTCAGGAAACTACATAAGGTTGGTTGGTTGATGTTCTTTTTTTTTGTGAAGTGAAAAACCATCTGGGTAATATCCTTACCATTCTGTGTTACACTTCTTTCAGAAAATATGTTCCTGAGTTGGCCACAATGCCAAACAAATACATCTTCCACCCATGGACAGCACCAGAAGGTATCCAATGTGCAGCTAGATGTGTCATTGGTAAAGACTATCCCAAACCCATAGCTGATTATGTTGAACGGCGCAACATCTGCTTGCAACGTTTGAAGGAAGTGTGTCACCAGATTGTGACGACAACCATATCAACACTTGCATCCACTGCATAAGAATACTTTGTGTATAAAGTATTTATTTCCATTCAAGTATAAGTTTGTTATATATTTCATAGAAAATAATCAGGGGCGTAGCCAACATGTCTGAGAGGGGTGGGTAGGGGGTTCCAAATCTTCAATCTTAATGATAAGATGTTCCAGCTGTTCTCTCTTAGATGATGATTTGATCCATGAGTTAGTAGTTAATTCTTCATGAAATGGTCAAATCTATTTTAAATGAAGAATACTGAAGTCAAATGACTTGGCAAGAGTTGGATCTTGACCGCAGGAAGCTAAATCACAACTGAATTTTATTTGAAGAAAAAGGACACTGTCAAAAGATCTAAAGATCAGAAATTTCCCAGACTGTGAGACTCAACTACTCTATTTGTAAAATTAAGCTGTTCAATGATAGCTGCTTCAACCTAGATTTTTGATAATTAGTCGAGCTATCGGACTAAAGGTGCGCTAATACGAGCAACAAAATCGTGCAACTTGTCGTGAAACATTGTTGCGTTGCAAGTTGTAGAGCGATATTGCTCGTATTACTGCCCCACGCGCAACTTGTCACGCAACAAAAATCGATGTTGCAGGTTGCGGCTACTTGTTGCAAAAGTAGAAAGTGGTTCTACTTTGTACAACAAAGTTTTTGAGGCGCGAGCTGACCAAAAAACACAGTTAACTACACATTCTAGTTGAAACTGTACACATTTCATTGTCCTGAAGATAAACGCTTATTCCAAAAGCTCGACAAATTATTAAAAAGGGATGAATGGAAACTTGTAACACCCTAACGAAGGAGTTAACTTACTGACGTTTTGAACCTTAGTTCTTTGTTGGAATAAACGTTTTTTTTACTCTGATGAAGGGCTAAGGCTCGAAACCTCAGTAATTTATCTTCTTTTTTATAGTGTCACAAGTTTCCATTCATCCCTTGTTGTATTTTATCGACTGACGCAACCCAAACTAGTTCACTCGCTAGTGTCCTTTTAAATGATTAAAAATCGAGGTTGAAGAAGCTGTCGTTGTTCAGTATAGTGTATTTGTGCTTTCTAAAGAAAACGTTATATGGAGTTTCACAGTTCAAGAGGGGGGTCCCAGAACCCCTGGCTACGTCGCTGATTAATGGACATACCTGTGTATTGTAATTTATATATTTTTCGCTCAAGCCCAGCATAGCAACCGATAACCATGGCAACGAAATTGTTCCCACTAACCTTAACTCCATGTTTTTGTAAATAATTTTGATATTATAAACATTTATCATGTCATGTGATCAATGGATGCAGAACAGTTACACGCAGTATATGTGTAACTTAAAGCAAAATATACAAGCCAAGTGTATGGCTTATTAAGTTATTATCTTGAAAAATTATCAGAACTCAAATACTTATTGTAAATATACGTTTATATATTTATAAGCTTCAGTAACAGATTCAAACTGTACATTTAATTTCTTAAAAACAGTCGCAGTTGTATTACATTATAAAAACATGCCGTAATAAAGTTCAACAATATCCTATTAAAAACGTTGATTACTTTTAGTCCATGATTTAAGGGTCAAAACAAGATATCCATAAATGTTCTGACAGACCTGGTTTACGCTGCCCCGCCCCACATAAGCATAATTACAAACGGCATCGTAAACAGCAACTGCAAACTCAGTAGTGTAATGGAAATATTTGGGGCATTTTATACAACCGAAAATAGACAACTTTCAAAAATGGTGGGCTCATTGTTCACGAGAACGAGGCCAGAAATGCCTCCAAAATCATCATGGCATCAAATGAGTCTAAGTATATCCTATAAAATGCACAGAAAATAGTAATTTCAAAAAGAGGAACACGTCACCTTTGATAGCAATAGAAGTGTCGCCACACTTTTCTGCTAACAAGGCCTTTGTTGCCTCGTTCTCGTGTACTAGGCCACCATTTGAAAGTGGTCTATGAGACGCACATAAGGAGTTGTGAGGCACGAACCTCGCCGTTTTAAAGGGTGGTATTTCTATGCACCGACACAGCCCAAAATAGTTCGCTCACTAGTCTCCTCTCCGTTTTAGTTAAAAACGCACCTTCGTGAGCCTTGTCAGGGGCGGATCCACACAAAATCTATCAAAACTAAAACTACGGTCTGTTAATCGAACAGAATAGTGCTATTTCTCCCTATTACGTACCAGGGGCGTATGTAGCGCGGAGTGTTTGAGGTACGCACAATTTCTCAAGAGCGGTGTTGATGTTGTTTTTTGCAAATCTCAGCTGAATTTTAATGATATTCCTTATACATTTACACGAAATATGTCCACCAACTTTAATTTCTGGAACGAATGTTTACACAGCATGACTTACAAAATTTTATTGAGCTTTTAAGAGAGACATTCTACGGTTCTTTCTCGACGCAAACTCGGTCGATTGTGGGGGGGACTAACGACTGCCGAAGGCGGGAGCAACCTAGAGGGGTCTGGCATGGGGACATCCCCCCAGAAAATTTGAAAAATAAGGCCTTGGAAATGCAGTTTTCAGCGTTTTGAGAAGCATTTGCAATATATCCATTCCTTTAAAGTTATGAAGATTTTTCACATTCTGGCTATAAGAAAAGGCTTTATTTTTTCGTTTCTGATTATGATAGCCAACGTCATATTTTTTTTACAGAATGAGATGGGCATGGCTCCTCCATAAGATAATAGATCAAATATACAAAAATATGAAAATATGTAATTTGTAATATATGATACATACATAAGGTAAAACATAGTTTTATCAATCCATATCTGTAAAAAAAAACAATCACATTCTGTCTCCTTCAGATCCAATAGGCTGTGAATAATCTCTAGAGATGTATAATTCATTATGTCTGGCTTAATGTCTTTAGAAATAGCTTGAAATTATGATTTTAGAGGATTGCATAGTCACTTGGGAGTTGTGATGTTTGCCTTGAGAGTTTTCGACTTCGAAGCCAAACGCTCCACTATAAAGTTATTCAAATCAAGTTGAAAAAGATAAAGAAAACTGGTCATGCATTTACATTGACATTTGTTTATTGCATATTTTACACGATTAATTTACCAAGAGGAACCGGACAACTATTCATAAATAAATAGCAAAATTCAAAACGGCAGCGCAATTATTGGGGGGGGGGGGGGGGGGGGCTATAGCCTCCCACTGCCCCTAGCTCCGCGGTCCCTGTCGATGTCTACCTCTGTGCTTTTATTGTGCATTCCGGGCGTTCCTCTGACATTGTGCTGCATGCGAAGTAAGGTTTTCAGTTTCTTCATGCTGCTAAAACGTCGTTCTGCCACACAAGATATTACCAGGTATGCGAGTACAGTAGCGTTATGACTGGCACCGGAATTACCTGGCAAAATTCTGGACTGGCGCATAGTTAACTCTGGTGTCGACCAAGGTTTGGGGCTGAATAATATCATGGTCATCAACAATTAACCCCCGATGACGCCACCTCGTTATTACAAACCCTTAGTTAGGGCCTGTTCACATGAATGCAGTATAGTAGGGGTAACCTTTTGAGTTTTGTGTCCCCCAGGGAAAAGAAAACAAAAGTGTTATCCCTATACTACTACATAAGGGCACCCTCTCTCATGTGAACGGTTAGATACTAGTCATTTGAATGTATAGTAAAGAAAGACAGTTGATTTTGATAATTCAGTTATGAAACGGTCAAAGCGGCTTTTAAGACCTTCTAAAAGGTAGAGTTTACACATCGAAAAGTTCGGTATATTTGTGAAGGCGACGGCTCTAAATAAACTCAGTGTTTTGAAACAGTCATTATTTTTTATGAAACAATTTCACGTGACCAAAATAAAGTCAGATTATGTATCATCATGAACTAGAGCTAGTTAAACTAACCTGTGTTGACTTGCTTTTCCTCCTTTTGACACTCTTCCTTACTCAGTTTCTAGTGACAGCGTAAAAATCTGTAATTGCTCTATGTAGTGACATACCAATACCATGCTGTGTTTTTAAAAATTTAGATAACTAAGCAACTCCGTGATCACATGTATTTACGAGATTTTACTATTTCTCGCGTGATTTTGTACAATTTAAAGCTAAAAACCGATGTCAAAAGCGACATACCAAAAAAAAATTACAGAAATAGGGTCTTCAGAGACTGAATTCTAAACATCGAATAGAGAGAAGAAGAAGAAAAAAAAACCTTGATCTGTGGGTCTCCATTTTGACGGGCCGACTTGAATGTGTCCTCACACAAAATAACAGAACCTCATTGGTCAGTTTCAGTGTATCATTGTATTGGTTTAATTACTCGTAGCCCCGGGTTCGAGCTCGTGGCCGGCACGAGTCCTAGTTTTCGTTCAGCGACTTTTGGAGCTTTCTCAAAACAAAGTGCAGGAATATCGTGCAGAATTGTTCAGTTTTTTGCTACAAGCAAGAAGCATTCCACATGCGTAGAACTGGAAGTATTGATTTTGGGCGTACGTGGCGCTACATCAGAAACTATGCTTGTAGCAAAAAACTGAACAATTTGTACTATTTATGCACCATATTCCTGCACTCAGAACAGTACTTTTCATGAGTAGATGTTTGATACTACAACTAAATGCCCTTTTTCGCTAAAAAAGAGCGACAAAATATTACTCCTAAGTTCCCGAGGATGCATATATCAGTGCAGTCATTGCTTTATAACAGCTTCTGACAAGCTCAACTGATACGTTGGGAGATTCTCCATGAGGTTTTTCATTGCCACTGGCCGGGCCCAATAATACGAGCAACAAAATCGTGCAACTTGTCGCGCAACATCGTTGCGGTGCAAGTTGCAGAGCAAATGTTGCTCGTATTACCACCCCGCGCGCAACAAATTTTCTTTGTTGCACGAAGTAGAAGCACTGTCTATACTTTTTGTAACCAAGAAAATTTGTTGCGCCCGCGGGGTGGTTATATGAGCAACATTTGCTCTGCAACTTGCAACGCAACAATCATATATACCGGGCCTTAATTAGGGATAGGCTCAGATTTCAGCCGTCAGGGAATCGTGTGCCGCGATAATCATCCCTCTGACAGAGTATCGCAGGCACACAAATCCCTGACGGCTGAAATCCGAGCCTAAATTAGGGACTGATCCCATACATCCAAGCAAGAGACTACATGACCAGCACACCTCAATTTTAACTTTTCCTAAATTTCATTTAGCCACATTTATAAGTAGTGGTATGAAAACTTCTAAAATGACAACAAAATTGTTGCCGAGTAACAGGCTGTGGATAGGGAGAGTGGGGAGTGGAAATTCTATCAGAACCCTTTTCTACTCTTGAAACATGAGTCCCAAATTATGAACTAAAGCTGTGATAACAAAAATGACACTACACTGTCCCAACATGTACACTTCTCTTATCAGTCTTAATTTATGAACGATGTACTGGTCTTTTATCTACTGGACCTCTCAATAAAAACTCTAACTATAATGAATCCAACAGTTCCATGTTTTTTAGATTGAAACACAGCCTTTCAGTTAACAAATTATTCAAGATAATAAGGCATATTCCATTCTTAGTTAAACTATGCTTATTTTTATGACTAAATATTAAACACTATTGAAACAAGACAATGAATGACCAGCAAGTGGAAAAGTACTTGACTATACCCTCATCTCTTTCATATAGCAGCAGCATGAGTTAGAATATGAAGACTGACATTTTATAGAAATGGGAAAAGTAGAGTGATTTTATAACTTGTGAAAGAAAGATGACTATTTAGCGTGTACTCATTAACATGCATTGATAAATATCAGAAGAAAAATAGGTTTTAGAGTCTTCTACTATCAGTTTGCCAATATTTTTCAAGTGAGGTGCGTGACTGTGGAAAAAATTATGCAAAGTAATATATTATTTCTTTAGAGAACGACAAACATTTTTGCTGATTTGCATTGTTGGGATTATAAATTAAGTTTCTACAATCACACACCTTAGAGATCTTTTTATGGGTTAAATAAAACCACTCCAAGGTACAGACTTGATATGGTACTGGAAAACACAGCCATACACCAGCTGTATGCCAGAATTTGCACTACATGCAGTGGCATTTCAGGGGCGTATCCAGGGGGTCCCCGTGACCCCCCCCTTTGAAAACAAAAAGATGATAGAAATAAAAGAATCTGACCGGAGAAAGATTGAGAAATTGGAAGTGTGACCCCTCTTTGATGGAAAATGGAAAGTGTGATCCCCCCTTTGAAATATTCTGGATACGCCCCTGCATTTATAGTACAAAAAGTTGATGTACTACACCATTTTCCACTTATACAAAATTAACGCTATTATAATATTAACGACTTGGATCAATACCAACAATTTTCAGCAACCTTTAGTGAACTAAATTTATTAAAATTGGTAAATATCTAGAATTGAAAGGGTACTCATGAAAGACCTAAGTGACTATTGATGTCAAGGCATTCATATTTTGGGGAAAAAAATCCTTGATATAATTTTAAACCATTTTTGAAACTTGCAAAAATCACCTGAAAAGTCACTTGAAAGCCATTTTCAAGCACCCTTTAAATTGATATTCCTCAATCTTTTTAAACCCATAAGGGAATGGTCATTATTTACAGGGAGGGGGGCTGGTGCAAATTAAAAAGTAACTGCTCAATTTTTGATGGCCCCTCCCCCTTTCTACATACATACGCACATAACATTCTTACAGAGTGAGTGTAAAAATCTGCGTCCCCCTCTATTTGCACCAGCCCCACCCCCCTCGTAAATAATGTCTGGTCCCTAAATGAAATTCTTAGGTGTAATAATACAATATTCTGTAAGTAAATGAACCCTGGATCAGAGTAATAACAGTCGTCATCCCATTTTCTTAGCCACCTGTCTACAAAAGAACTCATTTCTTTATGGGAGCTTTATCCAAACCAGCCCAGAATACTAACACTTTATTTTAACTCCAAGAGCTTTTCTAATAATTTTCAAATTCATTTCCTGATGAATGGAATGCCTTAATACACATCTGCCTAGTCATGACTTGGAAAGCAAGCTCTAGGTGTTTTTGCACCATGTGAACAAGACCATGCTTTGCCATGTTGTGCTTCAAGGTTTTGATGGGATATGACAAAAACGATGAGAGATGGCAAAGTATGATCTCTCCAGAGTCATATGCTATCTCAATGAAGTTTTTATGTACATTGTACTGTACTTTTTCAATCATTTAATATGATAAAACAATTGTAAAACTACCTAAAATGTGAACAATATATCACTTATACTACATATTTTATTTTGATAACATTTCAGTAGAAAAATGATGGATACCATGCCAAATTAAAAGACCAAGTAGCTATGATATTGGTAAATTTATACGTAAGATTTTGATTTCCTGTTGGTAGGTGGGGGAGGTTTTGGTGGTTTTCCTGGATTATTGGTACCTGAACCATTCCCCTCTGGTAAGTCACATACATTTACATAATCAGCTGTCTGCACATTTGCACTTGAACTTCTATTGACTTTAGAATTCCAAGCACCTTGTGTTGGTGGATACTCTTGGGAAACTGCTCGTTGATAAGATGAATTAATTTCAGGTTTTTTCATAGTTGTTATATTCTCAGTTTGCACCCGCCGACGATCTGTGGGGTCTAATTTTGTAGGTGGCATTGGTGCCTTTCGTTTGGGTTGTAGATAAGGACTGCTACTAGGACTACTATTAGCCACTAAAGTTGCTGTATTACTTGCACCTGGGACATAGTCCTTCGGAAGTTCTATATAATCATCCAATTTTTGTGTATTTGCTGTTATAGTTGAAGGAGCTACTGAATAAGTAGACTCCTGAGTTTGTGATGTAGGTGATATTGCTGCCATAGGTTCAGAGCCTTCTATTTCTTCGACCACAAGAGAAGGAAAAACACCGAATTGACCATTAACATGTCCTTCCCAAAAGCCATCATCAACACCATTGTCATCTTTCTTAGTGACTTGAATGATGTCACCCTCACTGAATGAGACCTCATCATCTCCTACAGCATCATAATCGAATAAAGCCCTCACAAGGCAAACTGAAAATTGAAGTAAAAATAGTACAATATTGAGTACAGCCTGATTTCTGATGGCCAGGGAGTCCTCTACATTCCTACTTATGACCCCAACCACCTGAAAATCACCCTTCATCAGGTAAGAATGATCAAGAAAGTTACTTGAAATTCAAATGATCTTATTAGCCCAATAGATATCTTGATATGTGATAAGTGACCCTGAAAGTTGGGCTGACCAGACAACATTTGTCTAGATCAAATTCTTATAAATTACTGCATTATATACTGCACTATATAATGAGGCTTGTTCACCTTGGAACCAATGATTTTTACTGACATGATAATTTATATTTTTGATGCATTACTCTCACACACATCTATATTGTATGAAATTATTGTAGTTGAAGCACAGTTATGCCTAACCCAAATTCCTTGGGGGAGGGGGGAGGGAGAAGGGAGAGGGGAGGGGGAAGGGGGAGGGAAGGGCTGGGGAGTTTGTGGGGTTGGGAGAAGGGAGAGGGGAGAGGGAAGGGGGAGGGAAGGGCTGGGGAGTTGGTGAGTTATATCTGCTTCATAGGAAATCCATTTCCTTAGCTAGTTAAAAGTGTATCTGCCCCTTCTACCCCCTGTGCTATAGGGTGTATGGCCCTGTGAAGTCTGAGTCTGCTCTCTAAGACATGCATCAGCCCTCTAAATAACCCTTTAGACTTACTATATTGTTGATCCTGAGATATGTCACTTGCTCTAGCTGGAGATGCTCCAAGACTGCTATCTGTTAATGACCCACTGTGTATTGAACCACTATGATTGGATGTTAAAGATGGACGTTTTGCTCTTTTAAACTCTACATAAGACTCTGGGAAGTATCCTATTTCACCTTTCTTATTTCGACCCTGGTACAGAGAGTATGATAAGAATTGGTAAAAATTGAAAAATGCAAGAAAGTTGTGAGATTTATGTACCAAGTCATGCCTATTAAGGGAATAAAAACTGACTCAAACGACAGACTGTTGGGGAACACAAAGCTTTCAAATTCTTTGCCTGCACTAGCACCCATCGCCAATGCAGTCTTGAAGGTTTATAGTGAGCAATCTGCACCGTGCTTAAATGGCTAATAATAGTCCCCTTCACAGTTCCCTGCACCATCTTGAAAGGTAGCTGTGCCTTTGCATCGAAGCAAGACAAACAGTGAGCGTGCAATGATAGATACCTGTTTCAACACCTCACCGTTCGTCTCGCTTTGATGCAAAGGCATGGCTACCTTTCAAGATGGCACAGAGGACTGACATAATTATAACTGATAGTTGACCAAAAGTTCATCTAAACTTAGCTAACAGATTACCATGATTATGTTTGGCAGCAAATAGCCAACTAAAAGCCAATATACAGCTGACAATGGATAAGGTCATTGTTATTTACTATTAGTACATTATGTGGTAGATCTGGATGGACATTATTTTTCAACAATACCTTACAAACCTACCTTACACCAACCATCCCCATCCTTTTCTAGGATTTCTAATTCTTCATTTTCTACAATACCAAGTTCATCTGTATTTGATGCCTAAAAAAATAGAAAAATTAAGGGGTCATTGATGCATACTTTCAGATGCAAAGATTAACCATTGTTTGTCATTTTTTTTAAAACATTGATTCATTCATTGAATGCAGACTACCATGACAGCATTGCAATGTTATGTTCAGGATGCCATTTTGCTTGTCTTGTAACTTCAAACAAAATTTGTCAGCATGCCAAGGTCCTCTTTGACATCATATCTTGTTTGATAAATCACTCTATTGACAACTTAGGGTATCCCATAGATCGTCATTAATTCCAAATATCGCTTCTAATTCAGTCATGGAAAATATACCTCAAAATTATACAAGGCCACACATGGTACTAATAAAGATCCTGACGATGATGCAAGGCTGTTAGCATCGTCATCAGAATCATAATCTCCAACAAAAGTATCATCGATATCCCATTCATCATCATCATTCCAGTCTGCATTTTCAACTGGAGTGTTGGAGTCCAGTGAGGTTTGAGAGCCTCTCAATTCTAAACAAATTAAGAATACAAATTCATTAATTAAGTCTTATATACAAAATTAATTTGTAAAAAAACTACATTATAACTACATGTATACCAACAGCCAGTCCTGACTGACAACAGACTCTTCTAAAATATTGATGGAATTCTGTGAATTCACTTTAACATGTTTTTGAGTCTTGTTTTAATTACTTTCTGTGCAATATTAGGAATGTGAGGCTTTAGTGATGATGAGCAGTAGAGATTCAACCACTGGAAGTCCAAATTTGAAAATCTTGTTTGGAGAGAACACTCAGGTAAATAAAGACACACAGAACACAAGACATATGATGCTCAATATATTCAATAGATATATTGTTGAAGGGTAGAATTATGTATTCTAATGTATTCTAACCTATTGTGTTCTATTGTATATTTCAGCATATCTATTGTTTGAACAAAAGAAATTCCGATTCCAAATATATCGTGCATGGTATAACACAAGAATTGTCAGCAAATTTACTGATGTTAAAAGATTAATAAAGAAGAATGGTAATAGAACAATAATAATAATAATAATGGTAATAGAATTATGGTAATATGCAAATTAAGTCAACATTGACTATGAAGTGAAATAATGCAATATTGCTACTGCTAACCAATATTTACCTTGTGATGTGACAGATAAAGAATTGGCACTTTTCAGCCACTCCTCAACATTAACTGCAATAAATCAACCATGACAGTGGTTAGTTAAAGTACACATGTATTCATACAATGCCTTTATAACTAAATATCATAAAATTGAACACAGATAAAATCTACACAGTGAGTAGACCTCAAAAATATCCATCCCCTACCATGTTAGGAATTGGAAATTCTGGACAGGGGGTGGTGGGGTGGTGGTGGTGGTGGTTGGGGGTTGAGTTGTGAAAGAAAGAACAATACTACAGTTTGTACCTCCAGCCTCTCTCATAAGATCAAGGCATGCTTCTGACTTCAACTTGATTAACTGAAAAAAAAACATCAGTGATGAAAATTTTAGAGAAACAACAACAACAACAACCACAACAAACAAACAAAACAAGAAACAGATACATTCATGAGAACTACAAAGCATCTACGCCTTTAGCTGCTGGTGCTGCAGGTTGGAATGTGTCATACTGTGACCTTGACAAAACTTCTCTATATTTGTCGGGTGATGATCACTCACAATCATATTATCTTAAATGCTACTAACACAATAATAATACAGTTTATCATTGGATCTATCTTCTTCACCTCTGCATGTCTTATTGCTTCTTTAATATTTTCTGGATTCTGTTCTGGATCTTGGTTTTGGTCTCCTGTAGCTGACACTTCACTTGGCTTCAATATAAATCAACATACCATCAGAAATTAGTCACAGTGAAAATAACTTACAGTCAAATTTCTCCATAATGGCTATTCCTGGGGGGCAGATTAAGTAGCCACTGTAAAATCAATTATATGTACATCAACATGTAGCAGCCACCATTTGACCCATGTCTCAAGTCACATGTGATGTCCCATTTGGGAATTGAACCTGGGACCAGAGGTCTGAGAGGATGTGCCAGACCAGCACTCTCACTGCTCAGCCACCCCTGCTTTGGCCATCATTGCTTTCCACTCTCGAAGAGTGTATTTGGTGGCCATTGTACAGAGGATTCAATAGAGAATAAATGACTGTATAGATTGGATGGATGGTATAGCTGAAAATGATGGTCTTTCTATGCGGAAGTGGCCATTATAGAGAAGTAGACAATAGTGGAGCTTCAACTGTATTTCGATCAAATCATCACCGTTATTTTACAGTAATTATGTCTTACAGCTTACATTAGGTGATTTAAGACTACTAAGAATTCTCTGTTTCTCTTTAATGGTCTTTTGTTCTCGGACTAAACGCATAGCCAATTTCCTGGCTTCCTTGTTCAAAGCCACTCCAGGATTTCCATCATTGCAAAGCTTGGATATCTGCAAATGAGAAAAAATACCCAATGCATTAATTGACAAATTGTGTTTTATATTTAGTAATAATAAATGTATTCTTACCTTGTCTTTTCTCAATGCCTCAAAGTCATATTGTACAATTTCTGTAAAAACTGGGTTTTTCTCAAGGAAAGTCTGAACACAATAATCCCTCTCAATCTACAAAAGAAGTTTAGATGTCTTAATAATAATCTATTAAAAAAAAAGGAAGGAAGGAAGGAAGGAAGGAAAGTTGAGAATGAAGGAGGAAAATCAAGAAAAAAAGGTAGCATGGAAGGCAGGATAACAGAAAGGAATGAGGAAGGAATGAAGAAGAAGAGAGTCAGAGAAATAGACAACCATCTAAACATTTTCTCTCACCATTCTTGCCTCAGATACTATATTCTCAAATCCATGTTTTGCATTTGTTGCAGCATCAGCTTCTAGTTTCCCAATACTTTGAAAATAATCTCTAATTGTTTCATAAAATGTTCCATAAACAGTCTGTAAAAGGAGTAAAAAGTGATTTATATGGACATGACTTGTTCACTGCAACACTGACTGACTGACTGACTGACTGACTGACTGACTGACTGACTGACTGACTGACTGACTGACTGACTGACTGACTGACTGACTGACTGACTGACTGACTGACTGACTGACTGACTGACTGACTGACTGACTGACTGACTGACTGACTGACTGACTGACTGACTGACTGACTGACTGACTGACTGACTGACTGACTGACTGACTGACTGACTGACTGACTGACTGACTGACTGACTGACTGACTGACTGACTGACTGACTGACTGACTGACTGACTGACTGACTGACTGACTGACTGAAACCTCTCTAATCATTAAATTTTCTTTGTATTTCTCAAAAAGTGGGTGGGCCGCAGCCCCCCCAGCCCCCCCCCCCCCCCCCCACCCGGCTCCGCGGTCCCTGTGACTGACTGACTAACTGATCACTGACTCACCGACTGACTCATCAACTGACTCACTGACTGACCCACTGATTGTTTGACTGACTGATTCACTGTCTACCTGCCTGTGTCTTACTGGCCGACTAATTGAGCTACCAACTGACAAATAGACTGAGATAATGAATGAATGATAAGCTAAGTGACTTACATTCAAAATTTGTTGTAGATCTGTACAGTAGAAGCTTGTCATATGCGCATTTGATGCAGCAAGGTTTAATAAATATTCATTTCTTGCACTAGTTGCTTTTATTTCACTGAATTCCTTACGACTGGAGCTCTAATAAGTATGCAAAAACATTTCACTGGTTAAATCAATATTTGTAGGGCTCAGTGATCTTTAGCAACATGAGTTGGCATAAGCATTGATAGTAGTTCACTTATCTCAGGCCATACGTCAAGTAGATGCAAGAAAAGACAAGCACTGCTGATAGCAAATTTTTTGCTTGTATTTTCCTCATGTTCCTCATGCATATTGCTTGGTGAGAAAAACAATTATACTAATCTCTTACTAAAGTACAAAAATAAAAAAAATACCTTAGTGACATTTTTCTCAAGTGCTGCTCTGGACTGAAAGAATTTCATGTTTTTCTTTTTAAACCTAAGAAAAAGATTGAGGCAAATATCATTTGAAAATGAAAGCTTCTTAGAGCGATAACACTTAAACCGTGAAAAAACTTAGTAACTAAATAGGGACAAATAGTAGCAAAACCCTTTGTATTCTATTATTGTTTCATTAGTACTATTTGTACTTTTTAGATAGTACTTGTTTCACGGTTTTAGTGCTATCGCTCTACACTTTTGGTCCTATATAAGTGTAGATATTGTCACTGACACACTAGGCAATTTTATATGCTCGATGATACAAATTTTGGTTGCCACCAGATATTAATCCTCATGTGTCAGCCTGGTGCTGCAATGGTGAATTTCCAGAGCAATTTCGATCAGCACGACAGAAATCGAAATCACTTACATCTGACACATCAGATATTGGTGATTGAATTCACTGGTGATTGGTTGTCATTCAATATATAGTGTACCCACTCCTACACACAAAACAGAGAGTCAACCTGCTATTAGCAATGATTAAAATTTGCTCCAACAAGCATATAAAATTGTCTCGTGTGTTGTTGGCTTAAGTACTTGTCATACTTATCCTCAGCTTCAGCTGCTTGTTCTCCAGCAACTTGAGCCAGTTTTTCAGCTTCAATGTATACCTTTTTGGACTGCAATACAAGAATTGCCATGAAAAATAATTATTACTAGCTATTTCTAATAGAAAGTGAAGTGCTGTGAGCACAAAACAGCTGGTGTATCCACGTTAGCAGAACTGTTCCCCTTAAACTCATGACGGCTTCACGAAAGTACACCGCTATCTCTGATATATCAAATGTTTCTTGTCTATTTCCTGCGCGTTGTGTGACGAACACTGCTAGTCAGTGACCTTCAATATTGAATTACAAAACATAATTCTTCAGGATCAGTGTCGGACACACACAGTTCAAAATATTTAGCACTTTGAGTAAAGCAATTTTTCAAACAATCACAAACGGCTAGAGTTGGCAATGACTATAAAACTAACTGATTTTAAAAAGCTAGTTTATTTAGGAAAAGATGTGAATCGCTGATCGTATGTATCGCGTGTTCGTCTAGTGACATCCTTGAATCGACTCTCGATACGGTATGGACTTGAACCGCTGATGGTATGTATCGCATGTTCGTCTAGTGACATCCACAGATTACACTGTGTTCCAAATAGGAGGCTACTCGCTTCGCTCGCAGCAATTATATTATAATTATTATTAGTAGTAGTAAACACTCATGTCGCAAGCATAAAGAGAGGAGGATACCGATAAGTGAGCCATTTTATACAGTATTCTTGCTCTTACTGGGGATGTCAGAACATGCAACTGTGTCTCTGTCCTACATACATGTATTGTATCATATTAACATGGAAGCCAGCCAATCAGAATGGGTGTTGTACTATGCTGAAAATTATACATGGAATATAAATGGCCATTTTTGCATGATGCTGGTATCTGACTACAACTACCAGAATGCTTTATGTACTTTCTTTTATGAAGTAATTAGTGTCAATTGCTCTATTATTCTCAAGAGGGAATAAAAATCTAAATGAGAAAGCAGTTAAATTACCAGGCTAAATTAGTTAAGTTGGCATATTGACAAACCTTTGACATTTCCCTTATAGTTTCAAACACTTCTTCCTGTATCTTCTGAATAAGGTCTTGACACTAATTTGTAAAAGGTAATAAAATATTCATTAGTTTGTATAATTATTTTCATCAATTCAATAATTTCAATATTACGTAACCATATTAAATGCTCAGATATTTAGAACTTAATATAATAATAATAATAATAATAATACTTTATTTATCCTGCAAAAATGAGTCAGCTAACATTAAAAAATGATAGCTGGTATAAATTCATGTGCAGCAATATACAATAAAAACTCTATAAAATCTATATCTATATATATAAAAATCGTCATGGAATGAAAATAGCTAATGAGTAGAGGGGAAAAAATGTGAAAGAGATAAAATAACAAAAAACGCAAAAATAACTTGTAAAGCTTGTGATTTGTTGAAATAACAAAGAACATTAAAACCCAAAGAGAACTCACATGATGAAAGAACAAAACACATGGTTTGGCAGTTCCCACACATTCTTTGCTTTTGTTATTTCAACAAGCTACAGATGGTAGTGGTCAACCCCATTGGGTACTGGAGTTGGTCTTAAGGCTTTTGATCATCTTCAGGGACCCATGGCGAAAGGGGAGGGGGGGGGGGGGGGGGGGGGGGGAAGGACTGGAGAGGGAGGGGGAGGGGGATTTGGAATGAAATGGAAAGAGGACACCCTGGGCATTTGACTACCCCAAACCTGGTCTTTAATGATAGAATTTAGAGGACATATAACAACAACAACTGGTTTGTGTGTCAAGTTCTGCACACCAAGATCAGACAAAGCACTGTAAATTCCAGGCAAGATTTGGTAAGTCCTATAAATAAGTATTCCAGATCTTCTTTTTATATAAATGTATGTGTGTCATGTTTTTGTTTTTGCCTGCAGTTTTTGTTGTTGTTGTTGCTGCTGTTATCTTTTTTCTTTCCTTTTCCCCCACAATTCAAGTGAAAATAAAAAGTGAAGATGACATTTTGAATTAGCACAAACCTTTTTAAACACTTGAGCTTTATTTGCTTTGAATGCTTTAATTTCTTCAACAACTTGTGTCTGTAATCCATCAGATATTTCTATCCTCTTTTTACTATAACTATCTGATTCTTCCAATAACTGTTTCCATATAAAATCTGGTAGTCTATAGACCATAAAGAAAAAAAATAACATTAAACATCGTCCATGTTTTGGCTTCGGAAATGTTTATTCCATATAGTTACGTAATCCTTTATAACTGCTAAAAAACTTTTCAAAGACAAGTTATATAATATTTTATAAAATGTTTGAGATATAAGGCGCGTGCTGATTGGCTGGCTACCATGTTTATATCAGAGGACAGAGACATGGCTTGCTCAAAAAACGTCGAAAATATTTTATAAAAGCAATATAAAACGATCGCTTATGTCTCTGTACTGTGATATAAACACTCTGGAAGATTGCTACGCCTCGTGTTCCTAAGCTTGCTTTTCTCTTGCTCTACATCTTCCATCGTGTTTATATCACAGTACAGAGACATGCGTGCACGTTTTATATTGCTTAAGTACAGGTTTATTTCGTTTAAATAATAATCCAATTATAATCCTTTTACCATACACTATCAAGAATAACGTGTTAAATATTAATTTCTTGACAACACTTGATCACCAATGAAATGAAACTGATGTATTCAAAACAGAGCAAACACGAGGCTGTATAAAAATATTTATAAACACCAAAGATAATATTATCCAAGTTAAATACCAAATTATACACAAACAAGATTAATATCTATGAAGTAGTTCCTCAGATTGGTGGTTGCCATCAAGCCAAACATCTGACCTCTCAAACAGAGACAAGGACACAGCTGGAAGGTCTTCTATATAAACTGAGTACTCTTTAGCTCAAGTAAAGTTGGGCAGGAAAAATAAAATATCTTAATAGGATATCATTAAGTTAATACAAACCGATGACTAGCATCTGTATCAGCCTGGGTAGAAAAAGTCCTTTTTTGTAAAAAATTGGTGTTAAGTTTCTGCAAGTTCTGGAAATAAAATAAAATACCATATCCGTTATGATCTAACATTATTGTCTAATAGAGCTTAAATTGAAAAAATTCAGTATTGTCAGTTATTTTACATGTAAATAGAAAGATAACACATTCGAACAAATTCATGTAAATATGGTATCTGTTTATATGTAGTTAAATATTGCACAGAGTAGAGGTTAATATTTCAAGTAATACTACATCATTCTGCAAAATAGCATGTTAAATGTGTTTTTTTACATTATTTGCACTAGATATCATTAAACACTAGAAAAATTCAACGGAATTCGACAACAACACTTAACCTTCAGCTAAATATTTATTCAAAGATGGAACGAAATCGAGCTATTTAAGAAATTTCTTATCGAAAAATCATTAAGCTTACACAACGGGGATTAATGTACTTGTTTATAACACTAGACAATTAGGATGAAATACTCCATCCTTATATTTCATAAATTAGCTAACTAAGCTCAAGTCGTGATGATAGTCCTCAACGAAGACGGATAATCTTCGATGTTTCATAACGTACCTGGGCATACTCTTTCTCGATAGCAGATCTCTGCTTGCAATAAGCTCTACAAATGCACCAACAGACAACAATTAGATTACACACATTCTTCTTGATTTAGATGCCTAAAGTTCGACCAGTACCATACCTTACGTCCTCCAAAAGATCCTGTTCAAATTGGTATTTTTGTTGCAGTTTGGAGAGTTGTTCGGCATGAATATTTCGAAGTCCTTGCAAGATCTTGGCCTTTGGAGTCTTTGGCTATTAAGCGAAGGTATTCCAGATTTTAGAATGAAAAATTACTCGATTTCAAGAAATTTTGAGCTTCATGTTTGAGTATAAACGTACCTTTCCCCGCCCTGGTGGCTGAGATGCCATGTTATCGAATTTTCGCTGGATTTGACTACATTTTCAAGGACGACCTTATAATTTTCTCCTGTAGTTTATGTGTATGTTTCTCGTGTTTTGTCACCTGACCTAGTACCCAGGCCTTCTCCCACGCTCAAGGTACAAGAAGTTGATCAAAATCTCCACGGAAAAATATGCTCAGCTATTTCCTGTGTTCATGCCTGCTGGCTTTGCGTCAAGTTCTTTTACTCGTCACTATTTCCTCATTGTTTTGATTATTACTTTTAGCGCTCCGTTGCACATCCTGGGTGGTGACTGACGAACATTGCGTGAGTGTGGCGTCCAGGTGGACCAGAAGACCTTCATCCAAAGCCCGATTTTTTATGGCATGGTATCCCTAACGCGGCACATAATGTTTTTCAAAAAATAGAAAATTTGAGAGAAAATTTGTTGCGGCCGTACTCAAAATCGTGTAAATCTGGCTCAAGCGTCAAACAATTAAGAAACCATAATACTGAAAGAACGAAACTCACAAATTGATGTCTTCGCGATGTGCTGGGCAAACAGTGAAATGTCGGAAATTGATTGTCAAAAGGGGGTTGGAAATAGAAATTCTCTTCTGGCTCACTCGCGCGTGTGGCGCGTAAAATTTGGCATCTTTACCAAAGCAGAGATTGACAGCGAGTTTCTCTGAACTGCACTGCTAAACAAGAAAAAACAGCTAAACATCAGTACAAAAGGGAAGATATGTGTACTTTCACAGTTTCTTGATATTCGGGTTTTTATTCAACTGAAGTTATCACCAAATAGAAGTGAAGGTCAATTTAAAGAATTTGCAAACTTAAGCTAAAAAAAGCTTAACTTCTTAAAAAAACTTATTTTGACTCACAACTGTTTCTGTTCAACTGTTGAAGCTAAGGCCGTGGTTAAAAAAGATTTCGAGATACTTGACAAAAACAGGATAATCACACTGCAACTGAATGAAAAAAGTTGGGTGGATATTTACACTGGTAAAAGAACTGTACAAACTAAGAGCTAGGTTGAATTGCGGTGGCAAAAAATTTAACCTAAACATTTTGTTTTTGTTTGTTTGCTGGATACTGTACAAAGTAATGTTCGTCCTGATCCTCTGCTTAGAACTGAACTGTTTGAAGGTTTCAATTATTAAAAAAAACATGAACAATTTTAAGAAACTCAGTTGAGCTCAAATATTGACGCCGAAAAGATTATTTCTTTTTATACGTATTTTCTTGTTTCTGGTTTTTGCTCTTTTTCCTTGGCAAAAATGTATTTTGTTTTCTTTGTAGGCCAATAACACGATAATACACAGACATTGAATATGTAGATGTATCTTTATATTTTGTTTTAAAAGTTGTTGAAGGATAATGACAGAATGAAATTTTTAGGAGAAAAGCAACGAAAATTTTGTAAAATAAGTTTTAAAAGCCGGTCGAGAATTTTCTCATCCGGCAATCAAATTTCATTCTTTGCGCGCGCGGTCAACTTCCTGTTACTAAAAATAACCTTTTGCGGCGCCAAGCACATCGCGCGCACATCAATACCTAGTTTCGCTCTCTTACTATTATGGTCTCTTGCATCAGTTTAATTAAAACTACGTAGTAACGAGAAGAAAGCAGAAACTTTCGTTCACTCTACTTCGTTGCAAACTCAAGTATATTAAGGCTTGACTATTATGCAAATTAGGAACAAACGAATTTCTTTCATAAAACATGAAGTTTTAAAGATAAAGCAAAGTTTTCTTGAGGGATGATGCAAATCCACGCTGTAAACAGTTTTTTTTTGTCAAATTTTTGTCAATTATTCCCAATCGAGACTTTAGTCTGGCAGGACGCGTAGTTGTGCACACGGTGGTAAAACAATGAATTTGATTTTTACGCGCGTGAGAATAACAACCGTTTCTCCTCCGGAAATCAGAGAAAGTCTTGAACCTTCTTAATTTGACGGCCGCCATCTTGTCAAAACTAAGCGCGCAAGCGTATATTGTTTGCACGCTCGATGGTTTCAACTTATTTCTTCCAAAAAACTCGTAGACATCAATACCAATACTAAAGTTTAGTTCCCTAATTAGTATCAAGGCCTCTTGGTATTTTTGTGTTTGCAAGTTACGTTTTCATTTGAGAACTGGAACGAAACTGACACGAACGAAAAGATGTCACTTCTGCAGGTTTGCCGCAACCTACTTAGAAAATACCGATAGTGTTTTTGGCTTCGCAACGTTTCAAACGTGGTGTTTCATGCAAATGCGGCTAAACAAGGGCGGGTTACACTTCTACACGATGAAATTTGATGCACGCAAAGTTTATAGATATAGAGGATGACTGTGTTACAATAACTTCTGTTAACTTTTTGTTTTTGCAATTTTATGAGTTTCCCGTTTGAAGATAAATTAATTTCCCGTCCAAGACGGTTTTTGGCCGTGTCTCAAATATGAATTCGGCTATTTTAAAATTAAACATTTGGGAATAACGCCGAATTTTTAACGTCACAAAGTAGCTTGATGCACTTAATTTTCACGAAAAATTTCATTCTATTATTCAATCTTGACTTATTTATAGAACTATTAGTTAGTTAACTGGATTTTGATTGGTTCTGTTATCTCCCTGAGGACCTGGAACAAAGATATTAGCATAACAATGAAACTTCGCTGAATAGACTACCCCAATTAGACATTATAATCCTTAAGTGTCTAGGTAGCGCAGCGGTCTAAGGTGATATCTAAAGGTATGGATTAGGGTCCGGATATCGTCTCCCTCCCTGGCCTTCGGGCTGTTTTATGTAGCACCGGGATAGCGTGGATGGGGCCGAAATCTTCATCCGTAACGTAAGTCGATTCGATGTCTCAGCTTCTCTGAATGTCTCGGGAGAATCGTCCCAAAATCTGATTGTGTGTCATTATTAATGTATTGTATCAAAAATATATATTTTTGATAATTAGTTGGATTGCAGGTATTGCGAAATTGTTCAGCACACTTGCGCTGCTTCTTCTTCTTCTTCTTCTTGTTCCTTTTTCTTTCTCCTTTCTTCCTTCCTTTCTTTTTTTTTTCCTTCCCTTTTTTTCTTTCTTCTTCTTTTTTCTTTTTTTCCTTTTTTGCAAACCATAATTCTTAATAAAGGGAAAAGGTAAAGCTAAAGGACTATATTTAGCGTCGGTAGTTCCTTCAGCACAAGCTAATCTTCCGGAAAGGCGACGGTGCGCTCTTTACGCCCTCTTTCCATCAGTGCTTCGTTTTAGGGACATTTAAAGCTACTTAAAGCGACATAGAACGGAAAGAAGTCGAAAAAGGTGTGAGGTCACTGGAAATGGAACTCGAGACTTCTCGCATCAAAAAGCCGCGCACTAACCAACTGAGCTGCACTTGCTCCTACAAATATTCATATTTGCGGAGAAATCACGCATTTTACCTTAGATCTTTTGCTGATCAAGAATTGTTGATCAAATCTATCGTGCGGTGGGACATTTTCAGCTCGTGTAGATCTGGTTTTCGAGTGAACGGATATGCTATGTAACATCTTGTTTTGTCTATCCTGCGTATTCGTCCTGAGCATAGTTAATAGAGGGGAATGGTTAGGAAGCCTTTTGTTACATTTCTTTGTTCTAGTCTGGATGTTGAACTGGTCTTGACCGTGCACAAAGTTTGTTTAAATTCATTAGAAAATGGCTATATGAATGAACCGAAATGTTGTCTATTGGATTATTTATTGAAATATTCTACTATAATTAATTTTGAACTAGAATACATCGAACAAGCAGCGGAAAAGAAACATTTGGGTTCAGTTGCTCAACCATGGCAATTAAGGCGAAACAATGAAAAAATAAAAGATTTGTGCACGGTCACGGTTGAAAAAAATGAACAAAGATATATAACAAAAGGCTTCCTAACCAGTCCCCTCTATTAACTATGTCCTGAGAGAGAGGAGGGATGGAAAATGGAAAGGAGCTACGCAGACTGGCGCGCTATTTCAGACTTGGAATTTCAACTAACGAAACTTCTAGCCACCCCTGTTCTCTATGCTGTAAAATTTTAAATATGCATTTACCTAAAGAAATCACTGCTCCCAGGGTACCATTTCTATTTAATTTGAGAATATTTTGCTTGGTAATTATATTGGATAATTTCAATAAAGTTTCACCTCAATTTTCACTTCTTTGGAATTTTCATCTTGGTGGTTCTTTAAGCAGAGGCATAGTGTATTAACATACATGTACTTCACTTTTCTCCAAATAAATATGTTTAAAAAAAGGATTTTATGATAGCTTGGGGTTAAGTCCTAGTGCCTCATGCACACAATGTACAATGTGAAATACATGTACAATGTGTTTGGGTCAGAAAACTAGAAAAATGATAAAAACACATTACTAAAATCATCATAATTAATTGAAAAAGAAAGAAAAGAAAAAAAAAATGATCTGCCTCTGACAATTGTATATTGTTCTTACTCTATGCTGGTATAGAGTACCAACATAAATAGTACTAAATAGTGATGTTAGAGTGATGACACTTAATCCGTGAAACAAAATCTAATAGTCAGTGTCTAATAGTCTAATCAAAACAAAAGAAAACAACGGAAATAGTGTCTACCAATGTCTGTTAAACTAATATCTATTTCACAGATTAAGTGCCATCACTTTATGATAATTCTATTGTTTTCTATTGTTTAATTAGTGATATTTAGTACTAAATAGTGCAAAGTATTTGCACACTTTTAGTGTTTATACTCTAACATAGACTGCAATACTAAGTTACAAAAAATACCTGTAAATAATATATTAAAAGAAGTGCCGTTCACATGGCTGAAGGAAGGACATAGCAAGAAAGGAAAAACAAGAAGGAAGAGATAAAATTTGGTTTCACTCCACCTCCATTTCCTCCAGTCTAGTCTTGCAAATGGCTGTATATAGCCTGCAGGTCTCAATAATTATACAACATAAATCCATAAATTTATAGTAAATTGCCTGATTTGGGGTGATGCAATATGAACATAACAGCTAGATTTATTTGTTCACAACTTAGATTGTACAAATTCTTGTTTGAATCATCATAAGTCCATATAAAGATATCAACATCTTTCGTAAACGTTTTTACAGTCAAATGTTTTCTCCTTGATTGTTTCTTCACAAATTACAAATATTTGTACAGAGTCCAATTGGCACACGACCAAACAAGGCACCATCAATTATCAGCACTCAGAGATCATCAAAGTATGTACATCCTGATTATCTTGAAGAAGACTCTAGCCGTTTCACAACAAATGAACTGGTGTCCAAGAACCTTTCTACACAGTTTACGAGACAGTTTTCAGTTTTCGAGTCCAGTTTGTTTCCAGGCTTGTCCGGCATGCACTTTTCCCAACACTGCTCAGTCAAATTATGTACTAATGACTGGAATTTAGCTTTCTGGCCTTCAATTTGCAGCATACGAGCAAGCTCAGGATCACCTTCAAGCCCTTGCATAGTTTTTAGGTAGAAACAATTTAGAACGTACAAAAAAGTTTACTAAAGCGTGGCCTCAAACGTGATGTGCAATTTCAACTAGGCGTTCCACGCGGGCAACTATCTATGCAGCAAAGAACTGTGGGATGCCTCTTAGCTAAAACACAGGAAGCCCGTACAATAACAACAACCTAGAAGAATGACATGAACATTTTCACTTTTCCAATAATGTTATCTGAATCCTTTATTTGATTATTTATTTTTGTTCCCTTTCAACTTTTAACCAAAAGTGATACTAACAGTTACTGTGACAGTGGCTTTAACTTAACAAATTTCCAAAAATCATTGGATGGGATTAAATACATGGTGGCAATATAAAGAGGTCACTGCCCTCACACTGGTAAGCTTGTATAAAATGCTTTTCATCTTTTAATTGAAAACAAATTGTGCATAATTCATGCATGAGAGTCCTATTATATTTTCATGCTTATAATTGAATGCACTCCATTACAATCTTTTGGAAAGTTTGAAGGGGAATTTTAAAATCCTTCTGTGAGCATGTAGTCAATTTTTTTCTGCCAGCTCTCAACTTTTTAGGGTGAGCATGTGTGAAGGGAATCATATAGCAAGACATACCCTTTTTATGCTAGATTCTCAACATATCTGTCATGTGGCACAAATTGATTTGATATTAATGTGTCATGTATAATATTCGCATAACATTACCCAACTATCATTTACCTCATGAAATACCCCTGGGTGTGGGACAGAAATTTTTGACATATCCCCCACCCCCAGCCCAGGGGCTAAAAATAAGGACTCCAGACTAGCATAAAAACTTAACCTTTGTTGATAAATTCTTCCAGTGGATTAATTAGCAAATTATAACAGCTTTTCTTCAAGTTCTATCTAAATTCCACGCATAGTAAACAGGCATGACACTTACAGTTTTTGTAAGGAATGAAGATCAAATCACTAAGAACAACTCGTGCACGAAGTGTTGTGTCTATGTTTTCGAAGAACATCCAGGAATCACCAAGAACAGTCTGGCTCCTAAAGGTTCGAACTCCTTGAACACAAGTGATGTTTTCCCCCACACCCTCAGGGAAGAATTTTCTGAAAATCTCAACAAATCCCCTGGGTTCCCATGGGTGCCCCAGGAGTCTACCCCACGGGGAAGCTGCTGATACATGCATTAGATAATCAGATAAAAACATGAATCACTCGTTATTACCCCTGCTGCATACAGGCTGAAAATATTATTTATTTTTTGTCAAACCTTCACATGCACAACTAGTTAATTTTTACATGAAAAAACATTGCTACCAATTGAGCAATTGGTATACCAACATAATTCATTAATTTAACCTGATTTTGTGTAGGTCTGGCCAGCACAACCACACACTAAGTGCATGCAAATCTTAGTATAATTTTCAACATTTGGTCAAGATTTTAATTAACATGAGCATTATTAACATTTTAAGTTTAGAATCAACCTGGATATTTATAAATTGCCCTAAATAATTATAGCCTCCGTTGCAGACGTCTTTTGTAGTTTGCCAAAAAGCATCGTGGGAGCTTTTTGGGGAACTACAACAGACGTCTGCAATGGAGGCTAAAATAATTACACAAAAATACAGTATGATAAATGTCTTATCACCAAACACTGTAAATATCAAAATTACAGCAAAAATCATTGCATCCCAACCCATAGATTTCTTCAAAGGTTATTTTTTTATTTACTAGGTTATTTATTTCCACACTGGTCTACATTAGCAATTAAATTTTTACAATAAATTTGTGGAGGTTACAAGAGAACAACCCTAGGGGTTATACTTCCAACTTCAGTGAGGTTTTTGTCTTTTCTGATCTGCCTCTCATCCTTGGGGGCAGAACTTATGTGAATTCTTTCATTAATTGTTTGATTTGAAAAAAGCTCCACCCCCCACCCCCAAGGATATGACTGATGGATTAGAAAGGACAAAATTCTAATTGAAGTTGGAAAAATACAGTTGAAATGCAATGATTTGCACTGTAATGTTAAATATTTTAAAGTACTGCATGCACGAAAACTATAACAGATTGTTTCTCGACCAGCGAAATCAACACATCTGAAAGCACTATAATGCATAATAATGAATATTATTCTCTGATATTTAAGGGGAATTTCTATTATAATAATGGCTGTAAGCTTTACTAACACTATATGATTATCATTCATTATAAATCATCTGGAATGAATTAGTGGGAAGTTGCAAGTTTATCTGTTAGACAATAACAAAATTGCTGACAAATGAAAATTCTGAGCAATGATGCACCATAATATGCAGAAACACCATGAATCCAAAAACACAAATCCACACAAGTAATATAGACAAGAAATAACAAATAAATTTTAGAACATTGTACATGTCTCTCGTATTTTGTTTTGACTAGCAAAAATAATTTTTAAGTCTTTAACAATATTCTGGCTCTTTTAGAGCTGTCATAAAAAGTCATCTAAGTTGTCTTCACTTGAATAAGTTTCATTGTCATCTCCTATGACTTCAGCTTCCTGTTCGGCTTCTGTTTGATTATACACAACGTTATTGAATTCTAAGTCCTCATTTTTAACTATAGGCAGATGGTTCTGTTCTGGGTGAAGCCAAGGCTTGTAATCAGGGCGGTGATTGTCTTTCCATTCTTTGTAGCCACAAGCTGCTTTGTGGAGTTTATGTACAATCTATTAAAAACAATTTAAAGACCTTTAATTGTATGGCACACATGGGACAAACCTTGGGACTATTTCAATTATTTCTTGGGACTATTAGCAATTTTGAGGAACTTGCTAAAATGTGCTAAAATATATTGCTAAAAAAAGTAACCTCAAGGTAGATGGTCAGTGTTGAGAAATAGTAACAACTCTTTGAAATTGTGACAGCTGGCCACTGACTGAAAGATGGCCCTTTTTTTCCACTGCACCTGCCAGACAAAAGCCTTCACTGGGAATTGGGTGATAGGCTAGCTACTAGTGATGCCAATAAAGTGTTCATGACATCCTACCTCTGTCTAAAAAAATTGAGTTGGATATTTGGTAGTTCATTGACCACTTCCCAGTTGAGACTTAATTAAGTATAGCGGGGTAATACATAAATACAAATGGTAGTATTATATGCAGCCATTTTGATTCCATTTCAGAATACAATATGAATGTTTCAAAGGATATTTTATTACCTTAGGTGCTATCTTGCTTGAGACTCTGTTGACAATCCACTTTGGAAGGGTACCTTAGAAGAGAGAACAAATTTGAGCATAATTCTACATGATCCACTTTTGGGTGGCATGATATGGTTGGCCAAATGGTTAGTGCACCAGCCTTTCACCTGCTATAGTCCAGGTTCGAGTCCCAGCTTGAGCACTCAGATCATATGTGAGTTGAGTTTGTTTGATGTGTTGTTCTTTAACCATGCCACGAGGGTTTTTTTCTCCAGCTTCTCTGGTTTTTCTTCCCTCAGCAAAAATTAATAGGTGAGTTGAGCGAATGTATGAAAAATATTTAATGTAGAGGTAGTGAGTGTGAGAGTATAGGGTCCCCCAATTAGTGTGCAAGTGCTAGTCAAAGAAGATATGGACACTTAAGGTGTCTGGAAACAGTTTTTTTGGTCACCAACCGATAACAAATAAACGGTTTAAAAACCACTTTCCTTGTAGTCGATTCTTTAAGATGTTTTAAGACATAGTAGCTAAAGGATTGAGGTTTCAGTGCTAGGTGTGTCCCTGCAATTCGGCGTTAATTTATGCATATTATGGGGAAATCCCGTATATCAGACTTTTGGTTATTTCTCAAAAAGTTTACTATAGAATCTTAAGTCAACTTTGGAAATTAATCTTGGAAGTACGAACTAAGTTTTCACCGAGCTTTGAGGAATTTCATTTCGCAAATCTTAAGTTATAAAGTCTTTAATTTGGGATATGATTTTTTAAGGCGATTGTAAATATCGGAGTGAAAAGCGATGTAGAGAACTAACATATTCATGTACATTAGTTGATTTCATGCTAGAAGTTGTTTACTACCCTCTTTACTTGTCTGAAATGTTTGGAGGCATTTTTTCTATTTTGGCGGAGTTAGAGCCTTGGAAAGAAAGAAGACTTTTATGCACAAGTGTCCACAATTGAGCAAGCGGAGTCGGACTCGCTTTTCTCAAAACTGACTCCAACAATAATTTTTTTCCAAACTTCTGCATAGGAAATTCAAACCTTTCTGATTTAGCGCTATATAATTTTATTTTACTGGACATTCTAGAACGAGTGCAAGAGCAGAAACAAATTCTGCTTTATAGCCGTTCCATAAATTGCATCTCGAGTCAAACGAAAAGCCTTCGATTGTTTTGATTCTGTCCTATTGTTCTTTGTAACAATGGCGGGATTAAGGGATTAGATTATCACACATTTTTTTTGAATATCTAAAAAATGCTGAAAAGGTTTTCTTCTACTTTTTCTAGTGTTTTCAAATTTCAGAAAAATGTTTTTAAAATGAAAAAGCTTATCCCGCAATGCAAATAAAACTATTTTGCAGGCAGCTTGTCTTTCTTTCAAAAGACAGTGTGACCAAAGTTTGTGATGCAAAGAACACTAATCCCTTAATCCCACCATTAATTGTTACAGAGAACAATTTAGGACAGAACCAAAACAATCGAAGCTTTTCGTTTGACTCAAGACGCAATTTTTGGAAAGGCTATGAAGCCAATTTTGTTTCTGCTCTAGTGTTCGTTCTAGAATGTCCAGTAAAATAAAATTTAATAGGGCTAAATCAGTAAGGTTTGAATTTCCTATGCAGAAGTTTGGAAAAAAATTGTTGGAGTCAGTTTTGAGAAAAGCGAGTCCGACTCCGCTTGCTCAATTTGTGGACACTTGTGCGTAAAAGTCTTCTTTCTTTCCAAGGCTCTAACTCCTGCCAAAAATAAAAAAATTGCCTTCAAACGTTTCAGACAAGTAAAGAGGGTAGTAAACAACTTCTAGCATGAAATCAACTGATGTACATGTCTTGAATAATTTATGTTAGTTCTCTACATCGCTTTTCACTGCGATATTTACAATCGCCTTAAAACATATTATCCCAAATTAAAGACTTTATAACTTGAGATTTGCGAAATGAAATTCCTCGAAGCTCGGTGAAAACTTAGTTCGTACTTCCAAGATTAATTTCCAAAGTTGACTTAAGATTCTATAGTAAACTTTTTGAGAAATAACCAAAAGTCTGATATACGGGATTTCCCCACAATATGCATAAATTAACGCCGATTGCAGGGACACACCTAGCACTGAAACCTCAATCCTTTAGCTACTATGTCTTAAAACATCTTAAAGAATCGACTACAGGAAAGTGGTTTTTAAACCGTTTATTTGTTATCGGTTGGTGACCAAAAAAACTGTTTCCAGACACCTTAAATAAAAGTCATTATATTATTATCCACACTAATACTAATAACTCAGATAAATTTTAAGCATTATTTTAATTTGTGCTATGGTTTAGCTGCCTTTCCATCCACACCAAAATATATCATTCTTTTGTCTAAAAAGCATTAATTAGCAAAAATGGAGGAATAAGATGCATTTTCAAATGAATCTAACATAACAGTGAAACATTTGCACACACACACTGTTGAAGTACAAATGTAAGACTTAATTTTTGAGAAGTAAGACCTTTTTTAACCCAAGACATTTATAATTTAGAGACAAATATATTAGCATTACAATGACACTAATAGAAGTATTATAATTTTTGTTACCTTTTGGGTCAACTTGTGTGACATATGTTATTGAACAGCCTGTAGGTTTATGCTTTACATGATATCCAGTTAGAATTGAATCTCCTCGAATATATCCTTTTTTAATTTGAGCTGCCTGGAAAAAGAACATTGAAACCCCAAAATAAAAAAATTACCATATAAATATGTTATTGGCTAATTAGCATTTGTGTACGTGTGTGTGTGTGTGTCCTAAACTGATGGCAGCAGCACACTGATGTGGACAGGTGTCTTAATGTTTTTGTTTTGAATTAACTACAAGTAATTAGAAGCTAAGTAACATTTAGATACAGTGGAAACCTGCCTTACGGCCACCCTGTTAATACAGCCACCCCACTATTATGTCCAAACGATTTTGGCCTGACAACTAAGGGGTGGATCCAAAATTATCTTCAGGAGGGGTGCACCATCTTCAGGAGGGGGTGCACCATCAGATAAATTGAAAACTGCCAAGAGGATATTATTGAAAAATATTGAGAAAAAAGTACTCAGTCGTCTCAGGAAGGGGTACGCACCCCCTGCACCCCTCCCCTAGTAAATCTTGCAACTACAAATCACACTTTATCTCTTGTAAAAAATATCCTGTTAATATGGCCAACCTGTTATTACAGCCAGTTATTTTCGCACTCATATTGGTGGCTGTATTAACAGGGTTTCACTGTATGTGCCCTTTGCATTTTCTTATCCTTCATGCTAACATCCTGTTGTGTCCATCACTAAGTCAGTTGTTGACCATTGATATTCATTGGTAAATGAATCATTAGATGAATGGACACAAGGATCCAAACAGCCACTATCAAAATGTCAGGTTTTTATAGAGCAATAGACCCTTCGCTTGCAGCACTTTGGAATGCAGCTCAATCTGGGGACAAAACAGTCAATTCTAATTCTCAAGAGAGCAAAAGTCTAATTGTTTTGTCCCCTGGCAGATTGTGCTGCTATGATGTCACATGCAAGAGGGTCTATAGGGTACTTTCAAAGACTATTTCAGCCTGTGAATTTAGTTAATAAATGTCTCATATCAAGTGAGTGATTGTAATAACTTGAAATAATGCACCTACCTTATGATGAACTGTGTGGTTGATTATAAAGAATTCCTCAGGTTTACAACACCAAGATCTCTGGGTCACAAAATCCCTGTTTTTCATCGGTGTTGGGCATTTTACTGAACAAATGATAAGAAGCAATGGTATTAAATGGATGAAAATTATCATTATTATTAAACAATGTAATTTTTCACAAACATTCATGCAGTTGGATCTATTTTATCAGTTTTCTAGTTGTTTTAGGGATTTATTAGCATTTGGAATTTTACCATAAAATTGTTTCTCCAAAACAAATCTAAACTGTGATTAAAACTTGTACTGTTTCTGTAAAACTTACCAGAATAATACCCTATATCATTATTTGAATCAAGCTGACATAATTCATAGCATTCAATCATATTTTCATCCCAGTGACGCCTGTATTCTGGGTCATGAAGAACATCATACATGACCATAAAAGGAATGTCACTAAAGTTTGTAACAACCTATAACAAAACAAACCAATAAATCACTAATTAGTAAATGCTTAAAGGGCAGCTGTTCACTAACCATTATTAATTTAGGCCTTGTTATTTTAAATGTTTATCAGAATTTTGATGAAAAAATAGAATCAAAGCTCTGAAGAATAACCACTGAAATCCTGATTATGAAGGCCTACGTAAGTTGAATAGAAATTATTTATTTTTTAGTGTAAAGTTCTTTGTTGGATTCTCTTACAATGTACTAAAAATGAAAAGGAAAGCAAAAATGAATTCAAAATTCTTAAATTGAAATAAATAAAAAATGTTTTATAAAATGTGAGGTCACTTCTTAAAATATTATAAATTACTGCAAGTCCAAAAACAACAGTTTTTGACTGCCAATCCTCAACTCAGAATTTATGAAAGCTATACTAGTGAATTATCAGTAGTTAATAGTTGAAGTAATTAAGAGTAAAAAATATTCAGATGCATGCATAATTAGTAGTCAAACAAATGGAGCTAGTAATGTTGTACTTCATGTAAAATGTAAGAATGGACTTGTAATGGAAATTATGTTTAGAAAATTGTACAAATTTTAATTGCACAAAAAACCTTAAATCATTCAGATCTTTAAAACACATACAATATTTGTATCTTTATCACAAAAGGGAATGAAGTTCTGGAGTACTGATTTTAAGGAGTTCCCGTTTAATAGAATTTGAAAGGATGGATCACTGTAAGAAATCAATTGTCTTCTTTGTTTTCATGTCCCTGTTTTGATTCAGGATCAAGATCTTGAATATTGATGCACATACAAAACACATCAGGTCTAATGATTTTGTTTTGTAGTTTTCATCCAATCATAATGCACATTTATTTGAGGGCATACAGGTTCACACAGTTGCAATCAGTTAAACAATTTAACAGCCTAGTTATGAACTAGTAATATTACAAATATAGATGATTCAAACATGAATAACTATTCAAGCATCACAAAGTAATTATTTCACAGCACTTCTCATATATACTGACAGAGAAAGTAGGATAGATACATGCAAATTTATTAAGATAGGGATTGAAGTCATAATTTGAAAAACAAACATAACCTTTTATTTATCATTTTAAAACCACCTTTACTGTCTGTGTTCCTCAAGGAAAAACACTGCAAGAATTATAAGTGAAGTTTAAAGGAATATTGTAGTAATTCAGCCTAACAGCAAGAATATTGAGACTGTCATAATATATGAAAAATATTCCTTATTTATAATTAACAAAGTGGACAGTTCCCCTTGCAAGAAGCCAATTCAATGCCAAGAAATGCAAATATTGTTCTAGAACAAAAAATCGACAAAAACTGAATGACAAAACCTCCAGTCAATGTAAATTTTGTTATATGTATATTTTCTTGGAAGTAGCCAGCTACAGATGTCCTTACTGGATTTTAGGGAGAAGAGGTAAATAAAAGAGTGGTAATTTTGGATATATTTGTATAGGTGTTTGCAAGTAAATTGTATCCCCTAGTTACTTCCATGTGCCATTTAGAAAAAAGCCAATCTTTTATTTAGTAACGCTGTAGTTGGATTCGATATCTATTCTGAATTTGCGGTATCAATGTTCCATGAAAATGGGAAGAAATTATGAAATTATTGCAAAAGTGACCTTTGAATCTCCAAACATCGAATTACGTAGACCATATAATTACAAAGGCAGACGGTGACCCATAAAAATATTCTTTAAAAAAACGTTAGATTAAGCATTAGACAAGAGCAAAATCATACATTCTTTATATTCACATTCCATATTAGTGTCTTCCAAAAAGAAAGAAAGAAAAACGAAATTTTTAACGATGGGCAAGCTCCAAGCAGAGACTTGGGAGCTGGCTAAACGATGTCTTCGAAAGGGTCCGTACGAGAATATCGTGCCTTCGAAAACTAAAGACTATTAAAGTTTCGGAAACAAATTTGAATGCATGATATTGTCTCTAGTCTCAAAGCTCAGCATTAATCGATAGTAGATCTACGAGTGAGGAAGTGCAGTCGACTCAGCAAAATCTGTCCAAAGTCACTCAGGTAAGCGTGACACGCACTTCCTTTCCTAAGCGAAACCATACCTTCAACATTTTCACAGATATTCCCTCCGTAAACTTTGAGTATACTTTAATTCCATGTCTATCATAGAGAAGTGACCATTTCTCAGTACTTTCTGCCAATCGCCGAAACTGCTCAAAATCTTCTGCTTTCGCAACACGAACTTCTCCAACTTGCATCGAGCCGTCGATAGTCATCAAGAATACTTCCGTAACTTGCGAGCAGTTAACGTTTGAACACGTCTACAATGGAGACAATTGAGGTTTAGTTTGAGGCAAATAACTGATAAATTCGTTCAGTATCTCTGTTCTTAAAAACTGACTTTCTTCCAATGTATTCTCACCGCGAATCGGAGCGTGGTGATTGATTCAAACAACCAACAAAACCCGAACACTGCCGACGATTCATGACGTAATCACCGACGGTCTCGTCCAATCACAAGACAGTTCGCGGGCGTGAATGAGAATCACTGGAAAGCACGTAGTAAGATATGTATACATTTTTGCTAAGATATCAAGAACTTAACCCCCGCGTTTAGTTTTATATCTTTATTCCTGGCGATGGATACGAAAATGACAAATAAAATGACGTAAATAGCGCTTGAAATAAGTCTGTTTTATTTTCTGAAAAAAGATGTTCGGGCCAATTTTCTTCGAATGTTTTACTTACATCACCTCTCACTTCTTATTATTCTAAAAATACAAGCTTGTGGTCTTATTGAATATTAGATTAGTCTAGTGAGTTTCCTTTTTGGGGGTATAAGTTCCAGTTGTGAATGTGTTCGAACAGGTGTCAATGACCAAGCCGAATTTCTAGATTAAAGCTCAGTTTTTAAAAGCCATTCGTATTTTCCTTGTGGAATGAACAAAAAAGATTATTTTGTCTTGGTTTTGATAAATAAATTCTTGTTATTTTAGTTAATTTTAGACGCTCATTAACATTTCATTGGCTTCCTACTGTAAAACACTGTTAGAGCCATTTCTTTATGCGCACAAATTGGGCCTTTTGTTATTCAACATGAGTAACAAACATTTTCCTGAAAGTTTAATATTAAGATTTACGCCCTTTTCCATTTAGTTTTCCCCGCAAGCGACACTTAAAAAGAGCTGGAAATTGGCTTGGAAAATTCCGGCTACTGTCGAGACGGTTTTGGTAGTAGTACATAATGATGTTTGAGCTTCGTAGTAAGGCACGCAATTATCTCTTTAACGGGTCTATTTTTGAAAATCGCAGTTATTTTTAGACAGCTCTTCAAATAATATTTGTGTTGTTGTCCCTCATCTTTTGTTTACACACGAAAGAACATGTAAAAGCAAGTGTACTTCGTAATACGGGACACGTATGTGAAAAATTAAGGGGACTAAACAGCGTCACGTAAGATTATGTCACTTATTCTTTTCTAATCTTTGATTTTCACAGAACCACAAATCTTTAAGGAATCTGATTATACAAATCGGTCAACTACGAGGTTTATATATTTCCATGCAGCAGCGACATATGATCATGCACACACCTCTCAGTGGAACTTTAACTGGGAGATTTCCTGATCCAAACTTGGCGTATGAAATGGATCGAATAACGGGAAGATATCTCGTCGATAATCAGACAAAAGTTTTACTTCTATTTGATAGATTGCCTGCCCACCCAACAGCTGTATGATGACGTTCATGTTGTAAGTCACTCATCCATTTATCCAACCAATACATATATTTCTCAGTCATGACTCAGACTACAAAACGAATTCACTTACCAACAAAATTAGCCTTCAGGGCTGATTACTAATGTAAAGACAGTAATCTAAAAGAGGACAGAACTTTGTGGCAATAAACATAAAATTAATAAGCTTGGAAAAACAAATTACGCTTGCTGTCAAGTTAATTATAAGGTTTTTATGATGACGACGTGTTAAAAACAGGACAAATTTCAGCCTTATAAGGCGATATGTAATTAAATTCGCCCTACAAACTTTTCTTTCAAATAACATTTTCTTTCGTGTCTTTCGCCTGTGGTGGCACCTGAAAGTAGTTTAAAAGGCTGGATCAAAACCCCGAATGTTTTAAGGCTTTAATATTTTATATGGATATTATACTGATGTAGTGACGTCTAGGTGAGTTATATATGATGGCCCTCACAGCTTTTTAGAGTTCTCTTTGTTTGCGTGAAGATCGTGACGAGCTCGTGACTCTTACCAGCGTTACGTGTAATACTACACATCTGTCTGTCATCAGTCCTGACTACGTAGTTGAATTGTATAACAATCAATTTTGCGTACAATACTTAGCGGGAAACGTATTTTTTGTATTTCAACTCCTTGTTCAACCTTGTTCAACCTACCGTCACATGTGAGTTGAGCGATGTATGCAAAATATTTAATGTAGAGGTAGTGAGTGTGAGTGCAAGCAGAAGAATAGCCACTACGTGGATCTGCTGTAGAAGAAGATGATGATGATGATTAGAAGACCCATACAAGAGAGCCACAGAAATTGTTGGAATGTCTCAGATATTTTCAAATGATTTCCTCTTTTGTAGTGAACTACTATAATATATTTTAATGTGAAATCGAAGCTTCCTTAGGAATTGATGACGTCATAAAACCGGCTGCGATGACCACCATCTTGTTTTGTGTACTGCTGTCAAGGGTTAACACTTGATATTCATGTGATTTTTTCTTGAAAAACTTGAAGCCTTTCTCAATCAAACAAATGATAGACTACAAGGAATAGCAGCGAAGTGAATGACGTCACACCCTTACGAGAACAGGAACTCCCCATTTAATGTTAGTTCCTTGTAACCTTGGTATCAAGTAAAATATTTGAACCGTCGAACGTAGTCTATAAAATATTTCTAAAATACATAGCCAATCACGGACATGAATTCACTTTAGTTATTAGTTTCCGTAATTGATTAGTCATCGACAAGCTGTTTTCGCTTCAAGCAGAATTCACAAACCTCGGTGGCTAGCATCACGAATCAGCCGTGCCGCCGCCGTCACCTCCGTGCTGCGTATATAAACATTCAGAATCCCGTGGTTGTGCCGTGACGCGATCTCACGAAACTCTACTATCATGCATGTCTACAGCCTTGTACGTGTTTTGGATCACAGCGTCACTCTGTGGTCTGGCTGTATCCAGCTGTTTCTTATGAAATCGACTTGACACGCAATTATTCTCATGAAATTTGTTTTTCCTCGTCCGTTAATCTACGGACAGTTCGTGATATATAACTTGGCCACGTATAAAGCTTCTTGAATATATATTTATGTAGTATAAATTGGAAGTGGCTACTTGTGCGAAAAAGAAGACGCGCGCTATAACATTTCCAAATAAATGATTCAATCTTCATGCCGAAACCGCAAGCGTTGTGTTTGTACAGTTAGGTGTATCATATAGTCATATGATCAGTTTGTTCGACACACGTTTGCCTGTTACTCTGACCATATGGTGTTTTAATGATACACATTATACACATTAGTAGACCTTATTTCATCTTATTTTACATCTAACTTAGATGATTTGTTTCCGTTTCACGGATTAAGGGCAACCACTTTTTAATTCTCACTGAGAATGCAATTTTTGGGATCTCATCATAAACACTAAAATGATTTTTTCACAAGTTGTTAACAGCTTTCACAACAGACGTGCTGTGATTGATTGGTTATAAAGATATGTGGGCTGCCACACAAGTGGGTCGTGATCGACATGGTACGGCTTTTACTCGTGATCCCGTTTTTGGGTCAAGAATTTGATCCCTGATCTCAACTTTTCTTTCATTTTGATCCCTGATCTATTTTACTTTTGTGAGCGGACAGTCAATTTGTAGTGATTACATATATGGTATTTTTAATTATCGCAGGGGTGATTTGTTTGTAATATTCATGTGTTCAACACAATCATAAGTTTGAGATTAATTTCATTATTGTGTTTATTCATAATTTCTGATGAAAATAGCAATACTATAATACAATAGTCACAAATTTTAACAAATTGAAGATGGTTTCGAGTTGTCTGTCCTCTTATTGACACACTCTTGACGCCATAAAATGTTCAAAACTCAAGTGGAATCACGAGCGCAAATTTGACGTCAAGAGTGTGTCAGTAAGAGGACAGACAACTCAAAACCATATTCAATTCGTTTTTTACAACAATTATTTGAAATAAAAGTTAAAAAATCCTTTTCAAACGGGGCAACAGAACGAGCGCGCGCGCCAAAACGCATCAGCAATGTGTCTGTCCTATTATTGACACTCTAATCAACCAATCAGATCGCGAGATTAGTATCAAATGTTGTCACTGATAGCACGGTTGAACATGTTCTGAAAGTTATATTTTAACTTCCTTTCAAGATTTTTTTCAGCGTTTCACTTTTCCATTGGAGTGATTTCACTTAACCCCTGAAACAGATATTAAACTATTAGATATTTGTAACCCTTATTCCCATTCGTTTTCATTTGGGTGTGCTTCACTATATTAGAACTTTTTCCCAGTGTTGTTAGATTTTGTTTCACAGGTTAAGTGAAATTCCATCAGTTGACCAATTTGATACAAATAAACAAATTTTAAGAGCTTTTAGTCAAGTTTATATCAATATCTGAATAAATTACATCATAAGATTACAAGTTGGAAACAAACTGAAAACACTGAAATGCAAATTTAAAAACCTTTCTCTCTGAAATTATGGCAAATCTATACAAACTCTTTCAAGACAAGTTACACATAAAAAATCACTCGCAACAATCAGTTTTTGTCGAGGCACACTTAACGGGGGCGTTAGTTTTTCTTTTTTACGTTACAGCAAAGACTTATTTCTTCTGTAGCGATATTATAAATATAAAGGCAGACACGGAAACGATTCGTTGTTTCTTATTTTTACTATTCTGACTAAAAATCTGATTTGGTCTCTTCAATAAAACTAATTTGGAAAATATCAAAGAGATAGAGTGATGGCACTTACACTGTAATCCGTGAAAGACATTAGTAGACACTATTTCTATTGTTTTCTTTTGTTTTGATTCGACTATTAGACATTGACTATTAGATTTTGTTTCACGGATTAAGTGCCACCACCCTAGCATAATGCTGCTAGAACTAGGGATAACAGCTAATTCGTCCCTATCCCGACTTCCCCTCCCCTCCCTCCTCCTTGGAGATATCCAAAACAAGAGTCTACTGCTAGGAGTACCCTACCTATAAAGTACTAAAAGACTTAAGTAATAACTGACCAAACTCAAAAAGTTTCCATTAATTAATGCATTAAATATGAAATGAATATTCTATCGATTTTATAGATGATAATCACGTGATAGAGGCCATGCAAAAGAATCTCTTTCCCTGAGGATTTCCATCTGCTATTCACGCGATTGTGCAAAGCTTTTACGTATTGTCTGATCGGGAGAACCTACGTAGCACGAATAACATATAAAACAATAGCATAGATTTTATGAATATATCATCAATTGAGTGCTACGTAAGTTTTCCTACGTCTGCTCCCCTCGAGGTGGGGGGGGGAGGGGAAGGTACTCCTGATATTTTGCTAATATGGATGTGCGGCGCGATAGGATCCAATTTTTAGGCTCAAAAATTTGGTAGACTAAAACCGGCTTTGGAGTAAAATTAATTAATTTAAACAAAAAGCACTCAAAATACGCCGACAACCATTTTCTGACCAAATAGGGTAAGTACTTGGTGTATGCAACACCAAGTGTATTAAAGATACATCCATTGTTATACAATCTATTTGATACACTTGATATTGCATACACCAAATACTTATCCCAAATGCCCTCCCCACCCGGATCTGATTTTAGCAATATCAAATGTACAGTTAAGTTATTACACATTCATTCTCATGAGGAATATAACTTAGTTTCTTGGCTACAGCCTTAGAGAAGTAAGTCATGGTACCATAACGACCACTTGGTGCTGTATCGTAGAAATAACGACATATTCCATTAGCACCTCCACAACTTATACGCTCTGGGACTGGACGAGCACAACATACTGTCGAGTCACCACCTATAGCAGCCTGAAAAACAAATAGTTAGAATTACTAAAATATAAAACGAAAGTTGATGATACTTTATTCAGTAATTGGCCTGAAATCTGTGAGACACGACTCATTACGGGGTGGGCATGGAGTGGTAGGTCTGGCTTACATGTCAGTGATGGTCTACGGAATTAGTCAATCTGGTCGAATTTTATTGAAAAACGACCAATTATGAGATGAGGGTACAATCATTGCCAGAATTGTTGGCACGATTTTGTATCGATACGCGTGCACAGTGGATGGTAATGAGATTGCCACCCCCACGCCCCCTGTACAACGTTGCTGTGAAAACCCCGCCCCCTACTACTCGGTAATCAGTCCGGCATACCTTTTAGCTACCAGCAACATTGTACAGGGGGGAGGGGATCCAATAATATGGCCGTAAAGTGTATAATGTACAAAAAACAAAAAACAAAAAAAAAATTGTACGAAAAATGCAAGTCGCCATGAAAGGATTATAAGATTGAAGTAGCAGGTACAAGGATACGTATGCCACCAGCCCATGAAGATCTGTGTAAATTAATGAACAAGGTACATAGAGGATATTACATGGGCGCTGCGGAGATACGGATTTTATCTTCGAGTGTTGATGATATCTCTCACGAGTGAGCGCAGCGAACGAGTGAGAGATATTCAACACGAGAAGATAAATTCGTATCTCCAAGCGACCATGTAATGTTCTGTTTATTTTATAAATATCAATGAAATATCCAGGATCAGGGAAGAATTTTAAGGCCATTTGTGATTGGTTGATACAAGGGTAGTCATGGCAACGGTGATATCTTCACATGTGAAGGATAAAAATGATATCTTCACTGTGTACGAAGTTTTAGAAACAGGAGAAATCCTGGTATTTCATTGATATCTATATAATAAAACATGTTACGTATCAACCTCTGTTTTTTTACTGTGAGACACGACTCATTGCGAGGTGTGAGTCGGGTGGTGGACCTGTTTTCCCTCCGATGATGTGTAGCTTCTTGTATTTTACGCAAGAATTCCGCGCATGCACCCCTCCCCCTAAGACACAAACACTTTACCAAGCAGGGGGAGGGTACTGAGAGATGCATTTGTAACTAGAGTACTTATAGAATTATCACCTGTTCTTTCAAATAGATTTGATGGCCTTCATGTACCAGGTCATCGACATCAACTGTATCCCACAGGGGTTGGTTAGGATAGCTTTCTACAACCAATGCCATCACCATTAGGGCCTCTACCACTAGTTGTCGATATTCTGGTTCTGGTATGCGATTTAATGCTCCTTCTACACACAACGCAAACTTCAATTCTCTGGCAGTCATCTGCAATAAGATAAATTATGGACCATTAACTGAAATTTTTGAGAACATTTCTTCAACTTTGAGCTCAATTTCTAGGAGCGCTAGGACTCTACATCCCTCCATTTCCAAAGGGTTTGCAGCTCTGTAAGTCAAAAACAAGAACAAGCCAGAATGGGATAAGTACTTTCCGAATGGCACGTAAGAAAGTGTCTTAATTAACAAGGGAAAGAGTTAATCCCAATGATCTAACAATCGACCTGTTTTGTTACTTACTTCACGAACCATTGCAGAAGGAAGAGCGTGTTTGTGGATGTTAATCCAGTGACACTGTATTAGATGATAAAAGAGTACAAACGTTAACATAATATAATTCACACATTGCTGGGGTAAAAAATATCAAGAGGTTCACTTATTGTGTAGAAAAATAACTAAGCTACATGTAGTAGACTACTTGGTTAGGAAGAAAAATTAATTAGCGGGAACGATAAGTTAATGGAACTCTCCAGGCTTCTAAAGCGTCCTATTTTTCGTCTGACAGAAAAAAGTGTAGCCTCAGGCGCAGACGTTGTAGCGCTTCGGTTGTTTTTCAAATGAATGGCGAACGGTGGACCGCAGAGATGATCACGTGATCTGCTTTCTTCTCGCCGGGCGTTGCTGCTTTGACGAGAGGGTTACACATTTCGTGTTTGCCGTAAAAGTAAAACATCCCTTCTCGTTTGAGTGCCAAACACACAACGCTCGTCATGAAAAAAGGAGTTCGCGTGATCCTCTCTCCTGTCTGTCGTTTCCCGTTTATGTGAATCTGAACCTCTCTGTTCTCACATTAACGTCATTAGTGAGGCAGTGAAGGGAACTGGAAGCGCCAAAAGTCTGCACAGAAAGCTAGGAAAAGCGTGGCGGCAGCTCTGGTGACGCATAGAGCAGTTGTCACCGCACCGCACCGCACCGCACGGCACCGCACGGTACGTTGTTTTTATAGACAACACGGCACTGACACGGTCACGGTATGGCGCGGTACGTTTCTCAGTCATACGAAAACGCCTCTAGTCTACATGGTGAAAGTTGTTTCTATTGAAGGAAGTTCAACAGCAGTATCTCGGACCTCATAAAATCCTTCGAAACATTCCATAAAATGTCGACAATACCTTTTCAAGGACTCTCCATACGTTGCGATAGAAGTCTTCTGGAACTCTGTTTAGCGCTCCGTCAAGACATCGCCTGCGAACCCAATTTCCTACTTGGTGTTCTTCATCGTGAGCATGCTCGTCATGGCTTCCTGCTTCATCGGGAGGGGCTTCCATCTTATCGGGATGAAGATCAGGGTTGCCTATCTTGTCGTGTCAGCCCACGATGATCACTCAGACTCTGAACATTAAACAGGATAATAAAGAACATTTGTTGGAGAAAGTATATATAGGGAGAGGGTCATTCCTGTATGGCTAGTACGAAGGAAGGGTATGGCGTATCTGCAAAATCTTTTGTGAGATCGCTTGTACATACAAAAGCATTTGTGACGGGAAATTACTGCCCAGTCTCTTGGTGAATAGTGAATGCGCTCAGGAATTTATTTATACCCTAGAAAAGTCTAGCCAAACCATAAGTCTTCAGCGGTGACTACACATAACACTACATACATACATGCTTGGTCTTGCAGCTGATATATATTTAAGCAATATAAAACGCGCGCGCATGTCTCTGTACTGTGATATAAACACGATGGAAGATGTAGAGCAAGAGAAAAGCAAGATTAGGAACACGAGGCGTAGCCGAGTGTTTCTCTTGCTTTTCGAGTGCTCTACATCTTCCAGAGTGGTTATATCACAGTACAGAGACATAAGCGATCGTTTTATATTGCTTTTATAAAAAATTTTCCGACGTTTTTTGAGCGAGCCATGTCTCTGTCCTCTGATATAAACATGGTACCCAGCCAATCAGCGCGCGCGTTATATCTCAAATATTTTATAAATTGACACAATTGAAGCGCGCGTCTTTCAGCCAATCAGAGCGCACGCTTTGGGGTTGTTATTTTTCACATTATTGAGCGATTAGTCAATTAAGGCTTTACCATGCAATTATAATTACTTATATCGATCAACGTTTAGAAATCAGACGAAGATGCCGTGGAAGTGTATCAGAAGACACAATTTCACAAAGTACGATACAAGGCAGGACTTTGAGGATTAATTAATTACGATACAAGGCAGATCTTGAGGATTAATTAAAGACACTGTTCTGTTTAGTTTACTATAAGCCTGCCAATAGTACGTATCGTGGAGAGGTGTATTTGACCTACCAATTCTGGTATTGCTCTGGCAACGCCTATCTTCTGCAGATAAACATTTATATAAAAAGCTAAAAATGGTGTGAGGACGTGTGCGATATTGAAATCAATTTTAAATGTACAAAAACGTGTACACACAAAGACACGAAGAACGAAAGAAGATTGAAAGACGTTCCAGAGACTGGAGTCCAAGATAAGTTTATATATGGATAACCTTTCACGTGCTCGTTCTTAAGAAGAATGAAAAGCGACATGAAAAACTATGTGCACGTTCAGTTCCAGAATGAAAGACCGGGTGAATGTTCAGATCTATCCATGATTTGATCGCAGTGTCCACAAAAAAGGCGTGTTGAACTGAGAAAAGAAAATGACCTACCCGACTTATTTGCGAGATAACAGCCATTTTCTGCAGATAAACATTTGTACAAAAACTATCAGAAATACAACACTTGAATGCTCATCACCGCGTCCTCACTCAGCCTAACTATTCTCGCATCCTTTCGAGATTCTCCGTCATAAGTACTAAATAAACCATTCCAGCCTCTTGGGAACGAAGGCGAACCTGAACTGGTAAAGGCCAAGTTCCTTCACGGAACAGTAATGTCATTAATTTTCCTCTGGTCAACTTTCTTCCTATCGTTTACTATTCATACATTAACACACAAATTACATACATACATACATACATAATTATTGTAAACTCCCAGAAATGGGTTTTTCAGTTATAGGTCAATAATAAAATCTAATAATAAATACATTTACAATATAAAGATAAAAATTTATAAATAAAAAATATATATGATAAATTAATTAATTTAAAATTGAAAAAATTCAAAAAATTCAAAAAATTCAAAAAACATATATAGGGATGCTGATAAATCTTATATCCATTGCGCGTACACCCACCCCCCTAGTCGCGTTGTTGTGAGAAATCTAGGACCTACTACCCTGGAATCTGTCGCACAGACCTTACCGTTACCTTAGAAACCATAACATTGAGTGGAGTCGAGGGGGTCAAAAGGCAATTTAGTGAATAGTGTTAAACTGTGAATACCATATCAAGCCAACTAACACTAGCAGGATTGTACCTTGATAGCCTTGGAGAGTTTCTTCATGCCAACTCTTTTGGGGAGATCAATATTGATAATCGATGGCTGTTTTTCTGAAATGTTACGTATTGATCCTGAAAGTTTAAATATCTTTAAATTAAGAGTCGAACCTTTCATAATATTGCATAACTGCTGCAAACAAAATCTACAGCGTTCCTTATTGCACACATTATTTAGTTTAACGATTTTAGAGGATGAGATGAGCCAATTCTATATCATTTATCAATTGTACGGGGATTGTACGTGTAGTGTTTGCGTAGCAAACGTTTCTTTGAGGGGAATGGGGTTTAAAGGGGATTGGGTTTCCTGTGTTACGAAAACCGCCGTTTTTGGTTACACAGGAAACCCAACTCTCTCTCCCTTTCACCTCAAAGAAACGCTTGCTACGGAGGCTAAATAGACCATTTTACAGTTGCATCTTGTTCAACCACAGCCTCGACTGCATATAATATATTCTTTTCAATTGGTAACAGCTCGTGAATAGGCAAGAAATGAACACAACTGAACCAGGGAGGTGTAAATGAACAAAGATCGAAAGAATCGAAAGTACTTGCTTTGTTCAGTTACTTCTTCTTGTACATTCATTGCCTTTTCACTGGCTGTTACTAAACTCCAAAGAATATATTACGCACAGTCGAGGCTGTGGTTGACCAAGATGTAACTGTAAAATGGTCTATTCTAGCCGCTGGCGTAGTCATGGTAGCCCTGGCCTTCACTGACTCCTTCTAAAGCCTTCATATTATTGGGTGTTCTTACCATCAGTGATGCCAAATTCTTTTCCACTCAGGATATGATATAACAAGGTCTTCATCTCAAAGGGGCTCAGATTCATAAAATATTCAGCTGCATCTTCTCCTGTTTAACAAATACATACAGGTACATATACCTATTTCAAAAAAGGTTGTCGTATGAGAGGTCTTTAGCTTACGCGACTAGACCGAAAAGGAGTATGGGTAGTTGCAAAATTTTACTCTCTTCTTAGCATTGGTCTTGATTTTAGCATCAGCAAATGAAGCTCTTTGATGTATTAGGTCATGACAAGCTGAAGTTGAATTATGGTGTGGATATTTGTGTGGTTTTATATGCTTCCTTTCGGGTGAGTCGCGTAGGCTTTTGCCGACAACGTTTGTTGAAATGAAATAGGTGTATATTTGTGGGAAAGTAACCAGGTTCCATGATAATTGTAAAGTGTTTCTCTGGCTAAAAGATAAAGTTTCAAAAACTAAAATATCCATGCAGGGATAGGGATATTTCAGTTTTTGAAACTTTATCTTTTAACCACAGAAACACTTTACAATTAACATACAGGTACATATCGGATCATTCGAATGAGTGCCTTCCAATAAGCACACCCCTCCTTTCTACAGCATTTATTAGAAAAAGCTTCGCAACAGAAGCAAAAGCAACTGCTCTGAGTCTGCATATGTTGCTTCCACTTCTGTTGCTCGTAAAAACCATGCCTAAGGGCTAGTGAACGGCTATGGTCTTTTGTCTTTGTTATACGCAACATACGCAAACTCAGTAATGTACTGCTCTGAGTCTGCATATGTTGCTGCTTCTTCTGTTGCTCATGTAAACCATGCCTAAGGGCTAGTGAGCAACTAACGTCTTTTGACTCTTTGTCATTCATTACTTCTAAGTAACAAAAAAATGACCATCTATTCTTTCTCATCATCCTTCTACTAAATAACTTACTGGCAGACCTGGGGGACTCGGTTGTTCGAGGGCGATTAACGCTAATCCTGGATTAAAATGAATGGTTTTCTTTAGATTTAATCCTGGGTTAACGCTAATCATCTTTCGAACAACTGGGCCCTGCTTTGGTGTTAATTACCTGAACAATCAAGAGATCTAGCCAGCTCGGCAACCATAACCTCAATGATAAGTCCAACTCTCAACCTGAGCATTTCGGTGAATAACTTGGGATCTGATTTGACAAAGATACCAAGGTATACCAAAAGTTCCTGGAACAATGGGAAAAAATATTTCATTACTTTGGTTTCAAGATATATTGGCTGTTTTTAGTCCTTGTTGTTGTTGTTGTTGTTGTTGTTGTTGTTGTTGACTTGTTGTTGACGTCGTCGTTTCATAAAATGCTGACACGACTCCTTAACTATGATATTTTAGACGCTTGGGTAGCCCGCGTGTCACACCTTCACTTGGCACCCCTACCACTTTTGTAAGGGAGTCCCCCCCCCCCACCAGGGCATTGCTATACCTGTGTCAATACTCCAGTACTCATGTCTTCCCCAAACACTTGATAAATAATCTTTTTTAATTCACTAGAAGGCAGAGGTCTGTGAAAAGAATGAAAAATAAAGTGAATACCTTTACAAATTTCTTGAGTAAGAAAGCCTGCCACTGCAGCATCATGTGATTTTCCTTATTAATTAAGGCAACACAATGATGAACATGCATTGAAAAACCATTAATATTACCTAGTGATGACTTCTTCATGGCCATCCTGAGGAATGCCAATCGTGATCTGTTTCTGGTTTACCAATAGGTCTGTACAGCACTAAAATAATAAAACGAAATTAAAGAGTTATTACTGATACCTATATTTTTGCTTTAAAAAGAAAGTACAAATACTAGTGAGATGGGTAATAGTGAGCAATCTGCATCATTAGCTAAGTGGTCAATAAGTGGTTGGTAAGTGGTCGGTAAGTGGGGTGTACCATAGGAGTCCAATCACTACCTCTGCTAAGTCTTCAACTTCTTTCTGAAGCAATCCAGCAGTGTGTCTCACAAGAGACCAAGCCTTGTACTCACATGCCTAAACATAAGATGGTAGTGAGATATGATTTACAGAGTTTATAATTGAATGTTGCTGAAAGAATGGATATTGATCTAATTAGCAGCTACAGTGTACCTGTAATATCCCTTATAAAATAACCATCATATAACGCGCGCTCTCATTGGCTGAAGGACGCGTATACTGCAAACTCTAAATAGAACAGATTTCGTATGAGTGTGAAACGGACCGCGCCGTGTCGTGACCGTGTCAGTGCCGTGCTGTCTATAAAAAATTCCTGACGTAACCGCGCCGTGCTGTTTTCACAGTCACACGAAATCTACTCGCATACACCACGCGCGCGCACTTTTCGGATTTTTTGCCAGTGTAAATGAACACTGAATTTGCTGGAAAACGTTGTATTATATAAAAGAAATAGAAAACTTGCCCACTGTGCTGAGTGCAGATTTAAAGCACTTAGGGATTGATCAGAACACTTGATCAATCCCCGCGTGCTCTAAATCTGCACACAGCACGCGCGTGCGTTTTCTATTTATTCAATAAATCAACATAATAATAATTGTGAGAAAAAGAGTGAGGCAAGATAAACCAACAAATCTTTGGTCATTTACCAACAAACTACCACTGTCATTCTAGAGAAGAATGAGTCAAATTACCACAGACGGATCTTTCTATAGAGTCGTTTTACTCTACCATGGACAAAAATACAAATGAAAGGAAGGAATTCCCTAAAGCATACATTCCCTTGTTGAGTTTATTAAGAAAAGACACAAGGAACGAACACTGATTAGTGAAGACTGACAGATGGGTAATAGTGAACAATCTGCACTGTACAGTAAGTGGTCGGTAAGATAACGGTAAGTGGTCGATAAGTGGTCGGTAAGTGGTCAGTAAGGTAATGGTAAAATGTGGTTGGTAAGGTAATGGTTAGGTGATGGTTTCTAACACTTAAATTAGATTTGAATTATGTACAAATTTTTATATAAAGATAAGAAATAAAGACAATATTAATATCAACATATTGATGGAGGGGAATAATCATTGTAAATGCTTTAAAAATGATTTGGATTTTATAATGTATGATTGAAGGACAATACCTTTTCATACAGCTCCTCCAAAAGCTTTTCAACTGTAGTTCCATCCGCACCAAACAAGTGAGTATCAAAATTTGGACCCCTTCAAAAAAGACAAATAAGGATGGTTATTTCCAAATGAAATATTAATAAATTTTTAGTTGGTACTAATGCCTTCTTGACTGTGTGCCTTCTAATGGCACACAATTAAGAAGGCACACAATCTTATAATTATAATGCCTTTTTATATATCATAAAAGGAAGCAGGTAAAACTACACTTCATGATCAGGGTAACCTGCATGCATCCAAACTTAAACAAAAATCAGTCAGTATGCATGTAGTCTACTACTCTATGGAGAATGCAGGCTTTCAATTGAATACATACTAGTTATACAATGGTTTCAAGTGCAATACTGTGAAATACCCCACAAGTCATTTGTATTTTCTAGTAAACACACAAGCCTTAAGGCAAGTGTGTACATGGAGAAAATACAAGTGATGATTGGGATATAGTAGTTATACAATAGTTTAGAGTGGCATACTGTGGAATATCCCACAAGTCACTTGTATTTTCTAGTATTTTCAAAGAAAATACAAGTTTGAAAATACAAGTGACGAGTGGGAGGTCCACTGTCAGTATGCCACAAGAAACCATTGTATAACTATTTTATCCCATGCCAGAGAAAATACAGCAATTGCCACAATGTGTCATAGGAAGGATCAGTAGAATACTGCCAAATATACAACAGCTTTCCTGCTTTCTGATTGGCTGTATTTTCTATGGTGTGGGATAAATCCAAGTATGCTATAAGAAACCATTGTATAATTATTTATCCCACAGCCTGACTGTCAGGCTACTGTCCATCAACAGTTGAGCAATTGAAGGGTTCACTGTGAAAGTGACCTAAGTGACTTTTTGATGGATGTGCTGAGATTATTTTTTCAGCATAGAAAAGTTAATTATACCATTTTATACCATTGAAAAAATATAATCAAAAAGTCACTTAGGCCATTTTCACATGGAACCCTTCAATTGTCAGTCAACAGTCAGCTAACAGTAGATTGAGTATTCTATACTTTTACCCCCAGTTTCAGCGGGTACATTAATTACACAAGTCACAAGGAAAAGCCTGGTTTGAAAGTCTAACTAGATGACATACTTTTTCTTATAAAGGAAGTGCATGATGTCTGCTTGATCATACATATCTGATGACTCCTCTAACTCCTTTATGTATTGCTTTGTCTCTGAATCCACCAACATTGATAACCTCCTTGATCTTGCTGGTGACCATCCATTAGCTACTCTTTCTTCAAATGTTTCTTTTCTAGCTGTAAAAATGAAGAGAATTTTTTTGAAATGAAAAGAAATATTATTGATGAAATTAATAATACATACAAATTGTAGTACCATACACTGGTTTTAAGAAAGATCCTGAGACCCTTCAATTTTATTTGACAGCCGACTGTCAGGCAACAAAATACCAATGCCTAAGAACAATTATTTGGTATACAAAATAATTGTTACAATATTCTTTACTACAGTGTATTACCACACCAGTACAACCAGTGCATAAAATAAACCATGTGCATTTAGGAAGCTAAGCAATAGAAAGTGAACAAAATTTGATTATATTATTTAATAACAACCTTACAAAGCTAACAAAAGTAACCAGGGCCCATTTCTTGAAAGACCTGATAACCTAGAGGGCCAATTAATATATGGGGAAAATGTGCCCTAAAACCATAGAAATTGAAAATATAATGTACACTTCAAGAAACACCTATAAACTTCATCAAGTTAACAAACCCATAAAGTTACTGGAACTTTCAAGAAACATGACCCAGGGCAACAAAATATTTTACAAATCCTTCTGATAACGTTAGTTATTAGTGGGTGCATGGTTAGTCTTATAAAAGTCACTCATGATTCATGAAAAAACATAGAGAAAAATAAAATAAAATAAAATTTCATACCAGAATTCATCTTCATAGCATATCTAGAACTTATTTCCACAAGAAATACCCAAATATGAATACTGGGAAATTTGCCATGAGTAACTTTTTACAATCACAACATGCTGTATCTAAATGTGCATATACTATATAAATCAAACAGTACAGCTGTACATGCTGGTAACTAACTTCTAAATATGACATATCAGTTACCAATATTATTGATCACAACTAAATAGACAAAGTGAACTACTTGATAACAGTTGTTAAGATTAGGTTTTATGTTAAATTAGTCTACAACATATCAACAGTTTACAAACTAATCATAAAAATCATCAATTCTCCGACATTCAAATTATTCTTGTATTGAAAACATGCAAATAAATCTTGGATGATCACACACTCAATACCTGGTGAGACCTCATTCTCTGCATCAGATGATCTACGTGTAGATGACCAGTTGTATAAGTGAGCCCCTGTTTCCAATGTCAAATAGAATACTAAATGTATAAATGCATAATATGGATACTCAGCTTCATTTCTGGGCACCTTTGCTAGCCACTGACATGTGAGACAATTCTCATTTCAAAATACTTGGTGGGTAATCATTAAATCATCTTGATAAAAACAAACTCTACTCTCTTTAATAATAAATTAGCAATACAATCAGCATTTTGACTCGTAACGGTGTCTACTGCAGCAGCAGACTTGACACTATGTACAATATAAGATACAGTATAATCTCTGTTTGTAATGAATATTTTCTATGAAAAACAGTTGAAAAATTCTAGACAATACCAGAAATAAGTTTACATAAGTGTATTATGAAGTTAAAAATGACATCACTTGAGCTATATTTGCAAAAACATTTTAAGAAATTAAAATGTTTTTCTTTACAGCTACATCTTGCTTAAAGGGTAATGAAACTCTGACAACAAAATCAAGCACTGATCAAAAGTACAGCATCAAAAGTGCTGACCTAGTAGTACTCTAAGTACATTTTTTGTTTAAACTCAATCAATTTAATCATGTACATACAACCATGCACAATGCTGATCAACAGGATTGGCCTTTAAATAACCAAGCCCGCACATGTACATGTAGCAGTAATAATGACCATCTCCATATCAGCCATCAGCTGGCACTGCATCAAATTGCAACTTTTGATTTATGAGACCTATTGGTTCTATTGTGGCAATAACATATAAATAAAGTTTTCATTAATGTCATCGTCATCTCTTACTCTACTCCATTCAAATCCTTCACATATCCTCTGTTGTAAGTAGCGAAAAACACTGAAGAACTATTTACCTAAGTCAGTATAACATAGTAATAATTAACTAAAATACAACTTTAGAGTTTGTGTTTAGAGTTTGTTATTTTGATACCTGTCATAAAAGATTATATTCTAATCAACAATAGTCATAAATTCATAAACTTACATGGTGAGCCCATGACCAAATTGTCCCTGTCACAATAAATAGAAATACTTCTGCTTCTCTTGACTGACCCAGATGCATCAGATACCTTTCCTTCTGGTGTTGATCTGGTAAAGGAAGAGGTCTAAAAAACAAAACCAATAATTTTAAATCACCTTTAGCACTTCATTGTTTTTAAATCAATTTTAATTACAGTAATATTGATGTTAAGTTACTGCCTATATTATTGGGAAAATTATGTTTCCAAGAGGTTTTGCAATTGAAGGAGACAATTAATTTTTAAATATGAAAAAATTAATACAGTACAATATACCCAAATACAGCAACAAAATTTTATTAATCATAAACAAGCAAATTGGGATTTTTCAAAGATCTAAAAAATAAATATAAATGCCTTCACTAAATTCTTAAACAGCTACAACATGCTGTTTCTTTCTTTTTTATCAATTCTGACCAATACATGGACCAAGAAACTCTAGAGCAGTTATATTATTTTATCAATATTTTTTTATCAATATTTTATAAATTTCTGCTTACTCTTTCTCTAGATATGGAATCAGATCTTCTAAGGTAGTCCTTTGATACTGAGGACCTTCTGCGTAAACTTCTAATATCTAAAATGACATCACCATATATCAAAATGATATTTTACCATAATCATAACTGATTCAAATTGACAATAATGATAAGACCAAGTGACTATAGCCTGCATCACATCTGGAAAAAGCTCTTGTTTAGTCCCCCTACATAACTGCAATTACACAAATTATGTTCTAACTTCTTTCTGGTTTTGGAAAGAAGATTGCGATTGACTAAAATAATCCTGCTTGCCATTGCTCGTCATGTTGGCATGATCGAAAGAACATCTAATAAGAAATTGCATTAGAATGATCTTCACAATTTACCAAATCAAGAGCATCTTTTTCAAAACCAGAAAGACAATAAATTGGTGTTCCAGATCACAATATTTGTTGCTGTTACACACACCCACAGACTGGATATAACACAGGTTAAGTAACAACAATATATTATTTCATTGATTCAGTATCAAGGGGTTGTTAATTGATTTAGTTTACAGGATATAATTAAGCAACATAAAACACGTGCGCATGTCTCTGTACTGTGATATAAACACGATGGAAGATGTAGAGCAAGAGAAAAGCAAGATTAGGAACACGAGGCATTAAGCCGAGTGTTTCTCTTGCTTTTCGAGTGCTCTACATCTTCCATCGTGTTTATACATGTATCCAAGTACAGAGACATAAGCGATCGTTTTATATTGCTTTTATAAAATATTTTTGACGTTTTTTGAGCGAGCCATGTCTCTGTCTTCTGATATAAACATGGTAGCCAGCCAATCAGCACGCGCGTTATATCTCAAATATTTTATAAATCAGTATATACACAAGTAAAAAATAATGTCAATTCCCAGCTCAGGTCAAACATGGGTCTTCCCAGCTGGGTCTAACCAGGGAATTCCTGGGAATCTGTTCTATTATTACAAGTTTGGGTATTACAGATTTTTCAAGTAAAATATAACAGATTCCCAGTTGAGACCCAGGGAAATCCCAAGTTGGGAATTGGCATTTTTTCCTGTGATAAGGCAAACATTACCACTATCTCCGTATTCTCTGGCAAAGTGAAGAGTTGTGACACATGATGTACTGAGAAAATCAGACACATATCCAAGACGCACCCTGTAAATTAATATTGATACCTCTGTGACATCTGATTAGCCTGGTACCATTCATTTGTGTTTCAGAAACATTTGTATGGAATTCTTAATCACTAAGCTTCCATCTAGTGGAACCAACCAGCCAGAACAGCTAGTTCTTAAATGGTACATGTCAATTCCTAGCTCTGGCTGGAATCAGTCTTAAGAAATCAGGCCGTTCCAGCCAGTTGGTTCGACTAAATGGAAAACACCCTAAATTTGTGCCAATGAGTTTTTGTATGGTTGCTCTTGGACTGCCTTTCTCTTCTTGTATCTGGAAATGAGTCACAGTGTCTATTCCTGTTGTCTTGAGGCACAAATGGTTAGGGTTAGGGCGAGGACTGCATTTGATTTTGATTCAACAAATGATATATATATCAGTACCTACCTTACTCCAGAGAGGTATCCACCTTTTAGCTTTATTATTAGTTTAGCAATACATGACATCGCTGAGTCTTCTACAAAATAACCAGAAAAAAAAACCCTCAGCTATAATATATTCCAACATTTTTTGTAAAAGCTGTACTAGTACCACTATAAGTAGACTGGAAGTAGACTGACAGTTGGGTATCATGCTGACTGATAGCCAACCATCATAACATCAAGCACTGGACATTATAATGGCAATCATTAGATAATATTAGCTGGCATTCAAAGATGTTTGGCCATTCACCATGTTTGAAATGAGAGGGAACCTGAAGCCCACTTCTACAAAGACCTGACAACATTATAGGCTCAGTAACTTAATTTCCCGATAAAGTTTATGGGTGTTTCTGAAAGGGCACTTTTTCTTGCTTTCATAAAGTTCCTATTTGGATAGTTTTAAGTGGTGACTTCAGTTGCTCATCCTTAGGTACACCACAAATACTCACCCATCATTGAATTTCTTATAAGCAATGTCAGAGTTGGTCTTCCAAGAAGCACCCAATTGGCTCCAAGGTATCCCACTAGAGACTTGAGTCTGTCAGCCAAAAACTCATTGTCCAAACATAAATAGAATTGGTGATAGTCTAAAAACTGGAAAGGCATTGCAAATTATTTTCAGTAAGAGGGTAAAATAATGCAATGCAAGGCTGATTTAGCAAATTTGATGCAATGTGAGATCAGGATATAGGATGACAAATACATTCATTTGTTGTGTGACTACTGTGATGATCTCGTGACACATTTGCTATTTCAGCATTGTATCATAATGTGTTAGGATTCGCAATAGAACTTTTGAACGGGCAGCAGAAATGTATGGAGGAACCTATTATTATATTATACCTGTGGAGTAAATGCAAAGAGTCTACTTCCCATTCTATACAATGTACTTGATGCTAGAGCTCCAATGTTGTAGATTGGCCTATAATAGCACAAATTTGTTAACAACAATTTTGACAAGTCAAGATAATCCTAAGAAATTAGTACGTTTATGATTAAAAACCCCAACTTTTAGCAACAGTGGAACATCAATATGTAATGAGCTTGTTCACAGGCAACACAACAACTGATGATGACCAAAAGTGAAGTGCTTGTTGCCAGCAAAGTGAAGGCCAAAGATGCAGCCAGGAAAAGGGAGAAATTCAACAACAAAGGCAACTGGGTTGAGATCATACAACTAAAGTCAATCTAATGTTGACAACTTCTGAATATTAATTCTTCTTGACCATAGTGAAATTGTGCAAAAATAACTGTATTTGTACATGTTAAAAATTTAATTTGCTGTTATTCAGATATATTGTGTGAAGTCTACCCACCTTCCTGTCAAATTGAGATGACTACATATTCCTAGGAATAAAAAAGAATACAAACCTAGTAAGTTACTGTGGTAACTATACAACAAACCTATAAATAAACTATGAATAAATAATAAATAGGAATTCATTTCAGCTAAATAAAAGAGCTTTGCAATTGAAGGGCTCCCTATGAAAATGGCCTAAGTGACTTTTTTGATGATTTTTTTCAATGGTATAAAATGATATCAATTAACTTTCCTGTGCCAAAAAATCAATGTCCAGACATCCATCAAAAAGTCACTTAGGTCATTTTCACAGTTAACCCTTCAATTTATCTAATATACAAAGGTCAGAGTTGAGGTCTTACCTAACTGTTGATATATCATTCCCAATACACTTGCAGGGAGAACTTCAATAGTGTCGACATGACTGATAAGTTGAACGGGTACGTCTAGTCCATAAAGCAACTGTTTCACAGCTTGATCTTCTGCTAACAAGGCAACTGTCAACAGAAAACAACAAGGTTCTTGTTCATTCTCCAGTTTTTCCTCTCTCAGTACAAATGAACTAGTGTCAATCTAAGCTGTGCTCCGTGATCAGACATGGGTTGTATGGTGGTTACATGTGAGTGTATGTAAATGTGTAACTGTCTCACAGTGAAAGTGCCTTTGTATACCTTTGACTCAATCACTCATAATTCAGCCCTTGTACTTCAAGGAAGGGCAGTGAGCTACCCCAAATTTATTCAATAATTATTTATTTATGTATTGGACTTAATAATGAAACCTGAAGCCACTGAAATTTTATATCATCAACTAACATTGTCTATTTCTCATTTCTCATCTCATGTACTATAATGCTTTCAGTGATTGCAATTTATTACTCTTTTGTTTCTTTTTGTATGACTGAACACTATGTGGCATAAACAACCTTAAGTACCAATGATGGTAATATCAGGTCTTAATGCCATATATCAGAACAACTAAGGATCCCTGCCGTGACCACACCTATGCTGCATGGCAGGTGGTTTCTCAGAGTCACATGAAATCTGTTCAATATTGACTGAATCGAAATATGGTGTCCAATTTGAACCTGCCTTGCTTCTGGACTGACTAGCCTCATGTTCACGTAGAAACACAAAGGTGTTTTTCACATGAATGAGAGGCTAGTCAGTCAAAAATAATAGTTATTCAAATATTATTGGTTGCCATATTTCAATTCAGTGTATAATGTTTGGTACAATTCACCAGTTGGCTCCTAGCCGTCATGTGGAGTACTTCATGTTATGGTCATGAAATTATTTGAACATTGTCACAGAAATGTCATATAAATGTTCAAACTTTTCCATAATTTATCTCCTTGATATAACTTGATTTACAGCTGTTTCATTCAATGTTATTAGAATATAGTTCTAACCTTAATTTGAAATAGTGTTTCAACAATTCTTTAGATAACTAAATGATCAAGTCAAGCAGGCCAAGTCTGTACATTTGTACAACAATTCAGTGACAATGTCTGAACAATTTCGTGATGAAAACATGAAATACTCCATTTCATTGTATTAGAACAATGAACTTCCCTCTAAAATCACAAGCTTCCTACCTTGTACAACTACATCAGGACGATTCTCAGTTGAGTGTCTTCTGTTAAGAGGATCTAACTCACCAAGGGCTATGAATTTCTGAATTAGCAAAAAAGTTGAAATATTATCAGTTCTCCATTGTTTTAATGGTATAATCCTCTGTAGGATGATACTGATAATATCATACACTGAAGCACAAGAATCCAACGTTATTATTAAGGATTAAACCAACATTTTTTACCACATTTCTTTTTACATTTCTTACCTCTTGTAATAAACGTGAAACTATATACAAAGACTGAGACCACATATGAGGAGCAAACTCCCCTCTTTCCCTTACAACACTATGGGGATTGGATTTTTCCTCTGCAACCTAATAAAATAACATGCAAACAAGTTAATATCACACAACTTTTGCATGGCTGCAGACACCTTCCTAGAAACAACAAACACTGCATTATTGGAGATGCTACCAAAATCTCAACTGCAGTTTAAAAATGTTATAAAGATTTTAAAGCTCTTCATTTTTTTATGGTTGCCACAACAATCCAATCGCAAAATTCCCTGACTTTTCCCTGACTAAAGTATACTTTTCCCTGACCCACTAATTCAGATTCTCTATATTTTTCAGAAAGGGGATATAAAACATACCCTAACAGCTTGGAGGGACCAATTACATTTTTTTTAAATTTATCTCTAAAAATGAAGAAAGGGCAAAATATAGTAAACTAATAATATGCCCTTTAAAATGATAATAATGATGACAGTATTAATATATATATATACATACACACACATAAATTATATCTAAATTACAAGTTTGCAAAATTAAGGTTTTCACACACAAAAAGGTATCTAAATATAATTAAGTTACAACACTAAATGCAAAAGTATTTATATATTTCGAGATAATAGAAATAGGATAGAGAAGAGGATTGCTGTGGATCAGTTATAATTACATTTTCAAATATTGTGTGAACAATAAATTCCCTGACTTTTCCCTGACTTTTTCTGAAAATTTATTTTATCCTGACTGAAAGTAGAATTCCCTGACTTTTCCCTGACCTTGAAAAAAAAATTTTTTTCCTGACTTTTCCCTGACCTGTGGCAACCATGTCTTACTATTGTGAATACCAAATCATGGTCACACAGAGTAGCAAGTGGAGTACCAATTACATATCACACAGGAAATTTTGGCACAATCACATATTATGCAGCAATGCAACCATGCTGATACTTTTTATAAAATTGCAAATCTTGCATTATGTGTGGGTTAATTCACAGATCATGACCTACATGTATTTTTGGCCCAAACCACAAAAGAATCAAAACCCCTAGGTTGCCCTGGTCACAAGTTAGAATACAGGGACCATGGAGACAGGGGAGCTAGGGGACTATAGCCCCCCACTTTCTTCACTACCTAGTCAAATGTTCTGTTTGAAAACTTTTTGACTGGGCAGTCTACTTTATTTGTAAATGCTAGCCCCCTACTTTTCAAGGTGCTTTACATATCTGCACATATATCTGCATCACAAAATCATGGGCAGATCCAGGATTATCTTTAGGAGGGGTGCACCATCATATAAATTGAAAACTGATGAGAGGATATTTTGGAAAAATATTTAGAAAAAAGGGCTCAAAGTTGTCTCAGGAGGGGGTGCGCACCCCCAGCACCCCTCCCCTAAATTAAATCTGCCCCTGCAAAATATTACTTAAGAGAACTGCAAATTTTTAAAGAGAATTATAAAATAAGTTGATTATGAATTACCTTATCTTTGGGCACATAAAAGAGTTCTGGTACAAGAACAAGTCCATTTTCATCCTTGATTATTAATTCTTCTAACAAACTCTGATACCTCTTGGCCTGAAGAAAAAACACAGAAGTTTCTAAATGTTGAGTAGCATTTATTATACTTGTTTCCAGAGTGGTTGTATTTTTGTAACCATGAAAACAAAGAGTAAAAATACTTTTTTATATGTGACATTAGAGAACATTTTCTGCCATAGAAAATGTATAAAGAGGCACTTGATGTATATCAATGTACAGTACATTTATAAACATACTAAATGCTGCTTTAAGCTGTCACATATATCTTAGAATTAAGCAGTAAGCATATCAACCTGGCAACAGACACTTTAAATAGTGTAGTACAAGGAAACTTAAAGAAACTGATGAGGTAATAAATTTCATTACTACAATCCAATCTTTCCTAACATATTTGGCTTTACAATAAATTGTTTCACCAAAAATGATTAAATGATTATTTTACAGTCATATATTGTGGGCCTCAAAGCCTCGATTTTAAACAAAAAGCAGACTGTCTCAGCACTTCAAAAAAAAAAAAATGTAAAAAGGTTCCCCAGGCTTGCAAAAAAATGTCTTGTCTAGGGTCTCATAGTGTCTTGTCTTGACCATTCAACAACCCTAAATTTGATTTTGTTTTTAATCACAGAAATCATCTTGGAAACTCGAAGAAAAAGCAGATTATTTTTATTTGGAATATATTTATACAAAAAAAATACCATCCACCACAAATTGTAGTTTCTAATTATATAAATTTAGCTAGATCTGCTGCATCTACTGCATATATGATTGAATACAATCAATAATATGAAAAGCAGTTCACATAATCAATTATTTATAGCAGGAGTGATATTTTTGTATGTGTGTATTCTGTACTTACAAAATGAAATTACTTTTGAAATGTCAAGAGTAACATGTTGAATTAACTTTTATGAATTTAAGTAATGCAGCTAGAATAGCTCAATAATGAAAAACGTTTTTGCACTCTACAAATCTGAAATTTAAAGATCCTATAATCAATTTAAAAATTTTAAATTTTAAAATAATTTTAAAGGTCAAAATGTATAAGAAATAACTGTTTAAATTTAGAATTAAATAAAAGCACTTATGTTGTAACTATTTATATGTAGCTTCCTTGCAAACCAATTTGACAAAAATAATGTCTATTAGGTTAGCTCTACAATATGACCTGAAATATGTTGCTTGTATTATATTTAAAACCTAGAGGTACTGAGAATGTATAAATTTGATAAACAAGGGTGGCAGGAAAAGGGAAAAATAACTAACAAAAATTTTCAATATAAAATATGCATATCAGGAGAAAATCAATTTGACAAAATGTCATTCTAGGTTAGCTCTATGGCAACCGGAAATATACATATATTATCTTTATGGCAACCAGAAATATACATGTATAATCTTTAAAACCTAGAAGTGCAAAGAGTATATTTGATGACAAGTATGACACATAAAGGGAAAAAATAAGTAGTAAAAATTTTGACTATAAAATATGCATATTGGGAGAAAATCAGAGGATTATGTTCCGGAAAAATTTAATTGTTTTTCTTTTTTTTTACATTTGTTTAATATTCTTATAGTACCTAATAGTTGTAATGGACAAAAATTTGTAATACAAACAAAATGCTAGACAATATTTTGAAATGTTTAAAAGTACCTGTTAAAATGGATAAATAATTCTATGGACTCCAATTAATCCGTCTAAATACTGCATTCTTAAAGTAATTACTATACCACTCTCATTCTACTAAAATAAACAGTGTTTAATTAAATTGGGACAAAAGTGGTTTAGAATTTCAGCACAACAATGGCTAAGGCAAAGGAGCTTTTCATTGTTAGACTAAATAACTACAACAGATCAAGATACGTTTGTAATTGAGTTCAGTGTACTTAATATGCAGTCTTTTACAATAACCACTTGTTTAACACTTGAGGTCTACATTCATGAATATTGATGGCTTCACATACCAGCAATGCTAAGCAATATCAAGATTAGGCCTCAAGTTAATACTACAGTACAGAAGGAGCACATTTCTTAGAGTTCACTACTATGCCTCCGATCAAGAACAACAGATCAGAATAGTTGCCAATGAATAACAATAATCATAATACACAAGACAAAATGATTCAGGTGTCACTGCCAGTTCTAGAAGGTTCAACAAATGGACATATAACTGTCAGCTCCATAACCCCAGCACACTTTTCAATATTTCAACTCAATAAGCTTGAAGACATTTTTGGGTATCAAAAATGGCCAGACAAGTCAAGAGTGAGTGTTATTGCAATGGAATGTAATTTGAACGAAAAGGATGTACAGGTTTGTAATATAATACTTAATGGTATACAGTAGTCAGAGAATTTGATTAGGAACATAATAGATGACCCAGAAACAATTTGACAGCTTTAAATTGCAACAACAGAAACACTTTGATGAACACCACAGCTAATAATTTTGCTTTCTGTTGTGATAACTAAGAATCAGGCAATATAGTAGTCTATATCTGATGCTGAATTGCATGTTCTTCCTAACAAGTATTCATTGATGAGTTCGTATTGTTGATCAATAAATTATTACAGGATTCAATTACAACAAAAATGCATTTAATGGATACAACTTAAAGATTTTGTTTGAAATTTTCTTTTAGTAGACTCAGTGAAGTTGGCATCATGTATATTCAGTGTTATGGAACCTTGATCATTCTATATACAAACTATTAATGCTCATATTCTCCCTTTTAATTAACAGAACTGGTTTTTTGCCAGAAGAGTGGAATGGATGAGAAGGACTATGGAATCAATGATGAAAACTAAAAGCAAAGAATCATGACAAATAATGTATTCAAGATTAACCCTAGCTAGATGTATTGAACTACATATTTCAACTGGATAATCCACTTTGTAAATAATTTGAAGTGTGTACATAAAGTTCTATATACTGTCAGATGAGCACAGTTTTCACTATTTGCATAAACAACATTTAATTCCTGGTAGAATGAAATCAACCATGACCACAAATTCACTCATTAGGAAGAAAACTTTCATCAAAATCTTTGTTGCTCAAATTATTATAAGGGTGAAAAATTGTCCAATGTAGAGTATCAGGAATTACAGTCACAGCTCCCATAAGTGGACACCCTCTGGAAACTCAATAGCTGCCTGTAAATAGAGCTCTTTTAGCAGGCACTAGTTGACAATGAGTTCTGCAGCCACTTGTGAGATTGTTTGCTGTTTAAAATCATTGAATATGTTTTATTGCTATGATTGATTGAATTATCTGAACACAAAAATCATTTCAAAACAAAATACTTGTTTAAAATTTTGCATCCGCTTATAAGAATTGAGTGGGAGTGGAAATGGAGTTTTGGAAAGGTGTGCTTAAGTGGAGCTTTCCGCTTATGAGGAGTGTCTGTAAGCGAGCTTCAGCTGTATATAATTGCATGCCCCTTCCTAGGCCTGCATGACTGCTCAAAGGTGAACTTCAATTCACAAAATCAGATATCACGGCAATTGTCATATACAATGGGGGTTATCAAAGAGATGTTTAGCTTCACATTAATCTATCATTTACTTTAGGCCATAAGTTAATTTATTATGTATATACGAAAGTTGACTTTTATGTTATCCTAGCAAATTATAACTATACAGACTTCTTTTATAAACTAACTTGTATACCATTACTATTCTACTTTGTAATTAATAATTTATTATATTAATCAAAACCAAAATTTGTTATAAATTATTATCTAATAATATTATTTGTATGATTCATAAATTGTACCTGTGATTGTAAATCACTCAAAAACATCTTGTATTTCATTTATAATCAAAATCAATTAAGTATTGTGTATTTATTAATCTTAAACAAAAAATGGAATGTTACATCTTATATCTTTGACATAATTAAATAAACAGACCACAAATTGCTTCCAGTTCTTATCATAATAAGTACATGTAATAGACAAGATTGTACTATGTCTATGTTGAATCAGTACTGCATGATGAGTCCACTGGGCTATTATAAAGTAAATTGGCAACAATATATAAAATTATCATATGACCCATTAATTTCCCGGCTCGCATGCTCTTAATAAATCCTTTGGAAAAAGTGATGTGATCAGGACCAGACGGCTTTGCCTAAGCACACCATCAAAAAAACATTATTACGGCCCTGCTCATTTCTGCGCACTATATCTATATTTGTATTACAGAGATTTTAAGCACTTTTTATAGCAGAAAAATCAGGTCATATGATAAAATGCTTATTGACTGAGTTAGGGTGGTCTGGACCTAAAAATATTTGGTTCTTGGTCATTTGTACAGACCTTGCTGCACTAACTTTGAGCCAAAGATTTTCCCATCCGGCCCTCCCACCCAGTCAATAAATACATAGTAATGCCAATGATAAAGATACTATCTTTAAGATGGAGCATGATACTTAAACAGATGGAGCACAAGGGTTGGTACAAGTTTAAACACTTACTAGATAATAAAACAGTTTTTGTATGAGTGGGAAACTTACTGTGCTATACCGTGACTGTCCAATACCATTATGTCTATAAGAACATTATTTTGAAATTCCTGTTGCAACTGTACCTTGCAATAACTGTGCCACTTTCCCAGTCATACAAAAAACATTCTATCACAGGGTTAGATTGCAGCAGTGAAGAAAACATGTCATGCAAAAGGACAAATAAGCACTATATGACATGACAGTGAAAAGTTATGAGCTGTTCAAGAGAGCAGAAGCTAGTGACTTACATGTAGGCGATGATTAGGTATGGCTTTCACAAGTGACAGAATCAAAAGAGAAAGCAAAGACTGAGACTCCATGGTTCATTTTTCATCAAAGTGCAAAAACAACAATGGACAGTGCATTGCTGAGTCTGTATAGTTTGCTTCCACTTTTACTTATGTCACTTATGAAAGCCAAGCCCTACAGCATCCCTAGCCAGAACTATCAAGTTTGATCCCCAGTGACCTTACCCACATTCTGATTTCTTTTCAATCCATGCTTTACATGTAAATAATCATAAAATGAGGCACTGACAATAGTATTCAAAACTTGTCATGCATGAGATTGCTGTGCAATATTTTGTTTTACCTGTTCTGGGCGATTTAAATAAAGTCCATCTAAGATTAAATAACAATAAAATAATGGCCATTCACACTCCAGATGCTGGAAAATCTCAAGCTCTGCTGGCTCATAATGCAATCGATAGGGATCCTATAAAAACAAAATTTTACAAACATTTGAATTGTCCATTAATAACACAGGGATTTTTAATATCTACAGAGAGAGAGAGAGAGAGAGAGAGAGAGAGAGAGAGAGAGAGAGAGAGAGAGAGAGATGGTGGGTTTAAAATATTGGTCACTTCCAGTGACCTGTGATCAGTTAACCAGTGACAAGAATTTAGGCCCACTAAGAGACAGTATCAGGGACGACTTTGTATTTTTGGTGTATCCAAATCCTTCATGGAGTAATGGACGAGGACACAGACTTAGAAGCAAGAGGTCTAGGGTTCAATTCTCCATGTTGGAGGTAAGAAAATAGAAAAATGTTAATTGATTTAGGTAGAAAGAAAGATAACAGGTAGAATAGAGAAAAAGAAGTGGGACAATGAAGAGAAGGAAATAGAAAAGGTGATGAGAAGGGATGAGAAAAATGGTAGAGGGTAAATTCAGTTTAACCTTGGTCAAATTAAAAATGACCTGAAATCAAATTTGACCAGTAACATAATATACACCTAGCCAGACACAGATATTACTGAGCCATGGACTAAATTTTCTTTATAGGCTGAGAATGAAAAGGAAATTGGGCAAAGCCTCATTCATGACTAACCAATTTACCCATCACCAATCATATGCTTGATATGCATGCATATATCATAAAATGTGAAATGCTGGCAGGCCAGACAAGAAAAACCTGGTCAGCAGTGAGAGATAATAGGTAACAAAAAATTACAAAATCTGACATACTTCAACAGGTGTTTTGTAGCCATCTCTCAGAAAACGGCACAAACCATATTTACCCTGAAATATGAACCAGATCAAGGTTCAATTAAATTTTATAACAATTTAAATTTTTGTTTTTTCAATTTTTTTAGGAAACATTTCAAACTCAGGGTGCACCCTATCTACAGGTGTGGCTTGTATGCACTATTTACCTGAAGTTGATCAATAATTTCATCTCTTGTTTCATCAACTATATCTTTGTCTTCTACGGCAAAGGCTGGAAAGCTTATAACACTTAACAAGGATGCTGCTATTTCCTGTAACAGATATCAAACACATCTATTAGATAGAATAGTGGGTAGGAAAGCTTATAACACCACACCACCTCCTACTTCCTCCTACCTAAACAACTAATCAAATGCTATTTACATGCAGAGTTTCTCTATATACTTATAAAATTTCATCTTCTTCAGAATTTCAAAATGTATTGACCACAATCAGGCATCATTTTACTGAGTACATAATAATCAAATATATTACCTTCGAATTTGATTCTCTTGGTAACATAGACTGAAGAATAGCCTGTAACATAATGACATACAAAAGTCATATAAATGGGGTTTTCTATAGCAACATCCAAATATTAATTATTATATAATGATATTGGTATATCATGCATGCTCTAATTGGTCGAGAACAATGTGATTATACGGTACACACATATAGATGACCTTCTTGAATCTTATACACACTCTGATTGGTTGAAATATTTCAATGAATATCATATAAAACAAATAGATTCCATCATTCTAACATTATAAAAGAATAGATTCCATCATTTTATAGATTCTAACAGATGCATAGAAGACATCAAAATGTGGTAAGAATAACCATCACACCACTCAACTTCCTCTTGTAACACACTTTTTGTTCTCGCCACATTTTGACATCGGCTGTGCATCCATTAGAGAACAGATGCACAAAAATGAAAGGGGAATCTTATTTGTTAAGCCCATAAAATTATACATCACAAATACATCATTGGTTTAACAAACCTTGCATTTTTGTATATCATCTGGTAAAACATGAATAACTGATGACTGGCTTCCTTCTGGTCCAAAAAGATCTAGACCATTTAAAGATTCTAGTGCAGCCTATTACAATAACATACAGGTAAATGTAAGTTTGGATTAAAGGTACAAAGTTTCAACGATACTTTAATCTTGATTGAATGTGTTTTTTCTGTTATGAAACTGTAGTAATTTTTCCAGTTGATAAGCCTTTGGTATTATGTCCAAACTATAATTTTATTAGCTGTCTTATCAAAACAGCTTCATTGGATCTTTCTTCTGGTAATGGAAAAGTTTGTTGTTGTTGTTGTTGTGGTTTGTTGTTGTTGTTGTTTGCTTCGTTCTATTGTGCTCACATGGAATCTTTTGTTTGTCAATGATCTCAACTGTTTCAGGTACACACAAAAAAACACGAAAAATTGTTGAAACTGGTTAATGTGTTTGTTAGAGAAGTACATTTACTGTCATCTCTGAGTGAAAATGAACTCATATAAAATCAGCTGTATGAATAAATATTCTTGTGTACCTTGGCAAGTCCAATGGAACTGGCATTCAATTCAGGCAACCCATGATTAAGCTTGTCACCCCTTTCCCAGATACCATAATCCTAAAAAAGGAAAATTAGGTACTTAAATTGAGCATGAATGTATGTTGACAAATATTAGCTGTAATGACGAATAATACTTACAGGTATAGAATAAGTTTTTTCAATGTAAAAGACCAGATTTTGTATAAATGCTACTTCATCTACAGTGAAAATAAGCTGGATACCTTTTTTAAATACAGGAAAAGAAAGAAAATAGCAAAGCAAACAATGAGTAATGAGCTACATGATTTGTGTTCAGCAATCCTCCCTGGACTTCCTGGTTGAATGGTACTGACTTTCCTTGACACGTAAAAGTTTTTCCCCCTCTCAGCTGTTTATTTTTGGGCTAATTAACATTTAGACCCATAGTCCTAATGGGCTATATGACCTGTGGCCATGAGGGTGAGAGGTCTAATTGTTTTAATATCCACCAGCTTGTAAGTCAAATTTAAAATAAGAAAATGATAATAATGATAATGATAACAATGACAAATCGTGATTAGCTATCATAATGATAGCGATTTGTCATTGTTATCATTATCATTATTATCATTTTCTTATTTTAAATTTGACTTACAAGCTGGTGGATATTAAAACAATTTTTTATAACCAGCACTTTTCTCAACCACAAACCAGTGCTTTTCTAAACAAATATCCACTTTTCTTTTTTACTTTTTATCCCCCTAGTACAGTAGCCAATTGGAATGCAAGATTTGTGATAGACCGCAAGTTAGTGGATACTAACATTGATTATACCCAGAATTAGTGTTGTACATGGTTATAGTAATGTTGTAATATGCAAATATATGGAGCAAAGAAATTGAATTGTCAATATGATCATCACCTGAAGCAGTCATTTGAGCCAACATAAGAAGGTAAAGAGAGGTAGCATCAATTTGAAGATGACCCCAGGCATGATCACTCACACATGTTCCACCAGTTGCTATGAGAATATGTAAATAATAGATACAATTAGCTGATATAGTAACCATGATTACAAGGCTTAAAATATTTGGCATGATGTAGTCTAGACATCAGGTAAGGAGCAAGGATGGCACTTGGTTAGTATGTGGCCTTCAGTGTGAGAGGTCTAGAGTTCGATCCCCAGCCAGACCTCACATCCTTGTTTGGACTTGTTTCCAATCTGTGTAGCTTTAATTAGCTTCAAATACCCTTAAAACAGAGCACTGATGGAGAGCGGGAAGTAAAATGAGTGCACCGTTGGCCTCAGGTTTGTCAGTTGAATTACTGTTACCAGTTATAGAATGATGTTAAATATGGTTGCTTTACTTTACTTTAGATAACTTTAAGGGGTTTTAGCCCAAGACATCAGACTGATTCCATAAGTCACAGTTTTTGCTCATTTGTATTATTAGATCACCCAACTACATGTGAGTGACCACCACAGGAAGCCCAAGGAGTGAACAAACTGACTTATGGAATCAGTCTACAGACTGCCAAGACTTGAATAAAATACATACACATATCATATTTAGCATGAAGAGCATCTGTTCTTGACTGAGAGGTCTTAAATCTCTCTACTTTATCAGCCTAGCAAAAGAAATGGAAACATTTAACTATATGAACCACATATCAGCAGCAATTTTTGAATAATATCAAGTTGGTCCTGGTTTCTAGACAGCTTTGTTCTAGTTAACAAACCCAGAAGAAAATCCAATAATTTTTTATCCTTTATCAAGACCAATACAGAGTAGGCTTTTTTATTATACATGGTACTCACTTGCCGCATCATGGATGATAACAACCCTCTCATACACTTGACAACAGCCTATTAGAAATGATATAAATACTTATTTGAGTTATAAGTACATATATATTCACGTAACTTCTTATAATTGGTAGATATGTATTATTGCATATTATTCAAAAAACATTTGAACCTCTATATCCTCGTTTGTAGGCATCAGGTTACAGTGCTCATCAATATTTATCAAACACCTTAATGTACAAACACCCCCTCACCCTTACCCAATATTGGCCTACAAGTTGGAACACAAGCTATTCAACTTTGAAAAAGGAGATGAGGGTATTTAACAATAAGTAAAGTAAAAGCTCTATATTCTATACTTGATCAATAGTTCCTTCAGCGTGAGGATAGTCTCCCTGGAAGCCTATGGTTTGCTCTTTATTCCCCCCCCCCCCCTTCTCCTTGAATGTCTTGAATGTCTTACCTGTGTTAACTCATAGGCCTTTGCACGATCTTCATCCATATCAGCATTCTTGCGATAAGGCAAGTGCAAGGGCCCAGACTGCAAGAATAGCTATAGACATTATCACGTACCCATGCATGTTTAGGGGATTCACCTGACTGGTGGTCTTTGCTATTCCATTTTATTCTTGGTGGAAGAAGACCTGTCACAGGGTCCTATTAATGTATCCAAGAAAAAGATCATTGAATTGATTGGTATACTTTTGAAATACTGGTACTGTGCAGCAATAGGTCTGGGTACTTTGTGAAGAAAAAGCAGATTGCATGTGAATCAGAGTTGTGAACTATAGCAAAGAACAGACACATTACAAAATGCTGGTATGCTATCATGTGGACCATGTCAAGATGTTATTACAGTCATAGAGCAAGGCGAAACTACAATGAAACTCCAGTACATCTCAAGATTGGTAGTCTGTCTGTTACCATCAACCAGAGATGATTCAATAAAACTTTCACACGCAGGTAATTTACAACAGTAGCTATTGTTTTAGATTGTCAAAAAAACAATAGCTACACTCGTAAATTACTATTGTAAAAGTTTTACTGAAGTCACCCTAGGGATAAGTTTAATAAAACTTTAACACTTGTAATCTACAAGGGTAGCTATTGTTTTTAGCAGCTTGAAAATTACAAGTGTTAAAGTTTGAAGTCACGCCAGACATTTGTTTTTATGCATAATTGTTTGCTATATTTGCATATTCCATTTGGACTAATGCTCTTACAACAAATATTATTATGTTATACATGTTGTATTTATTCGATATAACAAGGGCCTCATATCAGGATATTATGACTGGAATAATAACAATAGGATTTATGTGTTTGCGTAACTTGTAGACAAGGAACTTGTTCCGTTTCGCATAATGCAATACGATTCATTCACAAATATATTCCATAACAAACTTGTATATAAGTTTAATGCAATACGATTCATTCACAAATATATTCCATAACAAACTTGTATATAAGTTTAATTGAATGAAAATTGTGATGAACTGTTGCATAACATTCACGCAACTTCACGATCTCAAGATGAAGTTGTCAAGTGAAATTGACATGATGCCACAAGTAGTCGTGTTGTAGCATTTTTTTATATATCACCCTTATTTTCAACAACGAGAAATTAGGACATGATTCCGGAATACTGCACACAATTTTCAATTAACTTTGCTTTCATTTACATCATATGCTTGTGTTATGATAATCTACAATACAAAGAACCGGCTGATCACTGCATGTAAACAAGAACAGAATGACATATTTTGAACTTGGACCACGTAGTGTTGATGTCATTAAGAGTTGCTTACCTGAAAATCTAAGATAGTACGCGTCACCAAATGGTGATACCAATCCAAACGGACAATCGAATTACTTCTTGTTCTCATGTTGGTTGTTTTCTCCAGTATATAAAAGCATTCTGGAAGTTTTTATCAGCTAAATTAGCCATTTTCGTTCTCGAACATGACACAGAACATGACTTCACCCGGTTTGACCGTTTCCTGGTTAGGAGTCTGGTACGGTAAATTTGCATAAAATACCCGGATGTGCAGACGCGTCGAAATTTTTTTTCGCGCGCGCGGGAAATCTCAAGTAAGCTTCCGATTCAAAAAATAAATGGACGTGGATGGACGTGAAGGTAGGGAATTTTTTCATGTTTCTTTTTCTTTTCAAAGTGGTGGTATGAAATTACGCTTTCAATTGATAACTGTACGGTATCGAGATTTATTAAAGCATTTCTCTTTTCAGTTCAAACGCCTGAAAATTGTTGAGGTTAAGAAATTTGTCTGACGTACAATGGAAAGAAGTTACCTTGCTGATATTGTGAATGAGATACACAAAAACTTGTATGAGGTAGGAAGCGTTTCCTAGTATAGTTTTTACTGAGTTAGGAGTATACCTAATTGTTTGCATTGCTCGACAATCATATTTCTCAAGGAGTGTACAATCGAAATATTGGCCTGCAGGACGGGGCACTGCGTCTGTGGTAGTTTTGCCTGCAAAAAAATAAGTTTATGAACGAACCCCTCGGGTCTGGAGCTGTTCAGGCCGGGGCTGAAGGAAATCCAGAGGCACTTTATAAAATGGATCTGACTAGAGCCGCTCTTACTTTCAGTTTGCATCGCCTTCTGATCACCTTGACTATACGTATTTCTCCTCTATTTCTCCGCTTTACAAAGCGCCTCTGGATTCCAGGAATATCTCCCGTTCCAAATTACACTTTTTTCATCACACTGATTACCCTGCGAGCAGAGTCTCCCTTTACCTAAGGGGGTCTTTCTTTACCTAAGGTAAAGGGAGACTCTCCTCGTAGGGTACACACTGACATATCCCGTCTTGGCGAAAAGATACGATGAGCCATGTGAGCAGTAAGACTTTATAATTAGTTTGGTGGAAACAAAGTACCACAGTCCATACACTGGAGCCGGGTATTGAATGGTGTTTTTTCACGCTGAAAGAAGGGTATTTTTAATACGCTGGAGGTATTGTAAAAGGTCGATATTGCACGAAATGTAGCGCAGTCTTATGCACAATGTTAAGCCCCGGGGGGGGGGGGGGGGGGGCAGGGCCGTAGCAACCGGTACGGTTAGTCAGGTTTCAACCGGACCAACTTTTACCGTTAGAACCATTGTCATTGCAGTTTTGAAAGTATGAATTCGTGTAGGAAAACGAAAAAACCGGACCAACTTTTAAAAATTGACAGGTGCATAAGACTGCGTTACATTTAGTGCAATATCAACACAAGATCCCAAGGGTAGGTTTGACGAAATGTTTCACTCCATAGCATCCTTTTACCCACAGGAAAGGGGTATTTAACCCCACGACCATCCCCTGGGCAGGGAATTTGACATTGAAATAGACCAAAATGTCAAATCCCCCAGGGTATGCCCGGGGTCCCCCCCCCCGGGCTTAACATTGAGAGGTGCATTAGCTTAGGGTAGCGAGTTCTGAGAGATAGAAAAATGTATTTGTCTTTGAAAGGGTACCATTTCTCTAAAAGACGGTATATAAAAGGATAAGTACCTCGGGGCGGAGCCCGCGTAAAACTCGGTTGAGTAACAACACCCTACTATTGATATCTGTATCACTGTAGGAACTAGAAGCTCTTGACGAATTGGGATCCACACGAGAAGATCGGTTCCTGGTACATAAAAGCCATTTTGAGCGTGTAATTAACGAAAACTCCATCTTCAAAGATATCTTATTGGATATTAAGGTAAGACGACTTTATATCATTATCCTATAAGGCCTTTGAGAATAAAGCATAATCCAGAGGACATGATTCGCCTTGTTAGTCGGGCGGCTAGCCCGACTTTAGCTTCTGTCACGTCGCGTTTAGTCCCCCCATGATGCTTTACGAACTCGACAACAGGGATCCCATTCATGTCTTACGATAGCCACATGGTCGATCGAACTTCGAGAAGGGAGCGAAGGGAAGATATATGTTTACAAGACTTTATTACGAAGTCATTCTTGAAGATGTCGAAGAAATTACCTGCTAAGACGCTCAAATCACATACAAATGCACACACCGTCCGTGATAGACCCACACTAAAAGATGTCTATGAGCGTACATTTCGACCCGGGTTGTTTCAAGGACTGTCTAACATATCGAACATGTCTAATATGGAAAACAAGCTAAAACGAGTTGTCACTAGTTCACACCAGATCGATGATGATCATAGCAAAAATATCGCAAATGACAGTCAATACAAATGACAGTGACAAAAATGAAAGTCACAAAATGCTAAGTGATATTTTTTAGAGAGGGCAATGTTCTGTTACGGGTCATTTTGCGTGTTTAATACTGTTCGAATCGAAGCTGATCGTCTACGGGCCGAATCAATTCAAGCCAAGATAATAAGTATAAAGTGAGGTCGCACTGAGAATCTATGCAATATATTTGGTTACCCTATATGAAAGAAAATTTTATACTTTGTATGTGATGGAATTGTATTTATCATTCGTTTAATCTAAAGCGTCAAACAGACAGTAGACAATGCGGTATCTTTGACCGTGATGCAACTAGCTTTTTAAAATCAGTTAGTTTTATAATCATTGCCAACGCTAGCCGTTTGTAATTGTTTGAAAAATTGCTTTTACTCAAAGTGCTAAATATTTTGAACTGTCATAGTGTGTGTCCGACACTGATCCTGGAGAATTATGTTTTGTAGTTCAACATTGAAGGTCAACTAGCAGTGTTCGTCACACAACACACAAGAGATAGACAAGAAACGTCTCATATATCAGAGAAAGCGGTGTACTCAGTTTCGTGAGTTTTAGGGGAACAGTTCTGCTAACGTGGATACACCAGCTGTTTTCTGCTCGCAGCACTTAACTGTCTATTAGAAATGAACCATAGCAGTTATCTCACGTCGCAAGTGTTTATCTTCGCGCTGCAAACAACATACAATTTTACGCTCAAGTAGCCCGACTTCACGCTACATTAGCGTCTTGTTAGTTTAGCAACAAGGGCGGGGGAAATGCGTGACGTTCAAAGGACAGTTTCCCTGTACGTTGCAGTCGGGTCCTTTAATGAGATTTGCTTCACCAACCAAAAGTTCCCGACATTTTTGGCAGGTTTATTGTGTGAGGGGAATTTACATTAACTGTGCTCTGTATTCTTCTAGTCTGAATATGAAGAATGTATCAACACAATTTTTCGTGGACAAAAAGAATTATTGTTTCTTACGCGGAAGTTTGCAGAAAAAGTTGGTGCACTTTCAACTCTAAGGTTAGCAAAATATAAATACGGTTAACTGAATATATAAATTAACATTGTACAAAACTTAAAATTAGCTCCTTCTTGCAAAAATATTTAAATCTAAGGAATTTTAAAGACAGACGAAAGGATCTGGAGAAAAAGATAAAGTTATTAAAAGAAGACAACGAAAGGTACATTCCCAAAGAGAGTCCCGGTTTGGTTCGGTAGAGTTGCAGGAAAAATAAAGGTTTGACGCGGGATCAAGGGATCCAGCCACGCCCGCTCGCCGAGTAATTTCTATTCATACTCACTTATTTTTGGCATCACCCTTCTTCTTCGTAAGGTGCTTTTTCATTTAGCGAGTTTTCTACCATAAAATTAGTTATGCTTATTTCAGGGTGGGATCAGGATTGCTCCTTAAATATTTGGTGGAATTTAAGGAAAGTAATGGCGGCATTTCCGAATCCTGATTGCGAACCCTTTTCAAAAGACAACCCACCATATCACATATCACATAGGTGTTGTAGTGGTTAAAGGAGTCTGCTTGTTTATAATTCTATTTTGTTTCTTTCCTAGAATTACCAAAAGACTCAGTTTCCTAAGGTACACATATTAGAGCAGATCGATTTCGTATGAATGTGAAACGGACCGCGACATGCCGTGGAAGTGTCAGTGCCATGATGTTTATAAAACATTCGAAATTCCTGCCGTAACCGCGGCATGACCGTGCGGTGCCGTTTTCACAGTCATACGAAATCCACTCTAGGGTATAGTGTCTTTCTTGAAACAGTATATGAACCAAGAGACCAAAATACTAAGAGAACGACATTAAGCATTGATGTCTGTGCGATGTTCGTTGCGACTAAGGCTATTTTTAGTAACTTTGCCATTGCGCGCGCAAGGTTTGATTTTTGACGTGCACGCGGACGGGACTGTTTGCTTTCGGCATTTCATATTCGAGCCTTGCGACTAGAATTATGGTCTCTTTACTTGAGCAGTTTTCGTATGAGTGGGAAATTGACCGTACCGTACCGTGACCGTGTCAGTACCGTAATGTGTAGAGTCGTTTTCGTATGAGTGGGAAACTTACCGTACCGTATCGTAACTGTACCAGTATCATAGTTTCTATAAAAACATTCGAAATTCCTACTGTAACCGTATCGTATCGTAACCGTACAGTGTTCCCACTCATACGAAAACCACTCTATAAAAACATTCGAAATTCCTGCCGTAACCGTACCGTGCATTAACCGTAACTGGTATGGTCAGTTTCCCACTCATACAAAAACCGCTCTAATAAATTGCCACATGACACAGGTAACCCAAACTAATATTCATAGCGCGCGTCAGCGCAGCGTGTAAACGCCCTCTGAAATAGAGCCAGGAATGCTTGTGGTTTTTTCGCTCATTTATTTATTCATTCGTTCGTGTTGATTCATCCTTTCATTCATTCGTTCGTTCATTCATCCACTCACAAAACAAGGTGAGGGTTGATAAGAAGAAAAAGACAAATGTACCTTTAATTTACTCAAAAGAGTTTAAATTGACAGGGGCACTATATTGGCAGGAATATGAGGACAGATTGCTATTAAAGTTAATCAAACCGCCAATGGCGGATATAACTCGTGGATGGAGCTATATTTGCAGAGCAGAAGTCAATAAAGCATTGAGAGCTGAATGTTTTTACCCATTTAGTATATTTTTTACTTGAAGTGCATGCATTTTGTGTAATCCTTAGCCTTTAGTAGCAATTTCATAACTCAGGATTTGCTCTGATATGGAGCGTTACATCAGACTCACTGTAGCGTGCATGACGGCCAAAACTTGAAATCATTGCTGAAGACGTACGATAAACTGATAAATACTAGATGCTTTTTGGAGTGAAATTGGATTCCTGTATTGTGTGATGTTGCATCAGACTCATTGTACGTTGCATTACGGTTAAAGGCGCCACACTGTCTACCGTACGACACTTTAGATCAAACGAATGTCAATATTATTTTGGCCAAGTTACACAAGTTCTAATTTTGCCTAATAGCTACAACTACAGTATCTGACTCGTCAAAGGTCACGGTGAATAAAATGAAACATGTTTGCATTTTGATCAAATAATAATAATATAAAGACTGAAAGTCGAGTCAGATCAATGCCATTTCTCACTTGTGCTGATAGAGTACAAACACGAACTAGCGGCTCGACTCTCGGGCAGTTTCGGGCTACGTTTCAGGCGGCAATTCGTACTCAAAATGTTTTCGTTTGCTGTTTATTTTAACATTTACTCGCGTGCTGATAAAGTAAAAACACTAAAAACTTGGATGACCTTGATGTTGGACTGGCTTGCAGCGACAATTTTGTTGCTTGACGACAGCATAGTTACGACGTAAAATAGTCCACCCAGAAAGGATTTCACTCTAGATGCGATGGAAATTATTCCAAGCAGAGTGGTACAATACAAAATATGTTAAGAAATCTTAGCGAAGTGTGAGCACGAAGTTGTCATGTCCGTCATCTCGGACCATCTTGAAGCCTCCACAATTTAAACTCATGGAAGAGTCACGAGTAGAATTTCAACACTCCACCGGATAATGATTACAGAAGACGCCTTTTAGATCGTTCAATTCTAAAGCAAGTTTCGCCGTACAATCGGCTAAAGAATTCGAGTAAATGTCATCGATCTATCGATGCATATTTGAATAAACCACAGGAGTACCATATTTCCTTTAATCTCGTACCCAGAGCTCACATTACTTTCGGCCTGCGGTCAATCACGTCGAGCATGCGCAGTAGCATACTTTAACAATGTTCGAGTGAGTGACACATTTGCATATTCGACCCCTCACTATAACTCGTGGATTTGCAATCCACGAGTTAAAAACAAAGAAGACTATGAAAATCTCTCACGAAACACGTTTACCATCGGAGAAAATTGCCCATACATTTGGAACATTTGCTCAATTCGGTCCCAGCCTCTCTCTTTTTGAGCAATTCGTACACAAAGTAGCTCAAAACCCGCTCAAAATGTAACAATAACACTAAAGAGCGTGTAAGTAATGTTTTACGTCTATTATTATTATGATCTACTTTTCTTTAGCTTTTCGAGACCGCGAGTCTTTGGATGCCGTAAGAGGCGAATGTATAGCAAACGGGACAGAATGACCTTCTGAAATCGGCGAAAATACGGTGAAAAATTTTAACGGATTCCTATGAATTATATACCAAAATGCTCAGAAAAGCGTGGGGATTTCAAAACCGCTGTTTGATTTTTGACAAGCTCTGTTTTATTTCAAAGAGAGCCGATTTTCTAGCTTGACCCCGGTTAAGTCACGCATTTTCTCTTGTAAAAACCATCCAATTGTGTGCATTCAACTTGAAAAATACGGTTATTTTTTTCAATTAAATTCGATCAAAACCATAAAATACAGTCTTTGAATAATTGAATTAACTGTATCCACTGTTTGATTTTGCTTAGATAGCTATTATTTTGAGAAAAGATCCAAAAACCGTGTTTTGGAGACCTTATTTGTATGGGCTCATGTGGGGGGCGTGAGCATGAAATCGTATAGCTGACTATTTGTTAACAGATTTTCTCCGATGATACAAATCAGTCAAGTAAAAATCGGTAACATATTCAAGAAATAAATGGAACAAAATTTGAATAAATTAATAATGATGTATTTAGAACAGATTGCAAAAAAATAAAATAAAATAAAAATACCCCCAAAAATTAGAAAAAATGCTAACTTCTAAGTATCAAGAAGTCGAAAAAGAAAAAAGAACGTACAAAGGAAGGGAAAAAAGGGGAAAAAAGAAAAATATTCCGACCTACACAGGGCTCGAATCTGTAACCCTTAAATCGGACCCCCCGGAAATGGGGAAAGAATAACGAGATAATTAAAAAAATAGGAAAAAGCTAAAAAATGAAATTTGGGACGATTCTCCCGAGACATTCAAAGAAGCTGAGACATCGAATCGACTTACGTTACGGATGAAGATTTCGGCCCCATCCACGCTATCCCGGTGCTACATATAACAGTTGTCTTAGCCCGAAGGCCAAGGGAGGGAGACGATATCCGGACCCTAATCCATACCTTTAGATATCACCTTAGACCACTACGCTATCTAGACACTTAATAATTTTAATGTCTAATTGGGGTAGTCTATTCGGCGAAGTTTCATTGTGATGCTAATAGCAATGTTCCAAACCCTTGGGGAAATAGGAGAACCAATCAAAGTCCAGTAACCGTAAGAATGATTTCATAATTAAACAAAGGAAAGAGTAAATAAAAGAATAAATTTCCGTGAACATTTCTAAGTGGATAAGGGTTTTTTGCAAAGTCAAGAAGTTACGCCAATGACTGTTTATGGATTTAACGGTTTTCTCTTTTGCTGAATGATCATCAAAACTGATTTCTCATTTCAAGAACAATCTTGAGGCAAGTTTGAAGGCTTAAAACGTCAGTAAAGTTAAGAACTTTAAACAATTTTAAAACTTGGTTTGCACTGTCAAGACTTCGGTCTGATATTTTTCCATAAAAACCGCACTTTCGATTAATAAGAAGTAATGATTAACTCCAAATCTTTATGAGATAGGTTCATTACTGGGTTGCCTGTGTAGACCGAGCATGAAGATGTGCAAAATTACCTAAGTGGCCTTTGCAAGGAAATCTTTAGGCACTCGAGCTTCCTCGTATAGCCCAAGTGAACGCTATTATAGCGTCTTGTTTTAAACGCCATTCGCGCGCAAGCAAGGCTCTCGAACGCCGTGGAATGTCTTGATTTTTGACGCTGCGCGCGGACGGGACCTTTTGCTTTCGACGTTTGATTTCTATTGTTTAGGAGCCTTGCGCGAGCAATGGCGAAGTTACTAAGAATAGCCCTAGTCGCCACGAACATCGCACTGACATCAATAGTGAGTTTCGCTCTCTTAGTATTATGGTCTCTTGACATGAACTCAACTCGTCTTGTCACTTAAAGTTTACAGAAGGAACAGACAGACAATGACAACCAAGATGAAGGTACGACTCTTCTTGGCGCTCAGGACTCAGTGTCCTGTTAACAGGCTAATTATTGTCACGAAATTCCCTTCTATTCCTCTTTGTAACCTTCCTGAACCTGTTTACAAGCCAGCTCTTGCTTATCTCAGCGCATAACTGACTCTAGCTTGTGATTATGATAATAAAGGCTCGGACAAGCTATGCAACATTTTCTGCAAGCATCGCGCGCTAACACGGTTGCACCGTGTGTCTACCCATGCGATGTTGTGCGCAATGTTGCAGAAATTATTGCAGAAGTAGAACTCGATCCCAAACCTGCAACTGCCTCCATTGCGTGCAACATTTGCAGGGGTGGACACACGGTGAAACACTGTGTTGAGTACAAGTGTTGCAGAAAAGTGGCGGGAAATGTTGCATCCGTGTGTCCAAGACCCTATTAAGTTTCTTGAAGTTCCTGTCGCAAAGCCCTTTCTTTTCACAAATTTTGAAATCAAGTCTTTCACTAGACTCGGTTTTCAGCGTCGTTGGTCCCAAGCCTCCTCCCACCGCAGCCAGCACGGCTGGAATTTGAGCCTAATCTTTCACAGAACTGACTTCGCTAAATTTTGTACTGTGCACGAAGTTTGAATATGAAATAGCATATGGCGCATCTCGTGCACGAGAATCTTTTCAGTACTTTTCAGCGATTTTGATGTTTATAAAATAAAATAAAAATAAAAAACTAGGAATCAGCGAGCACATTGTACACTAGAATCTGGACCTTGGCCATCAACCGATCGGGGCGTTTTCCTGTCGTCCCCCTTGTGAAAGAAAAGACAAAGTGATTATGCACGACCCAGGATATCATTTTAGTAAAATCAGTGACATAATCCCTTTCCAGACATCTCTGAAATCTTTATTTGTCGCACGGGAGCACCATCCATACCTGGCCTTAGCGTGGCAGATCAAACACACATTCCAACCCTTAAAAAGAAGGTAAGATGAGAAAGATGCCGTTATTTCAAAAAGGGTCTCAAGCATGTTAAGGCCTGGAAATGCTTTGTGGGGGTCTAAAATCAATCTTATTTTTGTTCTTTAATCGTTTTTGTTTCAAACCTTACAAAAATTGGCATGGGCATATAACTAGATGTCCTTAAGATTTTAGGGTGAAAACTTTTAAGATAAGGTGATCACGTGACCACGATTTTGGCTCCCATCAACCCAAAAAATTTGATTTAAAACGCGGAGATGGATGTCATGTGTAGGTAGAACTTAATGGTATATTTTCACTTCTCCCTAAGAGATGTATACGAATCTGCCTTAATACCTGAACTATCTTTGCTCGTTAAGGCGATATTATGCAAAATAGGTCACGTGACCTACTTGATAAATCAAAACAACTGCAAATATCGCCTTAACGAGCAAAGATAGTTCGGGTATTAAGGCAGATTCGTATACATCTCTTAGGGAGAAGTGAAAATATACCATTAAGTTCTACCTACACACGACATCCATCTCCGCGTTTTAAATCAAAGTTAATGGGTTGATTGGAGCAAGGATCGTGGTCACGTGATCACTTAATCTAAAAACTTTTCACCCTAAAATATTAAGGTCGTCAAGTTACATGCCCATGCCAATTTTTGTAAGGTTTGAAACAAAAACGACTACAGAACAAAAATAAGATTGATTTTAGACCCCCCACAAAGCATTTCCAGGCCTTAACATGCTTGAGGTGTCCTGGGATACTCCTACCAATTTTTCTGATATAGATGTGCGATGCGTCGGGCTCCGGAATTTGGTAAAACAGGTTTTGGAGTAAAATCAATGAATTTTCTGATGGCAAAAAACAAATGCTTTCAAAACACACTATTTCCTATCTGGAATTCGTAAAAAAGTTTTTTTTTTCTGTTTGGACCCGAATTTTGGGTGTACTTCCGGTCTCCGGACAGAATCTCGGAGTTGCAGATACCCAGCCATTTTTGGACCAAGTTGCCCCTCCCCCCACTCCCCAGAGTCGAGCCACTGCTTTGTCAGAGTAAAACAACGCTACAATACATTCTAAAATCTGCTTTCTTATGCCGAACGTGAAGTACTATCTTAGTTTATGTGCACAATTTTGTACCATTTTATAGCTTGCGCAAGAAACACAAAAGGTTTTAAAGCTCAGGGAGGATATCCAGAAGAGGTACGTATTCATTTCCTTGTACACCTTATGAAGAGATCCTCTAAATTTATTATACATATTTTTACCTCCCGATATCCAGCTATCAATCAATGGTGAATATATATGTATTTATAAATTATATAAAATAAGCTGGAGTTGCAAGTCTTGATGGAAATCTAAATGCAAAATCAAATCTCTTCCTTTTATATTCCATGTGTTTAGGTTTACTTCCATGGAAAAAAAGCAACGTCTTTTGGAGCGACTTTTGGAAAAAGAGGTACTTCATACATACAGCGCGCAGAGATTTTATGGAGTTGCACAATATAAGAACCTTTGTATTAATCACTGTCTTTACTGTGCACAATCACTTGCACTTCTTTACTTTGCAACAGCTGTACTGTATAGAAATAATGAATGCCATTGGTAAATGGCCAGACCGCGAAGAAGACCTTTTAACCACCGTACATTGTCGACACTTCGTAAAATATTCTTGCTATATTTTTCTTCGTTTTTCATATTATACATAGGAAGTGAAATGGGATCTAGAGAAAGTCACAAAGTCCTTTGAGTTAAGGCTATGTGCTCTAAAAATTGCCTTTACAAATGCAGTAAGTATAGAGACCACACCCTTAGATGGTTGTCCAATCATATATTTTTTTAAATCAAGAACTATCACGTGATGACAAGAAAACATCTGCGCTGCTTTATTGCAATTTCTGTCTATTTTCTTCTACAATGCATGTATATCATTGATAGTATAAACTTATTTCGTCATAGAGCGATTTCTCTTTCAGTCACGTGAGTTAGTTCCATTTTAGGCACGCGCGCGCATGACCATGAGCATCCTGCAACTCTGTTACTTAAAGAAATTTTATTTTGATGACGTCCAGTTGCGCAAAGAAACTCCAAAACTACACGGTAAAATATTTTCATAAATATTTACAATTTTTTGTAATATAAAGCTGCAGTAATTGACGTACTAGTGTGAAGTAAAATTAGGTACTAAAGATTTTTTTACATTACGCAAAATCGATATTTTGCAATATTTTTGATTCTTGAGTTTTAGTTCCTTTTCGAATGAAATGTGAAGTATGAAAGAAAGACAAAACGTTTTAAAAAGATTAAACTTGCAACGTGCGCTTTTACCGATATTTAAAAGGAAAATAACCTTTGTTAAAGTTGACATGGCGTTGCTATGGTAACCATACGAGTGATCATTTTGATATCAAACGATATCCTTACTCATAATCGTTCATATGGATGTCTTAACGAGTGTCAAAGGCTAAATCTAAATTCGCTATAAAACGCTTTTTACTATTTGTGTAAAGGCTCTTAAACTATATTAAGCCTCCTTAATATGGAACAGTTTTCGTATGCCCTGGAAAAACCGTGCGAAAACGGCTCCTCTACTTGTTTATCTCGAGTTTATCTGTGAACAACGCTTTTGAGAATTAAAATTATTAAATTAATTGTTAGAATGTTTTTCCTTTTGCAGCTTGGTAGACAAAGTGCAGGCAAACCACTAGATCTCCTGAAGAAGATTGAAAGTGTTCTTCAGCTAACGAAAGACGACTTTGACAAGCACAGTGAGTAATATAGAGAAATAAAATCATTCAGGGATGCCTGATGGTGAGTTGATGAATGTGTACTATTACTTATTTTAGAGGAATCAGATGATGATGAAGAAGAAGAAGAGGAAACAGAAGAAGAAAGTGAAGAAGAGGTATCAGTGCAGTTCAGTATGTTACTCATCTATATATGTGTGTGTGTGAGAGAGAGAAAGAGAGAGGAGAGAGAGAAAGATAGAGGAGAGAAGGGGGGGGTTAGGGTAGGGAGGGAGAGAAGGAGATACTGGACAAATCTCTTCCCTTCCCTTCCCTTCTCTTCCCTTCCTTTCCCTTCCCTTCCCTTCCCTTCCCTTCCCTTTCTTCTTTTCTCTTCTCTTCCCTTCCTTTCCCTTTTCAAGTCTAACCCAGCTACATAGGACATACACGACTTGCCCGACTGTCAGTTTCAGTTTTCAGAAACGGTTGAAAAAAACGTTTTTTGTTAACCTAGTATGCCTCTTCCGAAAAGGTATCCACATTACTTGCTTACCTTTGGCTTTTATTGTTAATAGAGCCCAGCATTTAATACCTCGCAAGCTCTAACAATAGATTGCTTTGCAACGTTTAAACAGGTAGGGCGTTATGTTTTGTCCAGATACTGATTATTCTGAATTTTCTTACCACCATTCCTCTTGGAAACTAGACTGTTTATGCTATACACCTCTATTTCTATCAGTTATTTCAAAGTGGAGAGATTGACGAAGCAGTTATTTTGGCGGCACACTCGCCTCAGGTAATTCACCTTTATTTTTGTATATCGCCTTTGGTAATTCATATTCACCTTTATTTTGGCACGGCACTCGCCTTAGGTAATTCATCTTTATTTTTGCACACTCGCCTCAGGTAATTCTTCTTTATTTTTGCACTCTCGCCTCAGGTAATTCTTCTTTATTTTTGCACTCTCGCCTCAGATAATTCATCTTTATTTTTGCACACTCGCCTCAAGTAATCCATCTTTATTTTTGCACACTCGCCTCAGGTAATTCTTCTTTATTTTTGCACTCTCGCCTCAGGTAATTCTTCTTTATTTTTGCACTCTCGCCTCAGATAATTCATCTTTATTTTTGCACACTCGCCTCAAGTAATCCATCTTTATTTTTGCACACTCGCCTCAGGTAATCCATCTTTATTTTTGCACACTCGCCTCAGGTAATTCTTCTTTATTTTTGCACTCTCGCCTCAGATAATTCTTCTTTATTTTTGCACTCTCGCCTCAGATAATTCATCTTTATTTTTGCACACTCGCCTCAAGTAATCCATCTTTATTTTTGCACACACTGGCCTCAGGTAATCCATCTTTATTTTTGCACACTCGCCTCAGGTAATCCATCTATATTTTTGCACACTCGCCTCAGGTAATTCTTCTTTATTTTTGCACTCTCGCCTCAGGTAATTCTTCTTTATTTTTGCACTCTCGCCTCAGATAATTCATCTTTATTTTTGCACACTCGCCTCAAGTAATCCATCTTTATTTTTGCACACTCGCCTCAGGTAATCCATCTTTATTTTTGCACACTCGCCTCAGGTAATTCTTCTTTATTTTTGCACTCTCGCCTCAGATAATTCATCTTTATTTTTGCACTCTCGCCTCAGATAATTCATCTTTATTTTTGCACACTCGCCTCAAGTAATCCATCTTTATTTTTGCACACACTGGCCTCAGGTAATCCATCTTTATTTTTGCACACTCGCCTCAGGTAATCCATCTATATTTTTGCACACTCGCCTCAGGTAATTCTTCTTTATTTTTGCACTCTCGCCTCAGGTAATTCTTCTTTATTTTTGCACTCTCGCCTCAGATAATTCATCTTTATTTTTGCACACTCGCCTCAAGTAATCCATCTTTATTTTTGCACACTCGCCTCAGGTAATCCATCTTTATTTTTGCACACTCGCCTCAGGTAATCCATCTTTATTTTTGCACACTCGCCTCAGGTAATTCTTCTTTATTTTTGCACTCTCGCCTCAGGTAATTCATCTTAATTTTTGCACACTCGCCTCAGGTAATTCACCTTAATTTTTGCACACTCACCTAAAATAAATTCATCTTTATTTTTGCAATGTCTTGTATCTAATTGTATCTCGCCAAGGGGAGGGGACATCTTTATGGTTTTCCGGCCCGAATTCATGTTCCACCAGTTCCACGTTGTTGCATTTCGTGTGACGTCATAAGCTCTACATAGCAACCGCAGGATCAGTTATTGATTCACTTTTTACTATATACCAGAAAGAAAACGTCAAAAACAAATCGACTAATGCATTTAACTTTAGGTCCGGTTTTTTATTGTCTAAAAAAACTTTTTGCTAGCTTTCACCACATGATGTGACGCCACGAAATGCAACGCTGAACGGCTGTTTACCTAGAGACACTCCCTCCCTGTTGTACCTCGCTATCGGGGATAGAGCACAGGGGCGGATTTAGGGGAGGGGTGCAGGGTTGCACCCCCTCCTGAGACGACTTTGAGTCCGTTTTTCTCAATATTTTTCCAATATATCCTCTCGGCAGTTTCCATATGGTGCACCCCCTCTTGAAGACGGTGTACCCCTCTCCTGAAGATAATCTTGGATTCGCCCCTGGAGCAGATTTCGTATGAGTGTGAAACGGACCGTGCCGTACCGCGTCCGTGTCAGTGCCTTGTTGTCTATAAAAACATTCGAAATTCCTGCCGTAACCGTGCCGTGACCGTGCGGTGCCGTTTTCACAATCATACGAAATCTACTCTATCATGCAACCCTACATTAGTTATAAGCTTACCGAGTAGTGCGCAATACTGAAATATGTGAGACGACACTCTGACTTTTAAAGGTCAAGTCTGCGAATTTTTCTAAACGTTTCCTCCAGAACGAAAAGGTTTTGCTAAATTAGTCATTTCCTCTCTTTCTAGGGAGTTTTGCGAACGCGTGAAATTTACGCAATGATAAAAGGCCAGGAAAGGTGTGTAATGTCCAAATTCTGTCACGTTGATATAATTAAAACTTTAGATAATGAAACAGCTGTGTATATATCTTTGCATCACTAATTTAATATTCATAAGAGATTTCTTTTTTACTTCCTTTTTCTCAGCGGATCACGTACAGATTCCTTTTGTAGATGTAGATAATAAAGTTTCATTGTTTTCTTTGTTTATTCATTGTCCCTAATCTATAGTTCAGTGCTTCACACCTACTGGGAAGAATTACTAGCTGTATTACATCTTCAACATGTAAAGCTTTCTTCTTGGGAATCGTTTGAATATGTAACATTTGCTTTAGAAAACGGTACGTGCGTATAAATTTAGTTTTGTAATTGAAAATGTCTGATTGTTGTAGTTAATAAAATACAGCTGTTCCAAAAAGTGCCAAGTAATGTTTAAACTGCGTAACTCTAAACCAAGAGACGAGACTGAAATTAACCACTGGAAGTATTGAACGGAAGTGTTTTTGTTAAATCCATTACCGTGCCTGTCCAGTGATATTGACTTTTATAATATATCTTCATTGTTTGCAGTGAGTAATCATTTTTATTAAGCCTAAAACAATGAAAACGTGATGCCATACCTCAAAACCCTGCGTGCAGTTGTCCAATATACTTTGAAATTGTAAATCATTATTGAAGAAGACTAAAAGAAGGCCAGTATTGATGTATTTCCAAGTTCTTGTGTAGAGTTGATTCACTCATTTTGATATTTTGATTTCCTGCTCACCTTTAATCTTTAGCGCAGACATCAACTCTTTATGTGCATTACCGCCTTTCATATAATTCGCTGTTTTGAGCGTGCTGTAAAAACCTTTTCTCGCGAAATGACCGGTGTCATGCCACTTCAGAAACTGAAGAAAAACAACATTGCTGTCTCTTCTTTTCTCTTTTTATAATAACTTTTTCGTTTGTCTGTCTGTCTGTCTGTCTGTCTGTTTGTTTGTTTGTTTTTTTTGGGGGGGGGACAATCTGACCCTCTTCATAATATTGAAAGGGACACTTCTGATTTAAAAGTGGAAATGGCGCAATGGCGTGGTCTGGCTCAATCCCTGTTGTTTGCGAAACTTTCGCTACGATACGTTCTCACTAACTCGGATAAATTGAAATTTAAAAACGCATATCTTTTTTGTTACGGTTAGGTCTTTCGTCCACGCTAAACGGGGTTTTACCGTTCTTTTAATTTGCCTTAGATAACGCCGTTTCTGTTACCCTGGTCCCAGAGGCGATTCAATGGAGAGAAAGGGGTCGAAGAAGAAGAAGAAGGTAGAAGAAGGCGAAGAGAGAGGAGACCTTCTCTCGCAATTTCCTCCTATTAATCGCTCCTATTAATCGTCTCTGGAACCAGTGTACGTTTCTGTATGGATAACGAAAACTTTGGATAAAAAGCGGGGGGGGGGGGGGGGGGAGAGCTCTCCGATCGTAAATGGACGGGGATGCTCGTCGTAGCTTTTAGGGGTCAAAATCTGTAATCTGGTACCTTTTAGGGTGTCTCAGACTTAAGTGGACTACCAGAGACATAGGTGGTACCTTTTAGGGACTGTTTTTGGGTAAACAAACTACCTAAAATAAGCATGAAAGGGACGATTTCGATGATCTGAATGAATCTTCAAAGCACATCGATAACAAAGTGTGTCATTACTTAAATTTTTTATTACTGTTTTTGAATTGGTACCTTTTAGGGGTAGAAATGAATTGTTGCCACTCCCACTCAGGTACCTTTTAGGGGTCATTTTCAAAATTTCCGACGAGCATCCACGTCATCTTATATATAGGAGCCCCCCCCCCCCCCCCCCCCCCCCTTCCCGGGATAAAAAGACGCGTTTTTAAAGTCATCATTCTGGTTTAGTGACTGGACGGAGTCTCTCTGGCCCTTTTAAATGCGCAACTTAAACTTAGTGAAATTGTATACAAAAAACAAGGGAAAAAAACTACAGAAATACCAAATTTTAAAACCTGACACATCAAAAAAAGAAAATTAAAAATGACAAAAAACTTCCTGATTACTGTGCTACTTACAGGCAGTCAGAGAACATTACTGTTACATGATATACTTAGCCGTGTGGTACCCTAACGACAAAACCAGTTACTGATACAAAAACTAGTCTGTAAACTGTACATATAGGTCAATTTAATATTGCTTTTAGGTCAGTTAGACTTTGTTTGAATAAAGAGTAGAGTAAATGAGTTAAATGCTTTCATGAAAACAAAGACACAATCTGTCTGGTTTGGAAATTGAGTTCCTCGCACATGGAGTTAAGAACCATAGGATTCTTATAGGTTTCAAATTTAGGTCAAAATCGTGACTGTCCATGCATTGTGTGTGTTCCCGTCTCTGTTACCGCTGTGATTACGCAAATTTCCAGAAACAGCTATACATACTTTAGCCTAAAACTCTCTCTTTATCTGATTCCTTTTTCTCTTGCCGTATCTAATCATTACCTTTTTAACCGAGAATTAAGTCTGCATTTAGCGGCTGAGTAGAACCGATATGTATCTTGTTCTATGACTCAAACTTCCTCGCTTTTTTTGCAGATAAAATCCCGGAGCTCACACATTGGATAGCACAAAATGTGGTAAGTTCATCAATAGTGAAACACGATTTCTCCGATAATAACGTGGGTCCTAATAGTTCCTTTTAATAACACCGTTTACATTCTTTTTGTGCCATTGGGTCAAGAGGTGTATAAACGAGAGAGACCCCCCTACATTATTTTGAGATTTTGATTGAAGACCTCATTTCAACCAATCCCATGGAACTTTATAAACCCTCGACATTCCAATGTGTGATGTCATCCAAAAAGTCTCACGGATCAGATTGGTTTCTAGAATTTTCTAGAATAGCACTGTGATCTGATTCTTTGAAGTGCCTTCCACCTAAGAGTTAGGACAGCCACTACCACTGTAACTTTCAATTTATAATGAATTTGCTAGTTATTAGAAAATTAGAAGCAACATCATAAAAATGGAATAGATCAACAGAAATCTGAGGTGCCTACACCCAACGAGATGAAAAAGCCCCAATTCGCTTGAAAACCACAGAACAATAGATTCAAGACGAGGGTGGGGTTTTTAAAATACAGTATGGATTTGAAAACCCCAGTCTCGACATGAATCTATTGATTGTACATCATTTTCAATGAATTGGCTGATTATTAGAAAAAGTTATTAATAACATCATCATCATCATCATCGTAACGACATACTGCAATAGGAATCGTAACAATTTTCCGTGCCACCAGTGGCATTCGACAATCGATAATTCCATATTCGTCCTTAAGCAAGTCTTTCTCTTCATTTCTTAAAATCATCAAATCATTAACAGGACCTAGTTTCATATTTTAAAACAATATATCATAATTGAGCACATTTTTAATGTCACTTCTCTGTGCCCATCCATTTATTCTAGTCGCGCAATCTATTTCACAGCATTCGTTAAAAACGTCTTCCTATGGCAGCGTCAATCCGTCACCTCTTGTTAACTTCATTATTATCCCTTGACAAGTTTTATCAATTTATTCTCTTCGGTGTCTATGAACTATTTCAATCGTTGAAACCTTATTCCCATACAATTCAATTTATCACAAGCTGTCATCTTTTACCTCCATATTTTCCGATATCATATCCTTTCCTGCCGTTTCTTTCATTTCCATATTTCTCGTTTGTTCTTGTTAAGCTAATTATTTCCAAAAAATTATTTATTTTCTTCGAAAACCCAGTTGTCTTCTTATTTCTTTTCTTTTCATTTTTATTTTCTTCTCTTATTAAGTTAGAGGATTCAGAAATAATCGCTGATCTTATGACGAAACACTGCCAGTGTTACGACAGGAGGTAAGCATCAACTGATTGGATATTTTGCCCTAGAAAATTCTTAAGCCTTGAAGGCATGGTCACAACTGTTTTCCAGCCAGGCAAAAACAGGGTTGTATTGATTAACACAGTAGGTTTGGCATTTTCAGTTTAATGCATGCAATCTTCTGAAATTTGGTTGTTGGTAAGATTTGACACTGTGAAATAACTAGTTTTATTCAACCAGAGAATTTCAATTTTTGCAGATTCACCAAGTTCTAGGGCAACTAATCTGTCATCGGTTGATGGTATAAATAGATTGAATCAACGGTTGATAGTGAATTATTGCAAATACAAAAATTCAATGTTTACAATACCCGAGACGTAATGGGGAGTTACCTAAAGTGTAATGGAAAAAAGCAGGTCTAGAATGAGCACGTTATCCGCAAAGTGTGAACACTAATGCAGTATCCTAGCGGTATGTAATGGAATCATTGCAAAATTCATTACACAAAGACCAGATGGCACCAACGAAAATGGGATGCGTTTTTTTTTAAAAGAAGGATAATCAAAACTCCCCGCTGTAGTAATACTGCTCTTTTTGATTGTATTTGTGTATATTTTAAAGCCCATTCTTAATTAGTTGATGTGAATACTTAAATAATGTTCATTTATACTTTTTACCTCCGGCTGTGATGGGCCAGTTGGCCAAGACTTTTTGGCGAATGAAAACCAAATCTCTATTTGAAGAAATTATAGTTATTTCATAATTTTCTAATTGTATATTAGTTGTCGGCCAGAAATTGAAAAACCTAAGATTATGAGAAATAAAGCTAATTGTATGTGATGTACAGATTAAAAGTCAGCTCAGCATTTCTTTACTCCTACTTACCTACTTTGGATGTGTCAGTGAGATTTTAACTCGGACACAGTTCTAAAACAAAACAAGATAGTTTCAAATGTCTTTCCCCTTCAAAAAAACAGCGTATTTTCTAGAAAAGCATATTTCCTAGAATCTGGATTATTATTTTTCTTTTCCATCACGAAGAAAAAGGCCAAAAATTTCTATTTTAAGCCCCTGCAGGTCAAGGTTCCCGACAAACAATACGACTGACGCAGGTGCACTTTAGAAAATACGTAAAGAGCATAACAAGACAGAGGAACAAAGTATATACAGCCTTGCGTCTGACATGTCCATCGTATTATACTCAAACTTGACAGAATGAGTGAACGTGTGGATGAATATTTTAAATCATTCAATAAAGGAATCGCTATGTATGACAAATATAAGACTTTCATATAAAACGTTTTTCCCTTTAATTATGTTTCCCCCCACTGAGCGCCTTCAGGCCTGTGCAGACAAATTCGTCTTCCTTTTTAAACTGTTTGATATGAGCAACCTCTGCAACCGATGCCAAGTAATTTTTGACAGGCTTAAATAAAGGAATGAATATATTTTAGTTTAAAAAGGTAAATCGATATTTCTTGTTGATTAATCCTATTCATGCTAAATGGTTTGCCTGCGATAGAATTTCATTTTTGAGTAATAATAGTCTAAAAATGATAAAACAATTATAGTATTTGATTTGTTTTTCGGGAATTGAATAATCGATTTGTTTATTGCCATCCTAATTTGTTAGTTATCCAAAAATCACATTTTATTTTTCTATTTTCAGTACAGAGCACTTTAAAATATTCATGCTGTCAAATCTGAAAATCGTCTTGTTGCCTTAATACAGTGTTAACAATAGGTATCGAGAAGATAATGGGCATAGGCCATGATGGTAATCATCATTCTAGTCTGGAAAAAGCGATCTAAATGAATTAGTTTTTAACTTCCGTTCTAGAAGCTAGATTTCTCATTTTAACTTTGCCGCGAGTTGTCAGGAAAGAGAATCAACGAAAAACAAAACTCAATTGCCTCTTGACCAATAAATATTTATAATTGACATCCAAAACGGACGTGATCGAAATGTTTGATCGATTAATGACGCCTACCGAGTCGCACCAAGACATGATTGTCGTTGCGTGATTGCTGCGTGCTTTTAATTGTAAATACCAATTGTCGTGCCTAGAAATCATTTACTGACTCGTCATCAGTGCAGAGTGTAGCTAATGCTATCAGATCATCGTATCAGATCAACTATGACTAATCATTGATAAGGGGGGATATGACGGTAGACAGTGTTCAGTCTTGACACTCAGTACTGCAGCTAAAAGGATTCAAACTTAGAGCCCCACGAAAATTCGTTTCGGTTTTGCGGCTTAGAACTGGATATGAAATGCTCCGTCATTATCACAGCTTGTATAAGTTAGCGTGAATCGAATCTAAGTATCGTATCACACTCTAGAAGGTAACTTAATACAGGTGTATTTGACTACGAGTGACATTTTCTTTTTCGTTGGGTCAGCAGAGGCATCTAGACAAACTCGTAAAGAATTGCTACTAGAATATGGACAATATATCATCGGATTCTTGATCAATTGCTGGGAACTGATACTGCTAAACCGTAGAAATCTCTGTCTAAACTAAAATAATGGATCCGAACCGAACAAGTACAACGCAAGTTTCGCCCGATATTGTAGCACTGTCAGTCGTAAACATGATTTTCAGCGCCACTGGAACGATAGGCAATGTGGTAGTTTGCGTGGTCATCATCGCTAACAGAGACCTTCAAATTGTTACCAACTACTTTATTTTCAGCCTTGCAATAGCGGACTTACTAGTCTGTACTATTGCACAACCCATGTACGTGGCTTACATCAATGGTTTCGACGATGGCACATTTATTGCCATAAGACGTATCTTTACCTTTGTATCAGTACTTGCCTCTGTCAGTAACCTCTGGACTGTTACCGTCGATCGATTTTTGGCAATATCTTCACCACTGAAATATACACAACGGTTGAGCGTGCGCCGAGTTAATATACTAATAGTAATTATTTGGGTTTCGGCTGTATGTCTTGGTGTGTTGGCTGGCTTACTGCGTACAGCTCGAATTATAGTACAGTATGTGTCAATGATCATGACGTCCTGTATAGTACCTCTGTACATTCGCATCTTTTTTGTTGCACGAAGACATGCAAGGCTTATAACCCACCAGATGTCTTACTTTAACAGAATGCAACTTTCTGCTGTCCAGATCAGGAAAGAACGCGAAAACATTGCAGCAAAGACTGTTGGAACAGTTTTGTTGATATTTGCCCTTTGTTGGTTACCTATAGAAATTCTACCTTTTCTCTATCGAATTTATCCACATCAAGTCAGAAAAGGATTTGTATGGGTGAACACTCTCGCCCTGTGCTCCTCTGCTTTGAATCCTATAGTGTATAGTTTGAAGATGAAAAGCTTTCGACGAAAAGTCCGGAAGGTGTTGCAGCTGAATTTTCCAAGCGAGAAGGAAGTGCGCGTTCCGCGTCCGAGCCTTTCGGGCATAAATGAAAAAGAACAGACAAATGTATAGTCTTTCTATTAACAGTTTAAATAATATAGTATATCCAAGCTGGTCATCAAATATAACCAGATGGAATTTTAGCAGTGGATTCGCGAGAGTAACCATCTAATATATCAAGACCGGTTTTGACTCGAAGATCACCACAACAAGACACAACTAAGTGCCAAATCTAACCCACAGTGCTAGAGAAAGCACCCGTCTGAGATTCTTCGCTTCGTGAGTAAAGTGACGTGAAGACAACAAAAGACTTGATAATGAAGCACACGACATGAATCCACTTAACTGCTTATTAGCTGGTGGTAGATCACCTTCTTCAATAGTTCTTTTAGCATTAGTGAACAAACGTTTATAGTTAATAGCTTGTGAATGAATTTGCCCTACTTAGCCTCCTTTTCTGAATACCATTTATGTGACTTAAGGACAGCTAAGCCAAGCCTATACTTACAGTGTATATAATAAGGGGAATTGAGATGTACAAATCGGAGAGAAAACAGTCGTCTTGAAACTCAACACTTACGCACCTCCTATCAAAACACTATAAACATTTTACTGCATTCTCTTAATTTACGATCACTCAAAACTCTGTAGAAATATAGCTTCTTCATCAAACTGCAGATTACATTCATGTAAATAATGTATACGGTTCTTCAAGTTAACAGGAGTGACTATGGTCCTGGACGACTCTTTATTTTCAAGGGAAAATAAGGGGTATACCCATCTGTTTTAGCTTTGCCCTTGGCTTTTGACCCCTTTCCTGTTTCGCTACAACTTTCCTTTCATTAAGTCTGGAGACGAAACGTATAAACGTATGAATTATGTTTATTCATCAATATTTTTAGTATATAGACACAAATATACCCTGAAGGATTTTTGAGAGGCAATTGAATATATATCAATATATTCTGAACGGCAAATTTCAAAATCGGTATTATTGCTATACGTGCACGAACAAGCTCCATTCTTTAGATTCCACAAAATAGGATCTCAACATGCTAAAATACTTTAAAATATGTTATAGTTATAATTTATGGGTGTTGATGTCTAGATTCTATCTGAGGGGCAAAGGCCAAAAAAACTTTGATAAATTCGTACAATTAATCTTATCTTCAGCTTGGAAATCCTAGCAAGATGTGTTGTTCTAATAAATATCAGTTAGTGACAACTTTGTGCCCAGTCTTTATGACAACTCGGCTTGCTTGATGTCTAGGACATGTCTAGGAGTGTTATCGGGATAAGCGAACTGCTAAATTGCTTTTAACTAAATCCACCGATCCAATTCCTTATTCTTTTCAGCTGTCGTTGTGGTCTCTGGGGGCTTGCTCAGCCGGTTTTTACAAGAATCGGCAACCATAAAAAGGTTAAAAGTATTGATTTATTTGTTGATTAAGAGTGACATGAATGTTTCCCGGGAAGAATAGTGTCTCCATGGGTCTTTGAGATACGGTCACCGCCGTCCATTATTTTGACTTGGAGTTGTTTAGTTGTACATGAGAAATGGCAGCATATGAGTGCCAATTTCAAGCAGGGTGAAAACATGGGATATAAACCATAGGTTTTATCAATGATAATATCGTGAGTGAAAACCCTATATGGTGCATACCATACTACTCAGTATGACCTCATCAAGCCTCTAAGATTTTTCCTGGTGACTTGAGGTTTCCATGCAACCCAAGTGCCTTTATAATAATAATGAACATGTTTGATTTTAATTAGACCAATAAATTGATTTCAAAAAATTGACTATTATTTCTCTTAAAGTAGGAACTATTCATTACGAATCACATGACTATCAATTATCCCTTGCAAAGCAATCATTTAGATAACACCTAGTTTTTTAGATTAATGCTCCTGATAATATAATAGCTTATGCAAATTTTTAGGCTATGATCTGCTTGCTTCATCAAGGGAGATATCTTGGCGCCGTAGAATATGCTCGAGATTGTGGCCATATGGATAAAAAAGGTCAGAAAAACATCTTCAAAGATAATATCTCTTCTTTAAATAAATAAGCAATAAAATGTACCAAACGAGACGAATGAAAATTGGACGAGTTAATCTGTCATATTATCGGTACTAGTATTTCATGGGTATTTGTCATTAAGCTTTATTCAGTATTTTTAGAAAGACCGACTTCGGCAGAAGACACTTATGTTACACTTATATTAGTTTGTCAAGAGAGCCACTTAGATTGTTCTTGACTTTCTTAGCAAAACAACAACCTGACAGGGATATCTAGTAGATATGTATAATATCAAGTGGTTTGCTAACCTGCTCTGTGTAGGAGGGGCCTAGTGGTCCACGTGATTGGACATTTTTCTTGTTGTGTCTAAGACAGTCAGACATTCCTTCCCAGGCTAGCTCTTCCCTAGGATCCTCTATTTTTTGTTGATGTGTGATAATGACTGACTTCGCTATGTAATAAGAAAGCCTGCGTAGCTATTTCATTCTTTCGCCAGCTGACCTAATTAGCAGCCCTAGTGCATTCATCTATGTCTCTCGATTACATCTAATTATTAGAGGATTTTCAAACAAAAATATCAAATAGCAAAATATCGAAAATTACAAGTGTTTAATCATCCAGTTTTAAAATAGTTCCCCAAACAAGTACAGTCAACGACAAGAATTTACAGTCATTAAAATATAATCATTATTAGTTCTTATTTGTCTATCGTGGACATCATCTGTCTCCAATGGGCGTGGTCTCGTTGAATATTTTCCCAACATATTGTCACTCCCTTTCACTCCCTTGAACTTTCTTTATTATATACTAATGCCCCCGTGACGTAGATGTTGCCGGGAATATCGATTTTACATTTGATACTTACAGAGTATTTATGTTTCTTAGATTTGATTGGTGCGCTCCGTCTATGCAAGTCATCTTTGGTGGCCTTAAAGTTGTGTCGACGACAAATGCCTTTCAAAACTGTTTTCAGTGTTGAAGAAGTACGGTATATTCTGTTGTATTAAAAGTACTTTTTTGACAAAATTCCAAAATGAAATAATTATGCAATTCCCTGCGAGCAGAGTCTCCTGTAGGTACTTTCTGACTCGAAAAATAGGAGACTCTGCCGGTCTAGGCCATCCCGTTGTCCACGATCATGGACGAACCAACCGGCTGAAAAAAAAGGCTCTCCTGTGATTGGATGATAAAATCGCTTGTTTGTTGTTCACGTGCGTTGCTAAGTTACCGGAGCGCATGCTCAACTAGAAAACTGCCAGTCTACCTATTTTCATGTCAGAAATTACCTGTGCGAGACCCTGCTCGCAGGAAAATTATGTAACGGCCGGAATTCAAAATATTCAAGATCCGGACGAGGTAACAAAACAGCAGCTGCCACCAAGTCGAAATATTATAGAGTGTTTTTCGTATGAGTGGGAACGCTGTACGGTTACGATACGATACGGTTACAGCAGGAATTTCGAATGTTTTTATAGAAACTATGATACTGGTACAGTTACGATACGGTACGGTAAGTTTCCCACTCATACGAAAACGACTCTATTGCTAAGGGTACGAAACATCAGAACTGAAAAAGTCTCAGTACTTCTCTTTGAACCGTACTTGACAAACGACACTCCCTCAGTACTTTCATATAAATTTAACGAAGTCATAAGACAAGATCCATCAAGTTGGATTAACTATAGATTTTTTTCCTGGGCCCGGTTGTTCGAAGGGCGATTAACGTTAATTTTGGGTTTAAAGTTCTCTTTAGATTTAATCCTGGGTTAACGCTAATCGTCTTTCGAACATCCGGGCCCCGTGCAAGATATTGACACTGTACCCTGCGAGCAGAGGCTTCCTTTACCTCCTCCGCGAGGAGAGAAGGAGGAGAGAGAAGGAGAGTCCTTTACCTCCTCCGCGAAGAGAGAAGGAGGAGAGAGAAGGAGAGTCCCTTACCTCCTCCGCGAAGAGAGAAGGAGGAGAGAGAAGGAGAGTAAAAGAAGACTACTCTGCTCGCAGGGTATTGACACTGATGAATGAACAAAACTCAGACAAAGTAGCAATAGAGTTTCCGGATTTTCCGAGGAGGACGTGCACGTTGATACGTAGTACTATATAAAACCTCTTGAAACAGAAGTGCTGTATGTAGTGGATCTGTTTAAAAGCTTTTATAAGCTTAAACCCTCTCAAAACCTTTATATAAGCCCGCGACTGTCTGTGTAATACACGATTTCTTGACGTTTTCAATTGTATACGAGTAAGCGTTCATCATGGCTATAAGTAATTTAACGAAATTCTGTAAATGTTGTTGAGAAATTACTAGTGGAATTCCCTCACGTATAAAGGTCAGATACTGAAAAATTCCGCATTTCATTTATTCTTTTGTGCTTTTATTTATTTCCTTATTTCAGGCAATTTCCATTTTGATGGGAAGTCAAGATAACATCCGTTTAGCCTGTGACCTCATCAAGGTATCTCGTTTTCTGGCATTTCATCTTTTGCATAAAAAATACGCACATTGAGTGCATGTTGAGTGGTAGGTTAAGTAACGGGAGACCCAATCTAAAACTTGTAAAAGATTTACTAGTAAAACAGTGACGTGGAGTATGTCTCAAGAGTTAAATCAAGAGCTATGACGAAAAGGAAGCGGCCAAAGGTTTCCTACGATTTTCCGTTACTCCAGACCACTTACAAGTCATGAACATATATGGTACCTTCCAGTTTTTGCCTTTAATACAATAGATTTCTCCTTCTTTCACAGAGGGCAACAAAAGAAAACTACAAAATAAATTGTTCTCTAATCGACAAGCCTGGCATCAACGATAATTCCAGGTAGTAATTTAAATTGCGCATATAACTTTATCTTTAAAGATTTTCCACGAATCAGCTGAAAAGCGGAGCCTGGTGCGAGTATAGAGTTCTTCCATCATCTTTTGCATTTATTAGCAGGAAGAACGGATTAACTTAATTTATGTTCTTGGCACCATGTTCCTGTTTTATTAAGGATTTCCGTTCAGTGATACTCCTTTATCACTTAACTACTATAACGAAGGATTTTACTAATCTGAACAAACAGCAATTAGATTTTTGGAACTTGCGTCACTGTTTCTACTGATCTCACGATATGCGCTCCGTCTATGTCACTGTAAAGCAATAACTCCAAAGACTTAACTAAGACTGATGCACTATTATCAGCTAAGAAGGATTAAGTGTCTGCTATATGTCAGTCTTTCATTTCCTGGCGGGATTCTCACATTGTAAACGTCTCACAATTAGCATAAATAGTGGAAAATGACTATTTCTGGAGATGCATCAATTTGAAATCATGAAGGTTGTTGATTTAGATAATATGTGTGAGTTTCAAAACAAAGCATTTAAAAATCCTTGACAAGATATGAGGATTTGAAATCTCTACTAGAAAAACAATGAATTATGAAAGTGCATTGCGCCAATTGCTGTATTTTCTCTAGCGTGGGATAAAATAGTTATACAATAGTTTCTTGTGGCATACTGTGGACATCCCACTCGTCATTTGTATTTTCTTTGTACACACACTCGCCTAAAGGCTCGTGTATACTAGAAAATACGCATACTAGAAAATACAAGTGACTCGTGGGATATTCCACAGTATGCCACTCTAAACCATTGTATAACTACTATATATAAGGACTAAATGAGTGGATAGCGTTATTCTAACACTTCGATTCGTGCAACCGGGGCTTAAACATTGAAAATAACCTATGATTACTTGGACTTCAGCTTGTAGCCAACAATTTCGAAAAAGTTTTTTTCTCTCAGAAAACGATTACATTTTTAGAACAAAATTCTTGAAGTGTTTGATGACGTAGAAACTGAGGAATTTTAATGAGGTATACGTAAAGTGCATTTTGTAGATTGCTCTTTACTTGAAAGAAATCTTAAATCTGAATTGAATATTTCTAATTTAAGCGCATTCACGCTCTTTTGAAGGGGTTTTGCTATAAGATAACTCATTAATATCCCGGCCACATTTTAGGTTATCCGAAATTTCAAGAATATTTTCTAAAAAAAGATTTCTAAAAAAGATTTCTAAAAAAAAGAGTCGCATCGCGAAAGAACTTTCGAAATCGTGACTACAAAAGTCTAAATTAAATATTCATACAAAATCTGTTATTCTTAGTGTTCAGTTCTCCTTTTATTCTGTGTTCCATGGCCACAAATTACGGTTATCTTTTTGAATTAAGAGGGGATTTTTTTCAAGTTCGAGCAGTGAACGACAAAAACTCCTGAGCTGAAGAATAGCTGTTGTACAAAACTAAAATTATTTCTGTCAGAAAGTTGAAGTTGTTTGTAAGTAGTTTTGGCCGATGAAAGTTGAATCAAAGTGTTAATCCAAAGCGAAAATTTGGATCAAAAATGAGGTTTAGGCCTTCATTTGCTAATTTGCTATACGTATTCTTTATATTCAGCTTGAAAAAGCTTATTCCTAACACAACTTCAAGAAAAAGTCTTTGTACAGTTCAAAAATTTGTTTTAAACAGGTATTTCATCTTGGTACATCAGTTTTTAACCGGTAGAAAAAGGATTTGAGTGTTAATCCAGAACGAAAATTTGGATTCAAACTCGCACGAAAGTCTAGTTTTTGGCGCTTTTCGCCATTATTGCTCGTCATTGAAAAAAATCTCCTCTTAATTAAACTACAATCGATTCAGTGCACATATGAATTAACGTTGGCGCTTCAATGAACACATACAAAATCAACCAAAAAACATTCAGCGTGAAGCGTTGATTTTATTTAAGATTTTTTTTTATATTTTTTTAATGTATAGCAACCATATTTTGTGAAATTATGCATCTTGGCAAATAACGTTAACGCTTTCGATTTAGAGATATGAAGCTTTTAATTGTATTTTCGTAACTAGAAGAATGTATGGGAAATTGGCGCTCTGATTACCAAATTGCGAAAGTGCACATATCAAAAGCGTCATATCTCTAAATAGAAAACGTTAACGTTAATTGGGGGACACTGTATTCTCACACGAGCACGCGCACTCTAATATTCTATGCACACAACTCTCAGCTGACAAACTAAAACATGTAAACATACAATGCGATCTCGACAGACATTTAATTCCCCAGGCCACTCAGTGTATGCCAAAGATCGTTAAAAATCTTAAACCTTAGCCCAAGGCGATCCATAAGAATGCATCATTTAAAGAACTAAAAACAATAGGCCATTTGCATGATGGCGTCATATACTACAACTACCAGAATGCTTTGCCCACATTCTTTTGTAAAATAATTAGTGCCAATTGTTTTGCTATTCTCAAAAGGGAATAGAAATCTGAATAAGAAAGAAAATTCGCAGAGCATTCTGGTAGTTGTAGTAAAATGACGCCATCGAGCAAATGGCCTATTGACTTTATTATTGTGTTCTGATACCCCATAGAAAAACAAATAAAAAGTGGAGCGATCTTTGTCAGTACTGTATGGATATTGGTCTGAAAAGTTTGGTAAGTTATATAGTTGGTTTGAATTTTCTTTCAAAATAGAGCCATGGGTACGCAGTTGCTGAATTTTTTAATTTTCTTGTTCTACACCGCTGCACGCCATGCTTTTGCTGCCACTACACTGCAACCGTTTTGCTGCCATTGCTGCTGCTGCTGATGTTATTGCTGGTGCTTCGGCTGGTGCTACTTTCGCTTTTGCTGTTGCTGCTTCTGCTGCTACTTACTGCGGACCCTGTAGTGTAGTAGATCAGACTACACACACACCAGTAACGTCATGGCCTATTCTCCCCGAATAGTGGTGAGAGTTCTTTAACGTCCCTCCCTTAGTGTAATTTAAGTCGTGAAGTGTGGGGAGACGAGGCCTACGGTTTAACGTCCTTATTCGAGAAGACGTGATGGTTTAACCATTTGTAGATGTAATTACAGAGGCAACACCTTCTCCTCAATTATTTAATGATTCTGATTGTTGGTCCGGCAGGGGAATCGAACCCCGACCTTCCCCAATCGGAGCTCATCCAACTGAGCCAATCGGGCGGCGGTTTCTTCTTCTTCTGCTGCTGCTGCTGCTGCTGCTGCTGCTGTTGCTGCTACTGCTGCTGCTGCTGTTGTTGTTGTTGTTGCTGCTGCTGCTGCTGCTGCTGTTGTTGTTGTTGTTGATGATGTTGTTGTTGTTGTTATTGATGATGGTGATCTGTTGCTCCTGCTGCTATTGCTTTTATTGTTGTTGTTGTTGTTGTTGCTGCTGCTGCTGCTGCTGCTGCTGCTACAGTCTAATAGGCACAACCATCTGATTGAACAGCAATTTTAACAACTATTCTGATTAATTTAGTAATATTTACAATCATTAGGTTGCATAATTAGCCTGCAGTGTTTTGCAAATAACCTTTGCTCAAACTTCTAGGCAGAAGAAATGTTTGCTTACATTATAGTCAAAGATGCAATGGCAACTGCCAAGAAGATTCACATCATCAAACGCTACATGCTACGGAACTAAATTGTAAGCTGCGTTTTGAGACGCTTTAGAAACTCATAGGGATTGATCCCATTAGTTTCTTGGCGCATAGCATAAGTGTTAGTAAGTGTTGTTCATCAGCCATGTATTTCGCGGATACCGCTGCGTTGTCATGATAAGTTAGAACTGGGACAGGTCTTTTTTTATTGTGTGTTTTTTTTAATTATATATCCTTGTCGATACGCGCGCTCTGATTGGCTAAAAGCTGTGCTTTATCAGAGAACGGAGCACAGCTCTGATGTCAGCAGCGCGAGCTCGACCGCGCGCGCACCTTTTGAATTTTTGTACGGAGAAAATCGAACTTTTTCCCTTGAATATTTACTTCAAAATATATAATAAAACAAATAGAACATCTTTTTCCGTGCTCCGTTCAGTAATACAGCACTTAGGAAGTGCCGAAAGCACTCAAGAAGTGTGGAGAGCACTCGCCTACGGCTCGTGCTCTCCTTACACTTCTTTCGTGCTTTCGTCACTTTCTGCGTACTGTATTACTGAACGGAGCACGGAAAAAGCTGTTCTATTTGTTAAATGGGTTTTCTTTTTTAACCCCGAAAGCAGAGATTAAGAACCAGACGAAAGAGAAGAGATGCATTTATTTTGATAAGAAACTAAATTTTCTACTTCATTTTCCAGTCATAGAATCATTTTACTAAAACATAAGTCTTCTATTATTAATGCATAACTCTTTCAAAAATTATAACAATGATGTAGTAACTGTTACTGTTGATTATAATATCTTGATGTTTTGTATCACAATATGAATCAAATACCGAGGCCGGTTGTTCGAAGGGCGATTAAAGTTATTCCTGGGTTAAGGTCAATGGTTTTAGTGGCGCTAAGCTGCGCTAATTGCCTTTCTAACAAGCGAGCCCCGAAGTAACAACCTAAGTTAGTATCATCTATACACTTTGGTGCAGATGTTCTAAATCACTGAAGGTCACTGAAGGCTAACTTGCCATGAGTAATGGTCCTTAGGAGAGGAGTTCCACTTGGTGGAGAAGACCATAAGAGGGTTCCCCGCCGATGGAAGGGCCGCTACACATGACAAGCTAATATGATTCACACTTTCCGTTGTTAAAATCACACGCACAAACCCCTGTATTTTTTGTACAATACTTGGTACCTCTATCTATATAACAGAGCTGAGCCGATGGAGACGTAACGGCGCACGATGTAAGGACAGCTGTAATCACAGGCTAACATAAAGGGAGAATGAATAATTACCTCCTGCTTTGATCATCTTCGCAATTGATCCATAGCTGGAGTCTAGTTCTCCCAGTTATCTAAACTTCAAAACTATGCCAAATCTTACTATAAGTTGTAATTCGGATTCAATGATGTATTTAGCGTCAATAACTTCTTTATAAAAATAAAACTACCTTTACTTTACTCTGCATATACATAACGAAAGCCTAACTTTAATAAACTTCATTAGGTTCTTGTTTGTAACTAACAAAATCTAAGCACATTTTCTGTGGTACAGAGTAGCACTGAAACACACTTTACACATATTTGCGCAGAAGTTGTTCAAGCTGTAATCTGAAATGGCTTGAACTCGATTCTTTGAAAAAATTCCAAAGCTTTTATGCGAGAATAAACACCAAGGGCTCTTTGTAAACACCAGCAGTTCGCATTTTCCATATTCAAAGCCCGGAAAAGATTCCATGTCTGTGTAGAAAGACCGGAAAAGTCAGTAAAGTTGAAGACAAGTAATGGATCAAACTGTCACATCATTTACTCTCCTTGCCTTCTGTGCATGAGAATGCTGTAGCTACCACTACCAGGCAAAGAACTTTAGATAAGCTGAAAAGTCAAGACGCTCCATAAACCATCCAGTAAACCACGTTAAATCCCAAGAATGTCAACGGAAACAGTAGCCGAGAACTATTGTCAATTATAGAAGGATCTATACGAAGTGCGAAGCTACTTGCAATATCCAAATCGTTGTTATTATTATTATTATTTTCTAATGGCCTGTTTGATTCTCCTCGCCCAAAGACTTTATTTAGAACATCAGTTTTGGTGCCTGTTTTATTGTGCACTCGATATGTCAGCGTGTCCGCAAAATGGTCCATGGTAGGCTCCTGATAAACAAACAAACAAAAAAGTAGTTCAACCGGTGTAAGAACAACCCTGTGTTGGTGTCTTAATTTTGCTTTTGATTTTATATTAAATTAGTTAGTTATTGTCTTTACATATAATACACTTCCCAGCCTCCCTCCACCTTTTTTTTGATGTTGTTGTTCTAATGATAATCCAGCAAAATTATATCCTTTTGCTGACACGAGTCAGACTAGATTGTTCAGAAGTCTCAAAAAGTAAACTATGAAACCCTGAAATAATTTCTTGAATTTCCACTGTATGACTTGACCATAAAAAAGCAGTGTGAACATCGCAAGAATTGTGGTCATCTCCGTTTTGAGCTGTTGAACTTATACCTCTATTTCAAGCAAATAAAAATTAACTTACGTACCCATTAGCTTCTTACTTACCTTATTATTGAGGGAGCTTCTATTTCCTTTCATAATTTCCAGTCTTTTTTGTGCACGTTTTCTTTTGGCGATGACAAAGGTGACGCACGTGTATTCAAGTATAGACCCAAAGACGAAGATGAGACAAAGTAAGAGGTACCAATCAATAGCCTTGACATAACTCACTTTAGGTAGATTAGCTCGAGCACTTGATATTAGTGTAGTCATGGTCAAGACGGTAGTAATGCCTAGTGCTACTCGTGCTGGAGCTGTTTCAGGATCAATCCAGAAAGATATCCAGCTAATTATGACGATGATTGTAGACGGAATGTACGTATCGATTAGAAAGTAGCCAATCCGACGCTTCATCTTGAAGGTGGCTACAAGTGCTGAATGCGGACCTAGGAAGAAAGAAAATACAGAAGTATTTAACTAAAGTATAATCATCAAAAGACCTCTGCCGGAAACAAAATGGCTCATGTGGCTATACTCTGATATTCTGTGATTTGGAGTGCATCAGTCTACAGGGACCAGTTTAATAGATTTTCCATATAGAAAAAGATTAATACTCCATTGATTACAGGTAGTTTTAGTGTGTGTGATTGCCTTTTTTGATTTTAGTGCTTGTTGTTTCGTTTCGTTTCGTTTCGTTTATCAGGTGGTTTGTCTTACCAATGTTGTACAAATTCATTTTCGCAATCTTGGATACATCAGCCACTTCAAACTGGGGTAGTTCTAGATCATCATGAAGATAAATAGCGGAGGTATTATCTGCCCGATCGTTCCACGCATACAATACGTCTGTTGCTTGGTAACCATCTGAAAAAATATATACAAAAGGTGCATTTTAGAAATGGAAATGGTGCCTTTAGTAGGGAAAATGTGTCATGTGTGGCTTAATTGGCCAATATAGGAATGACAGTCTCTTCCACAATGGTTGCATTTGTGCCTTAATCTTAACCACTGCAGATGATTGTAACATCTTGCGCTGCTCTCCTTTCTTAGTGGCAAGACTTTGATTTTTTTCTACGCCCTTCGTAATGCAGTCTCGAAGGAGATACCGACATTTTGGGCGCTTCTCTATGTTACGAAACATAACTTTGATCATTTTGGGAATTTTTAAATATCTAATAATAATAATAATAATGATAAATGTCTTTATTGAAAAATACTGCAAATCAGACGTTTGAAGTTTACATTAAAATTTAAAAACGTGGACTTGACTAAATAAAATTGAACAAACATCTATTTATGAAACATCTTTTAAAACGTTCAGTTCTAATTCTTGGGAGAATAAAGTCATGTCCTTTCTTGCGTAGCTTGATATTTCTTCTTGGTGGGAGTAGTAGTTCATGAAGGCCATGTGTCTATCTTTAGCCGGCATATTCTAGTATTTAGCTGCTGGTACACAGCTGTTGACCCTTTTAATTACAATTGCAATTACAATTTATTGGATCTTTGTAAGTGATTACATTGGTGGTAACCCAATAATAGCTCATCAGTGAGGTTTGCATGAGGTCAAAGTCATTACATCAACTAATCAGTTGATGGTTGATGTATGGTTATGCAAGGTTTGCATAAAGTCAGAGCCATCATGTTTTACCATCGACCCGAAAGAACGACCTTTCAAAATAAGGTCAAAGCCACAACGTCTTACCATTGACTAATTACCTTGACCAGAAAGATTGAGCTTTAAACCTCAGCTGCTGACTTTGACCCTCAGCTGTAAATTACGTGCTGCTGCTGGTACACAGCTGTTGACCGTAGTTGCGCAGTAGAAAACTTAATCTGGTTAATTGCAGTTGGCACACCCTTGTTATTACCTATAAGGCTGTATACTTAAAGCTATGTACAATTTGATTATTTTAGATTGACACCTAGATTCTGCGGTTACACAAATCTTATCTTCATATTTAGTATTTTTCTTACCTTTCAACCAATCGTTAAGTTATCTAGTATGAAAATTATTCTAGTTCTGTACCCCATTTCTATTAAATGTAATATTCATGTAGCCAGAAACCGGTTTATATGGAGTAAGTCTTAAATAGAGCGCACACAAGACAGTTGAATAAGTTGCTGTAAGTTGTAAGTTGACCTGAGATTCAATAAACTACCTAGTACTGCTCAATAGTGAGCTGTCCCGTTAACTCATCTGCAAAATCTAACTGAATCCTGTTTACAAACGTCCTTGTATCGCAACCTTAGCCGCCCATCAGGTGCTAGAACCCCTTCACTATGGCCACACCATAACACTTTCTACAAAAAGCCGGTCTCTTTACCATTTTATTGGTATTCTTTTTTTATCCATTAGCTCTCCGGCCAATCATTTGGATTGCTCCAATCCATTTGGATGTAGGCCAACACCCTGATTATGTATCTAGCTAACTGGCTGCTGAATCTACTAGACTTTTACTGCTGGATCATGGCAATATTTATGAATAGTGTAAGTCACAACTGATGATAGATTACTTACAGCTTTCCAGAGAGAGTGTACATTCTTGAGTATCATGAGGGAAGTCTCTTAGGTCCATTTGACAAGATGTTGTTATTGTTAATCTGTAGTATGAATTAACAGACGGTATCTCAGTGGAGTGAATCCTGTACCATCCAAAGCCTTTTTCGATAGTGTCCCGCCCCCTCTCTGCACAACACGGGGGAGACTCCACTGTAAAAGGATCGTATCTCTTCGTATCTCTTAGGGGTAAAAATCAGCGATTTGGTATCTTTTAGGGTGTTAAAATTGAAGTTTAGAGTTTTAGCATTTCCTGGTATCTTTTAGGGTATCAAAAGAGCCCATCGCTTATTATCTTGTTCTCAAATGGAAGAAATTTGCCCAACAAAAGCATGTCGACCGTCCAATTTTGTGTTCATCATAATAATGTTCATTGGCTTGTTATCGCTGGTATCTCTTAGGGATTAAAAATCGATCAGCCACGCCCTTTTTAAAAGACGTCCGGTATCTTTTAGGGATATTTTTTTAAATTTCCGACGAGGAGCATACCCGATCCTTTTACAGTGGAGTCCCCCCCACCCCCGGGCTGCACAGTTGTTAGAAGGGCGTTAACGCTAAGAACCCAGTGTTAAATCTAAAGAAAACCATTGATTTCAACCCAGGTTTAACAGTAATCGCCCTTCGAACACTAAACCGGGCTCAGGACAATTATATCAGTTAATTGTACCTGATACTGTAGAATATGTCTCCGTTAGGTTTTACTTGTAGAAGATAATTATCTGTTGTAACATCATGGAAATAGGCTTTCTTTGTCCCCACGAAGTACGTACTGGGTACCCATATTTGTTTATTGATATCGCTACTTAATGTTAGTAAATTTGCTGAGGAAAAGTCGTCGTATCTTAGGCGCTCATCATTCCAGTACTGGCGTAGATAGATGTCAATTGTGAAGTCCTACCGACAAAAATAACAGTCAACAAGATATCTCATATCTGCGTCTATGCATAAGTCAATTAGTGTGTTGAAGGGAGTAGATTCTTAGGAAATGTGTTGTTTCGGAGCTTCTGCGGTAGTTTGCCATGAATTTTTTAGTTCCAAACTTCAAATTATTGTGCTTCAGTGTTAATCCACGAGCAAACGCCCCCAACAGTGTTGCTCAACAACTCCCAACATTGCTGGCTAATACATGATTTCTGTATTTTCACAAAAAAACTAAATGTTTGATGTTGATGGGAGCGTTTGCTTTGTGGACATGAAATAGTACACTCGAAGACTATATAGTTTGTAATTTTTGTATTTTCACTAAAAAATTATACAGTCATTCTCAAAAAGGTTGCAGATGAAAAGACGTCTAGTTATTAATAAACATATTTGCATATATCACATTTTTAATTTTCTTGCAATAATTTTAACTTTAGCTACAAAACTACAATCCATAAAAGTATACACAATATATAATATGCATGCAATCATGTACTTTGGTATTTTGAATTCCTGCGAGAAAATTGAAAATCTGATATATATGCAAATAAGTTTATTAACGTCTAAACGTCTTTTCATCTAGACAACCTTATTGAGAATGACTGTATATAAAACAAGTGGATTTGTAAAAGATGTTGGAGTGGCCAAACCACAAAAAGCGAGATTAGGCCCTGAGATTTGCAATGAAATCGATTTTGCATGATTTTGAGGATCCTTTTAATGTTTTATTCATTGTCTTTCTATTTGTAATTAACCTTTTTTGTTTTGATCGTCAACTGAAAATGATACCATTTTCTTTCATGCACCAAGGGTGGTTTGACTACATTTACTAAAGCAATATGTATGAATGAATAACAGGACTGTCCATTTGAATGCAATAGCTTTTGTATTAAGACATACATCCTTGCACCTCCGTAGAGAAACCCCAATTAAATAAGTGGAAATTGAATGGGCTCAAAAACAAGATCTCTTATTACTTTTCTTTCTATTTGTCCACATTTTCAATATTTTTCATTTCCTTTTGGGTTACAAGACACTTTAGATCAGGGACGCCTACTTAGCGGAATAAAGAGACCGTGTTATCAATTTAAATCTGTCGCCGCTCCAAAGAATATTTTTGAAACTTTAGCCTCACCATAAGCTACGCCACCGCTATCAATTAGGGTTTTGAAGTAATATGCTATCACAGCTTTTTTTGACAATAAATACGTATTTGATGATTCCAAGCGGTGCGCGTCAGAGCAATAAACACTGTCTCGGTCATAGCTATATTCCAGGCTAGTCTGTATATGTCTCCAAACAATTTTTAAAAGTTGAAGTAAATATTTCTATCTTACCATGTTCACTTCCTTTATTGCCCATATATTAGAAACATACATGTCCACTTTGACAACTGCTGGAGCAACTTAAGTATAAAACATTAATTATCAGTCATTATTAAACATTACAGCTAAGTAACTATTGTGACATTACTTGATAAATATAGTGATCATAAAACGGTATATGCTAATACAAAACGATCAGTCGTAAATTACTAGATGAAGAAGGCGTGTTATTGGCTAGTTTTAATGTATCCGAAATGAAACTGACATTTCAGCGTTGTCGTTAGTATGGCTATTGAAGACAGGAATTTCTTACTTAATCATAGGTTTTTATATAGAGAATTTTTAGTTTATTGATGTCTTTGGATTATTTTTTTTCGATATAGATTCCATATGAAACCACCTGAGAAGCAGAAACAATAGTATCAATTCTTTATTTAATATTCGTCTGACATGACAAAAAAGAAGGCTTTTCAAGAGTAAAACAAACATCGTGGGATCTAATAACAACTTGTGAATATAAACGAAAACTAACTGATTATGAATCACTTATTTACCTTTACGACCTGGTCGTATCCTTCTGTCGTAACCATCCAAAAGACGTTTTAACAAGTATTGTAGAATTCATATAGTGTCTTTTGAGATTTATGCTTGAATTTGATGCATCCGACTGAGCTGATTAATAATGAAGAACGTATATCACTGTTTATTATAAAAAGGTTTATATACATTAGATTTTATGAAGCAGGTTAACCCATGCCCCCGTAAGACCATCCTGTGTACAAACTCTGCACTGCGCGTCCCAATAAGACCCTTTTGTACACACACGTCTACACTCCATGTCCTCTAAACCCTTCCTGTGTAAACACTCCTTCTTTATTACTTGTCGGGTTTGCTTTAAGAGACTTTCAAGTAAAACCTTGTATATATAGCGTTATAGACTTAGTACTTTGATGTGAAATATTAGTCTGGGTTAGTTTGCTCAGTTTTATAAGCCAAACAGAGGTTTAAACCTCAGTGCTCTGATGTAAAATTGTTAACAAATGGACTACTAAGCTAACATGAGAGCATATTTTCAGTGAAAACACTTGCTCATCGTTTCCTGACTCTGCCTTAGTATTTAATTGCTGGAGCGACTAGTTCAAAACTAATTTGACTATCTCCAAACAAAAGTAGAGCGCTAAATGATTAATGACCAGCCACAGCGTGCTGCTATAGAAGAATGTTTTGGATGGATTATTATGAAAATTTAGTCAACAGTAACTACCCCTACTAGGAGCAGTAATAAAGGTGGCCCAAATTCCCTTGTTATAATGACCAAATACAAACCTAGTGTCACGAATGAATAAGAATTGGAAATAAACGTTTTGAAAGACTTTTCTGTTTAAAACTAAAACATCCGGCCAGTGAATCGCCAATTATCTACCGACAATCTTTAAATCCGCATTACTGGGATATTTATTGGCTCTTACGGTCGGCAACTGTGAGGAAAAGAGCCAAAGCGTATTAAGACGGCGTAGCCAAGAAATCGAGAAAGATAAAACAATAGTTACGCGAAAAATCTACCAAAAAAAATTCCCAAGTGCGTTCATTCTTAAAAAAATGACTTACAAGCATTTCTTGCTTTATGATTAAGTTTAAGACAAAAACATATATTTCTGCCACAGTTCTTTTTGCAGTCAGAGAAATCACAAACTAAAAGACAACATTTTTATGAAGTTGCTGTCTGTTAAAATATATTTTTGAGTAATATTCAACGTTTAGCTACTCGAATGAGGATGAGACAGATTTTGATCCTATTATTCTTCCTTAAATAACGGCAATAACGTGCTGAGAGAAAGTCATCTTACTTGGACAATGCGCTGCATGGAAAGCAATACGTCAATAAAGCAGCCACGTTGAAAACTAGCCAAGGTGTTGATTGAATTCCTTTGGCCATCCAGTTCATCTTTGATTTCCTGAACTTTGCCCAATGCGGTCCTTTCTGTACTGCTTGACCAAATGACTAAGCGTCCAACGCTGCAGCTACTGTTCAATCACTGAAGAAGACGGATCGTCAAGGTTCATGGTTAAGTATGTTAATAATTCAGGCCTCAACAACTACCTGGAGATGTGCTTACAAACACTGACGTATAAGAAAAGCCCAAACGTAAATTAACCACCTCGGGTTTCTTGCTAAAGAACGTTATTTGCATAAGATTTAGATGTCATTTGTGAAAGGACTGATTGAAAATCCTACGAAAACATGCTAATTCCACCACCCTCTCCAACTGTCTTTTCAGTGCCTTTCCCACAATAAACAAGAAAAGAATTCCACATAGGAAGGAACATGCAACAACTTTTTGGGAGTCGTCAGGTGCAATCTATATATACTTTTTAATTGGACTGACTTTTCAAGATCTCTGAACTTCATTATTATTTAAAAAAATTAAGTAAATAAGAAAACAATACCTTACAAATTATGTGCGAGAGATAGCAAATGTCTTGTGGTAATTTAGTCCCACCAAGGTATTGTTCCCACATTATAGTGAAAGGCAAATATGGGAATTCTAATCGGTACTGCCCCTTTGTGTAGTGGTCACCCGTTTTTGGTGTAGTTAAAAACGTTGGCTAAAAAGGGTGGCGAAAAGACATAAAATGCCTGAGTACTTACCAGTTATCGAATAAGTTATCTGTCATCAGTCCATTAGTTAACTTCTATCTGATTGCTGTGGTTATGCTTCAAAATACAGAAATGTCGGCTTAGTCGTCATTTCCATTTCTTTTCCTTATTTCTAATAGATAGCTTATTATAGATTACACACGTGAATAAATATTCCACAGTAATATATTATATTAAGGATATTCAATAAAAAGGAATTACATCAACGTTTGAAATCCTACTTATCAGTGAATGAGCACGGACAAGATCCTTGAGCCTGATCCACAAGTGACCACTACGATGGAATTAACTAATCGAATAGGAACGGATGTTTCTTTTTGCCTTTAATTTGACAGTTGATAAAATCATTTAAAAATAGTCCTTGATAATTGGCTTTTCGTCCATGGACGAGGATATGCGCAATTTGATTGGTATAACTCCACAAATCCCTTTTTGTTTGGGTTTTATTTAATCCATGATGGAGTAAATAAGAAAAAGTTAATGAAGTGGAGTACCTTACCATACCCCTTAACATACCGCCATCTTTTTCAGCTAGCAGTGTATTGTTACTTTGTAGCTGTTTTAATGTTTCAGTCATAAATGAATAAGCAGCCACTCAATACTGAACGTCCTCAAACTGATAAGAAATTAAAAATAACTCTGCCACAAGTAATCTTTTTTTGTAAGCCATGACTTTTTAAAGAGCCATGGACGAATGGTACTTTCACAAAGCAGTTTAACACCCACTATTCTTTTTTTTATTGTCTAAACGCACCTACTCAAAACAAAACTCAGACTCTATTAACTCTGCTCAAAAGATGACGCTCTTGCTGACAAATGATCATATTTTTGTGATGGCGCGTAAGTTCATAAACAATAAAAACACAGTAGAAACGAACCATATATGAACTAACAAACTATTTACCGTAAAGGCTGAATATCTTAGTACTCTAATTAAACTCAATGGAATGTTCCACACCTTGGTTGTCTGGCAAGGTGTGTAGTCTCTGTGGATGTGCTCCCCGCTATTCAACGGGCAAGTGTCGACGTAAGCACGTTTGTCATTTGTACGTCTGTTTTCCGTATAGCCTTCTCGAACTAGTCTCTCTTTTCGAATACGCTAAGCCTACCATATAACTGTACTGAATCATATAGAGTAGTTTTCGTTAGGTGTGAAACGTACCGTGCCGTGCTGTGTTTGTGTCAGTGCTGTGATGTCTATAAAAACATTCGAAACTCCTGCCGTAACCGTGCCATGCCGTCAGTGACCGTGCTGCCCCGTTTTCAAAGCTATTCGAAAACTGCTCTATCCGCTGAGTCACCGGTGTGCCAGTGCTACGTGTGCTCCCGCAGGCAAAACACTAACGCTTTGTGTTTCCCCCACCCCTCCATGACGAATGATTTTTGACGCTTACAAACTTAGGTCTTTGGCTTGCATGGAAGATCGAAACCTGGTGATTTTGGGACGTCATGAGAGAGATTTTTTCTACATTACACATAAGATTAAAAAATATTTACCAAGCATCTCTATATACTCATTTTACTTTGAAATAATTTAAAAAAACCTACGGTGATGCAGAACAGAAAACCTCGGATCAAGCCAGAGGAGCTCTCCATCAATCCGAATGATTTCTCAGTCTTCTCAAAGTTTGTTTGGTTAAAAAGAAAGCCAAAACACTGACAAAGTCAAGCAAAGCAAAATGACAGTGAAAGTATGTGAATTTGAGCCTAAAAAGTTTGCTATTTCATCTAGTTGATATACTTTTCTGCCTTGCAGACGGACATCAATACGGCGAGTTCTCAGTTTGAAGATCAACTTGCTCAATCCGGACTTGGTCAGTTGTCTAAAAACACATATTTTTTTTGTTTTTGTTTTTGGTTGTTTGGTTCAGTAAAAAAGGTGTAAAGCGACTAATTAGAAGGGAGATATAATGAACTTATGATCGTTTTAAAAAGTCGGTTGTCTATATAGAGGGTCTCAATGGGGTGGTGGCTATTACGGTTAACGGTTAATATTTTGGCATTTTTACGATTACGGCTAAAAGTGGGTTAATAACTAATTTCCATTGTTCTTGATGGTTAAAAATTAGTTTTCATTGTTGAGAACGCTGGAAAAAGCTATTACAACTAACTTTTCATTACGGCTAACGGTTAGTTTTTTCCTATTATTACGGCTTACGATTAAATTTTTGGCCCTTTTACGGCTAACGGTTAACCCCATTGAAACCCTCATATAAAGACACTAGATGGTCGTGTCTGGATAGGTGGATCGAGAATACAAACTTGAGATCATCTGAAAAATTGACGAGATTTTTTATGATCATCCGACGTACATTTCAAGTTTAATTCGTTTTTACCGAGTTGACCTCAGTCTGAAGACTTCAATGATAGGAAAACGTAAATGATAAACGTAAATGAAGTTCAACCTAACGCCAGTAATAATAATTAGACCTTAGGGAGGGGTGGGAGAAACACAAAACCCTAGTTTTTTGCGTGCGGGGGCACACGTAGCAAGGGGACACACGCATGCAGCACTGTGACACGGGTAGAGCAGTGTTCGTGTGAATATGAAACGAACCCCGTGCCGTGACCGTGTCAATGCCGTGCTGTGTCCGTACCGTTTTCTACTCTATACTCATGACATGTACACTTATACCAAATCAGCTAATTCTACAAACACTAAAGCTTAAATTATTAGTTACCCGCCCGCTGTAGTCCACAGTCAGTGATCAGCCAACCGGATATGATTTCGGGCACGCATTTCCATAATATATCCCACCTCTCTTTAATCCAGTTGTATTATTATTGTTATGGGGAGCTATGCGGGAATCACCTCGTCTCGACATTGATGGGAGGGATTGAGGAAATAATTAAAACTAGACGCCTAATAGGCGTTCACTCGGGCTACACCTGTGTATAGTACTTGGGGAGAAATGGAGAACAGAAGTTGATGGAAACCAGTTTGACTTGTCAGTGTCTTTTGATTGCAAAAATGCATGACAAGTACTCCCAGAGTAGAACACAAATTATATTGGGGAGAAAGTAGTTTGTACATAATTGTGCCACATCATGGTGGCTATTAATATACTGCTGGTCTTTTTATCATGCCAGACATATACAGTATACAGTCTGCTTTATTTTGTAAATGCCTACCAAATGATCCAATATGATCTATAGATAATACATTATAGCTCACACAATTTAAATTTCTATTCTGTACTTTTTTACTTTGATTTATGGAAACAAAACTTACAAACTGTGGCAGACTGTTTCGATGTCCAAGTTAAAATGATTTTGATATTGCTGTTGTCACATTGGTAAATTCTAGAAGTACCACAGTTACCTTTCTATGAAATCATTTCAGTTTCTTAACACAACTTTTCAATACATGTATTACCATGTTTTTAATATGGAGCAGATCAATGATTATAGCAGTAGTCAGCTGCAGTTGCTGATGCTTTATTTGAAGAAGTGTAATGTCATACAATATATGCATATTACTGATACCATATATAGCTCCTCCATGCACATCAATCTGATACTACTACATACAGTAATATCTTGAAGTTCAATTCAATCCACTTTATCTTGTTTCTGTGAACATGGTTGCACAAAGCTTGTACAAATTTGTGGTTGAGTATCACTTTTCATTGATTGAAAATATCATTTTGTACATTCTAAAATTATTATTCAATTGTTGCTAATATAAGGTCTCATAAACATTACTATCATTTCCATGATTATCCATCACTATATTTTTATCTGCTAACATTGAGCATGATTGACAATAAAGTGCATTCAATATAAGCTTAATCATGACATTGTACAAAATACAGATTGCACTAAATGTTTATAAGTTAATAATAAAAAATCATTTGTTTTCCATTGTTTATTTGGTGTAATTTTGCACCATTTACTAATTCCTGTTTCCTGGCTTAATTATTGAATACACCCTAGTCACCTTATTAGTCTTATTACGCAAAGGCAAGAATTTCCTGTCTTTCTAGTTAAAATAAACATTGTAGATATTCAAATTAATTACGGTTCGTTTTTAACACGGCTCTCAGGAAGAGCATGACTGTAGACAACGGCCGTGTAAGCAAATATTATGTGCAAGCAGTGGTGAAATATTATTAATTTAAACAAACTACTGATCTATTAAAGACAATATCTCCGTGTCTTACATGTCTGTCCTCAAGTGAAGTTCGCTGCCACAAATCGATCTGTCTCGTGTTCTTGGACGATCAATACATTATAAGTTGATTACAACAGCTGGTAAGAAGGTCATCACTAAATTCGAGAATTCGATATTAACGATTAAAGCAAAGTATCTTGAGATTAAAAGCCAATAGTTCGAAAAATCTGAAAAATTCCGATTGATAGCGTCCGCCATTTTGTTCTCAATCTCTCGCGACCACAGGAAGCCTCGTGGTCAACAGTGTACCCCAAAGGCTTCTGGGTAATTTGCCGATTTGCGACGTTGATAGATTGATAGATTGATAGACCGAAAAGGTAAACCTAGACTCGAGCTACCACAGGTAGCCCGAGTAAATAGGAGGAGAGAATTTTGGTAAGGGGTGTGCTAAGGGTCTGGAGGGCTACCAAACAATGTAACATTTAACATTCGAGAGTCCTAAATAAATATGTACAGTGCCAAACGCAACTTTTTTCTGTTTGATTCCGTTACGAAAACAACGTGTGGTTTTGTTTTTCTGAAAAGGGTTCATATTAATCAACGAGAACCGTGCTTGTTAGGTACTAATTTTGAATGAGTATGAATCTTAGAAGCCTTACTTAAACTGTCAACTAATCGCGGCCTCGTTCAGGCCAAGTACTGAGTAAATGAAACTTATAGATGACAGCTCAAAAAATTCAAAATTTATACGATGCAATTTACTGCAAGCTACAATTTTTGACATTTGTTGACATGATATTTTTGTATATTATTCACTCTCAATGCCTTTCATCGTGGTTGCTGTTTTTAAGATAGTCTGTGCAACTAATTTCAAGGTATTATATTAAGATTTCTCACAGCAACACTCGTGCTAAGGGATTTAGGAGGCACCCGTTTAAGTAATATTGATTGCGCGCGCGCCAAAATCCAATCATTCCAACTAGTTAAACCACTCTGGAAATAATTATAGGTAACGTAGCCATTTTGTAGAACTTATAGTTCCCAAAACATGTTCACGTTGGTAATTAATAGTAGCCTAGCTTGGGAAGAGTGCTGGAACCATGTGTTAATGATGTATGGAACATATAAAGCATATAGAGCATATAAAGTAGAAAAAGAACGACAAAATGCGCGTAAGAATAACAAACAGAAAAAGAACAACAACTAGAGAAAGATAAAAGGTAGGAGAAGGGCGTGGACGAGCTAATTTTTGAATTAAAATTATGATTAACTAACAATCTGAGTGAGAGTAGATTACATTTTTATTACAATTGAATATACGTTTTTTCTTAAACAGTTTAAGGGCCAGCCTTGACGAAATTACAGCATTTTCACTTACTTATTATCACTATTACTATTGGCGTCAGGAGCCCTGTTAGCGTACAGTGCTAGAAGCACAAAGTTTGTTGTTCATTAACCTTACTAATGGTCACAGGTGTCAGCTGACACAGACTCATCATGTAAGGAAAGGAATACACAGGATGAAGGGGGTCTGCTTAAAAAAATTTATTTCTAATAGCGAAGCGCAACATTGACATCACAACTCAGACAAACAAACCGATTTTTTCATCTCCTTGAGCCCGATTTCGGTACTTTGGATTTGAATGCCCATTTTTTTAAACATAAGCAACGTTTTCATAATAAAATGTAGGTTTCTCCGTGTTCTATTCCGTACGATTACAGATTCATAATGTTTGTCTGAGTCATGCATCTATTTTTAGTACCGCTGCGCAACGCTACTGCTCTACTGATTCGAGGTTCATTTTAGTAACCATAATATTGAACGACTTCTCAATATCAATAGACCTTGCATATATCTGGGTAACATTGGGACTAAACATTCATTAAATAACGCTGTCAACAGCAGCTAGCTGTATAAGACTGGTCCAACAAAGAGAACTATCAGCAATACTTTTTACGCAATTTTGCCAAACGCAAACTTTGCTTTTCATCCGGGACAGCGGTCTTGATATGGCAAAATACAGATCATGCGTTAGCCAATCAGAATTCAGGAAATTATCTAGCCATATAATAAAGGTGTATATAGCTAATTGCAGAAACTTTGATCCTGAACGTTGACATAATCGCGCCTGGTATATCAAAATATGTCCTAGTCACTGTTTGGAACGTCAGCATTATACACACCTTTTTCAGAAAAGGTTACCGTACGAGAGGCCTTAAGTCCACGCGACAAGACCGAAAAGGAGTATGGGTAGTTGAAAAACTTCAATCTCGGCTTTGGCCTTGTTCTTTGGCATGAAGTTCTTTGGTGTATAAGGTCAGGGCAAGATAGATTTAAATTGTCGTGTAGTTGATATTTGTCATTTCTACCCATCTTCCTCAGTTTCGGGTAGTCGCGTAGGCTCGGGGCCTTTTGCCCGACAACGTTTTTGAAATAGGTACATTTTCTTTGCAACGCTCATCGGATTGCATGGGGATCAGGGAGAGAACCAATTGGCAAACAACTGGCATAAAGTGTCCCACTCGGGAATCGAACCAGAACCACAGACGGGTGAGAAGAGAGACGGAGGTCTCTCGGTCACCTTTGCTCCCCAAACTGTATCATTCGACCCTTGACTTAAGCCCTAAAACATACATTAAACCTGGGGTCAATTCAATAAACGTTTTCATATACTTGTAAATTGTAAAAGCAAAATTCTCACTGGTGACCCCTGTTGTACACAGACTTGTACAATTGGCCCATGATTCAAACTGTTCGAAATACAAATGTATTTCATAACATTTACGGCTCAATTATTCACTGATCTATTCTGTGCTTGTCATTGTTTCTCTAATATTATCATATCTACCACACAGCTGGGATTGAATAGCCGATAATAACTGTGGCTATATTTAATTCTAGATCACTCAGGAAAGTGTACTTTCTTCTACACAGACTCCATTCAGCCTAAAATATTCTCTAGACAAGGCTATTGGGTCTCAAACACGCCCAAGTCCATGCAATGCGTCTAGAATTTCGGGCCCAATTTGTGCGACCTGCGGCGTATGAATTGAAAGGTGGGATCAGCCAACAATCTATTGTACTGAGCAGTTCGGCTTGTTTAACAGCAGACGGTATATCCTATATTTCCGCTGTCTTTGCAAATTCTGCTTGCATATTCCACGTCACCACTCTTCATAAATAGCTATAAAACACTGACAGAACTGTTCTTTCTTAAGATGTTATCCATGCATTTCTGTGGAAGACCAGTCTGAAATTAATTCCTAGTATTAACCACGTAATCTTAAGATCTTCTGCCGTAAAAACATGCTTGATTTGAATTTATTTTAAAAAATAATTCTATCTGGTGCGTAAACAATCCAGTATATTGACGTGAGTATAGCAAATGTCACTGGGAACCCAATTCGAGCATATTTATCGACGGAATATGCACGCTCTGATGCCATGAATGCTGCCTGGCCTTGAGGATCCCAGACATAATATGGTTTGCGTTGACCATTTACTGTGTCGTCTTGAGAATTGCTCACACTGCTTCGAATTTCCTGTTAACACAACCAAAATCACATTAATTTATATCTTTTTAGAACAGCCTTTGTAAAAAAAGACACGTGACAAGAAGTGCGCGCCGCAACGGTTGGTAAAATATTGGGCCGTGTCGTATGTTGCATGCTTTATGTTTAATTTCGTATGCCGTTTGTCGTGTTCTTTTACAAATACATCCAGCTTGTTGTGTGACCTGTTATAAAGTACTGATAAGCAGCTATTCAAAAATAAACTGTTAGCTGAAAGTCGCATTGAGTGCTTAGAATATCTAATGTAGTACGGAGTGTGTGTGAGTGTATTAGGATTTCATGCGCATTTGATCATATTTTATATGGATATTTGCGCAACTAAAGTGCTAAGCTTTTATTTTTTTATTTTTTATTTTGCACTATACGAAAAATAAGAGAAAGCCAGTGGAAGTGTCGCAGTGCACGCCCTACAAGAGTCAGAGAAAAAAATCTCCGACTCAAGTGGGACTGGAACCCACGATCCCAGCATGTATAGAGCAGTGGACATGCATCCCAGGAGTCTTGGGTTCCAGTCACACTTGATTCAGTTTTTTATCTGACTCTCGTAAGGAGTGCGCTCAGGTACTTAAAAAAGGTAAAGGTAAAGGTAATTTATTTTACTTCGAGTCCGCAGGGAGTGTTAATTTGCCCAGTCTCCAGAGCCAAAGGCTTATGTATCAAGCGTTCGAAGGTGCATCCTCTACCCCTCTATCCATCAGTGCTCCGTTTTAAGGGTATTTAAAGCTAATTAAAGCTACACGGAAAGGAAAGAAGTTGAAATAAGGATGTGAGGTCACTGGGGATCGAACTAGGGACCTCTCGCACCAAAGGCCACGCACTAACCAACTGTGCCATCCTTGCACTTTCTCTTATAATCTCTCTTATTTTTCCCACACTTGTTCTGTGCATGACCAATCCACTTCACCGGCGTAATCTAGCTAAAAATCAACATCAAGCGTAATGTATTTTTGTGTACAAATACATAATTACTCACTCTTGTTTTTGCTATCTTGGATTTTGAATTCCTTTTGTACAGATCGTTACTTCGTAAAAACGGGTTCTTGCCGTCACTAAAAGATAGGTTTATTACAAGCTTGTTAATCTTATTTGCAGAAACAAATGATTGTCAGCAGACACCAAGGGTCGATCCTCAGTGTATATATTGACCGAATCGAAAAATGGCGTCCAATTTGAACTGCTATTGTTCTGGACTGACTAGCCTCGTGTTTACGTGGAATCACAAAAGCGTTTTCACATGAATGAAAGGCTAGTCAGTTCAGAACAATAGTGTTCTATTGCTGGGTTGCATGTGACGTCACGGCAGCCATTTTGGATGAACTTCAACAAAAGATTTCTCATTAGCGTTTATTGTTTGGTCATCCAACATGGCTACCGCTTCATTGTCTTTGGATTCCCAAAGGTATGGATGAAACCCAGCAATCGGGAATTGGACGCCATTTTTCGATTTGGTGTATCACGCGGATGTTAACCCCTTTTTTCCTCTTAAAACTCAATATGGGAGCTGAAGACATATAAGAAGAAAAGCCCATAGTGCCGTGTTACACCGTTGTTTCAGCGTTTTGATTGGCCAACAATGATGTCATATCCAATCAAAACGATGAGGCACGCAACGACAAGACCTCTTTCATAGTCAAACAAAAACTGCTCTATAAAAATTACGAGTTGGGAGTTATGCTTGGAGTTATGTTCCAAATTTTCAAGCGTTCTATGCAAGAACATCCAGACATGCGTTTTTAACAATAATGGAAAGATCATGAAAGCCTGTTCTACACTCTCTGCAAGTTTACTTGAGACAGACTTACATGACGACAGCAGTTAGCGAGCGGAAAGGAATTTGAAGATCATCTTTCCTTGCTTCTTCTTCTAAGTTGACGTCGTCGTCATTCATGCATGTATCAGATTCTTCATTTCCCAAGCTAAAGTTCATTAGTTCTTTTCTCATTCTGTTTGAAAGCTGAAAAAAGATAAGTCGCTTGCAGTACATACAAAATACAGTGCAATAATCTTGGTGGTGGTTCTTTTGGATTAATGGAAAAGTGCTTTCTGTTGTAACCCATATAATGATAGCAAATCTGGCGGTTATACTGGTTTTCCCAAGCCAAGACAAGCCCAGACAAAAGCGCAAGTACGGGGGTAATAAATGGCCGAAAGCATCAAGACGTTTCATAACCTCTAACTACAAAAATCCTTTTCAAGAATCCTTTAATTATCAAGTTTCAAAATTTCTTTCAAAAGCCTAACCTGGTGTAACAAGTTAAAACCTGTTCGATAAGGATTCTGGTTTGGTTGGGGGTAATACATACGTCAGTTCATGGACACTAACAAGTAGTTTTTGCCGTAGCTTTGTGTTCGTGCGTGCGTTCTTTATAAAATAGACGACGTGCTTATTTGGCTCCGTCAAAAGTATAAGCGTTAAGGGCTGTTGATGTGCAGGCCAGTTGTCTCTGGCAGCCAGAATAGCCAGTCTATTGTTTTAGGGGGTGTCTACATGGCACTAGGATCATCCTAGCACTAGGATTATCCTAGCAGGCGAATCATCCTACCGGCTATAGATTTACTGCATTCTGTTTACATGGAAATTTGTGTCTTCACTTCGGGTACTAGGATCATCCTACTGAACAGAATGCAGTAAATATATAGCAGGTAGGATGATTCGCCTGCTAGGATGATCCTAGCTATAGTGCTAGGATGATCCTAGTACCATGTAAACACCCCCTTAGTGTCCCCATGCAGGAAAAAGAGAACAAAAGGGATATCCCTGCTACCAGGGACAACTCGTCTTTATATAAACAGGACCTCAGAGTCGATCATCCGCCGTCGAGATATAAGTATGTCTGGTGTTCTATGTAGCGTTTGTGAGCGATGTGGGTGTACGCTCCTCAGAGGGGGCCTCTAAATCTTTTTTTTAAGTATTTCCGCCATTCAAAGTTAGATAATGCGAAAGACAGAAGAAATGCACTACTCACTTACTCGATTTAATCTATCCTGTTTCTTTTTCTGGACTTCACAAGCATAGAAATTAACAATGGCATATTCCATTAAGGCTCCAAATACGTAAACCAGACACATCAGCAGAAACCAATCAATTGCTTTAGTATAAGAAACCTTGGGTAACGGCGCACGCGCGCTATTGGATATGGTAATCATTGTCAGCACTGTAGTAATCCCCAGGCCTACTCGAGCTGGTGGAGAATCGGGAGAAATCCAGAACGAAAACCATGAAATAGTAACTGTTAGCATTGATGGGATGTATGTTTGAATCATGTAGTAACCAAGACGACGGTGAAATGTAAATCGAGCTGCTAAAGCCGAGTGTGGGCCTGAAATACAAAATAAAAATGTTCAGTGAAAATTGTCGTCCACCCTTCCTTTCCGGACGGTGCGATAAGCTCAAAAATTTAGCAGCAATTTTACTAGGACTAAAGACAGAGCAGATTACGTATGACTGTGAAAACGGTACGGTCACGGCACAGTTACGGCAGGAATTTCGAATGTTTTTATAGACAACGCGGCCCTGTCACGATCACGGTACGGCGCGGTCCGTTTCACACATACGAAATCCGCTCTAATAGGGTTAAAATATCGCGAAATGAAAATTCTCTAACATACATATTTTCGATTATAAAATAATCAGTCGAATTTATTTATCTAAACCGAGGAGGACTATACTAGTGTACTCCACGAACGTGTGCGTGCTTTATCAATAATATCTATCTTAACTAAAATTCTCTGTATTACTTACCAATATTATAAATATTCGTTTTTTCTTCTAATTCAACATTGGTTATTTTAAACTGTGGCATCTCTAAGTCTTCAGATATATATACAACATCACCAGTAGAATTCCTAGAGTTCCATCTGTAATACACGTCTGATGCTTGATAACCGTCTAGATCGAAGCATTCATATAAATTTATTAGTTGGTTTAGTTAGCAGGGACGTAGCGTGGACATTTTGCAGTGTACGCACGCGGAGAGATTTCAGCGAGAACAAGTGCGCACACCACTAGATTTAGTTTGCCTTACATGGACGATTTCGGGCTGATTTCGCTACGGACGAGCTTTAGCCGTCGACCCGGTTGTTCGAAATCGTGTTAGCGTTAACCCGGAGTTGACTCCAATGGTTTTCTTTGGATTTAATCCTGGGTTAGCGTAACCGGCTTTCGAACAACCGGGCCCTGGGCGTTAATGTCATCCCAAGTAGAAATTTTTGACTTATCCAAAGGTAAAAAAAGTATGTAAAACTCGTCCCGTGATGGAACTCGGCCAGTGGGACAAAATTGCCCATGAAACAGTCCTTGAAACATAAAACCTCATAGTTATTCATTATTTTTTATTTCAAGGATGCTCACACCTCTGGCCCCGGTTGCGCGAAGAAAGGATGGTGCAATCCACCCTTCACGCAGCCGAGCCCAGATGGGCTTTAAAAATTAATTTAGGCATCAGAACCCGATATTTTTCGGAAAGGAGGGACATTTTTCGACTGATCCCATTCTAGTCCAGTACTTTTTTTGGCCCCTTTAACTATCGGATTCGATGAACGTTAGACCAAGAGACCATTATACTAAGAGAGCGAAACTCAGTATTGATGTCTGTGCGATGTTCGTGGCGGCTAAGGCTATTTTTAGTAACTTCGCTATCGCGCGCGCAAGGCTCCTAAAAAATAGAAATCAATCGCCGAAAACAAACGGTCCCATCCGCGCGGACGTCAAAAATCAAATTCTACTATTTGAGATTCTGTTCGAGAGCCTTGCTTGCGCGCGATGGCGTTATTACTTGGGCTACATAAGGTAGCTCGAGTGACAAAGCTTGCTTGCAAAGGCCTCCTGGGTAATTTAATTTTGCACATCTGCATGCTCGGTCTACACAGGTAACCCAGTAATGAACCTATCTAATAAAGATTTGGAGTTAATAATTACTTCTTATTAACCGAAAGCGCGGTTATTACGGAAAAATATTACATGGAGGTCTTGACAGTGCGGATCAAGCCCGTAGGGCTTTAATTGATAAAGAAAGTACATTTTAGTCTGAATTTGTATGGGCTTCTTACGCGTAGAATCAACAAACTAACAAGCTTGTATGAATTATCCAAATTTTAAAATTGTTTTAAGTACTTAAATTTACTGACGTTTTAATTAAGTCTTCAAACTTGCCTCAAGATTGTTCTTGAAATGGGAAACCAGTTTTGATGATCATCTAGCAAAAGAGAAAATCGTAAAACTGCTTGACTTTGCAAAGAACCCTTATCACTTAGAAATGTTCACGGAAATTAATTATTCTTTTATTTACTCTTTCCTCTGTTTATTTATGAAATCATTCTTACGGTTACTGGACTTTGATTGGTTCTCTTATTTCCCCAAGGGTTTGGAACATTGCTATTAGCATCACAATGAAACTTCGCCGAATAGACTACCCCGATTAGACATTATAATTATTAAGTGTCTAGATAGCGCAGCGGTCTAAGGTGATATCTAAAGGTATGGATTAGGGTCCGGATATCGTCTCCCTCCCTGGCCTTCGGGCTAAGACAACTGTTATATGTAGCACCGGGATAGCGTGGATGGGGCCGAAATCTTCATCCGTAACGTAAGTCGATTCGATGTCTCAGCTTCTTTGAATGTCTCGGGAGAATCGTCCCAAATTTCATTTTTAGCTTTTTACTTTTTTTCAATTATCTCGTTATTCTTTCCCCATTTCCGGGGGATCCGATTTAAGGGTTACAGGTTCGAGCCCTGTGTAGGTCGGAATGTTTTCTTTTTTCCCTTTTTTTCCCTTCCTTTTTACTCTCTTTTTTCTTTTTCAGTTTCTTAATACTTAGATTTTAGCATTTTTTATAATTTTTGAGTCATTTTAATTTTTTGCAATCTGTTCTAATATGAATATTAAATGGCATCATTATTAATTTATTCAAATTTTGTTCCATTTATTTCTTGAATATGTTACTGATTTTTACTTGACTGGCTTGTGTCGTAAACGTGTTTCGTGAGAGATTTTCATAGTCTTCTTTGTTTCTAACTTTAATGGCAATCTGTTCTCATATTCCTGCCAATATAGTGCCCCTGTCAATTTAAACTCTTTTGAGTAAATTGAGATTACGGGAAGGAGCATTTTCATGTATTGCAGCAACGTTTCGGCGTCGTCCTGACACCATCATCAGGCTAAATACTTGAATAAAGATATGTTCAAATTGTTAAGTTTATAAATTTATTCAAGTATTTAGCCTGATGATGGTGTCAGGATGACGCCGAAACGTTGCTGCAATACATGAAAATGCTCCTTCCTGTAATCTTCCTTGTAAAATCCATTACATTGTCGTGTTTGAGTAAATTAAAGGTACATTTTGTCTTCTTCGCATCGAGCCTCACCTTGTTCTATGAGCGAACAAACGAACGAACGAATGAATGAAAAGATGATTCAACGTCGAACGAATGAATAAATGAGCGAACAAACTACAGGCACTCCTGGCTGTGTTTCAGAGGGCGTTTTATACGCTGATGCGCGCTATGAATATTAGTTTAGGTTACCTGTGTCATGTGGCAATTTATCAGAGCGGTTTTCGTATGAGTGGGAATTACGGTCAATGCACGGTACGGTTATGGCAGAAATTTCGAGTGTTTTTAATAGACATTTAGGTACTGACACGGTTACGGTACGGTACGGTCAGTTTCCCACTCATACGAAAACTGCTCTAAGACCACCAAGAGACCATAATACTAGTCGAAAGGCTCGAATTGAAATGCCGAAAGCAAACGGTCCCGTCCGCCCGCACTTCAAAAATCAAACCTTGTGCGCGTGATGGCAAAGTTACTAAAAATAGCCTTAGTCGCCACGAACATCGCATAGACATCAATATTGAGTTTCGCTCTCTTAGTATTATGGTCTCTTGGTTAGGCACAATTAACATTGCAAACGTATTTTTATCTGTTTATTTCACAAAAAAAATGATTAAAACATGTAACTGACAACAAGCACACCAAAACGCCGTAATTGTATGGTATTTTCTTACATGATTCAACGGCCATCTCGCATTTCTGGACGTCATGTGGAAATTGCTGTAAAGTCAGTTTGCAAGCCATTGTTATAGTTAACCTGAAACGGAATAGTAACGCTGTAGTATAATCTTAGTTTGGGGGTTTCAGGGGCCAGTTTAAAGGCCGATAACATAACGGCCCCGTTAACTTACCCGATAAAGTTTACGGGTGTTCCTCGAAGCGCACGTTATCTTTAATTTCTATGGTTTCACAGGCAAGTTTACCACGTTGCGTGGTGAGATTAGCGTTGGGTGACGAACGTAAGAACGTGATCTGCCAAAGGAGGCTACGGGTACTTGCGAATCCCCTGCAGTGATTTTTACCCGGAAACTACTTCTTATCAGGTCTTTTCAGAAACAGGGTCCAGGTTTGCATCAAGGTTATGCCCCGCCAATAGTTTAGTTCTTTATTAGGGCGTGGCCGTGTAAGCAAGGGCTGACCACTTACATAGTGCATCGTACAGATACTGGAAAGGCATATCGGTTGATGGATGGATGAGGGAAGTTTATCGGCTAAATGTCACTTCAACGCTTTGGAAGGGTGAAGGAAACTCGTAACGAGTTTTGAAATTTTCACATTATTCCAACTTACCTAACGCTATAGAACACATTTCCATTGGGGTATATCATAAGTAGATAGTTTTCAGTTGTCACATCGTGGAAATAAGCCTTTTTAGCGTTAAAGAAGTATGTACTAGGAATCCATATCTCATCGATTGTTTGTCTATTTAATGTCAAGACTTCTTTATTTAGAAATGATGCTTCAAAGGTCAATCGTGGATCTGTCCAGTACTGACGAAGGTACATATCCATCGTGTAGTCCTATCAAAACGAGAAAATACAAACCTATGAGAATTCATGCGTAATTTTTTGTTAATGAAGACTCTGACACACTGCAAAAATTGATGAGCGCAATGAAAAACTTACATTGTGTATGTGTCAAGCAGATTTTGTATGAGTGTGAAACGGACCGCGCCGTGCCGTGACCGTGTCAGTGCCATGTTGTCTATAAAAACATTCGAAATTCCTGCCGTAACCGTGCCGTGAGCGTGCGGTGCCGTTTTCACAGTCATACGAAATCTACTCTAAAAACATTCGAAATTCCTGACACCCGTGCGCGCCGTGCCGCATTTTCACAGTCATACGAAAACTGCTGTGCGTTACGTTGCTGATAAACAGTTGAACCACTCAACGTTAGACAGTGTTATGGACGGTATTCATAACCTATACTGCAACATAATCACTTGAGTCCTCAAAAAATTGCATGCAACCATTGTAGCATGCAAAACTTTCTGCGCGAAACGTTCAACAGTTGAACCACTCAACGTTAGTGGACAGTGTTGTTGAGAGTGGCAACAAAGAACTTCGGCAAAGTATTGACGATTCAGTTCTTCACACAGAACGTGAAAAGTGAACGTAACCAGCGTGACTTGAATGCACAATTGGATGTGTACAGTATTACCGCAGTAGGATACTGCTTTTGCAATCGTAGATGCAATATTGACAATGATAATTTTGAATTCAAAGGTTGGAGTCCTTATGCGCTATTTGTCCTGCATTGACTGTCCGAGAAACGTCTATATTTAGATGACTTTTTATAGCATCATTTTGGACCTCGCTTGCAGCAACGATGCATCGTTAACACTAGGCTTAGTAGAAATGGGACTAAGAAGGTATAAAAGTTGAAAAAAAGAAAGAGACACTTGCGACCCCCTCCCTTCCCCACCCTTCCCCTCCCTTCCCCCTTTTCCAATCCCTCTGGGGTGTATGTTCTCACCATTCTGGCCTCCTCAATGGCCCAAATATTCGATATAAACATATCCACACGAACTTCTAAAGGCCAAACTATGGAGAAACAAAATACAAGGATTTGCATCTATGTATATAGCCAAGAGACCATAATAATGTCGTCTCTTGATATACACAAGATAACATATTTATTCAATGCTTACCTCCTGTAAAGGGACGGATTCGCTTGTCATAATTCTTTAATAAGTTTTCTACAAGTTTTGACTTATTTCTCGCTATCTCTCTCCAGGACGGTGGTAGGGATCTGTGAATATATAAAAAAACATCGTAATAAACGATTATTATTAATCATATAAAGGAAACTTCCACTACAGCTGATTTTCACTTTGACTTTATTTATATTGCTATGGTGACCAAACGGTTCATGGCAACAGCGAGCACCGTTCCTTGCTGCTCCGTATCTCGTGTTGAAAGGTAATTAGTTCAAATGATACTTCCTGCAACGTAGACCGATAGTACATTTTCAAAGTTGAGGTACCTGTGTTTTCTTGTCATTCAAAAAAATCTATTAAAATTTCGGCGCACATCTTGTATGTCTTTTTCATTAAAATAAGAGTAAAAGAGGAAAAATGGCCATTAATGTTGATGGTGTCCTGTGGTTAATACAAAGTGGCTTTCATATCGCTGTAGGAATAATAGATCAACATGACTCAGTTTGAAAATCTCTTAGTCTCATACTGGAACAACGCAGCGTTACGTAAATTTAAAACTCTTTGCATGTGTTTTGCGTTCATCTATTTCTTTATATGCAAACAGATGAATGGAAAAACAAAATATTGAAACCAAAAAACGGGTATAAATCATGATAAATTTCTGAGGAATTCAACACTCTCACTCTCAGAACTATGTTCCAAAAATATTTTCTACCAAACTTACTCGACATATTTCGGTCAATGGTCAGAAGTTTGCTACTGAGACGGAAAATGATGTGACAATTTGCCCCCAATTTGCTAGAAAATGAATTTTTTAACATATTTCTAACTGTTGGACTTGGGAAATTGACTGAATGCTAGGACTTCGTGGAGAAACCTTGTTAGAGTAAGTAATGATTTGAGTAGAAAGTTGCAATTTCCAACTGTTCGCCCGAAATGAGATGGCCAACAATTTCCAGTAAATAACATGAAAACTGAAGTGACATCCGTTTTGAGTCTATTTTTAAACCTTTTTATTTGTTTTTCGAGAGAGTCAAACAGTTATTACCGGATCTACTCCTTGGTGAGTTATATTAGGACATAATTCCCTTCATAGGAAACCAGTATGATAGCATCATTAATGCCACATTTTGCCAGTATGACTGCTACCAACCCCACGTTGCAAATAAAAACAAAATATTGATATCAAAGCCTATAGAGAGAAGAAATAGGAATAGATTGGAAAAATAAAGCCAATTTCGTGATCATTGGCTGAGATGGATTACCAACTGAATACCGAAATAATTTCGCTCGAATAAAAGTGTTTTTATGTATTATTCATCGCTAATGAAACGATACAAGTAAAAACTTCAAAAAGAGTGATATATTCATGTATAATGACTGAATTTTCCAAAGAAAAGAAAGTGGTTAACGTAATGGGAATCTTTCTGACTGAAGGTCAAGGGTAGTACTAATCTCACTATATTAAACCCATTAGAAATGTGACATAATACACTAATTCCAACCATAATCCCACCCCTGATAAGAAATATTTCGAATTAAAATATTAATATTTTATATTGACCACCAGAAAACCATTTTACAGGCTTATTATAAGTTATTCATTATTGTCGTCTTGAATTAATAATCATCCTGTGAACAGGCTCTAAGGAGGGAGGGGTGTAGAAAGGGAAGTGGATGAAGGGGGGAGAGGAGGGAAAGGGAGAGCCTCTCCCTCTCCTTTTCCCCTCCCAAAAACCTTCCTCTTCCCCTTCCCTTCCTCCTTGGTGGCTGTTCACAGGCTAGTTAATAATATATCAATTATGTCTATTTGTGCTTTGGGTAGGTGTGTCTCAAAACGATAATTCTTTAATTGGTTCTTTCTGATACGAAACCCTAACTCAAGACCTTATAACAAAAAGTTATAATTCTAGTGTCCAAAATCTCTCCATAGGTATATTGCAAATTTCTATAATTATAGTCAGATTCTAAGTTTTAATCCACCCCTTTTTGAAGGAAAACAAAATGAAATTTGTATATCTTAATTGAGTTAAGTGCAGCACCATCTCAAGAAATCTTAAAAGGCCCATAGTGAGTCATAACACATTTTCCATGTCAACTAGTTTTAGAGAATGATTTGTACAGCTAAACACTACATTTTATTCCTTTGTGTCCCTTTCCCCCTTTCTGTAATTCAGACTTGTCAAAAGAGAATTTTAAAATGCCTGCATCTTTGAAAGTTTTAAACCATGCTTTCTTGTCCATGTGCATCCAAAACTTTAGATAGCGCGCGCTAAATTAGGGTGTATTTCCCCAAATATTTCATATATCTCGTCTTTTTTTTTTTTTGCTTTGAATCTAACAAAATAAATTGTGCATCCCCATCGCGTGTGTACTTGAAAACGTCGCAAGACGCACGTGAATAATATAATCATAATATTTGTCGTATTATAAACTTAATTTTATCAATAAAGCTTGATATAACTGTGACTTGAATAGAATGCGTGGGAATGCGTCCTGCAGTAAACCAATTATTATGACCATTTACAACTCAAAATATAAACTCAAAATACACGGATCGTTGGTGTATAGCTATTGGAATCACGTCGCGAGTGGAGTCGACATGGAAATGAGTTCGTTTCTAAAGCACGTTTGCTAATACAACACAGTTTATTAAAAATGTTTAAAATGTTTAGGGTTTTATTTCAATAACCTATAACCTTTTATTGTATTTTAAGTCGCAGTTTGATATTGGAAAATAATATAATGAAACTGTGGTTCCTTCGTTTGGTTCCGTTAACCTTAAACTACGATTGAGCTGTATTACAAATTTCAGTTATGAGTGATTTTCACTTGACCGTGAAAGATTAGTCAAACTAATAGTTGGCAAAGATTCTCAAGCCATTGTTTTCTTTTGTTTCTTATCGACTACAGCAAAGTAAATAGTCATTTTTCTTTCACGGTCAAATGAAAATCACTCTTAGAAAGATATATGGGACTGTTTTCAGGCAACTTCGTAAGTTTTCTGTGGATTTCCTATTGTTGCCAACTCACCATTTTGTTAAAGGAAAAAAAACACATCAAGATAGCCGCAGAAAACAATCAGTGAAGTAGTGTATTAATCATTGTAGCATAAAACTGAGAAAATCTGCTTATCCTTAGCCTTGTGTCATAGTAAAAGAAGACTACCCAGTACACTTTTCACATTATATTCAAATCCCTTTTTGTCATAAGCATTCAGTTGACCGTTTTGGTAGAAATTGAACAATTTGGCCAACAGATTTGTAGAGTAGAGTGATGGCACTTAACCCGTGAAATTGTACTAGCTAAATAATGCAAACTAGCACTAATAAACAATGGAAAACAAAGGATTTTATATTTTTTAGTACAAAGTAGATTTTGTACTTTTTCACGGATTAAGTGCGCTTACACTAAGTGCGATCACTCTAGCAATAGAGTCTCCCCCTCCCTCCTGCTCTAGAGTGATCGCACTTAATCCGTGAAATTGTACTAGCTAAATCATGCAAAATAGCACTAATAAACAATGGAAAACAAAGGATTTTATATTTTTTAGTACAAAGTAGATTTTGTACTTTTTCACGGATTAAGTGCGATCACTCTAACAATGTGATTTGCTCTAACAAAGTTGAGATAAGGGTCGAAAAGTTTATTGTCCTTAAAACGTGTTTCAAACTTCTTTTATTTACCAATAAATACTACGTAGGATACCTGATGAAGGCTTAAAGATAGAAGCCGAAAATTTGAAAACTTTTAGTTTTTGGGTCAGTTTGAATGTTTTAAATTCTTATTATGACTACTGATCGCTCAAGCAACCACTACGTAGATTTATTTACTTCTAATTACTAGTTTGTATTTAGTATACTCACGAATTATTTGTGTAGTTTTTATCTTGAGATTCAGCGGAGGGGGCTTGCTCGGTAGGAGTAAAAGGCTGAGTAACGTTGACAATAGTTCTGTTTGATACAAGAACTCCAGAAACCAAGGGCCAGAACCAGATGCAACATAGGGTAAAAGTACCCATTGAATGGCCTGCAAGAAATATGAATTAGTAGACATTCAGCTCCAACATTTTTCTGTGTAATTTAAGTTTGAAAACAAAAGTCCACAAAGTTTTTAAGTCTTGGAATGCAATTTGAACATGCAATATGTAACAACTATGAAAACCCACTTTTTTGCAAAGGAATGCTCAAAAAACGGCTTCCAAAAGGAGCGGACTCAGCTAAGAATGCGGACCTGTAAAAACGTATTCATGAACTAACGTATGTGTCATGAACTGATTGAGGTTAAAGGTGAGTCGTATGAACATGAAAACGTACCGACAATTAGCAAGAACAACTTGCCAAAATAGTGTGTTATACCCATTGAGAGAGGTGTTCAAAAACTAATAATAAGTTATTATTCCATTTTCTTGTACATAATAAATAAGCTAGGTCAGTTTGAGAAATTTGAGGAGAAAGTTAGGATAAACATAACTGCAAGAAAGAGAACAAGCCACTAGTAATATAATTCAATGGCAATCTTATGGAGAAGATGTAGAAGGATTGATTTCCCATTGAAAAGGTTTATAGGACTCTCTCAGTGGGTTTCAATGTAAGAAAAAACAAATCAGTGTCTATAACCGAAATAGCAAAAGTGATTTCATAGAATTTCTATGTACCCTTTAAATCAGAGGGGTCGTTTTCCTTTTTGGCAGGCGATACAGTAATCTAGTTTTCTCTGCACTCTCATCTCCTCTGCAATAAACGAGTTTTATATGCTTTTATAATCCATTTTCCCCGCTTGATTATATACCGCGGTGTAAGGTGGCGAAGACTTTTGGTTCTTAAAACGAAAACATTTGAACAAATAGACCCTTTCTCTTAGAAGTGATACCTAGATATTAAACTGACTATACCTTGGTTTAGCGGTAGCGTTTTCAGATACAAATATTTAGTCATATGACATCAACAGACAATGAATCGTCATATGTCCTGCTATTACAAAACGACCAGACGAAAGACCGTCAATTTGGTTATGATAATATAAGCGGATCATGGATATCACCTATTGAGAGTCGCTTTGATTCAATGAAATCTGTGTAGCTGCTTCTATCTGCCTCAATCTTGACGACAAGTTGAGCGTACCGGCTGTCCTGCCAAGCTTATAAACGCCTGCAGATAACTCAATTTATATAGCCACATTTAGCAAGCATTGTTATGTTTTATTGATTTTCTTTCATTTAATACTGGCCTCTTTGCTAATGATATTTATTTCTCAATAACATTTTCTTATCCAGTCAACAGTCTATTCTAAATAGCCTAAGGTTTTGTAATGCAGATTTTTGGAAAACGACTCTTTGAAATACTCTTAATTAGTATTTCTGCCAGGGGGCATTAAAGATGAAAAAAGGAGAAAACTTGGCTATACAATTTGAGCTCATGCTGAGAGCGTACTTAAGAATGAGAACGAGATCTCCCTTTTCTTCTATCGACTTCTAATATTAAACAATCTTAGCAATGTTTACTCCGCCAGAACAAGTGCGAAAGTTGTTTATACTTCGAAAACTCCAACATCTCTTGAAACTTGGAGTTTTACGCTTTGTCTCATTAACATTTAGAGTTTTCAGGATTGTTTGTCGTTGTTTAATATTTTAGCTATTGAAAACATCACCCCGGCTAAAAATCCCTTGCAGAGAACGCGTTATTTATTCATTAGAAAAATAGTTATCATGTCAACTTAAGCAACATAAAGCACGCAAGATTTTTCATATACAAATCCATAACTTTTGTATTGTCATTCAAGTAAACGAAATTTACCATCCATTGACGTATTACAACAAATTTCGTTTATTGGTTTTCAATGGTGAAGTATTATTTGGTGATTCTTTATATTATTTGATATTTTTGGTCTTTATAAATTCATTAGTACAGTCATTTGGACGAATCCAAGCGTGGTACCAGTCAAAATGCTGCGCGCCTCAGGTTGTATTTCATCAATTTGTCCTTTTTCAAGCAATTGAATTAATCACCCCAAATAAGGGAACAAAGCTAAGGTTAAAATTAATATGGTGTAAAATTGGCTTTCTCTATTTCTCCTTTTTTTCTTTCTTTCGTCCGCTTTTTCCTTCTCTGAGACGCCCAGTTCCGATGACCCATGTCAGTATTGAGTTGGAAGCGCAAAGGATGTTGGGTATAACGCAGTCGCCATTTTGATTAAACGTTGATGATAAACCATATTTGATTTTGAATTTAGAAAGCAAAGCAGTTGATTTGAAAGTCACCAAGAAAACCAAAGTAATGTATAAATGTAAATGCATAATTTTCTTTGAAATGATTTCGTCGGCTATAATGTTCAGGCGGCTCATAGAAGACTTAATTGTTGGACTCAATTTCCAACTGAGCTCGCAGTATCCTGAGCCCAGAGAATTTTTTTTCTTTGTGGCTTAACGTCAGACTAGGCCTATTTAGACTTAGTTTCATTATTAAATTTCGTTAGACGGAACACCTTTTGATGGCTTTCCAGTCAATTATTGCCGGTCTTTGAGGCCTAAAAGAAGTCGCCATGTTAGATGAACTTACAACAGACGCTAATGAGAAATCTTTTGTTAAAGTTCATCTAATTTGGCTATCCTCATGATGTCAATTGCCACTCAGCATTAATTGCGCTCACACTCTCTCCGGCTCCTGAATGAATACTCTCAGTGAGGTAGCTATGGAGCTCTTGTCGATCGACCTTTAATATCTTTAAGGACGTTGTGGTTTTTGCTCATGACATATCTTCACTGCTGGTTATGTAGCTTACATTACTTGTGAAGCGGCACCAGTGATTGATCAATCAAAGACAGCCATGTTCTGGGTTGCTTTAGGATATTAGTGCAATCAATCATATCAATTTTGTCGGCCAGTTAAGTAAATAACAATGGTTGCAGTGAGCTTGTTTTTGCGGTCGTTTGATAATTCAATATGGTTCACAAGAGAAAGGAAAATGACGAGAATCAAATAACACACATAAAGAGCAAAATTCTTTTCTATTTCTTTTAAATTCGTTCTGTCTTTCTTTTTTCGTTGAGTTCCATTGTTTGGTCTGAAATTTATGTATTTTTTTTCGTTGTATTTCAAGGTTAGGTATTGAGAGGATATGAACCCCTGCACGAATTTTTCTGAAAGAAAATTAAGAGGAGTGATTTGGGTTTGACTAGCGCTTTTAGTAGAGGTGGCATTGTGGATGTGACGGGCGCTTTTTCTTGGACATAAAGATTTGTACACCACTTCGTTTTATTTCAGTTGTTATTGCTTTTTCCGAAATAGCAATAATTGGTACTCCTGCTAAAAACCATTTGTTGCAAATATTGGTTCATCAGATGAAACACTTTAGATTCACGCTTACAAATTTCAAGAAAACTCCTCGTTATATCAACTAGGAAGATTTCAAGCACAATATTGGTGCACTTAGAAATGAAAACTTAACTAGGCACGCGCTCACAAATAGATGCGGCCACAATTGTGCGTTTTGAAAAATCGTTGAAAATTTGTTTTGTCACGTTTTATGTTTACCACTTTTAGTATTTTGAAAATATCATTGAAGATTAACACTTTATGTAAAATATGCAAAACAAACATAAGAGTATTAAGTCCCAAAAGGCGATAGCGGCAATCTATGGATCAAAGGAGAGAGAGAAAAAAAGATACTCAATTGAAAATGTTTTCGTGACAGTTTCCAAAAAGTAAGCTCGTCTCTCTTCAAATTCATTCGTTGATTATAGTTCACCCTATACGATTTCAAAACCTCAACGCTGACTACTTGGAATTGTCAATAGTCTACTGAACAAGTACAGAGCGGGGAAACGTCAATTGCTCAATGGTTGCGATTCAAATTTTGACACCTTTCCAATTGCGGGTGGATTTGATTGGAAGTGGTAATTTTCAACTGAGACAAAATATCTTTTCCATTTCGACGCTAAATAAACTTAAAGAGTAAATTAAAAATCCTTTGACAATGGTAGAACAATATTAGAAATCCATGTTAATGCCTCTTTCGTTGGTTGGAGTTTATTTTTAAGTTGCTATTAATGTAAAAGCTACAGAATTTTTCATTAGTTTTATCCATTCACACTACAGAATTTCTGCATATTCAGTTTAGTTGACGACTGCTATTTAATTTTTAACACGATTTCTGCAAATTTCATTCTAAACTTTTCATAATTTAGACACTAAGGAGCCGGAGCCAAATAAAAGTATTCCGTTTAGTTTCTAAAGACTTTGTTACTATTTCTTCTTGTTTAGCAATCAACAATCTTTTTTAGAGAAACGATCGAAAAAAAACTTCTCAATTAATCGAAATATCGACGTGTTTAGAATGAATATACTCACTCACCTCGATAGTCATACAATACTTTTTCCCGCCGCCTAAACTTTATAGGGTTTCTTCGATCTTCCGGAGCGTCCTTTCTGAGGATATTCTCCATACATTTCGACAGTGCTCGCTAAACCGCTTTCGAATACTCAAGGACCGGTGAAGTGTTCACGATTAGCATATAATATGTTGTGGATGTGTTGTTTTTATTGAGTCCATTACAAACACACTTGAACTTAAGTCAACCAAAAAGAAATTAATTGTGTGGACATAAAGAAAATAAAAAATAATTTAGGAATTCCATAACGAACATGCCAATATAGTTATACATTCGTGGGGGAAAACCAGTGTTTTGATATTTTCCATGTAATCTGTTTCGCTGATATGCGTGGAGAGAGTTATTAGGTGAAATAAATGGTAGTTACATTCGCATATATAAGTAGTTGGTGAACTAGCTGAATTTGAAATCACTTTACACTCAAACGCTTTTCCTCGAAAATTCATAGTATTTAAAGTGGCATTCCTTAGTTTGTTTGGAATTGTTATGCTCATTAATATACGCAACATCAAGTACTACTCAAAACTGCATATTTTTACACACCAAAATGAGGAATTCCTCCTTCATTGACCAAGTTCAATTTCCATAGCCGATCACAGTTTGATTTCACCGCGATATCTTTAAAATTCCTCGTTTCCAATGAAACCCGAATAATTACTAGAATTACGCCTTTGTTTACATTGAAATAGTCCTTGAGAAAACACTCAGAAAGACATTTATAAATGTTAAAATATGGTTATACAGTTGCACATGAACAATTTATCATTCGTTCTCGTCAGGTACAAGCAAGAGTATTACAAGATATCGACCCAAGATGTCGATATAGTGGGTTGATTTTCAATGCGGCCAGGAGAGTAAGTCTGCGTAAAATAACCCACAGTTAATCTTTGAATTTTTGTGTTTAGCAAGACAACTGTGATACTGTAAACATAGAAAACTTTTTGTACTTATTGTGGGCTGGATATGAAAAGCCGCCACGCACTGATATACACATTTCAATCCTTTACAATACCAGAACTCAACTCAGTAAAAAGAATTACCCACCTCAGATGGCTAACCATGGGCATACGTCAAAAGAGAAGTCGAGCAATGCAGTAGTTGCACGTCCTGTTTGAGGATTCCTTGGTCAAAAGCGATAGATTTATGGTTTAGGAATTTGGTCCACCAATATAAATGAGTTTCACTGGGTAATCATGATGGAGGAGTTTGCATTTGTCGAGAATGCGAAGGTCAAATCTTGATGTCCTGCACCTGTTACTCAACCACCTACGGATGTGTGTATGTATATATTTGTGCATTACAGTGTCAAGGTATATTAGGGGTTCCCATGCAAGGAAAATTGAGAAGAGCGACCTGACACTTCCAACTAGAACAACACCGATATTACACATTCGCAGTTCATGTTTGTATTATGTGAGGTGCGAATTGATGCATTTGATGGGGGAAAAGAAGAAAAAAAAAAAAGAAAAAGGAAAAAAACACGCCGATGGCTCGGCATTGCGCGAAATACAGTCACAACATTATTAACACACATTTAACACTTGACAATGAGAGAGCAAAATAAAAATGATTCAAGATTGATTGTTTTTATATCAACCAAACATCAGTTTGTGAAAGCTGGAGTATCAACTTTAAATAGTCTTAATGAACAATGAATATGTCATGACAGTACAAAACCTTCATGAGGTTGGTCTCAAAGTTTCGACTAGTTTCAGTTCTGAGCCTCCATACTAAGAAAACAAGTTTCGATACCCCCTGGAATCACAGCACCCCATTTGGAAAAAGAGAAACAAAACCGCAAAAACCACCAACGAAAAATATAAACTATTTAAAAAACCACGTGTTTGGGAAAGATCTTGTATATTCGTAACTTTCCGAAGGAATTGTTATCACTTTTTGAATTCACAAGTAATGCAATTTGCCGAGTTGATAACTTAATGCCTGGGGGATTGAGTTTCGCGTTCCATGATATCATATGTTTTCCTTGTTAATTTCCGATAATTGAAGATCTTCAATCATAAATATCGACAAACAATATGGCAGACTTTTCAGAAGAGCTTGTTAAAATATTGTTTGCATGCCATTTACACGTGTTAATATTTGTACATATCCACCAATGATATATACTTATTCACTAAGTGACACACATTAAGTCGTTTCTGATCGATGTTTTTCGTCCTCCTGCAGTATGCATGAATGAAACCATCGTTTTCATCATTTATTTATTTTTGGTGCCTTCAGACTACAAAGAGGTGCTTCATAGTGTTCATGGCGAGAAAGAATTAGTCGCATCCCATTTTCACAACGCGCCAGCCTTGCGCCTTCGATTTTGAAGTCTTACTTTACTAGCAGTATCAGCAGTAACATGTACCGCTTGATGGCAACTAGTCTGATTTGGTTTGTATGGACTCAAGAAACTTTTAGTAGGCTATTTTTACTTTTTTTTACCTTGCAGCATCTAGATACAGATATATACATGGTCCAATGAAAAAGTACTTTCGAAAGTGTCAAGCCCATGAGAGGTCGTTGTTTTTGGGCGGTGATAACAACTCACTATTTCTCACAAAAACATTTCAAACTGAGAAACAGGTGATTGTTTTGGTAACAAATCTACGGGACATTGACCAATAGATTACCGTCGCAATTTTGATGTCAGTTGGGTTTACTGAGAGAAGGCCGTTAAAAGTAATACAGTACAGAGTTTGTATGGATAACAAGCTACAAACAAAAGCGACCACCGGCTTTGTTTGAGTAAACGCTTGGTAAAAAACTCATAGTTGTGGTCGTCATTACTAAATTAGCTCTCTGTCCAAATACTCTACTTGACGGAGATTTTTTCCCATCATTGGAAATTCCGTAAAAGACCGATCGGAAGTGTTGCTGTTAGTGGTATACCGAATGAAACAGAAACGCTTACTTTATCATCAACCTCCCCTTGTGCACTCTATTTTAGTATCAATATGGCTAACGCGTTTCGTAATTATTGTAGTATTTATTTGCTTTACATTAGTGCTGCCCAATTCTTTCTTTCTCACAATACCCAAACCCGCCTAACTGGATCATTAAACTTGTCAAACAAGTTTTTACTCATATAGTGGTGCTCATGACAGTTGATTGTTGAAAGATAAGCTATCATTTTTATTGATTAACCATCTTTCAACGTTTTTTTTCTCGTATCTTAACAAAGATGATTCTTTTTGCACTGTAAAAATACTTCAGTATTCAAAAAAGAGTTGCGGGTTCGTTTATAGGAAACGCTCCGCATGAAAATTACTCAGGGCTATCTAGGAATGCATCTGTTTACCCAAAAATTTAAAAATACATGTTTCTTTTTAAAGAACCATTAAACCCAATTTTTAACAAATTTATTTTTAAGGGACAAAAATGGTCGCAAGACTATTTATTTTGTATGTTTGCTTGTTTACTTATTTTTTGGGCAAATAACTTTTTCCTGACAGTCTCATTCCCTTGATTTCTAACAATAGCTTTGCGCAGCATTTCAATTTTGTTTGGATTGACGCTCACCGTTTCTCAGTGTATGTGATAACATGCATTTACACAGTCCATCACATAACATTTATCATTATTCTGTTTTTGAATCAACTTAAAATAGCATCTTTAATTTAGGCAATACTCGTAGATGAGTATGTAATGTTCTTCAAGTATATCTATTTTTTAAAAAATCATCATTTTATCGTACCACCCACCTTGCTGTTTGTACTAGTTTTCTGCTTTTAACTGATGTTTTCTCTTTTGATCACCCTTCTTGGCGGCACAGTGCAGTCTTGCTTACAACTCTATTTTCAGACTAGCTGTTACAAATTAATTTTACTTAGTTTTGATGTAGATAGTGGAAACTCCCTTTCAGAGGCAATACCAATCGCAACGGTACAGTTATGTGTCGCTTGCATCACCTCATTATGGAGTTTATCAATTTATAATAATTTCGGTATTAACCTATGATAGGAACTCAATCTGAAGTGTCAAGACCAAAGAGTATCGACAAGCCTTTGTTGATGTAATCTTTTATCGTAAATTTGGCATATAATTTTGATATCTATTGAGCTAAATATATTTAAATTGAGACACTTAAGAGCGCCTCCTGAGCTAAAATTACACTCGACTTTTTTGTTTATGTAATGAGAGAGAGACGGAAGAAAAAAGATAAAAAGTCCAAATTCATTAGTGCATAAATTATCTTATAGGGCGGCGATGAATGCTTACAGTACAAATGAGAGAGAGAAAGAGAGAAGAAAAAAATGATAAAGAGAAACAAATCGCTTAGTGCATAAATTAGTTATAAGACGGCGATAAATGCTTCCAGTACTATACATGGCCTTGGGCAGGTATCAAACCATGAAAATTTGATTGTGCTATAATTAGATTTTCCACTATCTAAATCTTACACCAGAATAACGCCATGATAATCTTCCCCACAAATATATTTAGCAACACAGTTAGATGTTTTTCCCATGTTGTTTTGTAGTTATGTTTTTAGGTATTATAAATTAAAGTTTTGACCAGGCGTTATTTGTCAAAGATGTGAGGGATCTGGGTCTAATGAGCTTTTGGCGCGAACTCTCAAATCCAAGATGGCGGAGCTGTAGCGAGGAAGATGGTGGAAGATGTCTAAATGGATTCATCCAAAATATCACGAACAATGCAAAGACAACACTCATTGTACAAACAGCTCCGTGTTTATCGATAGAAGGAAGGTTCCAAAGGACTTTTGGTCGGATTTATTCAATGATAAATGCCCAAACGGTAATGATTTCAAGCATACATAAAAGCTTAAGCTTATGTTTTTGTCATTTGCGACAGTTATTTACAATTTTAGCTTATGTAATTCAGCAAGTTCCCTCTCTGAGCCGCGCTCAAACTTCTGAATACTTTAAAAAGCTGTAATTTTTACGTTAAAACCTTGAATTTCTTTGCAGGTCTTGGCAAAGTTAGTGAAAGTTTAAAAAATGACAAAGACCTTTCGATTGAAGACTTTCTCGATGACATAGATGAGTTTGAACTGAATGAAATAAACGCCTCAAGTCTCAAAGAAGCACCACATAGCAATTCAACACAACACTCTTCCAATAGAGTCGTCTCCAGTGATGAAAAAAGTAAACAACAAGATGAGGTTGTCAGTGACAGTCAACAAGGTTTTGCCCAGATTGATCAAGGGTTCAAAACACCAGTCTTACGTAAGCAAAAGAGCTCGTCCAGCGTAGTTAGTACTCCGTGTTTGTTCAGTCCTGACCTGATTAGCCAGCCTAGTCAAGGTAATTGTTTCTGGTGAAGTCACTAGTCAAAGCAGTACTCTCTGTGAAACTTTGGGGTCATACAACTTTCTTAAGAGGGCTATCAATCTTGGAGGGGGACGGAAGAGATTTAATATTTATACTGAGATAGACTTTGTACAGTAATGGGTAGATTTAGCAAATGTTGTGTGATGGTAAAATAGGATGTGAGATGATGTATATTGCCTGACTAGTATGAACAATGTTGCAATGCCGAGTTCAGGACACCACTACATTTGTTTTGATGTCATCTCCAGAACAGGGGTTTCATTATCTTTTTGAATAAGCGTCTGAGTGATAGAAGTAGGCGTCTGTGTCCCAAATGGGGCCGCAATCATATTTATTAAGTAAGACACAAAATAACCGGCAGTAAGAGGTAAAATAGGCGGCGCTATACCACCAGTAGCCGTCTATTATTGAAACCCCTGCCAGAATACTGATAATGTTGAGGATGTCATTTTGAATATCATTCATCATAGCATGCACCATTCTTTTTCACCTACTATGAATTCAAACTCTATATTTTACATGAGTAATCAAGGGTGTGCTCTAGCATGCCCAGGTGCCTGAGACGACTAACGTTTTTGCTTTTGGCAACTCAAAATGGGGTATGGTATAAGGTAAAGTTAGTGTGGTGTGGTGTCATCTGAAGGGCTCTCTGGGTCCCCTGATAATTTGAGTTAGGGCACAGCTTTGTCATTATCTTCAAATTACAAGCTTGATAATCAGAAAAAGTGATTAGAAGTGGTTTATTCTAAGTATATTTCCCTTCATTGCTCACCAAACTTTGTCTTTTCTAGATGGCAAATGCACACCAAAAACCCCTGATGGAAAACTATTCCTTGGTTCACCACAAGGGTATTCTACAACACCACAATCTCTTGAAAATGGAGACTTAACTAACATTTTTCAGAAAAGTCCAGATATTCTTGATCAAATGGTGAGATAAAGCGTTTTTCATAATAAAAGAATTTATGTCACAGTTTTTTAAAGTTTTACACAATTGTTTCACATACAAAGAAGAAATACATATCAGGATTCCATATTTTGTACAAGAAATTTGTCTGTTAACCAGAAAAGCCTTGTAACGTACAGCAAAAATGTTGTATATTGCAAAAATTATACCCCCAAAAAGAGTGACACATGGTATTTAAATGGTATAGAAAAACTATAACCTAGATTAATACTTCTTGATATCTAGTTGCATTTTTAGAGCAGAGTTGATTTATAATTGATGGAGAGAATAGGCATACTCTTTCCAGGTCCTAAAGAAAAATTTTGTTATGCTTTTGCAGCTCTGTTGTCATGTACCAGAATCTATTGTTTTATAATACAAAAACATAGTGTACATTCCTTTGTTTTTAGCATTGTTCCATTGTGAGCACCATTCTTTGTTAACCAGTACATGACAACAGAACTGCTTTTGCTTATGCAGTTTAGGGGGTGATTGCAGTTTAGGGGGTGATGGAGGCAGGGGGTAGGAGTTCCAATGTCTGACTACCAGCAGAACACTTTTTGGAAAAAGTACTTAAGTAGTTGAAACAACTTTTTACAGATAGCAGAGAAGAGACCAAGAAGTAGCCTTGCATTTTTATCTGACACTAATCCTGATGAAGACATTGATGGTTGGTCTGATTCTATGGCAACTCCTCCCATGCATTGGAGCCCATCACAAGAAGGTAAAGGTTGTAGTAAATGAGGAGCTTTTATCAGGTATTCTTAAATTAGTAAAAAAGAAAAAAGTAATTACCACAGCTGGAAAGAGCAATTTGAAATTAGCAAAACAGTATAGTTTGAAGGAAGTAAAGTCTAAAGTCATGAGAATATGAATTTTTGAAAAGTGTGAATTTTGTAAGAAAACCTTTGTTGGTAGGCATCTCTTGTCTACTAATAAATGTTTTCATACAAAATTTCAAGTTTTGAAAATTCATATCTTTGTGAGTTTTGAACTTACTACATTCAAACTTCACAGTTTTACTAATTTTGATGTGCTCTTTCCAACTATAAAGGTAAAAAGCACTATATTTAATGTCAGAAGTTCCTTCAGCTAGAAGCAAAGCTTGGAGCTGGTCTCCCAGGAAGTTGACAGTGTGCTCATTCCCCCTCTCTCCATCAGTGCTCCATTTTATGGGTATTTAAAGCTATTTATTATCCTTCTGTCCTGTAACTTTAGGAATTACATGATAAAAGTTCATAGGTTGTTGGTTGTGTTACGATCTATGATATACATATTTTTTATTTACTTTCCTGGAAATGAGTGAAAAATATACGTAAAGGTTAAAATAGAGAGATAGTGATTGGAAAGACAACTGCACCAGGTCTATGCTGACCGACAAAAACCTGGATGAGAGGTTATCCCAAAGACCTTACATCTTATATCACATCCCAATTGGAATTGCTGGCACTTTTGCTACATATATAACCACAAATACTTATATAACTACTAAATTATTCTTGTATATAATAGGCTCTCTTGAAAATGATGTGAAAAAAGAGGAAAAACCAGAAAAGGTTTGTACCTGATAAAAAGTTAGGGTCAGGGTTACTGAGAACCATGGTCATGGTGAAGCTTAAGTGTAGTTTAGAATGGTGATGTGCAAAAAGGGTTAAGGGTGAATTATACACTTGTTAAGTGTAGTTTAGAATGGTGATGTGCAAAAAGGGTTAAGGGTGAATTATACACCTTCATTCATTTGTTAATCTGCACATCCTTCCTTCCATCCTTCCATCCTTCCATCCTTCCTTCCTTCCTTCCTTCCATCCATCCATCCATTCACCAATTCATCCATTCTGTCTATCTTGCCTTTATTTTTGGTTTTATTCACTCCTATACATACTTCATTCTAACTGTTTTGATCTGTCACTGTAACTATTTTTTGGGGGGAGGGGGAGGTGGTAGTTGTAACAGTTGAGGTAACTATTTGAAATATCTTCATTGATGTTACAATTGAAATTTGAACTATACATTTTCAGAATGTCGCCAGGACGTTATTCAGAGGAATAAAAAAGAATATTCCTCCATCACCAGAAATGTCTGGTTTTTCTGCGCTGGACTCTTGTGAAGGAAATCTTGAGAGATCACATGAAGAAGAGATTCAAAAAGATGACAAAATCAACAGTAGTGACCCTGACAAAACATTAGGTTTGTTTAAGGATTTGTCATTTCAAAAACTGAAAGATTTGTCTGGAAACTTCAAGAACGCAAGATATGGAGATTTCAAAGAGAAATCAAACATTTCAGACAAATGTGATGGTTCCGAGAGAAACATAACTCTAAAAGACCCAGAAATGAATATTGACTCACAGTGTATCAGTCCATCTCAAAACTCAGCCACAAGCAATGTTTCCACCAACCCTACCTTGTTGCAGTAGCCCGTTCTTGTACTCCCAGGACGCCAGTCAGATGTTAGAGCTTGTACAATCAACACCTAAAACAACAGCACCTAAAAACACGGAAAATCAACCTGCGGTAAACATAGTTGGTAATGAGCGTAAATTTAAAGTAAAACGAAGTAACAGCAGGAGCCATTTAAGAAAAAGATCAAGTAGTGAAATGTCCCCATTGCTGACAAAGAGAACATTTAGTAGTGAGATCAAGGAACTCGGTAAAATAAACAGAGAAAATGATAGAAAACACACGCAGGAAACCGTTTCAAGTGACTCTAAAAATGTTCCACTCGAAATCACTTGTGAGCCTGTTGAAAGGTCAAAGTCACATGAAAAGTTACCTGAAGAACCTTTTAGTTCGCAACAATCTGTGCAGAGTAATTCTTATTTGGTAGATGCACAACCTAATGTTGGCTCATTAAGTGATGTGACTTTTGGTTCTATCTCAAAATCTTTGGAAGAAGCAATGGCTAAAGAAGCTGAAATGACCACTGGCAATATTCTCAACACTTTTCCAGGTAAGAGACAATGATTTCTTTGAAAGGGATAGAATGTCTTCAGGTACTGCCTGATTCGAAAATAAACGGTCCATTAAACGGAATTTCCAAGTTTCAATCAAAGGGACTTATGGGATAAAATGACCTTCCTAGAACTACAGATATATGCTAATCTTAAATAATTTTACTGTTACTGGAATAAACAAGTTCAATTTTACCGTTACTTTTTATTACTGAAACATTTAACTGATGGCCAGATTTCGTGCTGTCAACTGAGGTGCGGTAATACTGACGAGCAACAAAACCTGCCGCCAAACTGTACGCGTAACATTGTTTTGTTGCCAGTTGCATTGTAGAACAAATTTTACTTGATCACTCCACCAAATAAATTTCTTTGTTGCAAAAAATAGAAAGGGTTTCTACTTCGTGCAGCAAAGACAATGTGCAACTTGCAACACAACAATAGAGCCATTTATACGATACCAAATTGGACGCGTCCTATATAAGACGTGAACCTCTCTGTATAAACGGCACTTTTAGTCTAAGACTATTCGAGTCTTATTGAGGGACAGCTCAGAACGCTGTAAGGTGTGTCTTAGACTAAAAGTGCCGTTTATACGGAGAGGTTCGTGCCTTAGATAAGACGCGTCTTAGACAAAAGTGCCGTCTATACGGAGAGGTTCGCGCCTTCTTTTAAGATAAGACGCATCTTATTTTCGCTCGTATATAAAATGACCCTATTGTTTGGCGGCAAAAAGTTCACCATGTTGTTGCACGTATAACCGCACCTTCAATACGCAACCATGATATTAACCGCCATTCTTTTTATGTAAAGGTACAGTAAAAGGTCTTGCTTTGAAAAACCCGCTACCGCTGGAAGAATAAATTACGTGCATAAATAAACCAGAATTTATTGCCATCTTTAGAAACGTCAAAATATCGGTGTGGTTTTTTTTTTTTCCAATATAGAACTCGGCAAGAATGAACTCGTTAGGTTTTAATGACTTCCTTTAATGTCTTTGATGTCCTTATTTATAATAATAATACAATTGTTTTTAATTAACCAAAATCGTTATCTTTCTGTGGTTTGTTACTAGTCGGCACTAGAAACAAAGATGATATCGTAGGCACTTATCAAATGTCCCGACTAAATCCCCAAGTGTTTTGCACAGCACGTCATTAACGATAACTTTAATGAGGTCTTCAGTGCGCTGCATATAACCAGCATTTATTTATACTGGTTACCGTACATCCTGTGGCCTAAAATATTTGTGGTTATTAAACCACGCCGTTCTCTCTCTCCGGTATGCCATTTCAAAGGTTTTGCCGAAGAAATTAGTTTCTAACAAATATATCGTTTGGTATAGGTTTTAAATAATGGAAGGGATACTCTTTTGGGATTAGTGCGATAAAAGGGGTATTTGTCTGATATAGCAACCTAAACACTTGTTCAGCCGTTGGCACCCGTACCTGTGGTCATGATCGAAATATAAAGAATTGTATGGACTTCGATAAAATTGTTCACGCTAGAGCCTCAGAATCGAGCCAGAAAAAAATCTTAAATAAATAAATAGACACACACAACATACCTTCAATTCCTGGACATATGTATTTTTTCATTTGAATATTACGTATTACCTTCAAACTTCTCCTGGAATTAAGCTTTTGCCCTTATCTGTCAAGTCCACCTGGTGATATTCCTTGCATTCCAAATATACGTTCAGCCGTTGGCTCCTGAGGATATAGATGCAATAAAAGACGTATTTACTTGGTATAGATGCAGTGAAAGGGGTATTCGCATGGTAGAGTTGCAATAAAAGACGTATTTGCTTGGTATAGATGCAGTGAAAGGGGTATAATTTGCATGGTAGAGTTACAATAAAAGGCGTATTTGCCCGGTATAGATGCAATAAAAGGAGTATTTTCTTGGTATATATGCAATAATAGGAGTACTTTGCCTGGTATAGATGCAATGAAAGGAGTTTTTCTTTGGTATAGATGCAATAAAAGGAGTCTTTGTTTGGTATAGATGCAATAAAAGGAGTATTTGTTTGGTATAGATGCAATAAAAGCAGTATTTGCTTGGCACAGGTTCATAAAGGGATTTTTAACGGTTTTTTTTTGTATGAGTTCAGTAAAATGGTTATTCAGATTGTATCTCAGTATTCAATAATAAACGCAGAGATATTGTTTGGTATAGGTTAAAGGAATATTACAGAGCAGATTTCGTATGAGTATGAAACGGACCTAGCCGTGTCCGTCTCATTTCCATGATGTCTATAAAAACATTCTAAATTCCGGCCGTCACCATGCCCTGCGGCGACCGAGCCGTTTTCACATGCAGTCATACGAAATCTACTCCATTGATCAAAGGTATGTTTACTTGCTAAGCATTCATTAAATATTATTTCATTCACAGATCAATATAAAGATTGGAATATTGAAAGACTGAGAAAAGAAAAGGAAGAAAATCACAGTAAGATACATGGAATGGCTTCAGATATATTGAATAAGACCTCTAGTAGAGCTGAAGATAACCATATTGATGAAGTTGCGAAAACGATTTTGGAAAATATCGCTAACACCAATTTTGGCCCAATTAAAGCCAGTCCTCTCAAATCAAGGAAAGAAATTGTTAAACAGAAGAGTCCTCCCCAATTGTTATCTGTAAAGAGGTCAACGAGGAACAAGAGGTTTTCCTACCCCAGAATAAAACAGTCTCCATTAGACCACCAATACAAGAACAAGAAATTGGACAATATAGGGAAAGGATATCAAAATCAGAATTCAGTTACAATTGAAGTAGATGGAAAGGAACAAAGGGTTAAAAATGGTGAATCTCCTTTAAATTTGGGTGATGGAGAACGTCCCAACCAAACGGCGCATACAAGTGTATCCCCAGAAAACTTGAATCACCAACAGATTACAGACCAAAAGCCAGAAAAGAAATTAGGTCTCGAAAATGAATCAGTTGGACCCTCTAGTCACACTATTGGCAATAATACAAAAACCGATAGTTTGGATAGCGAGCTAGATGAGGTAGATAAAGATGTCCTTGTTGAAGATGTGACGGACAACACCCTTCTGCTACTTCAAGAAAATCTGAATACACCTAATAAGTCTTCTAGGGACGTATTGTTTGATATGGATGCCCTTAGTCAGTTTCCGTATGAAGTGCTATCATCCACGCCTACAGCTAAATTTGGGAATAGTAAAAACCAACAGGAACGTAGTGGTGAAGTCATGGATAATAAGACTCTTCAGTCTAACGTCGAAACCACTTCAGAACTAAACCATAGCGAAAATGCTGAAGAAGCTGAAGTGTCGTCGCACAATTCTAAAATGTTTTCAATGTCAGGATTCAAGACAGCAAGTGGAAAGGATGTGGACATTTCTGAGGAAGCGCTTCAAAAAGCTAAAGCCATGTTTGAAATGGAAAATAAAGAGGCTGAAATGTTGACTAGGAAGTCAAAACCGTGTTCTGCAATGTCAGGATTCAAGACAGCAAGTGGTAAAGACGTGAAGATCTCTGAAGAAGCCTTAAAGAAAGCTAAAGCTATGTTTGAAATGGAAAACAAAGAAGCTGAAGCGTTGGCGAAGAAGTCCAAACCGTGTTCAATGTCAGGCGCCAAAACAGCCAGTGGTAAGGATGTGAACAAGAACAAAGCGTTACAGAAAGCTAAAGCCATGTTTGAAGTACAACGTAGAGAGGTAGAAGCGTCGACAAAGACGTCTAAACCGTGTTTTGCGACGTCAGGATTCAAGACAGCAAGTGGTAAAGACGTGAACATCTCTGAAGAAGCGCTACGTAAAGCTAAAGCCATGTTTAAAATGGAAAACCAAGAAGCTGAAGTGTCTTCGCACAATTCTAAACCGTTTGCAATATCAGGATTCAAGACGGCAAGTGGAAAGGATGTGGACATTTCTGAGGAAGCGCTACAAAAAGCTAAAGCTATGTTTGAAATGGAAAACAAAGGAGCTGAAGTGTTGACTAGGAAGTCAAAACCGTGTTCTGCAATGACAGGATTCAAGACGGCAAGTGGAAAGGATGTGGACATTTCTGAGGAAGCGCTACAAAAAGCTAAAGCTATGTTTGAAATGGAAAACAAAGGAGCTGAAGTGTTGGGAAAGACGTCCAAACCGTGTTCAATGTCAGGGTTTATGACAGCAAGTGGTAAAGATGTAAAAATATCTGAAGTAGCCTTGCAGAAAGCTAAAGCTATGTTTGAAATAGAAAATAAAGAGGCTGAAATGTCGACTAGGAAGCTCAAACAGTGTTCTGTGATGTCAGGGTTCAAGACAGCGAGTGGTAAAGATGTGGACATTTCTGAAGAAGCGTTGCAGAAAGCAAAAGCCATGTTTGAAACGGAAAATAAAGAGGTTGAAATGTCGACTAGGAAGCTCAAACCGTGCTCTGTGATGTCAGGATTCAAGACTGCGAGTGGCAGAGATGTTAACATCTCTGAGGAAGCCTTGAAGAAAGCTAAAGCCTTGTTTGAAACGGACAGCAAAGAGGGTGAAGTTTGGGAGAAGACGTCCAAACCATGTTCCACGATGTCAGGGTTCAAGACAGCAAGTGGCAAAGATGTGGACATTTCTGATGAAGCATTGCAGAAAGCTAAATCTATGTTTGAAACGGAAAACAGAGAGGTTGAAGGCTCGGCACAGAAGTTAAAACCGTGTTCTGCAATGTCAGGGTTCAAGACAGCGAGTGGTAAAGATGTAAAAATATCTGAAGAAGCCTTGCACAAAGCTAAAGTTATGTTTGAAACGGAAAATAAAGAGGCCGAAATTGAAGGAAGTCAAAGGAAGTCAAAACCGTGTTCTGCGATATCAGGATTCAAGACAGCGAGTGGTAAAGATGTAAACATCTCTGAAGAAGCCTTGAAGAAAGCCAAGGCCATGTTTGAAGTGGAAAACAAAGAGGTTGAATTGTCTACAAAGAAGTCTAAACCGTGTTCCACGATGTCGGGATTCAAGACAGCGAGTGGTAAAGATGTAAACATCTCTGAAGAAGCCTTGCAGAAAGCAAAAGCTATGTTTGAAACGGAAAATAGAGAGGTTGAAGGGTCGGCACAGAAGTTAAAACCATGTTCTGCGATGTCAGGATTCAAGACAGCAAGTGGTAAAGATGTGGACATTTCTGAAGAAGCGTTGCAGAAAGCTAAAGCTATGTTTGAAACGGAAAATAAAGAGGCTGAAATGTTGACTAGGAAGTCAAAACCGTGTTCTGCGTTATCAGGATTCAAGACAGCGAGTGGTAAAGATGTGGAAATTTCTGAAAAAGCCTTGCAGAAAGCAAAAGCTATGTTTGAAATAGAAAATAGAGAGGTTGAAGGGTCGGCACAGAAGTTAAAACCATGTTCTGCAATGTCAGGATTCAAGACAGCGAGTGGCAAAGATGTAAAAATATCTGAAGAAGCTTTACAGAAAGCAAAAGCTATGTTTGAAATAGAAAACAGAGAGGTCGAAGGCTCGGCACAGAAGTTAAAACCATGTTCTGCGGTGTCAGGATTCAAGACAGCGAGTGGTAAAGATGTGGACATTTCTGAAGAAGCGTTGCAGAAAGCTAAAGCTATGTTTGAAACGGAAAATAAAGAGGTTGAAATGTTGACTAGGAAGTCAAAACCGTGTTCCACGATGACAGGATTCAAGACAGCGAGTGGCAAAGATGTGGACATCTCTGAAGAAGCCTTGCAGAAAGCTAAAGCTATGTTTGAAACGAAAAATAAAGGGGCTGACGTTTCGGCACAGATGTCAAAACCGTGTTCTGAGATGTCAGGATTCAAGACAGCGAGTGGCAAAAAGGTGAACATATCTGAAGAAGCGCTACATAAAGCTAAAGCCATGTTTGAAAGGGACGCTCTTGACACTGCATCTTATTTATCAAAAGAAATTCCCCGAACATCACCTAACGATAATAGTACACTGAAACACCTAGAAGGGAATGCATGCAAAGATAACCATTTCCAATCAAGGATACCTGCTAGAACAGAAACTAACGTGGACCAAGAAGTTCCATCATTGGACAACTGCTTCACTTCAAATGCAAGTCGTACAGTGCCACCTTCTGATAGTACAAAGTTGAAATTTTCTCACCAAACCTCTTCACACCATCAACGGACCTCTATTATTACTAGTACTCCCGCAAATACAAATATGAACAACTGCTTCACTTCACATGCAAGTCGTACAATGACACCTTCTGAAAGTACAAAGTTGAAATTTTCTCACCAAACCTCTTCACACCATCAACGGACCTCTAGTATTACTAGTACTCCCGCAAATACAAATATGAACATATCTTCAATGAATATTCCAACCTCTTCGCATGCAAGTTCTCCAATAACATCTTCAAGTAGTACAATTTCGAAGTCTTCCTACCGAAGCCCCTCAGTCTATCAACAGACCTCTACTATTGTAACTACTCCAGCCAATGCAATGGATGAAAACTTATCAAGAGAAATATTAGAAAGTTCGGCAGCGCTTCTCGCCGATGAGTCGTTTGCTGATTTCACAGAATACTTGGGTATGCATGATGAGGGAAAGAGTGCAGAGCAAAGTGCTGCGTCGGAGAGAGAAAAGCCACCAGCTCACGGAAAGACACGGAATCCTTGTCATTCAGAACCGCAACGGTCACAAAGTAAAAGTAAGTATCTTGTAAAGTAAACAACCATTAGACTCAGAGAGATACTGCACAGTAGTAGTTATTTAACAAATAGATTCCATTTCTCATGCGTCTATACTCTAATAGTGCACTGATGACGTCCAAATGTGGCGAGAGTAAAAAGTATGTCACGAGACGAAGGCTAGTGGCGTGACTGTTGTGCTCACCACATTCTGACGTCTTCTGTGCATCTATTAGAGTACAGACGCACGAACAAATCTATTTGTTTTATATATATATATATAATACTTTTCGAAATGCGTCAACCAATCAAAGCGCGCGTAAAATATGACGTCATCTATATGTGCGCACTATAATCACTATAATTTAATGAACTATAAAATTCTTAACGTTTTGCAGGGGAAATGTTGATGTCAAATGCAAGGCAACGGTACAAATCGGTGAGTCACTTCCGTCATTTTTTTATGTTTTCTCTTTTTCGTGGTTTATGATGACTTTAGATAACATTTTTGTGGTGTATTGTTTGATAACTTTGTCTTGTGTATAGTTTTTAAGTGGTGACGAGAGGAATAATCCAACTACAATGGAGTCAAGATCAACCCTTAAACCTACAAAGCCATCTCCAGCAAGTACGTATACACTGCTTATTACAACAGACATAAACTAATCTGTGCAAGATTTCGCATGATTGTGAAAACGGCATGATCACAGTACGGTTATGGCATGAATTTCGAATGTTCTTAGAGTGGATTTCGTATGAATATGAAAACGGCACCGCACGGTCACGGCACGTTACCGAATGAATTTCGAATGTTTTTATAGACATCGCGGCACTGACGCGGTCACGGCACGGCGCGGTCCGTTTCACACTCATACGAAATCTGCTCTATACACATTACGGCACCGCATGGCACGGTTACGGCAGGAATTTCGAATGTTTTTATAGACATCACGGCACTGACACGGCCACAGCACAGCGCTCTCCGTTTCACACACATTCAAAAAACGTAAACGCTCTATGTCGAAGAATACAAAGCGTTGATACACGGCCAAGCGCGGCATGGACTTACTGATAGTCTTGCGAAATCTGTTCCAAGATGCAAAATACCCTAACCTATCAAAGACAACTAAGATTGAAGCAAAGACTAAATCAGGTCTCCGTGAACTTTTGTGTGGCATGCCTCAAACCAACCACCCAACACCTTGTCTCGCCCTCCTTAAAAGCACGTGGTGTTAATGATATGACTTCGACTGCAAGAAGGGAGTGGAGAACGCTATCAGTTGGATGAATCCTTATCCATTGGATGAAATAGTGGCGTTTCAAAACCTTTATTCATTTGATAAGGATTTATCAAACGGATATTCACCCTTTGTACAACCGAGTCAGCCTGAATCTCAGCTCTGGCCACTAGCTGAGACTGAATTTGTTCCGATTTCGATTAGTTCAAATTCAGTTTCTCGGCCATGCTTGTAATATAGCCAACTGGTTTGCCTCCTTGCCAGTTGGGATTCTTAATCCATTTATGTTTGATTTATATGATTTAGTTATAGCGCATTTGATCATTTCGCCATGAAAAATGCGCTCTTGAAGCTGACAAATTTATTATTATTTTATTATGAGTCCTTGATAGAGATGAACGAGGACACCATCCGTTGGCTGTCATCGACTTGGACCTGAGGAGACTCACACGACAATATCGATGTATGAGTACATCATGTATTTAATGTCGTAATGTTCTTCTTTTGTAGATGTTATGTTTGATCGTCGATCAAAGGCTGCCCAACCATCCTTAAAACCCGTTGTTGGTGGACCCAATGTGTTTACACCCTTATCAAGGTATGATCGTTTTGCTCATCAACTAGAACTCACTGGTCACTTCAACTTTGTCAGTCAGTTAATCAGAACAATCGTGTCTGGTTAGGTATACACGTTTGGATTTCAAAACTCACGGAGTCGAGCCCCTCTCCCTCCAACACTCCACAGAGAATCCCGTCTGTTTATGCAACTCGTAATCTTTAATACTCCTGGGACAAAGTACTCCCCTCCCGTCCGCCTTCCTTCTCTGGAAGATCACCAGGCAAGTGAAAGGAGGCAGAGCTTAATTGGAGTTCATTTTCCTTTCAGGAGTTATTCAACAAAAAGAGAAAGTCGGCATCTTTTTGCAAGACAAACGAGTCCCTTGCACCCACGTGTATCGTCCCCTTCACCACAATCACCTCTGGCAACAAACAGACAAAACGAAACCAAGAGAATTGCCAACTCCACACCCACTGGTGGCCCGTCAAAGAAGCAGTTTACCACACCCTATAGAACACAGTCGGCAGCTGCTTCTTCAGGGCAACACTGGAATAAAGAAACTGGTGGTGGGTCACCAGAAAGAAAAAGACCACGAATCAACGGTCCTGTTCACGTCCATGCAAACAAACCTGATAGTTGTAGTATTAAACCTAAGATGGGTTACCTTTATAATTTACATCAAAATACAAAACGAGTAACCTTTAGACAATATGTCAATAATGCTTTGCCACAGAGTTATACTACACAACAGGTTGGTAAAGAATTTGTAAATTTGACTTTTAATGTTTTTCTCGTTTCTCCTCTTTGGCTTGGTTTGTTTACCCTCGTGCGTTGAAGGGCGTGGTTCAAGATCGACTTAGTGGACAACTTAGTGTTGCCTGTCCGGCTAACTTAGGCTTGCAGAATGAATACGGCTCTAACTGAAATATCGGAATTGAAACTTGCCCTTGGCAAGCGTCGAACTTTAAAGAACAGTTCGAAAATTGTTTTTGTTTAATTTGAGTTTTTGACACATGTGAACTTTAACGTTTGACTCTTGCAAAAGGTGTTCCGTTGATTAGAACATCACAACACCAGGTCTTGCTCAGATTAACTGGCCAACCTAGCCCATTCTGGTTCTCAAGATGTCGTTTATTTCTTTTTCTTAATCATTTTTTCTCTTTATTTAGCTTCACGATCTTGGTGTTTGCAACGATGTCATGTTGATCACGTGTTCCAATGCAGAGTCGTTTCGTTTTGCTGCTTCCAACTTCTTCAGTGAAGAAACCTGTACGTCAAACCAGGGTGTACGAATGGAGGATGGAGGACTGTTGTATATAGGACAAGATGGACATATTGGATTGGAAGAAATTGAAAAGTGAGTTTAAATACATCAATCAATCAATAGGCCATATGCACTAACAGGTCACGTGACCTTGTCTCCCCTAAATCAAGCGGTACCGTCAAAATGAACGCCAGAAATAGAAAGAGCACTTCGATATTAGTAAAAGTGGGAAGTTTCAGCTCATAAGATGTAATACAGGAGAAATGACAGTAAATTTAAGATGAGATATCTTCTTAAGACTCGTTTGGAAAAACGCGTTGGATGGCAAGCTCGTGCCATCCAACACGCTTTTCCAACGAATCTTAAGAAAATATCCAATCTTAAATTTGCTGTCATTTTTTCTCTTATTCATCTTATAAACCGAAACTTTGCACTTTTACTAATATCGAGATGCTCTTGCATTTTTTGGAGTTCATTTTGATGGTGCTGCTTGATTTAGGGGAAATAGGGTCACGTGACCTGTTAGTGTGCATATGGCCTATTGCTTTTCGTTTTTGCATTATATATTTTATAAGGCTAGGTGTTATTGGTTCGTGCATCAAAGTACCACGCTTTTCGTTCAATATTTTGAACACACCCACCTTTTTTTGAACGGAAGGACAACTGGAGAAAGTGCAGAAAAATCTTTGTCGCAAAGGAGAGAATAGAACATTAAACTCAACAGGCCTGGTTGGGCTCGAACCCGAACCACACTAGTGAAATGTGAACGGTGGACAACTATCGATCGATTAATCAATCCGTCCGTCCGTCCGTCCGTCTGTCAGTCAGTCAGTCAGTCATACAGTCGGACAGTTAGTGCGTCCGTCAGTTAGTGTGTCCGTCAGTTAGTCCGTCCGTCCGTCCGTCCGTCTGTCAGTCAGTCAGTCAGTCATACAGTCGGACAGTTAGTGCGTCCGTCAGTTAGTGCGTCCGTCAGTTAGTGTGTCCGTCAGATAGTCCGTCCGTCCGTCAGGTAGGCAATAAAAGAATATATTAGCTTATGTCATTGTTTCCCCGAAGCCTAGTTTTGAATTGCTTTGTGCGTGATCACTAAACTAGAATATCGAAAGTGGAAAGTGGACTATTCTTGTCTTCATTTCATTGCAGAGCATTGTTAGTTACACCTGGTGTGGACTCTAAACTGATACCTCATGGATGGATAGCTAATCATTATAGATGGATTGTATGGAAACTTGCCTCGACGGAGACGGCTTTTCCTCATCATTTTGCTGCAAAGTAAGATTATTAAGCTCATCCCTGATAACCCTGACCTTTTCCTGCAGGAACTTCCTTATACGACGGTGCGTTTCTATAGTCATGCTGGGCACTTTAATTTGGAAAACAGCCGCGTAGCACCATACGTTTAAAGAAACGCACAATCCTGTTAGTCGTAAGGAGTATAAAAAGTACGTACGATATCATCTGTAAATTATTTCTGTGATAATGTGATTGTTTCAGATGTCTTACCCCAGACTGGGTGCTCTGTCAGCTGAAATATCGTTATGATAGAGAGATAGATCGGTCCCACAGGTGAGTGTGTTTCTAATACAGTAGTATTTGTACCGCGTCATTGGTGCTCAGTGCCACTTCTATCATCATCATCATCATCATCATCATATCATCATCATTATCGTCGCGGCAAAAACGTTTTTGAAAGATTAGCGTTTGACAATTGAACTGAAATCTCATGATCGCCCTCGCCATTGTTATTATCTTGATGCACTGGAGTTTATGATTGACGCAACGGAATAGCCTGCGTAGCGGTCCTACGGGAAAAGGGGGAGGGGAGGGGAAGGGAAAGGGTACAGGCAGAGGGGGAATGGGAAAGCAGCACACTGCACCTGTTTTAAATGCGCTATATTACTTACAGGTCAGCTTTAAGAAAGATTTTAGAGCGTGATGATTTATCTTCTCGTACAATGGTATTATGCGTGTCCAGTGTTACGAAACCGGAGGAGACAGAGCTTAATCAAAGTAAAGACTCAGAAGGCAAGGAAGAGCAGCACGACAGCAGCTTCAGGAATCAACAAACAACTCGTGAGGTAGGAAGTGGGATTTGAATTTCTTAGGTTCGATATAAGATCTCCATGTTTAGACCTTCACGTCTTGTCGTATAAGCACGTAGACCTCGTCTTTCCACACTACAAATTTACCCTGCCGTGGAGGGACGTAAAAGAACCCATACAACTATTCAGCAAGAGTAGGGCATTAAGTTGTGTATAGTCTGGCCTATAACACCGAAGTGGTTGTCGTGAGCTGTTTGTGGTATCCCTACCAGGAAAAGAAAAGCTTAATAAAACAAAGATACTAAAGGGTTATTAACCTCGTTTGCTCGGTTTGTGTGGGAAAATATCAGACCGAGGTCTTGACAGTACGGACCGAGCGCAGCGATATTTATTTGAGAAGTCCCGCTATAACAATTGCCAAACGCAAACTTTTCTTTCATCCGGGACAGCGGTCCTGATATGGCAAAATACAGACCATGCGTTAGCCAATCAGAATTCAGGAAATTATCTAGCCATATAATAAACTACAATATTTCGTTAGTGATATGAGCGCGAATAAAGTCCACAACAAGTGTATTACATGGGAGCGTATTACACACCCCTATTACACAATAACCTTTTTACTACGACTGGCCTTTACGTAGGAGGCAGCATGGTCGAGTGGTCATAGCGTCGGTCTCGCAATCCGGTGTCCCGAGTTCGAGTACCTGCTCTGGCTACTAGATGAACTTGAATTTGTTCTGGGTTCGCCTAGTTCATATTCAACTTCTCGACCATGCTTGTAAAATAGCCAACTGGTTTACCTTCTAACCAGTTGGGATTCTTAATCCATTTATGTTTATTTAATTTGTATTACTTCTTTCAGTCCTTGTAACAGCGTTATGAACAATTAGTGATATAAAACGCTATATATAGAACTTAAATGAAAATTAAGAATTATGCATAGTACATGATCAAACAGTGATTGCTAATACATTTGTTATATATATTTTACATGTTATTTATTAGTATTATAGTATCCATATATTAATACCTGCACATTAATATGCGTGTATTTATCAATATCGGAGTATATATTAATACATACACGTTGATATGCATTATATGATTATTGATTTATAACAGGTAACTAAACATATAGCATTTATATTTTATTAGCAGAGTTAAGCCAAAATACTTGTATATTTAGTGTAAGGTGCTAATAAAAACAATTTAATTTAATTTTTTTCCGTATATTTGTTGGTTGTTTGCATCGTGAGAGAAACGTGTGCGCACTATCAGTAACTATTATAATTATTGTGTGCGCACTATCAGTAACTATTATAATTATTATGTGCGCACTATCAGTAACTATTATAATTATTATGTACAGTCTACAGGTGCGATGATTGAGATGACGGATGGCTGGTACAGTATAAGGGTGGCTCTAGATGCACCTTTAACAGATCTATTATCTAAAGACAAGATATTCGTTGGTATCAAGTTGTGTATTAATGGTGCTGAACTCACTGGATCTGATCAAGCTGTGTCCCCGTTAGAGGTACTATTAGCCTTAGTTCTTGATTTTACATGGCTGGCGTAGAGCAGATTTCGTATGAGTGTGAAAAACTACGGCACGGTTACGGCGCGGCACGGACACGGCACGGAACCTCGCCTGCTGATTTCTTTACAAATTTACAAAGACATCAGCAGGCGAGGTTCCGTACCGTGGCCGTGCTCCGTACCGTGACCGTGCCGCGCCGTAACCGTGCCGTAGTTTTTCACACATACGAAATCTGCACTATCATGAGCATTACTGAAACGTAGGTGCGGATTTACTCGTCTTTACTGAGGATTTACTCGGATTTCCTCATTTTATCTTTGTAAAACTTGGTTTTCATATCGATACGATCGCTGAAATACAACAAAATCTCTGCGATCGTGATCACTGCGGTCACCAACTTCTATGGTTTCCATGATTGCTGCGAAAGCTGAACACTTGAGGCGATCATATTGAGTTGTTGTTGTTGTTGATTTTTGCTCAATAAAAGGTCCACTACTTTGTCGCGCAGGAAAATTATCTGTATGGCAGCAGGATGCTACTTTGAACTTCAAAGTCCAACAAAACACACCGTTATTTACCTTGTTTAGGAATGAATTGTGTATATTTTAGTTTGTACCATCATTTTGTAGGCGCCATCATCGTTGATGCTGCGAATCAGTGCCAATTCAACGCGACGAGCACGCTGGGATTCTCGTCTTGGATTCCAAACATACTCACACCCGTTTCCTTTGCCACTTTCGTCGATGTTTCCCAATGGAGGTGTGATTGGTTGTGTTGATGTTGTAGTTTTAAGACAATACCCATTAGAGGTAAGTCATTTATAATATGTGTGTTTAGTTCGTCTGTCATCCCCTCCCCTCCCCTATTCCCTAACCCTCCCCTCCCTCCCTCCCTCCCGCTCTCCCTCCCCCCCCAAATGTGTGTGGGTGCATTTACTTGGGCGTGCTTACATGGGCGATTTCGGTTTCATTCTGAGCTAAGTTTGTCACGAGACCGACTAGTTTCAACCCCGGACGAAAAGATTTTCATGTCGGCCCGGGAAGAAAGCTTCTAGTAAACGTAAATGAATTCTTGTCCCGGTCTCCATGTGGTTGTCTCGCCCGAAAATCGTGTGAAACGTTTCCCGTGATAATTTCAGCTCGAGACGTAAATCGCCATGTAAACGCACGTAAACGCACACTAATACAGACAGTCCTTGATCTACTCGACACCAACACCATCTTCAACCTGTCCATTTTATATAACTAAAATACCTAGAAATACGCGGGAACGTGTCGAGCATCTGTAAGTGAGAGGTTTTAGTTTCCATGAGTGTCCAGCGTAGAAGTAGAGAACTCTCGAGATAAGGTTTATACTAGATCATCACCAGCCGGCTCCATTTAGCGTGGTGTTTGTCTTCTAAATGAGTCTAGTTAGATTGAACGACTGAGATTCGTTGAGCAGAAACCAGGGACAATGATAAACAATGTAGGGTTACCCGTGTTATGGGTATTAATAAGAGAGTTTACATGCGCTATGATTGGCTTGAGTTTTATGGTCTATTAGAGTATAAACCATGGCTTAGCCTTGGAGCAGAGTTCACTAAAATAGCTATCCTCACCGAGATGGGATATCCTCGTAGAGAACTTGAAAACGCGCGTGCTTTTAAGGCTTAACAACGTTATCTCAAGAGATGGAGTTTATTTTCATATTTGATTGTAGTATATGGAAAGGATGCCGAGCGGGACTACAGTGTTTAGGAATTCAAGATCAGAAGAACGAGAAGCAAAGAAATTTGCCAGTAACTTGGAGCGTACACGGGAAACTGTTTTAGCCAAGGTCCAGAAGGAGTTCGAAGAAGCATCCAACAAGCCAAGTAAGAAGAACTGCGACAAAAGTAGAGAAGGAAGGAGGGAGAAAAGAAGACGAAAAAGGGCGGAGGGAGAAAGGAAGAAAGAAACAAAGAAAAAAGGAAGGAAGGAAGGCATGCAGGAAAGAAAGAAAGAGAAAGAAAGGGAGGAAAGAAAGAAGGGAGGAAAGAAAGAAAGAAAGGGAGATAGGGAAGTAAGGAGAAAGGAGAAGGAGGATGATAAGAAAGAAAGAAGTACTGATTGAATTCAAAATAAGTTGTGACTAAAAGAAGCCATTTTTTAGAGACAGGCGGACCAAAGAAAGCCCGACGGTCATACTCTCCGAAGGATATTACAAAGATACAGAGTGGAAAAGAACTTTACGAACTCTACATGTCAGCATCTGATCCAAGCTTCATCGAGGTAATCCTTAATCTATTTTGAAGTTCCTTTTTTTTCACGAAGTGATCTTCTTGGAGATGAACAATCCTGGTTCTATTTTTGTGAAGAATACTGTGTCTAGACCAGCTGTTTAGCAATGGGGCAGAGGTAACCATTGCACCAATATCTTTTACCACACCCACCCTATTGTAATAGTTCTCTCCATGTTTGTAGGAATGTCTTGATGACAACCAGAGAAGCTCTCTTGAAGACTACAGACGACTGATGCAGGACAACAAACGAGCTGAGCTGGAGAAGATGTTCCATCGAGCGTGGGAGGAAGACGAAAAGGTAGAATTAAACCATATGAACCAAATTAAAAGTGAAAACACTCTAATTCAGACTCCCTAGTAACACCTTTGTACATTTTGAAGAGGTGTCAACGTTATGAATCAGTTTACAGTTTACAGTTTACTTTTGCCATCAAGATATAATACATCATCTACATATATAATATATGGACAGTGGCGAGGTGGGCCCGATAAGAAGCCATGGGCTTATTATGAGAATCGAACCCCCTCCTTAATAAATAAGTTATAAATACAGATTCATGAGCATGATGACATTTTACCTTACGAGTCTTTAGCTACAGGGAACTGAATGACAGGCGTTTGCAGGCTGGAAGAGAAGCACAACGGCTATAAGTTAGTGACAGAGGGGGGTTTACAAAAACCGTCCATTATGGAATACAAAATCAGTTTGCCTTTTCTTGTAGAATGTGTCTAAGAGAACAGTCGTACCAATGCTTAAAGTCCGCGTTGTGAACTACTTGAATAGTGAGCAGGATAAAACTGGTTAGTACTTTATTTCATAATGCATTAAAAAATATAACCATCATATAACGTGTGCTCTCATTGGCCGAAGGACGCGTATACTGCGAACTCTAAAACTGCACACAGCACGCGCGTGCGCTTTTCAAATTTTTTGGTCAGTGTGAATGAACACTGAATATGCTTGAAAACAATGTATTTTATAAAAAAAAATAGAAAACTTGCCCGCTGTGCTGTGTGCAGATTTAGAGCACTTGGAGATTGATCAGAGCACTTGTTTCGTGTTCTGATCAATGCCCGCGTACTCTAAATCTGCACACGGCACAGTGGGCAAGTTTTCTATTTCTTCAGCAAGGTATATTTCAAGTTAACATCAAATCTATTAAACTCCACAGAAGCAGTAGTCACTGTATGGCGACCATCTGAGGATATTCTACAACTTTTGTCAGAAGGATCGCGGTTGAGAATTTATCATCTAATGGCCTCAGGATCAAGGTATTGTCAAGACTGGTTTTATTATAGCGACATATAAACCCAAACAGCATACCCATGTGTGTGAAAATCCAGGTTTTGCTACTTGAAAGACATCGAGTTATTGCAGCAACATCTCACAATTAATTTTTTTGCCTTCTTTTTTTCAGATATCGTCAAGGATTGCCATCTTTACAGGTACTATATTAATTTATTTGGTAGGTCCTTCATATATGGTACATTATAATGGGTCCTAATGTATATAACATCATCATCATAATAATAATAGTATTTCGTTATATACAATAGGACCCATTATAATGTACCATATATGAAGGACCTACCATTCATTTTCAGGAAGCTTATGTAGTTCAGTACTTCTTGTACGATGGGCTGCCAGACACGTGGTCCAAGACGGACCCAGCTTTATTGATTTTAATGATAAGATCGAATCTGGAACCCAAAGCCGTAGCTTTTTGTTGCGCGCAACACACCAAAACCAGAACTCGATTCTACTTCTGTTGCATGCAACATTGAATGAAACAGTCGCAGAACTCGATTCTACTTGTGTTGCATGCAACATTGAATGAAACAGTCGCATTGCTGGACATACGGCGCAACATTGCAAGAAAATTTGTGTCGTGTTCTTTGGGGTGAGAAAGTTGATTGAAGATCACAGGGGTTCACATTTTACATGCGTCCTCTATTTCCATTTGTGTCCGGTATATAAAGAGATTTATATGGTAATTAATATATTATACGCGCTCTGATTGGTCGAGAACCGTGTGTGATTACGGTAATTACGGTACACACGCAGTACACACGCATAGATGACGTCATTCAATCTTACGCGCGCTCTGATTGGTTAAAATATTTCGATAAATATCATACAGAACAAATAGGTTCCTTGGGTCTGTACTCTAATAGATCCAGCAGAAGACGTCAAAATGTGGTGAGGACAACAGTCACGTTTTTGCTCTCACCACATTTTGACGTCATCTGTGCATCTATTAGAGTATAGACGCACGGAAAAATGGAATCTATGCTAGCATGTTAACAGTGTTCCATTCTTTCAGCTTTCTTCTTCACGCAGCACGCGTTATATAACGATGAATGCGGATCAAAGTACTTTAGATACTCTGTACACCACAAGAAAGGTAACTATGTGCTTGATATGTATTTCGTTGCCTTTCGATTGTACACAGTAAAACCGCGCCCAACGGACACCCAGCTATTACCGACAGCCAGTTATTTCGGACAGGTTTTAGTATCCCAGCTAGCTAACAGAAGCTCTTGCAGCTTTCAAAAACCTGCATAATGCAAGATATCCAGTTGATACACTAGATCGATATCAGTTAAATGTAAACGACATTTCTCTTGATTTCTATCTTTCTTTAAGTGATACCATTTGATATCATTTCTATCTTTCTTTAGGTGATATAATTTGATACAATCATTTCTGTCTTTCTTTAGGTGATACCATTTGAAGAGCTGCTCACAGGTCGCTTTGCTCTGTACTCTGAAATTGACTTGGTTGGTTGTGTTATTTACATTAGTTCGCACAACAAGTAAGCAAGACGTTTTGTATTCCCTTTTAATTTCTTTATTCCTTAGCAATTTTCAATTGGAACTTGAATTATTTGTTTTTGATGACGTATCGCCGCGCGGGCGATCTTTTTTGGGGTGCAGAAACTCCAAAACTACACGGTAAAATCTTTTCATAATTTTATGCTGTTTTTGTAATAGAAGGGATAAAATAAATTGTCACTACAGAATTTCTTTTATTTCCTAAAATCGATATTTGCAATATTTTGGATTCTGTAGTGTAGAATTTTTTGGTTCTTTGTCAGATGAAAGATGGAGAATAGAACTTTCATAAAAATGGGTTTCAAAAAGCGTGGAAACGCGCGTTTTTATTGATTCTATAAGAAAAATGGTCTACGTTAAAGATTACGTGGTGTTTCTATGATCTTTTATATGGTTGTCTCAACGAGTGTCAAAGTGTAAATTAGCTTTAAAACGTTTTCTAACTATATGTGTAAAAGCTCTTAAAAACTTTATGGAGCCTCCTTAACCCTTCACATTCTTCTCTTTAGTTCTTCTCTACAGACAGTGTATCTTACAGACGAAAACAATCACTTAATAGCCGTTAAATTCTGGGGAGGATTGAAGGTATTGTTGTATTAAAATTATTTGTATTATTTGGCACTCTAAGATATTCCTTGTATCCTGTAAATGTAGACAGTTGTACATGTTATACATAACCTGTGTAGTAAGTGGAAAGTTGATGTACATTGTAAAGGAAAACGTTTGAAAGGCACGGAAATAGAGCAGATTTCCTATGAGCATGAAATGGACCACCCGGTCCACCTGGACCACCAGGGCTACCCAGACCACTAGGGCCACCCAGTCCACCGGTGGCGGTGGTGGTGATTTTTTGTAGTGACTAGCCATAATTTTACGACACACACTCCATTTTTGCGCGTCAGAACTTAAGGCACGGACAAACGAAATTTCTCTTCTACTTTTTTCTGTAAAACGTACGCAACTTCGAGCTGCTCCGTGTGTTCACTCGCTGTAGAGCGGACGTGTGAAACGGACCGCGCCGTGCCGTGACCGTGCCAGTACCGTGTTGTCTATAAAAACATTCGAAATTCCTGCCGTAACTGTGCCGTGACCGTGTGGTGTCGTTTTCACAGTCATATGTTTTCTACTCTAACTGTTGGACGTAACACTGAAGAAAATGATCCAGGAGACGTTGCATCGTGTATCCGATTCTGACTGTTTTTTTTACGTGTTTAGGTGTACGCTGTAGACGACCTGGTAAAACCCAGATGTCACATTGCCTGTACCAATCTTGTTACAAGATCCAATGAGCACGTGAACTGCCCCACCCTGGCATTTAATGAATTATCAACACTTTCTCTAAAACCAAGAGAATCTTACCTTAGGACGGCATTGGACTGCCTACGTGAAAATACAGAGGTATGACAATGATTATTAATAATATCAAGGTGCAATGGGCTCCTGTAATATTCTTAATTATATCTTGTATCTGAATTTTTGGCTTGATGTTCCGACAGTAGATAAGGAGATCGGCAGACGTGTTAGGCTTGCGCGCGCAACAATCTAAAGTGTCAGCTGATTTTAGGAAACAATCTAGGATCATTTATTCGAGCAAAAATGTGACGAGTCTAATCGAAAGGTGCGCTAATTCTGGCAACAAAATCTTGCAACATATCGAGTAAAATTAAAAATGTTGCTTGTGCTACCACTCCGAGCGAAATCAATTTTTTGTTGCAATTAGTGCAGAAAGCTTTTGCTTCGTGCAAGAAAAAAAATTGCAAAGCAAGTGAAACCAATTTTTGTTGCAATGAGTAGAGAAAGGGCCTTTACTTCGTGCAAGTAAAAAATTTGCAACGCAATAATTATTTCCGAAATGTTGCACCATTTTGCTGTCCGTATTACTGCATTAAGATGCAAACTGCTTTGTATACAAAAGACACTTTTTGCCGAAATTTATTTAGGACGGAATTTGGTAAGGTAAGAATTATGTTATTTCTACATACATCTTTCTTGTTTCTACAGGATTTGGATCTGTTGATGTCCAATGCACAGCGGTTACTAGATCAAATGCGACGTCGACCCGAACCCACTCCGAAGATGAACACATCAAGAGATTGTGACTCACCAACAAATCAGGTAGATTTTGTTTTTATATAGAATCATCAGGCATACTGAAAACCCTGAAAATATACTTATGCCATGTTTAATCAAAACATCACTCACGTACTAAATTTTTTTAATATTTGCACAAATATTGACATTATGTGAGTTGAGTGTTGAATGTAAAAGATTTAATGTAGAGGTAGTGAGTGTGTGTGCCAGCAGATGAAGAACCACTATGTGGATATGCTGCTGTGGAAAGTATTTATTTATATTTTTATTTATTTATTTATTTATTTATTTGTGTCTGTCTATCTGTCTGTCTGTCTGTCTGTCTGTTTGTTTGTTTGTTTGTTTGTTTGTTTGTTTGTTTGTTCGTTCGTTTGTTTGTTTGTTTGTTTGCTTGCTTATTTATATTGACCCTTTCAAAATCATTGAATCTAGAATCTGAGGTCTTTATATGGTCCCTACAAACTCGCCAGATAATCGTGTCTGGAATACCAATGATTTGTCTCAGTCACTGTTTGAAGCGTACACGCCCACGCGCTGCTCAACCACGACAGATCTCACAATATTCATTTCGATCTTAGCTTCTATGTTTTGAAAGGGTCAATGTTTTGATAAGCAGCGGATACTCTAGAGTGTACCATGACATCTTAAATTTGAACTGTTTTTCAGTTTCTGGAGATGCGCACAAATTAGAAGCATCTGCTTCTCTGAATCTGTAAAAACCCTTGCAGCATTCACCTGTTTTAGACGGGGAAAAATTTATTATTATTAAAATTAGAGTTGACCGGATTTACTGAAAAACACTGAATGTAGTCATTAGGAGATATTTCTCGAAGAAATGAACTCGAAGAAATGAACCAATAAGACATTTGAAATCCTACGCAACAGAGCTAGTGACATTAATGGTTTGGTTTGTCATCCTTTGAGTGGTTGCTATGGTGATGGGCCATAAAGTCTGGTCTACATTAGAGCTTAGAAACAATAATCGTCTGAGCCGTTGTTAATTTAGATTATTTATGTTCGTATTGTATAGAATTTGGTGGATGTGCCAAATATAAGGGACGACATAATGAGCCTCTTCTACGAGACATAATAGTCTTGATCGTTTGTTCTAGAAATTCTAGGACGCTTAGCCTTAGCAAGTAACAGCGCGCCACTGAAATTAATCTTCCAGTTGTCTCAGAGACAATTTGATTGCATGCCATTTATTTTGGCTTTATTTACACTGAAGAAGTCCATGTTTTTGATAAATAAATAAACGGATTTTTCCTAATTTTAATTACCTATTTTGTTGTTAGGGAATGCTTAAGGAATTATCAGAGAGTACTAAGGGGAGTGAAACAAGTATTGAGGGTAAATCAGCCTATAGAGGTACAAACTCGGATTGCGTGCAAGACTCTTACAAGGTACCGACTTCTAGTAACAGGTCTGTGTCTGGGCAATGCAAGCGTAAGTTACTAGAGTGTGTACCAGAACCTCCCGCCTCACCATCGATCAACATTACATCTACAGACAGCGTCAGACGAGATTTTAAAAGACCTCGAAGAGTGACCACAGAAAGCCCAGTATAGTAGAATAAAGACATTTTATATTGAGAACGGAAAAAAGGAAAAAAATTCATTAGATAGCTTGGTTTAGAGTTGTAATTTAAGGAAGTATTAACGTGAAGGCATATTAGTGATTCATCTTGACAACATATTCAATTAGGACATCACAACAGTTTGTTTAAAATCAAATTTTTGATATAGCACGATCGTTCTGCCAATTTTTTAAAAGCAAAATAGCCGATCTCCTGGAGATGGTAGTGTTAATAGTATCCGCCTTTAATAGACGTACTTCCTAAATAGCGGCAGGATGTCGCCTAAAAACATCGCTCTACGCATAACACTCACTCAAAAGTTCCAGTTGTTATTCCATTTCTGAAGAGCTTGTTTAATCAATGCAGGCATATCGGGATGAACATGGACTGATGGCGTAAGTCGATTTCTTTGTGCTTTATCAATTAAGATTCTTATTGAACGTTTCATCAAAGAGAGCGGCAAAAAAGCGACTTTTGGAATCAGTCTATGAGGTATTAGCGTTTATAATTTTTTAAATAATTGAGAGAAGACTTACGAAGATATTACAGAATTACATATAAAAGATTTATTTGGTCAAGAATATATTCATAAAAAAGGAATTGGAAATTTCTACATATCGTGGGAAAACATTGTAAGGTGTTCGAGAGTACTTGATCGAGAGAGGTAAATATAGTTAGAAGTGTTTAAAAGAGCAATAAAAGATAAACCACTTTCTTTGCCCCTTTTCTGTAATTTTGAATTAACACTTTTTCACAATATTTATATTAATGGGAAATAAAACTGCAATGACACAAACACTTTTTTAGAGTGAAAGATAAAATTTAGCAACTTGAAAAGGACAGAAAAGGAAATGAATGCTCCGTGCGCGCGCCAGCTGGAACTTGATCTGTAATCCGATTGGCTGCATCCTGAAATCGAGGTAATCCAATATGGCGGACAGATGAAATACGAGGATTTGTTTTGGTAACAACATATTGTATGAATGCAGTGCCTTCCTGTAACGACATGATTTGCAAGAACGGAGTGCCTATAAAAGCCATGCCAAGTATTCACGAAGGAGGCAAGTTTGCTCTTTCTTTTGATATTAATTAAAACCTATTCTTCCCGCAAATCCTCGTTGATATAGTCAAAGAAACGATTACTCTTCATTGGGTCTGTATACTATCCTAGAGCCTAGAGAGGATTTACGAAGTATAACAATAGATGATCCGGGCAGTCATTTCTTGTTTGAATATTAAAGGATCGAGGTGATCTTTCTGTGTACACTATTCAAATCTGATTATACACTCGTATTTTGTCTTTCCCCGCGAAACACGAGGTTTATTTCACTGCTTAGTTGTAAAGACTGTAAGTTTTACTAACGTAGTGTGTCTTGTTTTTACACAGCATTCATTGGAGACATCAGGGAAGTCACTAAAGCACTTGAAAACGGCCAGGTGTGTGTAGTAGGACTTTTTTATGTTAATTTTATTGCGTTCAGAGTCGTTATGTATAGTATAAAGAACGAGAGAGAGTGTTTTATCGGATATAAAGATCCGAGCCGTAGGCGAGGATCTTTATACCGATAAAACACGATCTCGAGTTCTTTATACGGCTTAAAAAACTCCAACACATATTAGAGTTGTTCTCTAAAAGAAATTCAAAAATATCTTCATTTATCTTGGAGAAAATCGAGGTTAAAGTTGATGTAAATTAGGCCGAATCTTTATCAGATATAAAGACACTCGTCACGGTGGCGATTTTCATTGTGTTTGCCTTATGAATTATTAATGAGTTTTTTAATTATTATTCGAGAATAACACTAAAGCAACGTGAGGCGCTTGATATTAATGCTTTTGGAACATTAGGGTATATTTTTATCTTTTGCAAAAATGTGTTTGAGTATTAAAGCATTATCTTTGTACATATCAAACAGAGTTTTGAATGCTCATCATCCTGGTCTTCTTAATTTATCAATTTAAAAAAAATATATATCTTTTAGTTGTAAAATGATAAATGCACTATAAATTTCAAAATTTAAATGTGTCAATTCTGATTAATGATTTGGAAGTTAGCCAACAAAAACCTTGGTATATTAACATTTATTGGTGTGTTTGAATGTAAAAGAACAGCTGGATAATTTTTTTTAAATTCATACTAAATTCATAATATTCAAAAGATATTAATTGACAGCTTGTCTATAGTTACAAGAAATACCTCAGAGATTGACACTTTTTTCACACCAAAGTGGCTGAAGGTCTTAACTGACAGCTATTGGTTGTAGACATAAAGATTCAATATGAGTTGAAAGATATTATGTTACAACAACAACAACAACAACACTTTATTATGCACTCAGTCTTACTGCTACATAGTTATCTGAAAGAAATTCAATGTTTAGGGGTACCATTACTTCTAAAAATAACTTAAAAGCTAAAAATGCTTGGAAGTTGGATTGCATGATGAAATTAAAAATTGTTTTGGGTCCGAACTAATTTACATAAATAATTTTGTTTAAATACATTATCACAGGTACTATACATAATTATATACATTTGTTATTTATAAATACACAGAAAATAAAGATTCAGGTTCTTAAACATTTAAAATTCTCCAAAATAATTCCAAAACACAGGAGCATGGGAAAATGTTGCCTTTGTTCATTTATTCTATATTATTTTTCTTTTTAATTATAATCTACCACAAGATGATTTCTTTTGATGGTCTTTGAATTAAGAGGAGATTTTTTTCAATGACGAGCAATAATGGCGAAAAGCGCCAAAAACTAGACCTTCGTGCGAGTTTTAATCCAAATTTTCGTTCTGGATTAACACTCAAATCCTTTTTCTACCGGTTAAAAACTGATGTACCAAGATAAAATACCTGTTTAAAACAGATTTTTGAATTGTACAAGACTTTTTCTTGACGTTGTGTTGGGATTAAGCTTTTTCAAGCTGAATATAAAGAAAACATATAGCAAATGAGCAAATGAAGGCCTAAACCTCATTTTCGATCCAAATTTCTGTTTTGGATTAACACTTTGATTCAACTTTCATCGGCCAAAACTACTTACAAACAACTTAAACTTTCTGACAGAAATGATTTTAATTCTGTACAACAGCTATTCTTCAACTCAGGAGTTTTTGTCGTTCACTGCTTGAACTTGAAAAAAATCCCCTCTTAAAATTATAAAATAACTAATTATATAATGCCCCAAAAAATTATGAGTTTCTGATAATGCATGCTCTGATTTGCCAAAAATCATGCTTGATCAGAGTATCAAACATGCTCACATCAACTTTTCAAATTTTTTCGTAAATTTGTGCACTTATTATTTTATAAAAGAAGTATTAAAAACTGCATGTCTTTCTGTGTTTGATAGCCTGATCAAAACACTTGTGATGTTGGGAGAACACTCAAGAGCTGTGAAAATACTTGCCTACGGCTCATGCTTCCACTATCCTCATCATGTTCTCTCAACATTACACTTGTTTTGATCAGGCTATCAAACATGGAAAACAGTTTTTTTTTCTTATATTAGGCTTTAAGAAAAATAATAATAAAGAAATAAATAACTATGAAAAAAGTGAAGAAAAAACCTAAATATCTTTAATTCTTAAATCTGTTATTGTTCATCTAGCTTAATTACTTTCCTGCAATCATAATGTCGTCTATCAAGTAGATCAATACATAAACATATTTACTTCCATTAAGACATAAATGACATTTATCTGCAGCTTGGTAGTCCAAATTATCGTTACACAGTTCCTGTGAAATTTTAATCATTTAAAAGGCGTCAAAATAGTAGATTATCACTATAGTTTTTCATACACATTAAACCTCAAACTTCCATTATGCTATAAATACATCGATGTAGAACGTAATAGAAGTTTGGGGCTTTAAAATGTGTACGAAAAGCTACTTCTAGTGATTGTATCAACTAATTCTGTTAAAATTTGGTTATATGATAAGCTTATAGTTGTGATTGCTTTGAGAGCATTTTTTCTCAATTCCTCTTAATGAATAGTACCTCCTAATATGTGGTAAGTCTACTTCTTGAGGGCAAGAATAATTATTGGTTTTGCTTGATAAAAAGTGTGCAATATAAAAAAACGTCATTATATGGTAGAGGGCAAACACTAAAACCATGAAACAACTTAGTAACTAAATAGTGCAAAATAAATCCTTTGTTTCCCATTCGTTTAATTAGTGCTATTTTGTGCTATATATTTAGTAACTGTTTCATGCTTTCAATGTTTGCGCTCTATTCCAGGCTTTGAAAAAAAGAGAAATTAGCAAGTGAACTACATGTAGTTGGGCTGTGTTGGTGTATAAAGGTGCAATAAGAATATGAAATGAAGTCTGCAAAACCACATAAAAGGAGAGTACAAGTTAGCATTAAGTACTCTCTTTTTATACAGTGTTACTGATTTCCATTCATTCCATCCTAAGCCCTGATAAATATGTAATAAATACTGTTTTTTAAATATCAAATGTGGTATTCTTGAACTTGTATTTTGAATTTGGCCAGGTGCAATTTTGATAAACATTTGATTTTCACTTTGAAATTCAAAAGTTTGTTACAAACCCACAATACTTTACTTAAAGTTCAAGTGTATTTTTAATTCCTAGAGTCCTCTAGACATCGATGAAACTGGTACAACAGCACTTCACAAAGCTGCTGCTAACGGTCACCTTGAAGTACTCAAACTGTTAGTAGATCATGGTGGAGATATCAACAAGACAGATGTAACTGGTTCTTCCTGTCTTCATGCATCAGCAAGAAATGGACACATGTCATGTGTAAAGTACCTTGTTGAACAAGGTGCAGACTGCAGGTTGAAGTCTATCAAAGGCAATACACCTATGATTGTTGCTAAATCAAATGCACAGCAAAAGGTTGCTGAATATTTGTCTGCATGTGGTAAGAATTTGTTGGTTAATTTCCTTTCATTTTAACAGGGATCCCAGCAACCTTCAAAAGTCACTGCCATGGAATTGATCCTAAAATTTTTCAAGGTCAGGGAGTTCGCAGGGAATTTTGAATTTGGTTTTGAAAATTGGCAAAATGTTACAAAAGTCAGTGAACAGTCACTTTGTGTTGCAAAGGTCAAACAGCCCTTTTAGCAGCTTGACTGTGGAATTCCACAGACCTTAACTGCTTAATCCTGCAGACTGATATCAGTGGAATAGAAATTGTTCTACATTAGTGTTCACTAAAAAGTCAGTGAAAAACGGGATTTGGTCAGTGAAAAGTCAGGGAATTTTGTTTTACCAGGAGAGTGGGAACCCTGTTTAAGCTCAAATATTACCCCTTAGGACTATCAGACACTCTGTGCTGTTCTCAAATCACATTTTTGTTGACCCAAATCAGTGAGGTTTTTGTTGATTAGATGGGTGTGGAATGGTTAGGGCAAGACTTTGTGAGAACCAAGATGCATATTTTTTGCAAGCCTAAAATTTTTTCCACAGATTTCTTGTTTTAAGATTTCCTGGTTTTTGTTTTGTTTGTTTGTTTGTTTTTGTTTTGTTTTCCCTGGAATTTGAGACTCTGAGATAGCTGTTTGCAAAGAATCAAAATTTACAAAATTTGACAGAATTAACATTTGCAAGACTCTGACTTTTTGCAGGAACCATTCAGCACCCCTAATACTAAGGTTTGGGGCTTTCATTTATTAGCAAGTGGGGGTGGCAAAATTGTGGGTGAGGGATATTTTTGGAAGCTAGATAGGGGGTTATCAGATTTCGTGAGAGGTTTGAAACTCCAAAGAAATATAAAATATAAATAAGAAATATTTAGAGGGTTATGGAATTTTTGCCTACCATGGAGGATGGGGGTACTATCTGCAAAGAAATTTTCATGCTAATAATTGAAAGCCCCCTTAGTCCAGATATTGCACTCTACTTAGAATAAACAGAGAAGTAGACAAATCCAGTATCAATCTGGACTATGAACAGGGTTGTTTCATATTAAATATTAAGCAGTAAGAAATTAGCTATGTTTAAGAAATTCTTCTTTGCCAAATTCTTATAAGACAACAAAACAACCTTAAAAAGGGAATTGTATTTCATCACTTCAAGAGTGATTTTTAATTTGACCTTGTTATTTTTCAAGTCATTTGATATCATCTCCAGGAAATATGAATTAGTTTCTTTTTCTCCCAGATGGTAGATATGAAAAATGACATGCCATCCAACAGAGATATATAATCTTAATACTTTGTTAGTGATAAGATCTGCTAGACTTTAAGCCATTAAAATGAAACAACCCTAGGGCATTAATATGTTTCCTGTGTTGGCTCTCATCGTCATGGGAACACAAAGAACTAGATGAACATGTCTCCATAGTGTCTGAGAATCAATATTGAATCAGGAGTGTTTTGTGTGACACCCGAGTCTTATGTTGATAGTGCATTATTTCAAGTTTCTTTTATTTTCATTGCAGACAGAGAAAGATTTGCATGGGAAGTTCAATGAGTGTTCTAGAAGCATTGATCAAGATGAAGTCAACGGAAGCATTTATCAAATTTATCTGAGTTCTCGATCAGTTCTCTTTATCAAAATAATTACCTTTAAACCCCAAGGCTATATTTAGCTAGTATTATTTTATTTGGCCATACCAACTTATCAAAATTGTCTGGTAATACTCTTGTACTGTACTACCAATAGCATTCACAAGGAATACAAGGTAATATAATCCAGAGATTCCTCTGAAGAAACTACTGACCCACCCACTGATATGTAAGCTCTTACACTGACCACAGGTGCGCCAAGCTAGCAAATGATTACATTAAAAAATAAAATTCAGGCAAATAAATGTTTAGACTTGTGCCTTGTGTTTTAGTTTTGACCGCTGTGAATTTTCATGCCATATATATGGATTAGTATTAAGAAAGTTGTAATCCATATGTCATGAAAATTTACAGAGTTCAAAAATAAAATACAAGTCAGAACATTTATTTGCCTGAATTTTATTTTCTAATGTATTTTCACAAATTTGTAATCATTCGCTAGGGGTACTTGTGCACTGACATGAAAGTTAATTTCAAGCAGTTGTATTTCAATGAGTTTTGCATATTTTCTTTGATTTGTCAATGACCCCCTTCCCCCTCCCCCCCCCCCAAAAAAAAAAAACAAAAAAAAAAAAAAGCTATATCTTATTTTATTGCTTAGAGGTATGTTGGATAAAGATAGTCATATTAATAGATGAACAAACATAACAGACTCTTATTTGTATATATTCATCCAAGGTGGCTGCAACCCACCAGTTGAGATTAACATACCTAGCACAGACCCCTGAGGTACACCACTTCTTGGTGTAAATGGACCATGCAAACTAAAGCTTACAATGTAATATACTGATAGTATGCCTTCAGCTATTTCTCTACCCTCCCCCACAAACAGAAAGGAATGTCATTCTTTCAGTTAATGAAACATGAAAACAACAATAAATTCAGTCATATTCCCATGATATTTGTTGTACTTGTTAGTTTATATACTCTAGGGTCTAGCTAGGGACAGGGAGATGTAAGGGATGTCCCAGGGGATCCCTTAGGGACAAGGGGATGGGAAAGACACCTCTATACTCTAGGGTCTAGGCAGGGATAGGGGACATGAAAGGGATGTCCCAGGGGATCCCTTAAGGACAAGGGCATGGGAAGGGATGTCCCAGGGGATCCCTTAAGGACAAGGGGATGGGAAAGACACCTCTATACTCTAGGGTCTAGCTAAGGACAGGGGACATGAAAGGGATGTCCCAGGGGATCCCTTGGGGACAAGGGGATGGGAAAGACACCTCTATACTTTAGGGTCTAGCCAGGGACAGGGGACATGTAAGGGACGTCCCAGGGGATCCCTTAAGGACAAGGGGATATACAATGGGGACTGAGGACACCATAGACCAGTCCTGGACATCCCTCTTTTAGAGTGCACACAATATATTTGTGACAATACTACTTATTTAAATATTAATGCTAACAGCAGCTACAAAGTATACATAGTAGAGAGACAGAATTTTACCTAAAGTTGGAAAGTCCTAGTAATTGAGTACTTTGAATTCATATTGCATGGCCACTTCCCGTATCCTAACTTTCAGTAAGGTATGTCTCTGGCATAAGTTTATGTTCATGTTTGTTTTTAGCATCTGAAATGATCAATCCCCACCTTTTTCTGTTTACTTGTGGGGTCAAATTACAAATCAAAGATTCTAGCCTTGGTTACGTTTGGTGCATGCTAGAAGCCATTTTCAGCTCATGCTGGTAGTGAGTTTGCAGTCAAAGTACTCATTTTTTAAATATTTTAGCATGCAAAAGGCAGACAATTAGCAAGCATATCATGTATGCTGTGTGACAAATTTTCTATGTGTATGGAGCTCCACTTTTTTGGGCCTTTGAGTTCCACTGTGAAGAGCTCCACTATTTACAATAGTGCTGTTTCATTGATATTTTTTCTTTACTCTGTTATTTGTTGCAATAAGAGAAAAAGTCGAGACAGGTGGCACTAAATTAATGATTTTACTAAATGTGCAATTTCTTCAACTATACATGTATATCATTCATGACTTGATACAATAGAAAACTATTTTTGATTTAAAGCTAACACAAATTTTACATGAAATTACCCTACATTTTCAATGTGGAAATCATTTCTATTTCAAATTCTCATGAAGAGAGTTTCTGTTTTTCTCAGAAAACCTTTTTCAAATGAGCTCTCTGAAAATCTTGCAACACTATGACGTGCATTATGGCATATAACACTCCTTTCCTCAGGTGACAAAGCAATAATGGTCTCCATTGCATCTGCATAACTCTTTTCATCACTAGCTAAAAATCCAGTTGGTTTTCCATCCCACTCGATGACAATGTCCATTTTAGGACCCCCTGAATCATGTGCCAGTATGATGCACCCCCCTGCCATACACTCAACTACACCAATACCAAAATGTTCATTCCACATTGTATGGAGCCCTATAGTAGCATTAGCTATGTAGGTCTTGAGTTCATCAAAAGACACATTCAAAGCAAACTGAACATTCCCTCTCACTCCCATTTCTTGTGCCAATTGACGTAAAGCATCAACACGATCTGCATCACCTTGATCTCTACAGCTTCCTATAAGAATAAGTTGGTACTTGCTTTGTTCTTCTTTGGGTTTACGACCAAGGAATTCAGCAAAGGCTTTGATCTGTAAGGGATGGTCTTTCTCTGGTCTGAATTGAGCTATTGAGATGATGTAATGTTCGCTGTCCCCTGTATGAAGATGGATAGGGATTTCTTGGAATGACCTGGTATCGCAAGGTGGATAAACAATAGATGTATTCTTTGCATTCTTCCATAGTAACAAAATGTGTTTGTAGGTCCAGGAAGAGTTAACCATTACAACATCAGAGCATCGTCCTGCTACACCATACACCATTGCAAATAGATAGTAATAGATGATTTTTAAAGAACTAAGTACACGACTGTTGCTAATAAACGAGGCATTGTTATAAGTTGCTGATTTGCTGCTGACAAGCTCAAGCATATCTGTACTGATAGTGGGGTAGTGTACATAGCAACCAACCTGGCAACCACCAATGTATTTAAAAAGTGGCAAAGTGAATGCATATCCCATTGTGTCTATGTAAATATCAGGTACATAACTAGTTAATGCTTCCCAACCAAGAATTAAAGACCCAAAGCTTTGACCAAGAAGTGTGAAAAATGGATACATCGCTGCTTCGACCCATCTTCTCTTCTTTAAATACACGAACTCTACAGGTACTGAAAGTGAAATGTTGAATCTTGTTCTTGCTTTCTCCAGTATCTCAGAACTGCTAGCATCTTGGTCTCCTGTGTAGACCAAACATTTGACAAAGTTGTACCTCTGTTGAATTGCTCGTATTCCTATCCACAATACACGTTCCCCGCCACCACCAGCATTGCAATATGGATGAAAGAATCCCACAACAACGGGCTTGATGTTAGGCTGACGAACATTGATGTGTCGCAGATGGGGTAATGCTCCTCTAGTTTTACGTCTCACATACAGACGTAGAATTAACACCAAGGCATAGATTACTGAAAGCAGTGCTAGAAGAGCTAGTAGTGTGTAGAAAACCAAGGAAAGAATATTGCTGAGATTTATCACGGCCATTTTAGAAACTGGAAAATTCTTTTCCGAGAAAAAATGGAGGAATTTTGTAGTAATGGTAGTAACCGCTGGCATTAGATGAGCCGCTCGACTTAGTTCCTTGACCGGTTTGACACAGGAATCCCGTACTTTAGTGGACTCTCGAAACTTTCTGCAAAATTGTTTACAACACAGAGTTGCACCGTTTGCCCACTCCTGCAACTTTTAGTATCATAGCCGTCTCTGTGATTTAATTCGGATTTCTTTCTATTTATTTGCTCAGATCCCAATGGCAATGCTGCTTCTTTTGATGAAATGAAAATCCCTTTGTGCAAAGGTCATTTCTTTTTGAAGGGAGGGGGGAGGGGGCCGGGGGGGGGAGCGGCCCGGGGGGGGACTCCTATATATAAGAGGACGGGGATGCTCGTCGGAAATTTTGAAAATGACCCCTAAAAGGTACCTGAGTGGGAGTGGCAAACAATTCATTTCTACCCCTAAAAGGTACCAATTCAAAAACAATAATAAAGAATTAAGTAATGAAACACTTTGTTATCGATGTGCTTTGAAGATTCAATATCAGATCATCAAAATCGTCCCTTTCATGCTTATTTTAGGTAGTTTGTTTACCCCAAAACAGTCCCTAAAAGGTACCAGCTATGTCTCTGGTAGTCCACTTAAAGTCCCTATGACGCATATTTTTTTATTTTCAAACTCATTTCTTTTCTGGGAATATAGTTAAGATCTTTTTATCCCATTTTGGAATACTCTATATTTTCGGAGATATAAAAGTTTCAAATTTCAAAATGCAAATGTGATGACGTCAGGGGAGTCATCATCACTAGCTTCTCATGGATTTTACTAAAAGAGGTCTTAAATTCCACAACCAGATTTTTTACTCAAACACAGGCTTTACCAACGGAAATAAATTCCAAATGAAAAAATAAGAGTATTTCAAGTCATCTTGGTTTTGTATAATAAATGATGACTCCCCTGACGTCATCAAATTTGCATTTTGAAATTTGAAACCTTTATATCTCGAAAAATATGGAGTGTTCAAAAGCAAGACAAAAAGACCTCAACTATATTCCCAGAAAAGAAATGAGTTTGAAAATAAAAAAATATGCGTCATAGGGACTTTAAGTCTGAGACACCCTAAAAGGTACCAGATTGCAGATTTTGACCCCTAAAAGGTACGACGAGCATCCCCGTCCATTTACGATCGGAGTCGCCCCCCGGGGGAGGGGGGCGAAAGTTACCAAAACTCGATATAGACATCCCCAAAGGACACACAGACACCATGTAAGAAAGGTAAATTTTATTCGAATATTTCTATTGAAAATGTTGTATTGAAAAAAAATACATACATCTGCATACATTCTCTTATAGTTCACTGACACAGAGCTTGGGTTACCTGTGCTTAGTGCAGACAATACTAACAATTGGTGCATCAGATCTCAAGTAAAATTACTATTAAAATTAAGTAAAATTACTATTAAAATCGCAGATCATAATTCAATTATCCTTCGCGCAAGCTCATAGTAAGACCGCTGTCAAGCATATGCAGGTACATAGTGCGCAAAACAGGAATATGTCCTCGTCCATGTAATTAATGATTAGATTGCGAGTAGTCCTACTTTTCCCTGCACGTCTAGAAAAGACGTTTTAAGAATACGTGAACGAGCGGAAAATTATGGCGAGTTGGGAAAGAATCGGGGGGGGGAACAACAACAACAACAACAATATGTTTATTTAGTGCCACAATTACATGAATAATACTTTACATGAATATAACATAAAACGGAAATTTAGGTACAAGCCACCTCGTCCTCGTCGTCCCTTTTAGGGTTTGAAATCAGTGTTTTGGTCCCGCTTAGGGGTATAATGACGAGAATTCAGACCAACTGAGTTTTGTGGTCCCTTTTAGGGTGTAAGACGGCCCTAAGCCGGCGGTATAAGATCAACAACAATGCTACTTTTAAGATCGATTTTCCTGATTATAATCCCCTTTCCGGCTTGTTTAACTTAAAACTCCTTAATAGAACCAAAATGACAGGTTATTGATTGGTCCCTCTTAGGGGTGAAATTTCATCACTGCCACACCCATCATCTCACAATACAGGTCCCTTTTAGGGGTCATTTTCAGAATTTCCGACGAGGATCCCCGTCCCCTTTTATAAGGGAGTCCCCCACCGGGGGAAGAATGTTGAAGTAAGGACTGCAAACAACTCTCTCCAGCTTCTCCTGTCCCCAACTTGTCCCCATATCCGTGCGACCAGGAATTCTAAAAACTAGTCTTTACTGGACAAAAATGGGACCTGTCGCAGTCTATCAATGATGGAATTGAAGGAGCTTTTTCAAGAAGTCACATATTTTAAAGACGGCCTTCTGCGAGGACGTAAGTCTTCTTTGCAGCAGTTGATAAAATCGACATGCAACGATCATTCGCCACATATACAACGGGATATTGTTCAATGTTGCGAGGGAGAATTTAAAATAAAAGACTAGTTTGATACATATTGCTGAAAAACGTTTTATTACAAAATATTTTAAATGAAGTATGAATCTATTCTACATCATTGTCACGATTCGAAAACAAGTTACAAGAGTTAAAAATATACATTCAGAACTTGTATAATATCAAAGAGTTTCAAAGGAATTTACAAATTTAGAATTAGGAGAGAGAATTAGGTAGAAAATTAGTAAACCTTACAATCAAGTTACAAAATATGTTATCATATATTTACAAGAGTTTAGATTTCCTTGGACCTTGGAGTAAAGGCCGAAACATCAACAGGAACATAGCTGTGGCTTTTCTGATATCTTGGTCGTTCAATTCTGTTTACGAACAGCTGACGCACATTCTCCCTGGTTACAATAGGTGGGGGAAGACCCTTGTTATGACAAAAAATAATAAAGTGTTTAACCAGCTGAACCTGTCTCTGACGTCTGTGAAAATAGCAAAGAAGGAGCGGAGAAAAACAAAACAAAAAACATTAACGTATTTAATTGGGTGTAGAAGAAGTGCCGCAAGCTATTACAGAGAGTCCATGACGCAGTGGCTTTTGAGCGGCCGACAGTAAGGGGAGGGGTGGCTGGGGCCTTTTCCCCTCCCCTCCCCTTTCTTTTCCCCACCCCTCCCCCCGCTCCTTTGGCCGGCTACACAGGCTATGATTTTGCCAAGTTTACTAATACATGTCGCGTTTTCAACATCGAGACTTGTAATTCTTACGTCAAGGGTAAAACCTAGTTCTCAGTGACACAGGCATAAGTACAAGCAACAGCTGTCAGTGAACTGCATTATTTCGTACATGTTAGAAGAGCACTGAACCTGAGTATATTGCTTGTACTCTTGCTATGTCCCTCGTGTGAACTTGGCCTTAGAGTTGGTTAAGTTACTGCAAAAACGCTTGTATTGCGACCAACAACGAATTCAAACTTTCAGATGGGTTTTGGGTTTTTCTCATCCGCCAATCATGTGAAGGGGGCGGACTTATGCACATGTCCTCAAAGGACCTCAAGGCGGATGGCAAACGTGGATTCACATGATTGGTGGATCAGAAAACCCCCGGGGGTGGGGGACTTTATTGTAAAAGGATCGGGTATGCTTGTTGGAAATTTTCAAAAATACCCCTAAAAGATACCGGAAGTCTTTTTAAAAGGGCGTTGCCGGACGATTTTTTAACCCCCAAGAGATACCAGCGATAACAAGCTAATGAACATTATTATTATGAACACAGAATTGGATGGTCGACATGCTTAAGTTTTGTTGGGCAAATTTCTTCCATTTGAGAACAAGATAATAAGCGATGGGCTCTTTTGATACCCTAAAAGGTCCTAAAAGATACCAGGGAATACAAAAACTCTAAACTTCAATTTTAACCCCCTAAAAGATACCAAATCCCTGATTTTTACCCCTAAGAGATACGACGAGCATACCCGATCCTTTTACAATGGATCCCCCCCCCCCCGGGGAGAAAAACCCAAAATCCAACTAAAAGTTTAAAGTTGTCGGTCGCAATACAAGCGTTTTCGCAGTAATCAGTTGTTGTTCTTGTACCTTTTGAATGTTGGCTTGATAGGCACATCTTCTCTCCTTGTCAAGTCCATGTTTTGAGGTCCAGAATTAGGTTCCACTTGTTTACATTTTCTCGTAAGTTCATCAGCAACTTTGTCAATGCGTAATGCAAGTGCATGAAGGAAAAAGCGCTTCAACCATTGCAGTCTCACAAGTACCTTATTGGCCGACAGCTGAAGCCAACTGGCTTGGAAAATGCTGTATTTCTGACGCACACCGACTGCTCTTAGATGGATATAAGTGGTTCATTTATCTCTCAGTTCCCGCAGATTCTATACTGTAGCGCGTATCATATCGATGAGTTTCTTATATGTTCCACAAAACTTATGGTTTGCGTTGTCGTAGATTTTAGCATACGTACAGAGTGTGGATGTTCTCATACAAGTAGTTGATCGCTGCCAGGCAGGCTTTATACACAATGTAGCACAAGCATAAGGTCAACGCCACAAACGCTAGAGGTCCTGATAACGGTATGACAATAGGAAGCAGCAAACCAGATGCGACGAATACTACTCCACCCACAGTGCAGACTGTTATAAGTGATAGAACCAAGGCAAGAGGAAAGACAACTGGTAGGTAAACCAGGAATCGAATTGGATTGGACACCATAAAGTCAACAAGATATTGCAGAGTGGCAGCCTTCCAGATAATTTGGCGGCCATTTTTGATTATTTCTTTTATTTGTTTGAACATAGCCATGGTTGTAAACGAATAGAACAGTCGAAGAAGGTTTCTACAGAAAAAAATTGAGACCACCATATCAATAAATCTAATATTTATTTATTTACCAAGTATTCATCATTCTTAATCTGTCTCTCATCCCATGCGTCTATTCATGTAATTATTCGTTCATCCGTTTTTTGTTTGTTTTTTTGAATCCCTCGTTTCATCCAACTTTTTTCATCATATCCATTGTTCCGTTTGAACGTATGCTATCCGTCTAGTATGAACTTTTGTATGAACTTGCGTATAAACTTTCAGCAAACTTTCTGATTTCCTGTTCATTTTCTGGCGCTTCCACGGAAACAACAGATACAGCCTTTTCACACATCCGAAATGTCTTTCATCCATTCTTTCGTGCGTTTTTCTCTCATCCATCATCTCTATTATCCATCAATCCATCTCAAGAAGCAAATTATGATACATCAGCACTTACCTCGAACTGTGCATGTGACTCAGTGTTCTTTACATTGGTAAACTGTAACTTGTATGAACAGATGAATTTGCAGCTTTTAATCAAATTTAATTAACTTCAGTAGCAAAAGTTTGCTCGAAATGACAATCGATGTTACGTTACGTCACCAAAATTGATTATGACGTCATTACTGAATCAAGGATCGCGCGCGCACTTTGTAGCCACGCCTTGTGACCCATCATCTTCCAGGTTGGGACTGTTGCATGGGATGATTGCAGATTGCACATTGATATATCCTCTTCGTTAATTTGGATTTCAAAGGACTTTGTTAGTTTCATGTCGTAAGGTTCTATACCTTTTAATTTTAAGCTGTGATCACGTACATTAAAAAAACTAATCGTGGAAAGCCTTAATTATTAATTTCCACTTTACTGACAAAAGGTCCAAAATTTAACTGATAACTGACAAATGGTCAAAATTTTACCTGACTACTGAAATTGGTAGCCCCCACCCCACCCCCCAACCAAACCCTCTGAATTTCACATGGGATAACAGATACACTAGCCAGCTGATGAGGCTGACGATGGTTCTGAGCCAATCGCATGACGCCACGTGTTTCTATTGTGCATTTTGCTGCACTGGAAACGACTGACACCCAACGTGTTTTAAAACTCGTACTGCACCTACGAGTATTGAATCTTATTTCCGAAGGGGAATGAAATGGTAAAATATTGAACGATGAGAATGTGTTTCTGTTTCCGCTGATGAAGCATTATCTTTCTTCCTATCTGATAGATTGCTATTTAGTATAGCACACTGGGATGGCGATTTATGTTGGCAGCTGCGAGTATTACGTCGAAATGAGCGGGCACTGACTTCGTTCAGTGATTCTTCAGTTTTCAATATAGTTTTCAATTAAATTCTATCAGTTAACTATATAAATAATGTACTAAATAGCTGTACACTGATGAAAAAAGTCGTGACAAGTTTCAACCCGTTTCAATAGCTCTTTTTTCATGACGGACCATGCCAATGAAAATAAAGTGAAATTGGAAATGACTTGAAACTTAGTAAAAGCCATCTGTACGACTCCCAATAATCCCCCAAAGCAGCATTTTCTTTGCACTCAAACGAGACGAATAGAAATTGTCAAGTATTTTAGCATTTACTGAGTTGTGAGTAAATGACGTCATTTACTCAAACCTATTGTTCTTTTAGAATTTATTTCAAATTTTCTCTTTGATAATGAGCTTGAAACTGAGATTTTTGGGCAGAGGATAGCTAGTTATTTAACTACACTGATTCACCTTCAGATAGAAATAATCAGTTTCCAATTTTCATCCAAGTGGGCCTTGAAAAAAACTTTATAATTCAACGATTGTTACCATTGTTTCGCTAAAACACTTGCTGTCATTTTAAAATTTGTGACCCATCAACGTCTAATAGCTTTGCTTTGAAGCGAGGATAACGTCGAAATTCAAATCCGCATACAAGCACGAGACTTGTCATTGTAAATGATTATGAGTTCAATTTGACCACTTTTCAAATCCGACAAAAGAAATAGAAAACATGAGAGCGTGCAGAAGATGCTGGCTCCGGTTGCACGAAAGGCGGACAGCACCGTCTGTTGGATAAATCCTTCTGATCCATTGGATTAAAAATGTCTGCGTTTTCCAATAAATTTTATTTGTCTACTAGATAAGAATTTATTCAACGGATAACCTTATCCTCTCTTACTGCCAACAAGGTCTGATCTACAAACCCTGAATTTTCCTTCAAAAAAATTATTTTTTCACTTCCTGACTACTCTATATGGTTGATATATGAGAAATAATTCTTCCGCACTCTCAAATAGAATTACTGTCGCGCAACTCCGTACGCAGAGCACAGTAAAACAGCGCACCGCGTTTAGCCTACCCGTTACATAACTAAAGACAAAATTAGACTTTAATTATATTCAAAGAAATTAAACTATTATGAAGGCATCCCTTTGTAGCCTGTTTTTGATTTACAGAAACGTGTTATTTTATTATCTTAGTTTACTACGGCGTGCGGCCGTTAGAAAGGAACCGCTTTGCAGTACAACATTAACATCCTGTCTGCTGCCTCACGTTTTGATATTAAGTATTTAAAGCGAACATAACAACTGTTGAGCTGTTGACAGTAACTACATAATCATTTTTAATATTTATAACAAAACTGCATGACTATTTTTAGTTAAATAACGTCTATTTTTAGCTTACTATGTATGAATAATTCCTTGTACATAATACTTGAATCTCCAGTTATTAATGTTGCGAATAGCTAAACAGTTACTGTTCAAGGATTTGTTTCGTTGAGTCACTTTTTATCATTTGGAAGAAAGACACATTTAGCACTGCTTTTCCAAGTTCTGGCCAGGTTTACTCGTTACCACACTACAAAAACGCGCAAGTAAATTTACTCAAAAACTTGAGTAAATCGATGCATCCACAGTAACTCACTTATCCGAGTAAATTTACTTAGTTATTTAAGTAACTGAGTACCCTTTACTCAAATAACTGAGTAACTGCGTACCCTTTACTCAAATAACTGAGTAAATTTACTCGGATAAGTGAGTTACTGTGGATACATCGATTTACTCAAGTTTTTGAGTAAATTTACTCGCGCGTGTTTGCAGTGCAACTCCTAATGGATATGGGGGGCTCAGTTTCTTGAAACTATCTCACCCGCGTATATTTAAGGTCAATTTTTCTCATTTACACAAGCCGCAAAAACATATTTGTCAAAGAAAATTTCGTGTGGAAGGGATCTCCATGTTGAATTACTCAATGTACTTCATTATAATTAACTTGTAAATTATTTTTTTGTACTGTTTACTTGCTCGATTATCCACTTGTCTTCCACTTTCTCAATATTTCCTGTTTTATGCATTAGCTTTTTAAGCCAGAATCGTCCATGTTTGTTCTATGGAAAGTTCTTCGCGCCGCGGTCCCGCATCCATAAAATTACATGTTCCAACTCGTCAATTCATCTTTCATACTGAAGTTTATTGAGTGCGGAAGCTCGCTGATTATCTGTGACAGAACTAAATCAGTGATGCCCGCCGTTTTATTTTTCATTTCCTCTATGCCGATATTTTCTAATGAACGCCGAAAACCGAGGCGATAATTGTAAATGAAAATCTAAAAATTGGAGCACTTATCTCTAAGTTATTAACCAGGATTTTTGAAGTGTTCTTGGCTCTAGTAGCTCATGGTTATTTGACATCAATTAAGTTAGCTTTTTAACAGGATTACAGATAGTCTAGACCTGCGGGATAGAAAACTATTGCAGATTATGGCATATAAGTAAATAAACCTGAAAGTTAGTTTAGTCAACAGGCTGAAAAGATAAATCCTCGCTTGGTAGTTAAGATAAATGATTGCTTTTCAGCAACGAAGCGGATAGATTTGCAAAGCAATACGTCACTTGTTTTCTCGACTCCATCACTAATTGATGGCGATCTTTAATTGTGAAGTGGTTAAAAACAATGACCGAAACAATCCCACCATTGCGTTTGTTCACTGTTCTTCCGGACAACAAAATATGGGGGTGGTAAAAGGCGTGCAAACCAGCACATAAATGCACTGACTAAACTTGATGTCACACAGCTTTGACGCCACAACCCGAACACTAGCTACAGATTGGAGCAGGGCAACGATGTTCACCAGAAAACTCGCTATCTTAGTATTTTTCCTACTAGCTTTTAGTTTGTTACAAGAAACAGAATCAGTAATAACACGACTTACACAAAACCAATGGCCAGCTGCCAGAAAGCCCTCAACAAAGTCAAGAGGAAATAGGCAGAAGACAGTGAAACCGAAAGTTACAGATGTTCCTTCAAGATGGCGTCCAGGAAAGGTGGAAGGACCGATTTATCTAAACTAGGTAAGTGGTTACGGTACGTGTCAATTAATGACAAAACTAAGGCTCGTTCAGTTTCACACTGAATCCGTATACTAATTTAAAACCTCCATTCAAATTCGCTTAAGTATACACCGCGATGTTTTCTTATAAACAAAAGAATGAGCTTTCATCAGGTATTTTTAAATTAGTAACAGAAAAATAATTACCATAGCTGGAAAGAGCATATTAAAATTATGCAAAAGAGTGACGTTTGAAGGAAATAAACTCAAAACTCGCGAAAATATGATTTTTGAAAAGTGTGGATTTTGTAAGAAAACCTTTGCTCTCTCGCATACCAACGATGTTCCAATAGAAAATTTCGATGTTTGAAAATTCATATCTCCGTGAGATTTGAACTTACTTCATTCAAACTTCACAGTTTTACTCATTTTGATGTGCTCTTTCCAGCTATGGCCATTACTTTGAGTTTCGAAGACTTCTGGAATTACATGATAAAATGTTCTACATTAGTATGGACATACTTTTGTGTGGATAACCGAAAATGACAGGCGAACAATATTATTAATTAACAAAATCAGAGACAGTTGTTTAAGATCTAAAAAGAGCATTACCACATTCTCCTAAGAAAGCGCCCTTCATCTTTGTTTTTAAATAGTGCTGAAACTATAGAAAAAAGCGTTTTTCAGAATTATCCGGCTGAATTGGTGTAGACGCAGTTCGCATGAACTTGTATTACTGTTCAACGCGAGGCATCAGTCATATACCCACCACCACGGACAAGCATGGCACGTAAAGCATTTTCCATTTGCTTCAGCTATCATATCGGAGCGCATTCTTGATTCGTTGGTTCAATGGCTTAATTGAAAATTAACGGGAAAAAATAAGAAATTAATTTTCTACCATTCTATTATGATCATATATTATCATACTCAACTTAATTATCCTACGTTTGTTTTTGACAGGATAATTTGCCGGAAGCCCTGTTCCCCATTAGATACGCAAACAACCTGACTGGACAAGCTACGAATTTCAACTTTTCTACTAAGGCATTAAACTGTATAATTTGAAATGGAGACTTCTAAGTACATAATAAAACATTCAACATTGCAGTTCAGAACGTTTCTGTTCTTTGTAATTGTCTTCACAGACACAGCTAAGACCGTATAAGGAAAGTTCAGTGTCTGAATCAATTTTGTGGTCTATCACAAATCCTGCATTCCGATTGGCTACTCTACTAGGGGACTATTCGTGATAGCCCATGGTTGAGAAAAGCGCCGGTTTTGAAAAGAAAAAAACAATATGGCGGCTTTTCATTATTTTTACCAAAGTTTGGCCTACAAGTTGGTGGATACTAAAACAATTAGACCTCTCGCCCCCTCATGGGACCGCACTGATGGTCAAATAGCCCACCCGGCCTTCGGGTCTAATTGTTAATAGGAACCTAACCGGAAGGGGGAAAATGGTGTACACAGAAGGGTACGATGTCTGAACTAGGCCTTAGGGCCTGCATTATATGATCCGGGCTGGCCCCGGTTAAAAGACTTCTTTTGTTTTGTGGCCCCAAGGAAAAGTAAAACAAAAGAAGTCAGCCCGGTTCATATAATCAGGCCCTTAGTCGTTTTCACTGTCTTTCATTTAGCTGAGGTCCAACGTGAGAAATTCCAGTTCCGGAACAGCGTGTAGCAAGCAGGCGCGAAAATACAGATTGGAAGGTAGTCACTGAACTGGACCCGCTTTTTGAAAAAATGAACCACTTTATTAAGAACAATAATAATGATAAATTAGAACTTTTGCTTGTCTATAAAAAGTCTTTAAATCTGTATAAATCACTTTTATGCAAACTACTGTAGGTTCATATATGCTCTGTTAAAGTGTTTTCGCGTTTGATATCTTGAGATTGTACAGGATGAGTTTCGTCCAATTTAAACTACTGTCTATGCAGGCATATAGATGCATTTTTAATCTGGCTTAAGCTTTAAGAATAAAATGAATTGGGCCCGAGTAAACCACAATAATTAATCAATTAAAATTGTAAAACTTTAGAATCTTAAGTATATGTGAACTGTGCTCTAATCTTCCTCAGAGCTAGTGTCAATCGTCATGACGGATTTGCGTCCCCCAGATGCAACTTTAGATTTCGTATTTTCATCATCATCATCATCATCACTTTCTTCTTCATCAATCAACTTTCGTTTTTTCTTCGTACCGTTTCTGCCTTGCGAATCATCCACTTCATGTTTCCGCTTCTTGGAGGTGCTTCTAATGACGTCACTTGATTGTTTCTTGGTAGTTACGTCATCAGAGTCATCATCCAATGGAGACTCATTATTATTTCTGGACTTTACTTCAGTGGCGTCATCTTTATTTGAAGTTGCGTCATCGGAATTCTCGTCCAATGGGGCTCATTTTTTATGAATTTTTCTTTAGTGACGTTATCTTTGTCTGAAGCTACGTCATCGGAGTCATCGTCCAATACAATCTGCTTTTTAGGTTGTTTTGTAGACGGTTCGTCATCGCTCCCCTCGCTGTCTACTAGACCTTTAAGGTTGCCAAACAGCTTGTCTCGATAAGAGCGTGGAGACGGGATTGTTACTGGTACTGTTATAACGGGTTTGGTGTTAGCACGCCTCGTACGAAAACGACCTTTAACAAAGATAGTAGTCAGTATACACCTATTTCAAAAAAGGTTGTCACCGCTAAGAGCGATAGGCGATAGGTATAATAGGTCATTCCAAGACCGCAAAGCACTATTGATTTCTAATTGATTTACATATGAATAGCCAAATATTTGATGGAAGAGTGTAAAGAAAGATTTAGGATGGCTTAATTAAGAAATCAATAGTGCTTTGCGGTCTTGGAATGACCTATTACCTATCGCCTATCGCTCTTAGCGGTGACAACCTTTTTTGAAATAGGTGTATAACCATGCCATAATGCCAAGTACTCGGCATGGTCTTTTGACCCATTTAAGGGAGTGGTCAGTGGAGAATGGGGCTGGTGTAATCAAGGGGTACAAGTACAACTTGTCTGACCTACACTATCAACAAAGACATGCCATAGTTCAAAGCATAGTTAACTTAACTATATTCAAAGCCATTTATCGGTCTTTGGCCAGTTTTAGGGAGTGATCATTACTAAGAAAGAAAGTGATCACTAAATAGGGCAATATTTTTATACAAAACACAAATGAAAAGAACTGGTCAGTGGCAGATCCAGGGGGGTTCCATGGGTTCCACGGAACCCCCCTTGAAGGTTTTAAGCCATTTTTTGTCAATCATCAACCAAACAATAGAGCATTATACACAGCTGGATTTAAGAAACGGAACCCCCCTTGGAAAAATCCTGAAATCCGCCACTGCTGGTACATATGGTAAGTTAGTGGAGGGTTTCTCTGGTGGGTCCAGGAAATTTTTGATTTCTAAGGCTCTGAAATGCTATGTGGTAAGCATGGTTGGCTTTAGAGAGGGGGTGGGAACCTTCAAACCCCCTCGACATCTGTCACGGCATCTGGCGACATTGAGTGAGTCAGTAGCCCTCAATGAGAAGACACACATAAAGCACTTCACAAACCTCCAGTAATGATATTTGAAGTGTCAAGTTCTGCAACTTCGGCAGCTTCTTCTTTCTCTTTTAAAAACTTTTTACATTTCTCTGTTGTTATTCTTCCTGCAATAAAATATGTTTTATAAGCAGGGCGAAGTATGAGAAAATACTCCCATCCTTCAAATGCATCTTCACAGGCACACTTGTAAAAGGGTTCACATGTTTGTGGGGGCAGAGGAGTGGGGATATTTTTTCTATAGGCTTCTTGGATGTGACGTGATCTCTCAAGAGGCCTATTTGGAACACACCCTTTGCAAAATCCTTGATCTGCTCCTGAACACGGTGCACCATAAACACAATTATTGTTCTGTAACATTGCATGCAACACAGTTGCACCATGTGTCCATTTCTGCAATGTTGCACAAAATGCTGCATAAGTAGAACTCCATCCTAAACCTGCACACACAGCTGTTGCAAGGATGAGCACATAGTGCAACATTGTGTTACATGCAATGTTGCAAGACAAGGTGCAGGAAATGTTGTGTCATATGTCCAGTGCTTCAACTGCACCAAATTGAACCATATCCTTGAAATTCAGCAGTTAAGCTACGTCAATGATTAGCTCTCCAAATTATTAGTGCAGATTTCGTATGAGTGTGAAAAGTCCACTGCATGGTCGCGGTGCGGTTACGGCAAAATTTTCAAATGTTTTGATAGGAAACACAGCACTGACACAGTCATGGCACGGCACAGTCCTTTCCACACTCATAAATCTGCACTATTTATTCAGAACAAACCATGCCATCTTATAGCCTCCCATCACATTGACACAAAACAGGGATTTTCCTTCACAAGAAACAAACCTTCAATTCCTGTTTCATCACGTAAAACTTGTTCTAATCTTCTTTCCTTAGCTTTCATACTTCTACAGTCAGCAAACAATTTCTTGAAATTCTTACGAAGATGACATGCCCATGCATATTTCTTTAAGTTCTTAAGCCTGACACTGTCTTCTTTAGAGGACCTGTCTTGACTTCTAGACTCCTAATATACAATGATTTTAATATACAATGATTAATATCAGACTTTTTGAAATAGATAATGGAATAGTGGTGTCAAATACTGTTCCCCCCCCCAAAGAAGCCAGAGTCTTGCAAAATGTCAGTCAATTTTCACTCCCCTGAGATGAATACAATGTTCAACTTTGCCCTTTCAAGCTTCATCACAGCCAGCAGATTTCTGCCAGTTACTGTCTTCAACTGAGAGGCCTTGTAAAATTACTGTACGTTCTAACCTTATCTCTTTTACGTGATCCGTCTTTACTTTTCTTCCTTTTATGTTTATCCTCTTTTTCAACTTCATCCTCTGATAACTCTTCTGCGTCAGATTGTTCTTGTTTTCTCTTTTTCTTTTTGCTTAGTTTTTCATCTTCTGAATCAGAAGCATCACCAGATGATACTTCTTGTACCTTCTTGCTTGAGAGATCTTCATCTTCATGGTCGCTGTCTGATTCAACAATCAATTTTTCTTTTTCATTGTTATTGTTTTCATCATCATCATCTACAGTCGTCTCCTTGCTTTTTCTTGTATGAAACTGTTTTCTACTTTTCTCCTCCTTTTCTTCATCACTCAAAGGTATGTCTTGTTTTCTACTGACTTGCTTTTTCTGTTTCTTTTTCATTGTCTTCTTTTTAGTGGGCTTTTCATCATCTGAAGACAGCAATAAAATGTCATCACTTGGTGACTCATTTTTCTCTATCTTGGAAGGCTTTTGTTTTGGGACCATCTCTTCATCTTCAGAAGACATTACTTTATCTCCATGGCTTTTTTTCACGTTGTGTTTTTTAAATTTTTGTTCTTCCTCATCATCTGATGTTTTTTTCTTCTTCTTCATTGAAGGCTTACGTTTCTTAATTTTTGCTTCATCATCTGATGGTAATATCTCTTTGTCTTTTTGACTTTTCTTGGTTATTTTTTGTCCCTTGGCCTTCTGTTCTTCTTTGTCTGTGGATGCTTTGTTGTCTCTTTGTTTCTTCTTTGATTTCTGGGGTTTGAAATCTTCGTCAGAAGAAGATGAAATGTCTTTGTACATGTCAGATGTTTTCTCTTTTTGGCTTTTTTCTTCATCTTCACTTGGTACTTTATCTTCTGTTGTTTTCAACGACCTATCATCATCATCATCACCAGCATCATCATCTGAGTCCACTGAATTCTTTTTTCTCTTTTTGTTCACCTTTTTACTTTGTTTTGATGATTTCCCATTTACAGCAACTTTGTCCTCACCTGAAGATGCATTGTCCTTGCTTTTGATTGTGGACCTGCTTGGAGATTCCACGGAAGATTTAGTTGGTGACTTAATTGGTGATTTGGTGGGTGACTTGATTGGTGATTTCGTGGGTGACTTGACTGGTGATTTCGTGGGTGATTTGACTGGTGATTTCGTGGGCGATTTAATTGGTGATTTAGTGGGTGAGGAGAGGTATGACGAACTCTCTAGAAAAGTAAAAAAACTTTGTAAATAAAAGAATTGTGACAGAAAATTTACCACTTTAGCTAATCGCAGGGTAATGCTTTCTTTAATTGGCTACTAAAAATGAATCATATGACATTTTAAGAAGAATGAGAACATTAGAGCCTTGCTGGTTATGACTACAGTCAAAGCTCCCACAAGTGGACGCTCTCAGGAAATGCAAAACATATCCATAAGTAGGGCTGTCCGCTAATGTGAGTGTCTAAATACAGTGTTTGTTTGGAAGCAATTTCAAAACAGGGTTTTGGAAAGATGTCCTTAAGTGGAGCAGTCCACTTTCATGAGTGTCCGCAAGTGGAGCTTTGACTGTATTCAATATGTACTCCACAAAAAATGTTAAAACAATCTGGTCCTCCTTGCACAAAGTGTGGATAGCACTATTTGCTGGATATATCCTTAGCCAGTTGATATATTTATTGGTAAACACCATCATATTATCCACTGGATTAGGATTTATCCAACGGATAGCGCTCTCCACCCTTTGTGGAATTTGAAGGAGTAACTTGTGATCCATGATTAAATGACCTTGTGATCAAAGGAGACTTTGTGTTGATTCACCATTTCCATAAATCGGTTCATTAGTCTCACACAAAGCATTGAAGTGAGGCTCTAGGGTACACAAAGGATTATTCCAATTTGTACCCTGAAGCCTCACCTGAATGCTTTGTATGTGATCATTGAACTGATGTATGGAAATTGGTGTATTAATGATTTCATGCTGAGTTACCCTGGCTACTGGAGCTACGTTCTTCTTGCTGTTTGGAATAAGTTATAAATGCATCTTGTGTGATGACTTTAAATCTCTTGTAATACTCTGGTTCAAGGCTGTCTTTATCCATATGCTCAAGGTACATTTTCCACAGAGATTTTATGGAATGCTTCCTGAATATCAAAACCATAGTAGGGTTAAGAGTGTTGCATCAATTTCCTTTTGGGTTTCAAACTTTTTATTGCTCATGAAAATCATAAGTTTAGCACACAAATGTGCAACTTTCCTGGGCCATTATGAACAGCAACAGAGTTGCACAGTGCTACTGATGGACATAACAACACCTAGGGGTGAATTCTTGAACAAAAAGCTTTCCTTGTAATTTACGAGAGTCACTATATTTCTTGGCAGCTTAAACAACAGCCGCCTTGTACATTACAAGAGTGTAAAATTTAATGTTTCACTGAATTGATGCCTTGAATTCGAAGATTCACTGATAACAGCACTTTGTGGGAAGACTTGCACTTTGAGGTGCAAAATCGCAGTAAATTCACATTCACTTCATATTGCTTTTGACTTTCTAGTATTAAAGACAAGGTAACCGTTATATTATCTCACCCTGCTTCACTACTTTGGGCAAAGACTTTGAAGAGAAATCTCTTGACTTCTTTTTCATCCATTACCATCTTCAGCTTCTCGCGCACTGGGGACAACTCGCGGTCGTCTATCGATTCGTTGCACTTCTTTCCTACGTAAATCACTCGTTATCAAAGATAAAAGGCTAGAAAATGGTTTAAGACTGGTTTCATTGATTCTAGAACCAATGATCGAGTTGAAATCTTACAACAACGTTCATTTACAATCGATTTGTTTTGACTGGTGTACTTTCGAAAGAAAGAAATGGCGGGAAAACGCCCCCAGAAGCACTTTCGGCCCTTGAGTCCTTGCTCATGCGCACAAGGTAAAAGTTCAAAATTCAAGATGGCGACTGAGGTGAGTAGTTTTTGGAGAAGTTCTTTTGATTGAAAAGGTCCTTTTACTTCGTTGAAATGCCGTATATTTATGTTTTTATTGTTTGTTTTGGTTAACCTTCAGGATATAGTAAAGCATTCTGTACATACGCTCGTGTTTCGCTCTCTAAAACGAACACATGATTTCTTTCTCCACGACCATGCTCTCCCTTTGAGTAAAGACGAGACAAGGTAAGGGTTTTGTTTTGTTGCCAGAGTCACGCTATCATTGGATCATGTTACGTTTACGACTCAAATCGAAAACTTTCCTTATGATAAGAAATTTCAAATATTTAGACTGCACGTGACCATAGTCCTTTGGTAACAGTGCCCTGGAAATTTTGTTTAACAAATAGATTCCGTTTTTCTGTGCATCTGTACTTTAATAGATGCACAGATAAAAAATAAATAAAATAAATTTTATGATTTATATACCGAAAATATCTATATGTATATAATCAAATGCAGTTGAAATGAACTGAAATGAAATAAAGTATAATCAAACATAAATGGATTAAGAATCCCAACTGGCAAGGAGGCAAACCAGTTGGCTATATTACAAGCATGGCCGAGAAACTGAATTTGAACTAATCGAAATCGGAACAAATTCAGTCTCAGCTAGTGGCCAGAGCGGGAATTGAACCTGGGACCGCCAGATTGTGAGACCAACGCTCTGACCACTCGGCCATGCTTGCCTCCTGAAGTTCGTCAAAATGTGGTGAGAACAAAAAAGTATGCCATGAGATGAAGTTGAGTGGCATGGCTATTGTTCTCACCACATTCTGACATCTTCTGTGTATCTATTAGAATACAGACCCATGAAAAAATGGAATATATTTGTTTTATATAATATTCATCGAAATGTTTCAACCTATTCAGAGTGTGCATAAGGTTTAATGACATCATCTATGTGTGTGTACTGTAATCACACACAGGTTCTCGACCAATCAGAGCGTGTGTAGTATACCAATTATTACATAATATAGGATAACATTATGAATCTCACTTCCCATGTTATATATACTTCGATAATCTTACTCCTAAAATAATTTTCACTGATACTACTATTATTAATATATTAATATACTACTAATACACTAATATAATAATAATATATTAATACTAATATTTTGATGGTACATGTATTTGTAGTGAAAGAGCCAAAATTGCCTGCAAAGTTCATGATGAGTATGCATCTGTCAAAGACATGGTCCAGATCAAAGACAGTACAGAAAAACCCAAGCCACACAGTGAAAATAGATCAACTGAACTAGCAACTATATTACCAAGTCCTAGAACATCCTCAAATCAGCCTGGTAGTTAGGTCTAAGGCTTTAGTTGCTGTAGGAGAGGGTGGAGGTACAAAACAACAAACATCTACTGCCTTGATGCAACAGAAAAAGGCTCCGCTATTACCTAAGCCACAATGGCACTGCACCCTGGAAAGCTTATGAGGGTAAATATGTATGAAATTACTCTGGTATTACATGTTGTCATGGGTACATCATGAGCAGATTTTGTGTGAGTGGAAAACCAACTGCATAGTGCCATGACCATGTCAGTGCCATAAGTGTATATATAAAAACATTTGAAATTGTTACTGATATATCTGTGTTGTGCAGTGATTGTGGAGTTTTCCCAGTCATACAGAAATAAATCTATTATTTTGTTCCCTCATGACTACAGTGTGTATTATTTTTAAGTGCTAAATGTTTCTATTTGTTTATGTTTATATAGGTTATTAGTGGGCATACTGGTTGGGTTAGATCTGTTACTGTAGAACCAGGTAATCAGTGGTTTGCGACAGGTTCAGCAGATAGAACAATAAAAGTAAGTGTAAATGATAAATCACATTGTTCTTCAGCCTAATTAGGTTATGCAGTTGTTAAGTTCAACATTTGACCCAGGTATTAGTTATATTAGTTACAAATTAGGTTCCTTGAAAAATTTGTCACTGAAAATGCTCCTGTTGTCATTAGTTTATATTCAAAGTGTCACACATCAATTTGAGCCCACTGCTCTCCTTTTTCCATGTATTAGTTATATATTTTATAAAACAGATATCTCTGGATTATTGCTTGTTCATGAAATGGTTAGCATTCAGTGTATAAATGTGTTGTTAATACTGTATCTAATTCTTGTTGAATATTTGCTGCGAGCGAAGCGAGCAGCTTACTATTCGTGCAAAGCTCGAGCTTTTCAGCGATTTTCTCGTAACGTCAAAAAACGTCATCATAATCAGTTAACGTTAATGCATGGTCAGTGGTCACTGGATATACAAGTTGTGGTTATAGAAGAGTGTTGGTAAGTATGTTGTAATGGATTTCTTTTGTATCTTTGACTGGTAAATAATTAGGGAAATTTTGCTTATTGTTCTTTTAATTTTAGTCAGTCTTTGAATCAATTTTGAGAGAATTATCAAGCTGCGTGATTGTGTTAGCGGATAGGTAAGTTGAAACTTAAGTTTATGTGCTATCATGTTCGATATCATGTTGAATTCAACCCTCATTCGTCAGTGCAAATATTTATAAAGGTCACAGGCTAGTGATGTTTTACAGGCAGTTTAGTGATGGTTTTAGAGAAACATAATGATCTTTTATGAGTTTGTCCGCACTTTTGTTGCTGCCTGTAAAACGTCACTACTAAAGAAATGGCCTTTGACCTTTATGAATATTTGTACTGACGAATGAGGGTTGAATTCGACAGATAGCACAAAAGCTTAGATTTCAGCTCACCGATCTAACACGATCACGCAGCTTGATAATTCTCTCAAAACTGATTCAAAGACTGACTAAAATTAAAAGAACAATAAGCAAAATTTGTATTAACAATATCGCTAATTATTTACCAGTCAAAGATACAAAAGAAATCCATTACAACTCACAACTTGTATGTTCACTTAGGGTTTCACGGGTTAATAAATATACCCACTCTCAATTGTTGTTGTATACCTTGCATACTCACAGCACTTCACTTTCTATTAGAAATGTCTAGTAATATATAATTATTCTGGCAAGTTATGTGGTAGTATCAACTTGCACAGTAGGCAGGAGGGTCCGTGGCTATAATCCATGTTCTCTCGTATATGCTGTGCTATAACAAATTATCAGAGTTTACGTTTCTGGTGTGTTATTGTATAACTCCACCCCAGTTGTTGGCTCTGAAATATATTATTGTAAAAACATGATAACTTGAATACCTGAACTAGATAACCCTTAGCTTAGACTTTGGTCCATCTGACCTAGTCTACATGTAGGTAAAGGGCTAGGAACTTTTCGCTTCTCTAGTCTTTTACAGTATTGGGTTATTAGCCTTGTGTGGTCATATCTCTCCTTTGTTTCAACTGTACTTGGGCAATGTTATGATGGTGATGAACTCAAATGATGCTATTGAATTGGAGAGCGATTGGGTATCAGAAGACACAACTTTTCCTTTCAAAGATCACATCTCTTTTAGGTGAAGGGTCACCAGTTTTAGAATTTGATATCTTTTTCCTTTTCCTTTTTTTTTCATTGTCATGAGTTCTTGTGCATGTGTCTGATATCCATTTTATAAGATGTACTTAAAAGTGTTGGCTTGTCCTAAATACTGTGTTATTATGTTGTAGATATGGGAACTTGGAAGTGGTAAATTAAAGCTATCACTGACAGGACACATTAGTACTGTGCCGTGGCTTGGTGGTCAGTCCTAGACATCCATATCTATTTTCTTGTGGCGAAGACAAACAAGTAAAATGTTGGGATTTAGAATATAATAAGGTAATGATCCATCAATCAGTAGCTAAGAGTAGTTTTTGTACAACTGATAATGGCAGTGGTAGTGCATGGTTACTGCTGAAATTTCAAATGTTTTTACAGACAACACATCACAGTCATACATAGAGTCGTTTTCGTATGAGTGGGAAACTTACCGTACCGTATCATAACTGTATCAGTATCATACTGTAGTTTCTATAAAAACATTTAAAATTTCTGCTGTAACCGTATCGTATTGTAAATGTACAGTGTTCCCACTCATACGAAAAACCACTCTAATCTGTTTCAAGGGCAGTACACATGAAGAATTATTTGCTCCAGGAGCATTCTCTAAGGTCATTTTGCACAACCAATTCACACAATTTGCTCCCTGAGCATGCTCTCAAGTATTTGACTAGTTTAATATCATGGAGCATTTTGCAGGGTGAAAGTTCTGCTCCTGAGGATTGATTATATCTGTGAAATCTTTGGTGCACACAAGGAAGCATTGCTTGAGTAGGGTACGCAGGGGCATGCCCAGTTTCACATGTGTACTGGCCTTCACAATCATACAAAAATTGCTTATAAATTAATATTAATTAATTTACAGATAATTTTGTACTTATTTTGCACAGTAGGCAGGAGGGGATTTGGTTGTAACATCTAGATTCCCTCGTATATATTGTGCTACAATATTAATCAGATGTTAGGTTATTGGTGTGCTATTATCAATGGTATACTGATGATTATCTCTGGGACATTCATCTTGATGGGAAAAAATCTCTGTACTAAGCTCAAAGTCTTATAGGGCAATTATTTTATAGAAGTTAATTTATTAATTGGAATATGCCAACCTGGATTATTTTCCTGATTTATTAGACTGGGGAAACCTAAGGCACTGACTGTGCAGTACAGTACATTATCAAACTCATTAATAATTCATTAGAAAACACAATGGAAATCACTACTATAATGTAGATCTTCATATCGGATAAAGATTTTTGTTCATTTACATAAATTTTAAGTTGGACTTTCTGAGCCAAAAATAGTCCAGCTTGGAAAATTCTTGTCAAATACGATAATTGACAACTAGACATTTGATAAGTAATATAAAGAACTCAAGAGCATTTGGCTCGGACCTTTATCCACTGATATAACATGCTCTCTTGTTCTTTATACATTACGTATAGTTGACTTGCAAATGCATATTATTTTGTACAATAATGTATTAATTAATAGGTACATGGATTGCATCAACTTGACTATGTACAGGGTGGACATGGAATTTGTAAATTGCTCTAAACACACACTAGAAAACATTAGGATATGATTATTGAAGGCATCTTTGCAAAAACTGGTCATGCCTGATCAAATTCTGAGTTCTCCAGAATGTTGCATTTCTATTTAGGAAAATTCAGAGTTCTCTCTGTTTTTGTTGTTGTTGTTGTTGTTTGCTTGTCTTCAATTATTGCTAGTGCTTGTGCTTGATATTAATATTGCTATTTTATGTTGTTCTTCAGGTTATCAGACATTACCATGGTCACCTTAGTGCTGTCCATGCACTGGATATGCACCCCTCTATAGATGTTTTAGTCTCTTGTGGTAGAGATGCAACAGCAAGAGTGAGTTAATCTCCTCAATATAATATCTATTGAAACAGGGTATTCCTATCAGAATTACCCTGTAATCTGTTATCATTAGGAGCAAATCTCCTTAAGGTTTATTCATTTTCAAAGAAGAATAAAATATTTAAAGGCCCACTTGGATGAAAATCAGTGAAAATTGAAAACTGATTATTTTTTTTATGAAAATGAATATAGCTAAATAACTAGCTACTCTCTGTCAAAATCTACATTTTAAGCTCATTATTGCAGAGAAATTTTGGTTTAAAACCTAAAAGAACCTAGGGTTGAGTAAATGACATTATTTACTCACAATTTAGATGCTAAATAACTTGACAATTTCTATTTCCTCTCTTTTGGATGTGAAGAAAATTTTGCTTCATGGTGATTACTGGGACTGTATAGAAAGGTTTAGCTAAGTTTCAAGTCATTTTCAATTTTCATTGATTTTGATCCAAGTGCTTCTTTAAATGTTTTAGTTGACACTCCCTTGTCACTATCACCACATTTTATATTCTATACAATCATACCACTCAATCCACATGATGATTTTTGCTAAGGGAGGAAACACTGGAGAGCCCTGAGAAAAAAAACCTTACTGCAAGGGAGAGAACAACTTATTAAACAAACTCACCATATATTTCAATAGCCCTAACTTCATACCATAATGTTTTACTGCAAATCTTCCTATTTGCTTGAATACACCCAACATCCCTCGTAAAATCAAACTTACCCCAAAAAAATCCTGATTCCAAAAAGATGGGACACCATTTTTTTACTTCACACCTCCCTGTCACTTTATCACCTCCCTATCACTTTATCACTATCCCCCTCTCCTCCCCCCTTCTCCCCATCCCTCCCTTCTCCCAGGGTCCCCTATACCTTTTGCGTGAAACGTGAAGGGCTGATTTATTTTGATGTGAAATGTGATTTAAGGTCTAAAATCTTTTGTGTCCACATGAAAGCAACTTTTGATTTTTTTGTGAATGCGAAAGAAATTTTTTAATTATCAGTGACACGTGAAAAGACCAAATATTTTCGCATGATTTCATTTTGCAAAAGGGTATAGGGGACCCAGTTCTCCCCCCTTTCTCCCCCCACATGTATGCCAACCTTGCCACTTAATTTTGGATATTAATCAGAGTTCACTTATTTTTCGCAAATCTTAGACTTCATGATTTCCCTCAAAATGCTATAAATTGACTTGCTTGTGTTGTTAATAATTGTCAGGTTTGGGATATGAGAACCAAAGCATGTATCCATACATTATCAGGACATACTAATACAGTTGCTTCTGTTAAAACACAGAGTGTAGAACCACAGGTGGGTAACACAAACAAAATTAATAGAATCTCTACTAATAATGAGTTTACTCCTATGTAAGAAGGTTTCATTACAATAAAAGAAATAAGCCAGAAGGAATTTGCCATTCGGAAATTAGAGTTCCAGTTGAATTATGGGACTGTTTTGGGGGACACAAAATTTCAAAATTCACAAAGAAATGAGGTACAGTTCACCAAATATGAGACACGACAGCATAAATAAGAGAAAAGTTACTGGGATCAGGTGCTTACAATTGTTTACAAGCACTTTGCTCCAAATTAAAATTAAGTGTTGTCCCCCAAAACCATCCCATGATTCAACTGGAACCCTAATTTTGGAATGGAATAAGCTTATTTCCTTTTTTTTCCATAACCATCACTCAAAGATGGTTATTGTGAAACATCTATAGTAATGAAACATCAAAGTTAGGCCCAGTTTTCACAAGTGATGGAAGCAGAAGTGGAAGCAATACAAGGGACTCAGCAATGCACTGCTCATTGTCTTCCCTTGTGAAATCCAACACTGAGACTGTATATTACTTCTACTTCTGATTCCTTCACATATGAAAACAAGACCTTAAACAGAAAGAAATAGAGCGTAGCTATCACTTTTAAACCATCCTGATCCTATATACAGTATTAGGTGCACAGTAGGCAGGAGGGGATTTGGTTGTAACATCTAGATTCCCTCGTATATACTTGTGCTACACTAATCAGAGTTTAGGTTATTGGTGTGCTATTATGGCATACTGATGATTAGCTCTGGAACATTCAAACAACAGATCAAAGATTCAATTCAACAAAGTAGATCTTGTATGATATTGGCTAGAAGCCAGGGCTTCATTAAGATTTTAAGCTTGAGGGCATCTGTCTGCAACACCCAGGCAAGACCACAGATATTTATATCATAAATTAATGTTGATGGTATTTCTTTTTAGATTATAACAGGTAGTCATGACTGCACCATAAGACTTTGGGATTTGGCTGCAGGAAAATCTAAAGTTACACTAACCAACCATAAAAAGAGTGTAAGGGCAGTGGTCCTTAACCCCAACAAGTGAGTTTGAACAAACTATAAAAGATAAAGTATCATAGGGGATAGAGTTTAACCAAATCTGCAATACACAAACAACAGATGTTATTGTTCTTATAGGTATTGTCTATAACTGACACTGTATAAGAAGGGTTGTGTGTGTGTGGCAGGGGTGAAAAGGGAACAAAATCTCATCCAACTTGATATCCCTTCTTTGCTGTTATAAGGGGCCTTTAGATCCATGGCAGGAAGGTGGACAATAATGCCAGATGATGATGCCAGCGAGCGCATTTTCAAAATGGTATTTCATGCATGCATGCCATCAGCCTTGCCACTGTCATCTTCACTAGGATGACTGAAGAAAGCTAGTGAGGATAACAACAACATGGATGAAGGGATGCACCTATAGATTTTCCTCAATGGATGTTTATCTGTCATGTATATTTAAGTATGTAATATATTATATTTTCCTTTTCTCAGCTTCACTTTTGCCAGTGCTTCACCTGATAATATCAAAATGTGGAAATTCCCTGATGGTAACTTTTTACAAAATCTTCAAGGACACAACACCATAATTAACTGTTTAGGTGTGAATTCTGATAATGTACTAGTTTCTGGAGGTATGTGTATTCTATATTATATTCTCAGCACTCCACTAGTTTGACCCTCTTCTATTAGATTTGTATGACTGAAAATCTACAGGGTTAAATGTGTATTATTACTACTAAAATCAGTTACAGATGTCTTGAAAATAGGACAATCCAGACCCATAACTCATTTTGAGCCACCCCACTAACTCTGGGTCATGTTGTGGGGTAAAACAAGTCCAGAAAAACTTTTATGTGTTGGATGTAACCAGGCAGACACCATAAAACGTGGTTTTACTTTTTCATGGTTTTGCACTATTGCACTCATTATGCTCACTGACCTGACTGTTTGTGGAGCAGGTTACAAACGAATTTTAGTGTGAACTACAAAATAGGAAAGAAGGCATTAATAGGGGTTAATAATGGGATTTTTGACTTGAGATGACTTTAATTTCCAGGCGATAATGGCACAATGCATTTCTGGGACTGGAAAACAGGATATAACTTCCAACGACTTCAAGCTACAGCTCAGCCAGGTTCACTGGACAGTGAGGCTGGTATTTTTGCCATGACCTTTGATCAAAGTAGCAGTCGACTGATCACATGTGAGGCTGATAAAACTATAAAGATATACAGAGAGGATGACCAAGCAGTAAGTATCTCCTGAGATATGCTTCACCTGCCACATACAAAGGATTTAGAATGAGGCTACGTGCTAAAGCTTTTGTCTTGTTACGAATGACTGAGCTTTATGCATGTAGCCTCGTCTTGATTCCTTTGTATGTGGCAAGCAAAGTGTATCTCGGAAGTCGGCTATTAGCTGCCCCCATGTGCACATAAATAAATAAATAATAAATTTGGCAGCTTCTAGAGCGCATTTTCTATGGCAAAATGATCAAATGCGCTATAACTAATTCATATAAATCAAACATAAATGGATTAAGAATCCCAACTGGCAAGGAGGCAAACCAGTTGGCTATATTACAAGCATGGCTGAGAAACTGAATTTGAACTAATCGAAATCGGAACAAATTCTAGATGTGTACCCTGTAGACAGGTCTCTTGAGATTCGTCAGACAAGTTACAGGGATAGTACTCTATTGCATCATTTAGAAGTTTGCTCTCACAGGAAATATTGTAGTCTCCTTCGCAGCCGTTTTTTGTATTGGGATCCCTGTCCCTCTCAAAGAAAGGGACAGGGATCCCGATACAAAAAATGGCTGCGAAGGAGACTAGAAATATTGTTGTCTACTACCTGTTCCTACATGGTTTAGAATACAAGAAGCTTGCTTCAAATCTAAGTTCTTCCTAAATTTCATTGCGTCTTGACCAGAGTTCACCTGGCAGTATATTGTAGAAACCATTTACTGATTTAGATTTCTTCCTGTTCATTTTTCAGAGTGAAGAAACACATCCAATTAACTGGAAACCAGAAATCTTAAAACGAAAACGTTACTAATGAACCAACTCTTAGTTGTATGCTGGACTTGTATTATACCTAGTAGAGTCATGCTACCACAGGACTCCCAGAGAATGGGCACTTCCACTCCAAGAAGTTCACTCACACCAGAGTTCCCAGAGGATTGTCTTATGCCACAAGTTGCCAAGATTTGGTCAGGTTAATGGATAATACCCTGACATTGAATCAAGTCATGCCATGTGATGATGAGATCATTTCAATCAAAACTAACCAACAAAACAAAAAGTTGTTTAACTTAGCAAAATAATATTGGATGAATGTTTGATGCTGAAATGTTGCAAGAAAAAGCTTACAGTAAGATCTTCACCTCAACCCTGCTGTTGAAATATCTAGGATAAATGAATAGCAATAAAGTTTGTATATTTTTTTCAATGATGTTTGTGTATTTTTTATGCAAGGAAACTCATTGGTTAGAGTGGAGACATTAAATCCATTAAAATATTGGTATAATTAAAAAGTGAAAGAGATTTTGTTTTCCATTCAAAATGCTACTTGCCCACAATGGCTAACCAGCATCAACAGCTTTAGATATTACATGTAAGTTGTGTTATCCACTGAATAATATACTAATCTAGTGTAGCACTACTGAGGTAGTGGAGCTGGTATAAAAAGAAACCAATTTAAGGCCAATTTACATGATACAACTTTTGCTTACAACTTGTCAGTCACATGCAACAATCCCACAACTTACAACTGTTGTAAGGTTTTAAAACATTTTAAAATCCTACCAATATTTGTTCTTGTCACACTCAACAGTTGTAAGCAAGTTGTAGGGTTGTTGCATGTGACAAGTTGTAAGCAAAAATTGTACTGTGTAAATTGGTCTTTACACTGCAGTGGTGGATCAAGGATTATCTTCAGGAGGGGATGCACTGTCATTGATTGGGGGTGCACCATCATATAAATAGAAAACTATAGAGAGGATGTTTTGGAAAAATATTGAGAAAAAAGGGCTCAAAGTCGTCTCAGGAGGGGGTGTGCACCCCCTGCACCCCTCCCCTAAATCTGCTCCTGCACGGATAGCATGGAAATGAGGGGTAAAGACATTATTATGCTAGTACACTGTTACTATCAAACAGAAAAGGGATTTAAATGCTGTTACATTGTTACAGTGTAATAAGGAAAACAAGTAAAACAAAGTTCCTGAATAGGCATTGTATGCAATTTGAGGCCCAGGGGTAATGAAATGCTAATATCTTCATTGTTAGATCGGAGATTCGTTCTGATTTGCTTTGTGCGTGATCAATCAACCAATTTTCTTTTACATTGTTTGGAGTCCCTGTGTTATTCACGTCTATCAAACACTTGTGTTACATTATACTTGTCATGCAATGCGTCATGCAATACAACTGCTCGGTTACTAAGCAAAAAGTAACGCGCGTGACACATGGAGAGAGTTTGGTGAAGACGCAATGGAGTTCCTAGAAACATTTCTCGGTGTGTCTTTTTCCAATCTTGTTCTCTATCTAGCTGTACTCGCAGTCATCGTCCTAATTTCGGTAGGTATTAACTTACAATAACATACTTGAGTCTTTCAAATAAACAAATTATTGCATCAGAATTCAGAATAATTGAATGGTCGTTTGATCTGCAGTGTCTAGTCACGATTCGCCTAACTACACAAGACCAAATACCCCAAATTAGACGATTTGAGAGCGAGAAGAGCTACAAAGACCCTAACAAAAATAACGCCACTTATTTCTTTCCATTTATGGAGGAAGAAGGATCGATTGATTTGTCGGTGGTGGTTCCGGCTTATAACGAAGAGGAACGAAGTAAGATCACATGACCTGCTTTCTTGAAATATAATTGAGTAATTAGGATTTCAAGAAAATCAATGATCTTGAAATTAATATTTAGTTTATCTTGTATTTGTTTATTTCCGTATTTCCTTCCTTTTTTGTAAACTAAATGTCTGACAAAATGCAGTACTGAATTGCAAAAATTCCCTTGTCTGGTGGTTTGAAATATTTTTGTTTGAAAATGTTTAAACCAGTTTCTTTTCTTTCTTTCTTTCTTTCCTTTTTTTGTCTTTTTTGTTTTGTTTGTTTTTCTTCCCCCTTTCGTTTTGATATTTTTCCTAGATTATAATAATTAATGATGATAAAACAAAGGAAAATAGAAATCAAACTAGTGTAAAAATATTTATTTAATATATTTGAACCACAACATATGCTTAATCTGGTGGTTTGTGATGAAAGAAGTCACAATGCCTCTCCATCAGACAAGCGGTTTCCACTGACTGAAATGTCTGCTACTGTATTCATCAGAATATCAGAGTACTAATCTATTTCTTGAATAATGGAGTGCCTGAGTGCATTTAGAACAATATTTGACCATTAAAAATTTACTTCATTAACAAGTTCTCAACACTTCCATTTGAAAATCAAAGATTAACAGAATCCTTTTCAAAATAGTAGCCTTAGAGTGCGTCAATAATCACAGCTTCATTAAGAAAATGAAAATTTCAAGTGAGTGATTGACATAGTGTACAGGTGCAAAGGTACATTCACGGCTCCCAAGGTTGAAGTGTAAACATGTTTACAGTAATTTAGTTTGCAGACGTCCTGCAATGTTTTAATAAGATTTATGGCATTAATATACTCTGATAAAAAAATTGTCAGTTATCATTATTTTCTTGAAAAAAATTACATTTTAAAGACAGTAGATATAGAACTTTATGAGAATGGTTTTCATTGACCCATAGAACAAAGTGTACTAGTTAAAGTGTAATAGTCAGATAAATACAATGTGAAACAAAAGAATTAGAGTACAGTAGACAGAAGCTATTTAAAAGTGTATTTTACTGGTTTATGCATGAAAACTGCTCTATCTTGCAACATAAAAGCAAACTTCTTTGAATTTTTTAATTTCTTACATAATGATATTTAGTATTTTCCTTGGAGTTCGAAATACAATTAGAGAAATACTTTGAAATACATTACTTCATATATAAAAATTTATTCCTTCATTGGTGTATTTGTACTATCAACAAATAGTGTACATTCTTATGTTTCAAAAATGTTGCCAGGGAAACATTCATTCTTTCATTCCTTCATTCATTCACTTATTCATTCATTTATTCATTCACTTATTCATTCTTTCAGTCATTCATCCCTCTATTCATTTATTCATTCCTCTATTTCTATTTATCTTTCTTTCCTTCCTCATTTTATCATCATTTCTTATTATAACTTCATTATTGTGGGACTTACCATGAAGTCCTTTCATTCAAAAGTTGTGTAAATGCATTTTAACTTATAGCCTAAAACAAGCTTTTTCTGATATTATTTTTGTTGTGTACAGTGCCTATTATGCTTGATGAAACCCTTGATTATCTTAAATCCAAAAAGGTAAAGTGCATATTTGTATTGATTGGTAGTACGCTATATAGACTACAAGACACCTACCCCCCTTTTAAATGCTTGTTAATAATGTTAAATTGCCTAAAATACACCAACCCCTTGCACAATACTCATAGGGGTATATCAGACAGTAGGTTCACATGCTACATATAAAGTTGTACCCAAGATATCCCTCAACGTGGTCCCTGAGGCTATAGGCCTAGGTACGGGATTATATGCTACAGTCAAGCGTTATTGTGCAGTGTATGTTGATAAAAATGTCATATGCAAAAGCTGATAGCCAGCTATTGATAAATTTACTACCTGAGAAAATAAAAATTTCCAGATTAATTTTGTTTCTTTCACCCTGTCCACATTAATGCATTTTCATTTCAAAATCCATGTTTTTCAATACATTTTGGCATTCTGTGCACAAAATGTGCTTTCATTTTAATAGGCAAGCAACTGTCAACAACCATTAAAAAACTTATTAGCTTACTACTGTCTCACAAAGTCATATGTTTTTCATTTAGAAATCCAACCCTTCCTTTACTTATGAGATCATAATTGTAGATGATGGAAGCAAAGATAAAACTACAGAGGTATTGTTGAAACATCTTGTACATTAATAAATTATTTTATTTGAATTATTTTATTTGTGAATTTATTTGAATTTATCTGTTAATTTATTTGAACTGTACATATCTAGATGTATATTCAGAAATGACTGAACATAATTTATTAGAGATTTAGACAAAATACTGAGTTACCAATATATTATGTGATTGTTCAAGTCACTGGTATTGACTGCTCTTAAATAAAAATTATTTCAAAAGTGAAACTCCTCTGTAAAATTATTGATTAGTCTCAGCTTGATTCCCTTCGAAATACAAAAAAATGAAAACATATACAGTAATGAAAAAATTAGATTTTGCACTATTGAGCTGGGATTCAAGTTTACAGAGATATATTTGATTTTCTTATAGATCAGTACACTTTTAAATGAAGATAAATTTGATCATGTTCACCATTATCTGTTTCCTTTACATGTAAATGCACATCAATTTTGAATCAGCAAAGTTGATACACAATGAACTAATTCCTAACAGTCTATTCCTTTTCAAATTCAATTTGTTAAAAAATGCATTCCTTTTACAGGTTGGTCTTCAGTATGTAAAAAAATATGGAATCAGCCACATCAGAGTTTTAACACTTGCTAAAAATAAAGGAAAAGGTGGTGCTGTAAGACTGGTAAGACATAAGAGTGGTTTTTGTATGAGTGGGAACACTGTACAGTTACGATACGATATGGTTACAGCAGGAATTTCGAATGTTTTTATAGAAACTATGATACTGGTACAGTTACGATACGGTACGGTAAGTTTCCCACTCATACGAAAATGACTCTAACATGACTACTCTTTACAGCGCAAAAGCTCAAAACTGTGACTAGTGAACATTAACGTATTAGCATACTTTTGTCTCCCCATCATCCAATCAGTACTTAGATAGGAGAAAAGATTGGATGATTACTCTTTCAAAAGAATGCACATACATTGGTTTATAATGACAGCATCGTGAGAAAATGTATTCAGGTATTGGCTCTATCACTGTGTGACTCTGCCAATACTGAATATATTTTCTCCCAACTAGTTGTCATTATAAACTGATAATGCCATCTCAAAGTCACGTTTAGTTTAAAGAATCCCAATTTCTCAAACCCTCAGTTTCTGAAACCTCCCAGTAACTTGAACCAATTTTTGTTTCCCTTGGATTATTTTGTTTTACTGTAGTTTTATCCCCAATTACTTGAACTGATTTCTTAAACCAATTTTTCTTTTCCCTTGGAGCTTTGAGAAATTGGAATTCTACTGTCTAATCCTTTACAACCTGCCTATTTTGTTAATGTTCTATAATTGTAAAATGTGTTAGGGAGTTCTAAGTAGCAGAGGTAGGAAGATTCTCATGGTTGATGCCGATGGAGCCACAAAATTTGCTGATTTAGACAGACTTGACGACACATTAAATGACATTCTGAAAACTAAGGTTTGTGATTTTTTTAAACCACTCTAAAGCCAGTTTTACAACATGACTTTCTTATTGCATGGTACTCCTAATTTTATCCTGGGGTGAGTTTGTCATGGGAAATGTACTAAATAAATTCTTTTCCTGGTCTCCTACATCTGACTAGTCTCCTTTGCAGCCATTATTAGTCTAGTTCCCATTCCTCTGCCGTCCACTCCCACCAGCCACTAACTGGCTGGCAGGAGTGGACTGCAGGGGAATGGGAGCTAGACTAATAACAGTTGCAAAGGAGACTAACATCTCACTTGAAAATTGTGTAAAAATTATCCTGTGACCAACTCTGTTCAGGAGTTAAACACATCCTAAAAATGGGTGCATGTACTCTCTGTACTGTGATATAATCACACTGGGATATAAGCCTGTAACCTTATCTGCACTGTATCAAAGTACAGAGACACAATTTAGTAGAAGTTTATAAAATGATACCTCTATAAAATTTTCCATAGGATTTTGATTGAGGTCCTCCAAAAGTGAGGAGGGTATTAAAATATCAAGTTGTGTATTACTCTGTGTCTTTGACCAACCCCTCTCCCCACACTCCTGGGGTCGACCCATACTCTCAGAACTCCTGATTTGTGGAAACGATAACAACAAAGAATGGGTGGATTATGGTGAACAATGTGTTTTGTTCTAGCCTTCATTGAACATTTGAAGGGTTCCATGTGAAAATGGCCTAAGTGACTTTTTGGATATCTTCATTGAACATTTGAAGGGTTCCATGTGAAAATGGCCTAAGTGACTTTTTGGATAATATTTTTTCAATTGTATAAAATGGTATGGTTAGCTTTTCTATGCTGGAAAAATTCTCTCTGGACATCCATCAAAAAGTCACTTACATGTAGGTCATTTTCACAGGGAACTCTTCATTTGTTTTACTGTTCTTTGTTATTTCAACAAATCAGAAACTTCGTTCTGATCGGTACTGGATCCCTGCACTACTGGCTACTATAAAATGATATAACTTTTGAAACAATGGTTTGGGTTTCCTGATGCATTACATAGGGATCCCACATACTGACTTTTGAAATAATCTTTTGAAGGAAACAAAATCAGTGATTGTAGTTGGATCAAGAGCTCATTTACAAGAAGAAGCTGTAGCTAATGTAAGTCACTTTGTGGTTTTAAATGGTATACAGTGCTGTTATCTTTGACTCTGCTTGATGGCCATTGTTTAAAAGTGCTTACTGTGTGGAGATACCCTGGAAGCAGAGGCCATTTTCCTTTTAATGTGTAGAGTTGTCGACACCCAGTGTGAGAGAATTACAGACTCTGTTCACAGCTGGATAGTGTGAAGATGCCCTTCCCTGTTCTCATCCCCTTCCCATTAGAGCCTGTCATTCAGACTATCTGTTGTAAATAAATTAGAAATTGAAGACATCAGTGCAAAAACAATGTAAATGCTCTCTGATCAAAGCATACATTCTCACCAAAAATCTATTATTTTGAAAGGATAATACAGTGTTGTTTGATCAGAGATCACTTACCCTATTTTTTGCAGAGACTTCTTGAGTTTTGAAAAAGGTATTTTTTTCTTCAGCAACTTGTTTTAATTGCATCTTTAACCAGCACTTAAAGCACCAACTATTTTGATTGTGACAATCAATAACTTCATTAATTTCCCTTTAATTTTTGGAATTGATGAATTATGTTGAGTGATGTAACTGCTTTAGGGTCTATATTATTTAAAACCCATCTGAAGATTGTAAATTGGAAAAAAATTGAGAAAACTAAGTTAAATAAAGAAAAATGTGAGTGAGCAATGTTTACATGTATTTCACTAGCTACCACTTCAAGAGAAATGGCGTCACCTAAAACAGTCACATGATGCAATGGGAGCATTGATTTTGAAATGGTGAATAGAATTGGATGAATTTGACTGATAAAACTGGTATTTCTTCACAGAGATCAATTTTTAGGAATTTCTTGATGTATGGTTTTCATTTCTTGGTATGGTTTCTATGTGTAAAGGGAATTAAAGATACTCAGGTAAGCATCATTCATTTATTCATTTTTTCTTTCATTTTTTGTTAAATTTCATTAGTTAGTTCTCCAACCATTCATTTATATGCTCAAAAAGTTATTTATTTTTTCATTCCTTTTTCATCAAATCACATTGCAATTTGTTGATTTCATTAATTCATTTGTTTTTTCTTTCATTCATGCATGCATCCATCCAATTTGTTCATTAAATCATTCATTTGCTCATTCATTCATTTTCTTCATATTTTGGTCATTCCATTAGTTTGTGCTGTATGTATGGAGTGTATGGATTCAAAGCTTATTTTTTCTGTATATTTGTCAATGTTTATCATAATAAATAAATAATAATTATTAATATATAATTGATACATTTTTTATTTTTCTAGTGTGGCTTTAAACTTTTCACAAGGCCTGCAGCATTTTTAACTTTTACAGCCCTGCATGTGGAAAGATGGTGAGGGAATACTTGATTTAGTGGAAATGGTATAAAGTGCATAAATTATGATAGAGAATAGGGAGTAGAATTACAGAGGAAAAGCAAATTCTTCTGAGGAATGAAAAGGTTGTACTTTTGATGAAATATCATGATTGTAGAGAGTACCTCTGGTGAGCAATACTGTAAAGAGCTACTAAGGATGCCAGTATAAATTTGATCAATTTAAAGTTTATGCATCTCCATCATCACACCAATTCAGACTTCAGACAATCCTGTAAATGATACTTAAGTGTAAATTTGATCAATTTAGAGTTTAGGCATCTCAGCCATCACACCAATTCAGACTTAAAACTTCTCAGCCATAACTTGTCAAATACCTCAATGTATCACCAGGTCCTGTAGGAAGCTAAAAGCCTAACCTTGACCTTAATATATGTGTAGCTAGTCAGACATTCTTTCATGCTGACATATCTTCATTGGTGACAAAGTACTGACAGAATTAGGATTAGGTTAAGCCTAGTTTTGACTAGTGACATGGTGCTACATTTATCCCTTTGGTAGGAGAGACAGAATCAAGTTCTAAAAATGTGAAATACAAGCCTCTGATTATAGAGTGATTTCACTTAATCCATCACTTAGATATTAGACTTTAGACTCCAGTAAACCTAATATCCATTGTGTAGTTCCAAAAAATATCACTACCCCCACCACTGACTGCAAGTTCAAGTTCAAGTTTCTTTATTTACACTTCGGGTTTTCTTTTGTTGTTGTTGTTGTTGTTGTTGTTGTTGTTGTTGTGTTTTTTTGTTTTTGTTTTGTTGTTGTTGTTGTTGTTGTTTGTTTTTGTTTTGTTTTTGTTTTTTGTTTTTACAAATAGCTTCACTATGAAAAAAAATTAAAAGGAAATTTATTAAAGGAAATAAATATATATGGGGATTCTTAGATTGGTAGTGTGTGTTGGCTAGAGGAGCATAGCTTTTGAAAACCATTGCAGGGAATTGAGGGAATTGGAAATTCTGGAGGTGAAGGGGGTCAGAGAAAGAACAAAATTACAGACTGAGTTTGTATAGAAGAAAAGTGGAAGTCCCAGAGGATGGGGGTCCATTTGCAAATTTCTTCCATGGTGAGGGTTTGGATATTTTCTGGAACTACACATTGCTTTCTTTTGTGTCTGTTTCATTATTAGGCTTTGTATTTGATTTTGTTGTGTGTTAAGTGAAATCACTCTGTTGCCTATGTTAAGCTTTATATTCATCAACCTCATTAATATTGGCCAGATAAAGACTTTTTGGATTTTTGCAAATGTCAAGTCTTATTAAATATTCATTGTTTGAGTCCATTGAGAAAGAGCTAGACTCCCCACAAGTCAACCACTCTACTTATTGTCCTTAAAGATAAATGAGCTCACTTAATATTTTTCACTTCACTTGGCTTTGAAGCTGTGAATGATCTTTATATCACACAAGAAGTGAATATTTAATGAGATGCATAGATGGTGTCCTAGTACATAAGAATGAGGCCACCAAGACCTCGTTACCAAAAAATTAAATAAGTGTGGCGACACTTCTATTGCTTTGAAAGACGTCGATGTTTTCCTCTTCTTTTTGAAATAACTATTTTCTGTGCATTTTACAGGATATACTTAGACGTATTTGATGCCATGATGATTTTGGAGGCCTTTCTGGCCTCGTTCTCATGAACAATGAGCCTGCCATTTTTGAAAGTCGTCTATGATGTTTATGGTTGTTTTAATGTCTTTTTATCTGGACAATGTCAATAAGATTTACTGTTTTATGTGTAATCTCTTCTTTTCTACCCCACAGGGCATTTGATGTAGAACTTCTTTACATTGCTCAGAGACTTAAAATTCATATAGCTGAAGTAGCTGTTAATTGGCAAGAAATAGATGGTAAGCTTGCAATTAGCTGAACACAAGTTGAAGGGCTTTTTAGGAAAATGGCCTAAGTGACTTTTTTGGTGAAGTTTCCTCAAATGGTCCAAATTGGTTTCAATAGCCTTTTTCTCTAAGCCAAATATCAATGTCAGATCATTTTGGAAAACATCACTAAGGTTATTTCCATTGGTGCACCTTCAATTGAACAAGTAGAGTTGGAGTTGGTACTATTTAGTGATATAGTATGTAGTCAAGGCAGTTAGTTTCAAACCACAATAAGGAAGTAATCAATTGAGATGGAAAAGGTTTAAAGATATTTATTGGTGATTAGCTGATAAAGGGAACCAAGAGAATTAAGTTTAAGTGGTTTGAGATAGCAAGACTAAAGGGTTATTAACCGAGCGCGAGGTCTGTATGGGAAAATATCAGACCGAGGTCTTGACAGTACGGACCGAGCGCAGCGAGGTCTGTACAAAAAGACCGAGGTCTGATATTTTCCCATACAGACCGAGCAAACGAGGTTAATAACTTATTTATTATATGGCTTTGAGAAACCCCGCCAATCAATTGCCAAACGCAAACTTTTCTTTTCATCCGGGACAGCGGTCCTGATATGGCAAAATACAGACCATGCGTTAGCCAATCAGAATTCAGGAAATTATCTAGCCATACAATAATCTACCATACAGCTGTTTAGAATAGAAGGAGAAAGTACTATGGTCAGGGCACCGATAATGGGTTTCATGGGCAGATCCAGGATCATCCATGAGAAGGGGGTGCTGTGTTATTTGAAACTGGAAACTGTCCAAAGGATCAAGAGGATATTTTAGAAAGTAATGAGAAGAAGAGTCACCTCAAGACAGGGTGCACACTGTATCTCTTTCATAAATCCACCCCTGGGTTGTGAAAACTATTATTAAAGAATGCACATATTTTCTTGTAGCTTTCAAAAGGTGAATGACTGATACAACTGTTACAAATATTGTGTTGAAACATATACCTGAATGTATAAGAAAGATTTGATTTGATTTGAATTATTTTGATCACTTTCTTCCATTTGCTTCTACTTTCTCTCATCTTTTATTCTTCCTTTCATTTGACTTCTCATTCATTTTAGTTTTATGTCCTGCTACTTTTCTCTTTTTGGTCTTGCTTGCTTCCGGAAACAAAAAACAAAACAAAAACATTCACACTCTTTTTGCACGGCTTTTAATAATTTGTATCTTTTCCTTTTGTTTGTACACAAATGACATGTCATACCCCTTCTCTCTCTCCTATGCTTTTCTTGTTTTTATTCTCTCTTTTTCCAATTTTCTTGGTATGTAAGTACTTCTTGAGCTTTGTCCGATAATCCCTGTCTATTAGCAAATATAACCAAAATCTTGACCTTTCATTCTAACATTCAAATCTTTCTTCAAGGTTCTAAGATGATTCCTGTCTGGAGTTGGCTTCAAATGGGACGAGATCTATTACTTATACGTCTACGATATTTGCTAAATGCCTGGAAAATTGAGCCTGTTAAACTGAAATCTCAATAGAAATAGTATTTTGTTTTTTGTTTTTGACAGAAATAATATGACCTGTATTATGAAATACAGAGTCATCTCTTGTGTTAAAAATTATTTCGTTTTAATTTATCATCACATTTATTATCATTAGTAGTTCTCATTTATTATATTATTTTTGCATGCTGTTGAAATCATGTCGTGAAAACCATCTCAGTGAATAAATGAAGTGATTTTACTGCTATAGAATTTCATGCATTTACTTTTGTTCGCGCCAAATACAAGCGCAAATGTCATACATTCCCTTCATTTTTCTTCTATTTTTTTATTGCACAGTTTTAAAAATATCCAGAGATATATCAACGTTGATGCTTGATCAACTTTTGAATAGTTTAAGATTAATGTCTATTAAGTTTGCTATGTACTTGAGTCAAAAAATGTTGAGTTGCGGTCACAAAACTGATGAAAAAACTAGTTCATGCGAAACTCACGCCGCCAACTTCGAACTTCAAGGGTACTGTCAGAATCCCTGGTCAGAAGTCCAGTTCAGAAGTCTTTCACATCGAGATAGCAGGGTCTACTTTACATGACTTTACATTAGGTTAATTTTATGAATAATGTTTGAGTTTATCAAAGTCATATTTTCTTTTCTTGTCCAGAAAGGATCGAGTTTCATCAGTCGTGAAAGCGCACAAACTAAAAGCGCGCTCGTTTACATTTGCAACTAGTCCTAGCGTTGCTGAATGGCGTCACTGAATGATTTTGCACTGAGACATCTTTTTAATTCCTTAGAATCGTGAAAATAATAGTTTTGATAATAATCTCCAAAGAGATCTTATCTCAACTATTTCACGTGGTCTATATTTGCAAATTTAAACTCGGAAAACAACGTCCAATTTAATGATTGCCTCGGGTTGTTGAAGACTTACATTGGAAAATTAGAAACTTGGAAGCGACGATATGCCATATATCTTCTTAAAGAATGACAGGCTAGCCGTTAACAGTTCAAGTGTAACTGATGTCGAAATGTATACTGTTGAATATTGAGGTACTTTAACACCCAAAGGGAAATTCGAAAAAAAATTAAATTAGAAATTGTTTCTGAAGGAAAATTATAATAAAATTCCAGCTTTTTTGATTCCTCATGTAGTTCTCTGACAAGCTGCTCAAATGCACTGCTCATTTGGCATTGTCCATCGTCACTGACTAGTGATCTTGGAATTCACTAACTCGTTTTGTGGTTTCTCTTCATAATGAAATGAACGGACCGAGGGCGCCACACTTTCTGATCCCCCCGATACTAACACATTGCAGTTATCTCACCAAGACAACAGACTCCCTTCAATCACCACAAATAGTATTTTGCTGAACGTGTGCAGAAATAGAAGTTAAATTGAAATAAAGATAAGGAATTCAAAATAATGACAAGTTTTGACTGGAACCAACTTTGCATGAAAAGAAAACCACTCCCGACATGGCTGAGATCTTCTATTGTCACATGCGCTCGCCATATTTCCTTCAACCACGGAGAATAGATCAAGTATTATACATTAAAAGCAATTTGGAAGGATTTGATGAAGTCGCCATCGAGTCTTCTCTTTTAATGAGAGCGTTAGAATAAACTTTTGTCGAAATATTCGCAGACACCCGTTTTCAAATCAAAACCTAGTCTCCAATTAGTAGCGCAATGTTAGCTAAAACAAAAGACGGATTAGAAAGTTTCTTCACTCTGCTTTCCAATAAAACTCAACTAGCCGAGCGTATGTTCAATTGGCCAGGCGTATATGTTCAATTGACTTCTTGGGCAGATTTTCTTGCATTTCAAAATTTCAAATCTGTTTAGTATTTATCATTTTGTTCGGCTATAAACGTTTTTCAGTACCATTCTCATTTGATTTTAGATATTGACTTCTATGTGCTTATTAGGACTGACCAAGCTAGAAGTTTTGCAAGGCCCTTAGCTTGTAATGGGTGTGGTCTGGAGAACATGATCTCTGGGTGTTGCCGGTATTACAAGTCATTGACTTTCCTGTTCAAGTGTGTGTGGTCTTTTCAAAACAGACAAGATGGAATTATCTCTTATTTGTTCATTTTCGCTTTCCAAAATAAAGTAATCAAGTAATTACAATTGTATTGAGCAATAAAATCTTAAAATGATCACTTATCACAATTGTTTGTTTGTTGTTTATACAACACTAACTATTGCTTTTTGATATTTCCTTGATTGCTCCAAAGGGCATATTCTATTTCCGTTTTCAACCCATTTAATTCTGGTCGGAGATATCATCAAATTATTGTCTGCCTCCAATTTTTGGTTTTAAACTATATCGAGATATATAGTCCATCTAGATAAGAATAAATGCTTATTGCACAGCCCATTCTTAATATTCCTTTCAACAAAAAGTTCGCGTTTCAATTTCAAAAACGCAGAAAAAATATTCCGATATTTTGACTATTCAGTTCCCTCGCCCGAAATCAGACATAACACCTAAAGAGTGAGCTCAAATATTTTCTTTCATTTTCTTTGAACCATTGCGTAGACTCGTCCGATTACAATATTAATTGCAGACCAATCCCCAATAGCGTACTCAGTTTTCACAAAAAATGTTTTCTTTGAGCTTGTAGGCGCAGTGAGCGGCTTGAACTTTGGCCGTCAGCCATTGGATGAACTGTCAGACCCTCAGACTTTCCGTCGCCGTTCACGTGACGTCACAGCTTCAAAAAACTCCACCATCACACAAGCTGAAAAGCTGAAGGAGCTGTAGTGGTGTTGATGCGTTCTTGTTTTGACCCGAAAACTGGGGTAATATCTGGATTCCAGAATAGCTGCTGTATTTCAGAAGTATTTGGGAGAGTGTGAGCGACATCTTGTGGTGTTTTGTTTATGCGAGCGTGCTTCACCGTCATTTCGGCGCCATAAGACTGATTTGATAGCAGGGCTTTGCTCAGATTGCAAGCCACCTATTCACGGCCTACAGCTTGAATTTCCGACGTTCCGAGGACAGAAATCTGTTCTCCTACGTTGTGCTAATTCGTTTATAGAATAACTGTGGTTTTTAAGGAACTAAAAACCGAAAATACGAGACCATTATGGCCAGTATGGCTTCGCTATTTTCTTTCACACCGCCTGCCGTCAAGCGCCTCTTGGGTTGGAAACAAGGCGACGAGGAAGAAAAATGGGCCGAAAAAGCCATTGAATCGTTAGTTAAGAAGCTCAAAAAGAAGAAGGGGGCGTTAGAGGACTTGGAGAAGGCACTGTCTAATCCCAATCAGCCGTCGCAATGTGTGACCATCGCGCGCAGTTTAGATGGTCGTCTTCAAGTTTCGCATCGCAAGGGCCTTCCGCATGTGATCTACTGTCGAGTATGGCGATGGCCCGATTTACAGAGCCACCATGAGCTTAAACCCTTAGAATGCTGTGAATACGCTTTCGGACTAAAGCAGAAAGAAGTGTGCATCAATCCATATCACTACCGTCGTGTAGAAAGCCCAGGTATGTGGAAAGTGATAGTTAGAAGTTTGACAAGAATCTCTTCGTGTTGTATGCCTCTTTCGTGCTTTCTCATAAGGTGATAATTTAAACGATTGCTCGTCACCTTGGGTGCAAATTAAAGTCGTTATTTTTATTTCTCTTTTTTCAGTTCTTCCCCCAGTTCTCGTGCCACGATCAAGCGAATATGCTCGTCCACCGCCACCCCTTCCTCCGCCGTTTCGAGCGACAGAAGACCCTCCAATGCCATACAATGCTTCTTTTCCTTTTGTAAATCGGCCCCGACCTACACCAGCCGAACAGTCTCCACCAAACTCCTTTGAAATATCAGGTAATAATACACCTTTGAGACGATCATTTCGCAAATTTTCCAGTCTCGAATTCTAATGCTTCAAAAAGTGGTACTTGGAATACTTCGTTTGTTGTGAAATGGACCGGTCGCTTTGAAAAACATCTCAAATTTTACCTACGTTTTATATAAACTTCTGATTTCTTTTGTAAAATCTTCCATTTCAGCCTTTAGATTGCATTCTTTGATAACTTTGTGATCGAATATGCTAATTCTTTGGTTTTAACGCCTTGACAATAGATATTTATATAAAGTTGTCGCCTTGAATTCCATCGCTACAAAAAAGCACGTCTCCTGGACCGGAAACTGACCAAAAAGTTCATCAATAAATGTCTTTTCGTTCATACATAGCATAACATTCCTTTTACGGGTATTTTTTGCTAAGAATTAAAAGATCTACACTTCTATGGATAATGTAATTGCTTTGCTGTACGAATTTGTCTTCTTTTTTTTTAGCGTACATTTTCGAAGGTTGAAAACAATCTTGATGTAAATTCATTTGGAATTTTTTGAATGTCTTTGTGTGGGCTGGAGTTGTCGATGACTTGAACACACATCCGTATATTATCCAATGAATCATTGGATTATTTTCATGAACTTTAAGTCTAATGTAATGGTTATGATATGTAATACTTTCTTTGGGTGTGTTCTCTTTAGAATTTTGAAAGAATGAATGAAAGTATGAATTTCAAATTCGCTTATCAAAATTTCTCGGTATATTTCTTTTAAAGTAATGTTCAAAATTTGTAATTCATCTTAATTTTATCTGCTGCTTTGTATTTTCACTTTGTTTCTGGGGACATGGGCCAAAAGTAATAATCTAGATCAAGTTAGAAGAACACATTCTTAGTCTGAATGTAATTTCATTTATCAATTCTCATTAACTCTTACATCTTATATCAGTACATATAGAAAAGCAATATCAAGCTCATTTCCAAATCGTTCTTTGAGCTTATTAGCAGACACTGTTAGTAACTCTACAGGATATGGGTTGCATGTGATTATTTTAGACCATTCTCTTCCATCAAATGTTGTTAGTCCTTTGATGGTAATGCACTCAGCAGTAATCTATCACGTCATTTCTTCCCTGAACAATTTCCATGGCTTGACATTGCCATAGAATCCTAACATATAAGCTTTTTGGCTTTTTGAATTGTCTAAATAAAGGCTGCAAACATTGCCTCTAGGCACAACAGGTGAAAACTCCAACACTCTATAACTCCTTATCTTGAAGTGTACTTTCAAGTCAGTGATGAATGCTTCTATCATTGGCTGTACATGAAAACTGTGAACTCTTGCTGATATTTGATTAGCAGTTGTAGAATCTTCGTGCTAATTTCCTATCTAGTTCAATTCACAGAAAAAAAACAATACTTCCTCTATCATCTGAGAAATTAAATCCTTCCGTGTATGTTTTCATTGTATTTGTGCTCCAAATAGAACCTAGATTAACCATTACTATAAGAGATCTTTTAAGTTGTCTACGTTTAATGCAAAACTTGTTTTCAGTACTCGGAGCTCTATTATTTTCCTACTTGCCTTCAGGCAACCAGAACTGGTAAATTTGTCATTTTTTTTAACCACTATAATTCATTTTTTTTGTCATAGTAACCCAGATAGTGGCAGCTTGATGTAATGTTTTTCCCACATAGTTTTTTCCAAAGATTTATAATATTTTCCAGTTGTATAAGCCAGTGATATTTGTGCTTTTTTAGTTGGCAGAGTTTTTCCAACTTTTTTCCACTTTTGTGAGAGAGACCTAAATGTGTCATTTTGGGCAATGTTTTCTTGTAAATTTTTCTAATGATTTATAAATCTTTAATGTTGTTTTGCAGAATCCGGTACTGGATACATGTCTGAAGATGGCGGATCTCCAAGACCTGATACCATGGATGTTGATTCATCCCCTGCTTCTATTCATCCCACTCCAGGTACTAAGCATAAAAAACTACAGTATAAATAACTGCCTGTTTGTTCATTAAAAATTCATAGGCATTCTAGAGTAGCATGGTCCAATATTTATAGGCATCTAGAATAATCATGGCTTTCCCATGTCCTTCCCCATGCATATTGAAATACTGTCTAGCTTCAAGTTGCATGAAAAGTGGATAGCACCCTCCAATGGCTAAATTTCTATTATCCAGTGAATTGTCCAATCAATTTCTCTACTGCATTAAGGGAATTATGTAGCAGATAATTATATATGCTAGCCACTTTAAATGCAATCAAGCCTTAACCATTTTTATTGTGAATTAGGGTAGTTGTCTGATTCCACATTTCCAAACATGTACCTCTTGCAGTTATCCTCATTTGGAAGACAAAACCACATTTTGCACTAGAGCTGCTTTGCATTTTTGGAAGAAAAAAGAACCAGTGTTTTGACTTGCAAACCTGAAGGGGATAAATTTTGATAGGTTTATAAGAATTGTTTTGTCTTTAAAAGAAAACCAGATGGATTAATTTTATAGGTTGATAAGAATTAATTAGCTATTTCTAACATTGATAGTTAGCTCAAATATCTATAGCCTTATTTGAGGATGCAGCTTTAAATTATGCATCCTAGTTCTGGCAATTTCTAATTTTAACCTAATTTTAACTCACACTGCATACATGTAAAAGCTAATCAAAAGATATACTGTTAGGGCGGTCAGTCGTAGACATTATAATTTTAAAAGGTTTGGAACTGACCTAAAAAATTAAAGTTAAAACTTTAAAACGGCTGAATTTTCGGTTACTCGCTGTAGCCTTCTTCTTTTAGGTCAGTTCCAAACCTTTTAAAATTATAATCAAAAGATGTTTGATAAAAATTCAGCGAACTATTCTAAGAGGAACTAGTTGTTTTGACATTTGACTCCTTTCACTTTATTTGTTCATAATTTCACTGATTCTTAATTTTAATGATTTTTTTCAAGTACTGTATGAAGTCCTTGAATTTTGCAATTTTTTCATGAAAATATCCATACCTTAATTTTTTGTGACCAGACATTATTTGTCAAAATTACTACAGTTGCAAGTATTTCTGAAAGTTAATAATACTTGGTAATGTTTATTATTAGATGTTTTTGTTTACTCTGCCATGGGATTTTATAGTGAAATAATTAACAATTCATCTTCATTGTTACCAAAAGTTAAGTGTTTTTATGAACAATTGTATTCTTACTTCCTTAATTTTAAGAGTCACTTTCAAATTTCCTTGTTATAATATACAACAGAGCAATGTTTTGCAAGCAGCTTTTGTGCTATTGTTTTCAAGACAATAATGTCTTACACCAGATTTCAGTTTTTCAAATTTCAGTTTCCACCTTAACCAACTGAAGGCCGCTGGCTAAAAAGGGAGCTTTTTAAAAATTAAAAATTACAAGCTGAGCCATATATTTGTTTGGGCGTCAAGAACAAAAATTTGGTTGACAAAGCTCGTATGTGAGGCGCCAGTGACTACTGTGTTGCCTTAATCATTCCCCCTGAATTTTTAACTCCAACTGAAACAAAAGTGATTCCATAGTTCTGTCACTGTTAGTTGAAATACTTTCATACACTTTCAAAGCTTACTCCAACTGACTCGAGTGATTCAGTAAATCTTTCACTAACTTAGGGTAGTTTTAGTTTTCTTTATAGAAACATTCACTTTTAACTCCAAGGTATACAATAGTATTGTCACAGCATATCATTGTCACCATTCTATATATTTCCTCCAAATGAAAACTAGTTCAGAGGCTTCACTTTCAAAGCTAGCTCAAACTGACATGAGTTATTCCAGAATATTATTCTCTTTCTGCTGCTTCTAGTGAAAACTCTTTGCTTTAATCACAAGTTTTCTTTTAGTTCATTAATTTCTAAAGTTTAATACTACAGCATATAATTCCTTCATTGTTGCTATAAAGATGGCCTTATAGTGAAAATAAAATTGTTTACTTAAATCATTAGGTTTTGTATAGTCTGATAATTTGTAAAGCAAATGTCTTCCTAGTAAGAACAAATGCTTTACTTTCAAGCTGACATATCCACAGATTGATGAGTCCAATTTGTCGAACCTAATGAGTTCATGTTTTTCATAAAAACATCTCCGCATAGTAATTGTATACCACAGTATCTCTCTTTTGCTGAAGCTAAGTTCTTCCAAATCTTTATTTCAACACTGAAAATCAATTATTTTACACTGTACAATATTACGGTTTTCTGATTTCAACCATTAACACTGCAGTGAAAGTGTGCAAACTGTATTCTAACAACAGGCTAAAAAGACCTCAGGCAATGTGTACTAATGGCTGTGGTTTCCTCACAAGACATACAGACTGCAAGTCAGGAAACTAAAAACAAAAACATGTTAGATATGTTTTATTGACTGGGAGGAAGTCTTGCATGACAATATCTTGGTGTCTAGAACTTTACACAGCTACAGAAAATGAATTTGTCAAAGTGAATCAATATTTTAACTGTTTCTCGTTTTCTGTTCATAGAATCCCCAAATTTATCAATTTTAATATAGAAGACAAAACAATGAGTCCTCTTGCTCCTGAGAATTACAAACTTTTCTTATGAAAAACATTTTTATTTTGACCTCAAAATTGAAGAAAATAGGAAATGAATTCAAGGACCCATGGATACCTTGCAATATCAAGTCTTCTTTCTCTCTTTCTTTCTATTCTTTCTTTTTGTTTGTTTGTTTCATTTTTTCGTTCAAAATAGGCATTTGTTGTGGTGAAATTGATTCAGTATCTTCCATTTTTTCCCCTTGTAGGGTTTCACATCCTTCCAATCTGAAATTGCTAATATGTGTAGTGTATATCATGTTGCATACCTTTGTAATTTTAGTTTGAATGTATGTCTTTGTAATTTTAGTTTGAATGTATAAATGTTGAGATAAGATATATGCCATAGACTTTACATCAGATAACTGTCTGATGCTTTTGATAATGAATTGCTCAAGCACTAATTAAACCAGTATGCATTTTGATACTTTATGATATGCTGTTTGTTTTATTATGAATGGGGGAATGTATATGTTTGAACTAAACTATGAGGCCTGCTCTTAAGAGGTATTTAGATGATTTGACAAGATAACAGCTAGAAGATTTTGTCACATATTACTTTTAAATACATGCATACATGTACCTCTTCATATTTATGTGATTTGATACTAACTCCTTTATAACACATTGAAGAAACCAATTCCGACTTGTACGTTTCTCAATGTCAGAGTCAATTTCCAGTAAGATATTCAAAGCTTGTGAAAATCCATGGAAATCTAAAGTATTTACTGCGTTCATTCACACCTCGCTGGTTCATTCATATGTATTTCTTGCCTTTTCATGGAACTGTTTCCATGGGCTGTTACCAATGCTCTAGAGAATATATTACGTGCATTCAAGGCTGTATCAAGAAACATATATAACTCCAAACTGGTCTACCGTATGATATAAAAAAAAGAAATAATTTAATATAAAAAAGATATTCACGATGAAAAAATCTGTCTTTGAACATTTAGGGTATCATTAAATTCTGGACTCTAGTTATATCTTCTGTTTTTTTCTTCTTCTTCCAGCGGAAGTTATGTCTCACGTCACTGCTGTTAATTACCAAGAACCCTTGTCCTGGTGTTCCATTGCTTACTATGAGCTAAATAACAGAGTTGGAGAGCTCTTCCATGCCAAGAGTACAAGCTTAATAGTTGATGGCTTCACAGATCCCAACACCACCAACTCCGAAAGGTTCTGTCTAGGGTTACTGTCGAATGTGAACAGAAATTCCACTATAGAAAACACGAGGAGACACATAGGAAAAGGTGTACACTTGTATTATGTTGGAGGTGAAGTGTATGCAGAATGCCTGAGTGACTCTGCCATATTTGTGCAAAGTAGGAATTGTAATCACAGTCATGGCTTCCACCCTACCACAGTCTGTAAGATCCCCAGTGGATGCACTTTGAAAATATTTAACAACCAAGAATTTGCCCAGCTTCTATCCCAGTCAGTTAATTATGGGTTTGAAGCTGTATATGAGCTCACAAAAATGTGCTCCATCAGGATGAGCTTTGTCAAAGGATGGGGTGCTGAGTATCACCGTCAAGATGTAACTAGCACACCTTGTTGGATTGAAGTTCATCTACATGGCCCACTTCAATGGCTAGACAAGGTTCTCAGCCAAATGGGTTCTCCTAGGAATCCTATATCATCCGTCTCATGAGGAACATTGGTTCAAATCCCACCATCCTCCCTGACATTCCTCTTTAGTTTCTGTATATTCAATTTGTTACAAGTTAGTTGCAATAACAGACATTTGGGGTAAAGCTTAAGCTGTAGCTGATTTACCATTGTGTTATATATGCATTATTAATACTGTGAAAACCCTGTATATTGATTGATTGATACAAGGCTTGTAATAAATACATAATATTTTACTAGTCTAATTTTTATAACAATCTCTGACTGTGATCAAGTGTTTCTTAGATTATATAGAATACTCTGTATAAAGTAGAAGATGCTATCAAATTGTGCTGGTCATGTGTACAGTTTTCCCTTCACTGAACCAAAGTGAATAGCTCACTTATGCTGGGGCTACTTATATCTTTTTTAATGCTACAATAAAGACTGTCCAGTACCAATGATTTTTTGTTCAACTTTTATATTATTAAGATTGTCTTTCTGTCAGATGTTATTAGAGTGAATGCTGGATATTTGACTAAAATGTGAAAAATAACAAAAGATTAGATAGTGCACTAAAAACAAGCAATATTATGGCCATTTTTAGAAGTGAGAATAAGACATGCCTTATCCAAGGCGTGCTTACACAAGGAACATACTTCTATGTATAAATGGCACTTTTAGACTAAAATGTGAGGCCTTCAAACTTTATTGTCTCTGAACGCTATTCCTTGATAAGACACATCTTTTTTGCTTGTATAAATGATCCTATTGTTTAGGTACAAGTGTGATGCTTGAGGCACACACAAGAAAGATATAAATGACAAACTTCCTAAGCATGCATTAATATTCTGTACTTTGACTTTGAAATCCCTTTTCTTTTACACCCCTCCACCCTGAAATGGTGTCCCTATTGGGTAGAGTCTTCCAATATATATATATAATTATTGGGACAACCCATGGGTATGATTCCTAATTAGCTTAGAAATGATGTTAGAAGTGGTAAAAGGGATAAGACTCTCTAATGTGTTAATCCAATAAATTTATCCCATGTAAATTTAGTGCATGTGCTATATCCATACCTGTACTTCCAGTGACCAGACCCTTAAAAGCCTGTTTGCAAGGATAGTTTGCCCATGTTTGCAAGAGATTCACTACTACATATCAACTCTTTTGACATTCACTGGACCAGGCCCTTTTTGATTCACAAAATAAATACCCTCCCTCCCCTTCCCTCAAAGGTTAATTTTGCCTCCCCTCCCCCTCCAAGGGTTGAGATACCCTATCAATGAGGTGAATATTTAGTGTGAACTTCAGCCTTTACAAAATGTATGTGAAAAATCAATGCTTTCATTAAAAGTTATATCAAAATCCATATTCCAGTCAAGCCGTATAGGGAATCAAATTTTTGCAATAAGGGACCAGACATTTACAGGGAAGGGGGCTGGTGCAAATAGAGGGGGGGTCCCACAGATTTTTACGCTCACTCTGTAAGAAAGTTATGTGTGTATGTATGTAGAAAGTGGGGAGGGGCCATCAAAAATTGAGCAGTTACCTTTTTCATTTGCACCAGCCCCCCCCCCCCCCCCTCCTTCCCTAGCTTGTAAATAATGACCAGTCCCTAAAGTCAGCCCAAGGTGATATAAAATTGATTTTTGTTATATGCAATATTTGATTATAGAAAAGAATGCAAATATTTTGTGTAAAAGTACGTTATAAATGTGACAAATCACACACCAAAACAATGTACAGTTTTCTACCAGCAGTTAAAATTATTTTTATAGCTTTACATGAATTGTTTGATATTTTGTTGAATGTAAAATATATTTCTAGTAAGCTAGTGAAAAAATGCAGTTATATGGAGTGGAAAAAAGAGAAAAAAAGTTAACTTCCTCTCCCCGGCGGGGAATCGAACCCCGGTCTCCCGCGTGACAGGCGGGGATACTCACCACTATACTACCGAGGAAGTTATGAATAGAAAAGTGATTTTTTACAAATATAAATTAAATCTGAGCCCACGAACATAATACTTGTTCCCAGACTTCCGCGTGTTTGGTTAATTTCAAGATGGCGGCAGATTTCAAGTAAGTGAACTCTAGTCGATCCACGGGTTAACAACTGTTTCACTGCCTTGACATGCAATTATTATTTGTTATTTCAGAACAGCTGAACCATTAGAATACTACAGACAGTTTTTGGTGAGGAATTTTGAAATTGTACTCCAACTGCGTGTACTTTTCTTGAAAGTTTTTTGCTTGCACGTGTGCAAGCTGGAGACGTTGCGCTAGATATGCTTTTTGGATTGTCTCTTTTCGTGTGCTCCTCTGATATGAGTGAACATCTCATTTTTTTATAGAAAGAAAATATCCGTCCTGATGGCAGAGGGTTACAGGAATTCAGAGAAACGACTCTTAATGTTGGTAAATGTAAAACTGTTGATAGTCGTCCTTCACATAAAATTAAGTAATTTCTAATATAATATTAGAAATTCTGAAGACAATTTTACTCTACTTGAAGGGAATGGAATTTGCCTAACACACCAATTTGTCTCAGACAGATGATGGGCAATCATCAATCAACCCAGAGCCCTTCGGGCGATGCCTTCCACTGGACAGTATCACTGTGGGCTCTTGGGACGAGAATGGCTGTGCACCAAAAATGTCAAACCCACACCCCTGGGACAACTGTTTTAGTCAATTTATTGCAGTCAAAATTCCCCACCCTAGGGAAATCTCAGCAAGTATTGTCATACTTTATCAGTGTGAAATAAACACTTATAAAATAGAAATTAAACAACTGCTGTTATTCATACTATATACCTCCTTTTCTACCACCACCATCTTAAATACATGAAAGGACCAAACCACAGGGAGCCCAGACAAGTTTATGAACTACTAGTTTATCCCCAGGGGCCATTTGTTTGAAAGTGGGTAAGTGCCAGCCCAGGGTTAAATCTAATGAAAACTATTGGCTTTAACCATGAGTTAGCACTAACCCACTTTCAAACAACCAGGACCTCCCTTTGTCCACCATTTTGTTTATTGACCCACCCTGGGGAGGGCATGTAGCATATCACAATCCTGACCATACTAGGACAAACCAAGTTTGTTAAATCCCCACCCCTGCTCCATGGGGTTTTTGAAAGGTGTATAATTACAAACAAGCAAGCAAAGATCCAAGCCAATAATCCATGTTCTAAGGGGAATCTCTTTGATTTCCATACCACCGTGTGCATAATTACACATCCCGCCAGACTAAAGTCTCAATTGGGATTTGGTCAGTAGGCTACCAGGAAGCCAGCAAAGTGTACAGACATTGTATAGAAAACTCTGTCTCTGTTTGGATTTTTGGTAACCTATTGACCAAATTCCCAATCAAGACTTTAGTCTGGCAGGATGCATAGTTTTGCACAAGGTGGTAAAGTTGACCACTTATCATTTGACTTTAACCATTCTCTGCCTCAGGTTCCATATCTACTGCTGAAGGATCTGCTCTTGTAAAACTTGGAAATACAACTGTTATTTGTGGAGTAAAAGCCGTAGGTTGAATTGTTATGATGACATATAGCTAATTCAATTAATGTTGTCACTGAAAAATGCCTAAAGCCTAAAGCTTTGAGAGCAGAATCATGAAAAATTTGTATCACTGTGACATCATTACAATAAGAAACTCACTGTATGCTTGCAAATTCTACAACTTGGACATATATTCCTTAATTACTCAGACAGCCTACAGCAAAGTTTATTAGTAAACAAAAGATAGTTGAAAGGTTTTAACCTTTAGGCTTTTTTTCAGCAACAATGTTAATTGAAATAGCTATATATATTACATCTTATTGACTAGAAGAATTTGGTACTTAAAATATTTGATAAATTTTATTCCTAGGAACTTGCAGAACCCAAACCTGACAGTCCAAAACAAGGATTTATAGGTTAGTTTATCTATCTTATAAAAATTTGGTACACTTTATGATAAAATAGGGATCATTGTGGATATAAGAAAGAGGGCAGGCAGATTGTCTGATTAGTATCTATACTATTTAGTTCCCAATGTAGATTTACCACCACTTTGCTCACCACACTTCAGACCAGGACCTCCAAGTGAACAAGCACAAGTACTGAGTCAGCTCTTTGCAGATGTAATATCAAAGTATGTCATAAAATAACTAGTTATAAACTAGTTATAAGAAAATTAATTTGTTGATGATGATGATGATGATTTTTATTGATATGATAGGAATTATGCATCAGTGGTCTATTTTATCATCCATTCTCATTCTTTTATTGTGTTGTTATTAGTTCACAGTTGGTTGAATTAACAGATCTTTGCATTGTGGAAGGAAAGGTAATGAGAATAATTTGTAAATGTCATCAGGGGTAACTACATGTACAAAAAAACGTTGGTAACTTTACAAGTGTAGCTATTGTTCTAAAGTGTTTAAGTGTTAAAGTTTTATTGAAGTTAACTTAACTATGCTGCACGATACCTGCTGCACACCATACAATTGCCACTTGAATAAAGTTTCTTTGTCTTCATATCCATTTACATAATTATTTCAAATCTTTTGGTCTCTCTTGAATTCATACTCAAAATTCAAGTACAATGGCCAACAATAACAATATTTGTCAGTAGTATTTATAGTGTGCATGGTCCATACATATGCACACATGCGCACATGCCCACATGTTTCAGCAAACTGCTAAAGACCTGTCAAATTTAATATCTTAGTTGGTCACCTCTACAAAGATTCCACTTCATCTCAGGCTGAATGACTCTGTAGAGAAGCTTTGAACCCTCATCAATAGAGCCATTTATACAGGCAAAAATACAATGCGCCTTATCTATATAAATGCGAACCTCTTTATATAAATGGCACTTTTAGTCTAAGACATGCCTTATTCAAGCCTTATTGAGGAACAGCTCAGAATGTTGTTCCTCAATAAGGTGTGTCTTATGCTAAAAGTGCTGTTTATACAGAGAGGTTTGTGCCTTAGATAAGGTGCATCTTATTGTTGCTCATATCAATGGCCCTAATATTATATTGCTCTTCATTTCAGTTAGTTTGGGTGCTGTATGTTGACATGATGTGTTTGGATTATGATGGAAATGTTGCAGATGCATGTATGATAGCAATGATGGCTGCTCTCAAAAACAGTAAGTATCTCACAATACAAATTCAATCATTATTAAGTCTTGCACTGACAGACTAACTAAATGATTGACCAGCAAATTAACTGACGAAAATGAGTGAGCAAATGGACAGCTATAATATTTTTCATTTATTACAGCCAGGTTGTATGAAATAACAATAAATGAAGAGACAGAAACTCCTGAACCATCTAAGACCAGGGACATTACACTCAATATAAAGTCAGAACCAGTAGCTGCTACCTTCGCTATATTTGATGAGTGAGTATAATGTTAGCAAACCTCATGTGTGGACCTTATCAACAATTCATTGCAATTGACACCTCAACAACCACTTGCAGACATCATACCAACAATTCATTGACACCTTACCAACCACTACTGCCACCTTACCAACCACTTATTGACACATTACCAACCACTTACTGCACCTTACCAACCACTTACTGACACCTTACCAACCACTTACTGAAAGCTTTCTAACCACTTACTGACACCTTACCAACCACTTACTGACACCTTTCTAACCACTTACTGACACATTACCAACCACTTACTGCACCTTACCAACCACTTACTGACACCTTACCAATCACTTACTGATGCCTTACCAACCACTTACTGACACCAACCACTTACTGAAACCTTACCAACCACTTACTGACACCTTACCAATCGCTTACTGGCACCTAACCAACCACATACTGACACCTTACCAGCCATTTACTGATGCCTTACCAACCACGTACTGACACCAACCACTTACTGACACCTTACCAACCACTTATTGGCAACTTACCAACCACTTACTGATGCCTTACCAACTACTTACTGACACCTTACCAACCACTTACTGACACCTTACCAACCACTTACTCACCTTACCAACCACTTACTGACACCTTACCAACCACTTATTGGCAACTTACCAACCACTTACTGACACCTTACCAATCACTTACTGACACCTTACCAACCAATTACTGACACATTACCAACCACTTACTGACACCTCACCAACCACTTACTAACACCTTACCAACCACTTACTGACACCTTACCAACCACTTATTGGCAACTTACCAACCACTTACTGATGCCTTACCAACCACTTACTGACACCTTACCAACCACTTACTGACACCTTACCAACCACTTACTAACACCTTACCAACCACTTACTGACACCTTACCAACCACTTATTGGCAACTTACCAACCACTTACTGACACCTCACCAACCACTTACTAACACCTTACCAATCACTTACTGACACCTTACCAACCAATTACTGACACATTACCAACCACTTACTGACACCTCACCAACCACTTACTAACACCTTACCAACCAATTACTGACACCTTACCAATCACTTAATTAACATTTTGATAATAAATGTTTCAAATATTACAGTGTACATCTTTCTGCTGATCCCACTGATGAAGAAGAAAAACTGTCAACAGGGACAGTCACTGTTGTAGTCACCAGAGATGAAAAACTTGTCTCTGTTTACAAACCTGGTAAGTTTCACAGGGAGCCCACAGCTACTGGTAGCAACGGGAGATTCAGATTTTTTTGGTTAATTGGATTACATTAGGAGCGGCCGTTTGGTCGCTTGTGCTTACGTTACTTAGTTTCTCGAATTTCAGCGGCTTATTGGATTAGCGTTAAGAGCGGTTACCGGATTGGTCAGAATTCAAATTTGAATTTTCTCTCAGCTGTTTACGTCGGTAGAGTAGCTAAGAAGAGGACAAGGGAAGAAGCTCTCAAGATTTTCTGTAATATCTGTGCCTCTAGCAAGAGGGGATGGAAGCGGAAATGGCTGATAGCGGCGGAAGTGACCGTCTTCAATTTCAAGTAATTACGAGTAATATTTGTATTCCCAAGTGCCTGGAACAGTCAAAAAATTGAAAACCAAATATGAGGGATATTTCTATTCAGATAAGGAGAATCGCTTGTCTCCTGACGAAATCGGAAGGCTATCGATACACAGCATATCTATTTGACCTGACCAAATTGATGAGAAATTCAGCGGACCCACGACCATCCTTTATACCAGCAAAGGAGTGGAGTGTAGATGGATTGAGCTCGCTAGGGAGATTCCTACATCCGATACCGGTTGTGCATGTCACTGCCACGCAATATTTCCTCACTAAATCCTTGCAGATGCAAGAGAGGAGAAAGCTTTTTCCAACTCCCGCTTTACCAGCTAAATATATGTTATGTCCTTCACTGGTTAATTCGATTGCACGCTGTTTATTTACTGCAAAACTAAAGCATCTGCCAGAAAATAACATTAAAATGTTTTAATGTTTGTATCGTTGAGCTGAAACAGGGATTGATTCCAATTGATGAGGTATAGAAGACTCATGGGACTGAGCGCCTTGTGGCTGCTTAATCTTGAGCTCCGTAAAAAATGTACCTTTTTCTGTTATTAGTTACATTTTTAAAGTTATCAGAACACAGCTACCCAGTTAAGATACTCGAGGTGCCTTCTATAATGTCAGAATACTCAAGGAACTTCTTGCTATCCTTAAATAATTGGTGGAAGTCAACGACACAATCAACTCAAGAATCTCGCCATTGTACCTCTCGTCGTCAATGGACAAGGCCAGTCTCAAAATGTGTTTGGCAGAGGTTAAAAACAATTGGAATTCTTAGAAAAACTAGAGGAAAACGTGGAGGCCAAACTACGGCTAAATATAGCGGCAGTTTTTCGGCCATGAATCGTCATTTTCAGAGAGCCAACTTAGCGACAAGCATTCCTGAGATCACCCAAGGGAGCCAAATTCAAACTACTGTGATTACAAATGGTAATGATGCGGCTCCAAATAACAACAATGGTCATAAGATAACTTCAAAACCTGTATTATTCACTGTTCTCAATACAAGATCAGTCAGGAACAAATCGTTGCCAATTATGGATTTAATCTCCGAGAAAGACATAGATATCCTAGCCTTAACCGAAACCTGGTTGCATTCAGATGGACGTGATGAATATTACGAGCGTGATATTTGTCCTGCTGGCTACGAACTTTATAGCGTTCCCCGGGGATCACGAGGTGGCGGTGTAGCCATTGTTTACAAGAAATTTCTACGCTTTAAAAAGCAAACCAGCACAAGTACCAAATTTAAATCTTTTGAGTTTACAGAGGTTTATATGCAACATTCTACAACTAGTCTACGGCTTGTTGTAATCTACCAGCCACCATCATCTAATACTACCTCTTTGTTTTTTGAAGAGTTCTCTAGCTTATTAGAAACACTTGTCACAGCACCAGGGCCACTATTAATGGCGGGAGACTTTAACTTCCATATCAATGATGTCAACGATCCTACAGCCTTACGCTTTCTTCAGTTATTGGAGGCATTCAATTTAACGCAGCACATTACTGAACCAACACACAAGAGTGGAAACACATTGGATCTAATTATCACCAGAGCCCAGGAGAATGTGGCTAAAGATTTTAAAGTTTTCGACCCTGCGCTGTCTGACCATTCTGCTGTCAGCTGTAAACTATGCATCCCAAAAGCAGCAAGAGAGAGTAGGGAAGTAGTGTACAGGAAGATCAAATCTATTGATATGCATAAATTTTGCAATGATGTGAACAATTCTGTATTGACCAATCCCGAATTACTAACTGATGACTTGGATGATTTGGTAAGTCTATTTAACACCGAGCTTACTAACATCCTAGACAAACATGCACCCATAAAGAAGTCTATGATCACAATTCGCCCCAATACCCAATGGTATGATGAAACCATTCGTGAGCAGAAATGTAAACGGAGGAAACTGGAGCGACGATGGCGTGCATCTGGTCTGACTATCGACCGTGATCTCTTTGTTCAACAATGCAACGTTGTAAATAGGCTTATCTGTGATGCAAAAATGAACTACTACTCTAAGATTATCCAGGAGAATGAAGGTGATCCCAGGACGTTGTTCTCTACATTTGACACTCTACTGCATCGAAAAGCTGAGAAGAAACTACCTTACACCAATGACAACGAATCTCTAGCTAATGCATTTGTAGACTTTTTCACTACTAAGATCTCGCTCATATGTGATGAGCTTCAAGTGAAAAGAAACTCTGTTGAGAACATCTCTGAACTTGGTAATAACTATTGTGGCACCAAACTCACGGAGTTTGAGCCTGTTTACTGTGATGATCTATCTAAACTAATTGGTGTTTCCACTCTCAAGTCTTGTGCTTTGGACCCTTTGCCTGCCTCAGTTTTGAAAGAATGCCTCCATCAACTACTACCTTTTTTAACCAAGCTTGTGAATGTGTCCTTGCAACATGGGGTTGTTTCTACTGAGATGAAGCAGGCCATCATTACACCTGTCCTAAAAAAAACCGTCGCTTGATCAAGAGGAATACAGCAATTACAGGCCTATATCTAACTTGTTATTCCTGTCCAAAACATGTGAAAAGGTCGTAGCCGCCCAGCTCACTCGCCATCTGCAAAACAATTACATCCAAGAGATCTATCAATCTGCATACAAAACTGGACATAGCACAGAGACAGCTCTTCTTAGAGTCCAGAATGATGTTCTACGGGCGATTGATAGCGGCAGATGTGTCATCTTACTGCTGCTCGATCAGTCTGCTGCGTTTGATACTGTTGACCACCATGCTCTTCTTGAAAGACTTACAACACAAGCTGGAGTAGATGAAACTGCACACAAGTGGTTTGCGTCTTACCTGTCAGATCGCCAGCAATCTGTTTGCATTGAGAAGTCTAGATCTTCCAGTCGACCTTTATCCTGTGGCATACCCCAAGGATCAGTTCTTGGACCACTGCTGTACCTAATCTACACCCTACCTCTTGGGGCCATTCTTCGCCGACATGACATTTCCTACCACATGTATGCTGACGACACACAGGTTTATCTGAGCTTCAAGTCATCTGTATTAGCTGATATGGAGGGTTCTCGCGCCAAAGTTGAAGATTGCCTGAGTGATGTCAACAAGTGGATGTTGCACAACAATTTGAAATTGAACAACGACAAGACTGAGGTATTGATCCTCCACTCAAAGCATCGTCCGATGCCTCCGCTTCAGTCCGTTAAAGTTGGTGATGTACTTGTCAAATCCACTAACGATGCACGAAACATTGGTGTCATTTTTGATACAACAATGAACCTTGAGAAGCACATTAATGACATTTGTAGGGTATCTTTTTATCACATTAGAAATATCTCACGTATTAGAAGATATCTAAGCTTTGAGTCTGCGAAGACGTTAGTCCATGCATTTGTTATATCTCGTATAGATAACAATAATGCTTTATTATATGGTTTACCTGATTATCTAATTAAACGCCTACAGCATGTGCTTAACACAGCTGCTAGACTAGTATCATTAACACGTAGGATAGAAAGTATAACGCCTATACTTTATGAGCTTCATTGGCTCCCAGTACAATATCGTATTATTTTTAAAATTTTGTTATTTTCTTATAAAATAACTACAGGTGTTGCACCTGAGTATCTTAATGTTCTCTTAAATCGATACGAACCTAAACGTAGTTTAAGATCACAGCATAAATTTTTTTTGGAGCAGCCAGGGTATAAACTCAAATCATATGGTCTACGTTCATTTTCCGTGTGCGCTCCTATGCTCTGGAATAAGCTTCCTACTTACATTAAAGAGAGTTCTACTTTAGCTATTTTCAAGAAGAATCTTAAAACTCATCTGTTTAAGGAAGCTTTTAATTTATAGTTTTATTGTAATTAAGCATTAGTTTTTTCAATTCCTCATAGTATTTTTAATTATAAGTTTTAAGAGCATCCTTTCTGCACAGTTCATACCTATAACATAATCATAGGTACTCAATTTTTATAGTTACTTTTAGATCAGTAGTTTTCTTAGATATTATCAATTTAGAATTGCAAATATATAAACATAGTTTCTTAATAGTATTTTTTGTATATGGCATTATATATCATAAGTAGTATTATTGTAAAGAGTTTCATGAGAAGCGCATTTGGGCACATTGGAAAATGCGCTATACAAATAAAGTTATTTATTTTATTTTATTATTTATAAAACTTACCTTTCCATATGCAAAACAGAAGTCAAAATATCGTTGTCGATGACGTAGCTGTCAAATTTATAACACAAAACAGAGATATACAAGCACTTTATTTGACTTCCGTCCCCCCATACTCGAGGCACACACTGAGCGATATCAAAATTCTATTTCGTTAGCGATTTTTTACGGCTAAGGCCCATACTGATTTTTTCTGCTCAAGCAGAACGTTGGACAATCTTTTCAAGCATCATGATTTTGAGATTTTAAGTTCATAAGACATTTCATGAATTTTTTTATGCAATTTTGTTCGAGGGGTCCAATTTTAGCTTCATCCCTTGTCTCTTTCTTTGCTTCTTAACCGCTCTTAACGCTAATCCAATAAGCTGCTGAAATTCGAGAAACTAAGTAACGTAAGCACAAGCGACCAAACGGCCACTCCTAATGTAATCCAATAGGCCATATGCACTAACAGGTCACGTGACCCTATCTCCCCTAAATCAAACAGCACCGTCAAAATGAACGCCAGAAATAGAAAGAGCACCTCGATATTAGTAAAAGTGCAAATTTTCAGCTCCTTAGATGTAATACAGGAGAAATGACAGTAAATTTAAGATTGGATATTTTTTTAAGATTCGTTCGGAAAAGCGCGTTGGATGGCATGAGCTTGCCATCCAACGCGCTTTTCCGAACGAATCTTAAGAAAATATCCAATCTTAAATTTACTGTCATTTTTTCTCTTATTCACCTTATTAACTGAAACTTTGCACTTTTACTAATATCGAGGTGCTCTTTCACTTTTTGGAGTTCATTTTGATATGCTGCTTGATTTAGGGGAGGTAGGGTCACGTGACCTGTTAGTGCATATGGCCTATTAACCAAAAAATTCTGAATCTCCCGTTGCTACCAGTAGCTGTGGGCTCCCTGTGTAAGTTTATTCAACCTATGTTTTCGTGTATCTTTATTCTCTTGTGCAAGGTGAAAGATTGGGCTTCCTGTGCTTTTTGCTGCCATGCTTGCTTGGGCTACCTGTGTGTTTTGTCAAACTTGTTGTGAGATTTGCTCAAAAGCCATATTGTTGAATAACAATATAACTTTAGCATTTATGGTATAGAGTATGCATGTGTCAACTTTCCTTATTAATTATTTTGTCTTTAGAGTAGATTCATGTGAGTGTGAAAATGGACGACTGCACAGTCATGACACAGTTATGGCAGGAATGTCAAATGTTTTATAGACATATTTTCAGTGCTTCTGCAATTTAGGGTTTGGGAAGGATAATTTCTAGTTGCACCTGGACCTATGTGCCAACATGTTCTTGCCATAGTTAGACTGAAGGATCTACCTGTGGCTGGGATGTTTTGGCACATGGGTTTTGGCACATGGGTCCCGGCACTGCAAGTTTTGATAACTGCATAGAATATTTTCAGTGCTTCTATAATTTAGCCTTTGGGGAGGATATTTTCTAGTTTTTATATACTTTAGTCAAGGCAGGTACCTCGCATGGGACTTCGTGTCCCGTTTGTACCCACCTCTTGGACAGTGCCTTTGTTTTACGTTAAATTTTTTTTTTGTTTTTTTTCTACTTTCTTTATTTTGTATTTCAATTATGTCATTTCTGGTTTGTCCAATAAAGTTGTGAAAAAAAAACACACACAAAAAATGATGGCACTGGTACCATCACACAGTGCAGTCCATTTCACACTCACATGAAGCTGCTTTAGTCATGGAAGTACCCTCCCCTTCACCCTGGTCTATATAGTGAGAACACAGGGTTGCCACTCATAACAGTGACTGCTATATGTATTGAGCAGTTTTATGTGTAAAATGGGCCAAACCAATGGTGCTGTGATTATGTCAGTGCCATGATACCTATGAAAACATTTAAAATTCCTGCTATAACTGTGCCATTCCTTGACTGTGCCATTTTCACAGTCATACAAAATTTGCACTAACACTGCATCATTCCCATGACTTTCAGGAGGGTCATTGTTGACTGAGGAAAAAGTCCAAGAATGTTTTAAGCAAGCCATTGTGAGGTCAAGAGAAGTGTATGAACTTATAGAGACAGCATGTACACAAATAGACAGATGATAGCACCACCTCACATAAAGTACTAGTCAGTCTCCTTGTTTTTGTACATGATATGGTGTCAAACTATTGACCAGAAATGGTTCCAAGGATACCATCTTAGTGTAGACTTTCTACACATTCTTGACAAGACAAGACTGTCTACACATTCTTGATAACCCAGTAGCCTGCCTTCTATCTGGAAAAAAATTGTTTAGTGGAGTTTCGTGTCACTCGTTTCTCACTCCAGAGGAAAACCCCCCTAGGAGGGTCCCCCTAGGAGCAGTCTGTTAGAACTTGTTATGGAAGTAAAGTTCTCGTTTCTGATTGGTTGCTCTGATTAGCTCAACCAATCAGCATCCAGTATATGTACACAAATTTAACAGACGAGAGGAGGAATCAAGCACCAGACCAGTACACCAAGGTTCCTGAGGATAACGTCTACAGGACTGTAGAGAATAGGATTGATGAACGGAACTGAGAGAACAGAAAATGTTGAATTTAGAGATTGCTTATCTCTATATTTTCTATTATTGGGATGGTAGTAAAAATGTCATTGGAAGGCATACACATGTATGTAAAGGACACCATATGAGACAATAAAATAATTTATTTTTCATATTATTCCTACACTTGATTGTAAAAAATATCACATTAAATATTGTTCTTCCTACAACATATTTACAAGTGCACCACTAATATATTCTGTAACCATTTTGTGATATACATTATAAAAGTCCTACCTATCAAGAACATGAATTGGTGATATGCACTAAAAAGGATATCCACTTTTGTAGTGCACATTGTTAGTTCTGAGTTATTTGATATCATTCAGCACAACCATACTTGGATATCACCTTCAATACTTAATAAGCTAGGTAGCTTTCCCTAGTGAATTTCAGTTGGAGTGGTTTTTATTAACCCATGAAAAAAGTGTACTAGTTAGAGAGTGATAGACAAATACAATAGGAAACAAAATTAGTGACACAGTGCTAAATAAGTGTATTTCATGGGTTTATGAAAACGACTCTAACATATATACATGTATTTTCTACCAAGTGGATAAAATGCTAATTAGCTACCAAAAATATTTCCCTATTTATAAGACCTAGTAGTATTTCCCAGAAATCCTCTACTTTCCCATATTCATAATGAATTGCAACTTTTTTGCCAAAAGACTTCAAAATCAACTAAGAGGAGGTTTGTGACTTCTCCTTTAATTTTGCAGTTGTTGGAGGGTGCTTTGTATCAACATCATTTTATCTGTATTCCTGGGTTTCATCCATTCCTTTGGGAATCAAAAGACAAAGAACCAGTAGCCATGTTGGATGAACAAACAAGAGACGCTAATGAGAAATCTTTTGTTGAAGTTCATCCAAGATGGCTGCCATGATGTCACATGCAACCCAAGAATACAACTACAATGTCTACCTCCAAAACAAAAGCATTGTCGGTATTATGAAAGAAGATAATATTTCTCATTGTTCTGTCATTTTAATTATTCACATCCAAAGCACTCTGACTATTTATTTTGTGACCTTCGCCTCTGTCCTGATGATTTGCTGGGAGTTTTCCCAGAAGGGTGTCCTGTTCCTTGTTTGACCTGCTGTTGCAGTACTTGTTGTTGAGGTACACTCTGTGCCTGGACTTGTATTGTTTGACTTGGTAGTTGTGTCTGGACAATGGTTTGTGGGGATCCCTTTAGCTGTGCTTGTCCTAAAAATGTAAAAACATAGACGACTTTCAAAAATGGCGGCCTAGTACATGAGAACGAGGCCACAAAGGCCTTGTTACCAGAAAATAAGCGTGGCGACACTTCTATTGCTATCAAAGACGATGTGTTCCTTTTCCTTTTAAAACACCTATTTTATGTGCATTTTACAGGATAATTTTTATACATTTAGAATCATTTGATGCGATGTTGATTTTGGAGGCCTTTCTGGCCTCGTTATCGTGAACAATGAGCCCGCCATTTTTGAAAGTCGTCTATTTTGTACAGAACTTATAAAGAATATTGAGAATATTGTGATTTGCATGTTGATGAATGAAAAGCACAAATATTTTTGCTGGTGAAACTGAACATTTTATTAGGGCATCTATGCTGACTTGCTTTCACCACCATCATCAAAACCGAATTTAATTCATTCATCATCAATAACATTCCAGTCAGCTTGTTTATTTAATGCATAAATGTGTAATGTAGACTTAATTTTAAAAAAATTATTTTCTACCAACCAAGCTTAAAATGAGGTAATTGAAAAATAATGCTTCTAAGTTCATCTTCTTTCAAGATGGTATACCTTGTTGTTGTATCTGTGCAGTTTGCTGTGAGAATTGCACAGGAATGCGTACTTGGAACTGCTGCTGTGGGATTTGTGATCCAGGGGGCAGCTGACTTGTAAGTGGAACTAAAGGTTGAAGATTTTGTGTGGAACGGCTGACACTGGTGCCAAGAGCTGCAAACAAAATACAAATTTTATCATTGTTTGGGATTTAGTAAGATACAAATGAAAAAGAACTGTCAAAATATGTTGAAAATTTAAAAATTTGTTTGGGATTATCCACAAATTATGCAAAGTAATATATGAGAACAATGATCAATTGGCCTAACTTGAATTAATTTGCACAAAGGTTCTGCAATTATTGTGCACCTTAGAGAACTTGGAGATCTCACCTAACGTTCTACCACCAGATAATTTTCTTTGTTGTTGTCCTTGAGGATGCTGTGGCAATATTGGTCTTGCATTTATAGCAACAGTTGCAAGTCCTGATGGGGGTGACATAGGGGTGTTGGGTAGAATGGGTGTTGGCTGCCCTGCAAGGGTGGTCTGGGGAGATGTTTTTGCTTGGAGCTGTGCATTGATAGCAACACCTCCTACAGTTGCTATTTGAGATATTGGAACTGGCAACTGAAAGAAAAGAAATAAAATGCTGCATTGTGCTTTTATATTTAACAGACGCAACAGATTTTGGGGATGACTTAGTACTTGCACAAGGTAATGCAAATTTGAGTATACAGATTAAAGTTGTGGAAACTAAGGTTCAGGCAACCTTGTTGCCAGGACCTTGGGAAAGGATGTGTTTTCTTCATTCTCAGCCTTTGTGTCCACATTTTTTTCAGAATTTGGAGGTTGAGGAATGAGGGAGGGGATTCACTTAAACCTTGGAGCCATCCATGGCAATGGTCTGTCAAGTGGTCATTGACTTACTGTGAAAGTTGTTGTAACTTGTCTAGGTTGAGCCAACTGTCCTTGCTGTGCTTGTAGGGCAGTAGCTCCCTGTTTTATCAAATACAAAATACTACAATATAATAAACTATTCATTAGTTATAAAAGTATGCTTCATCGAGTGGGAAATAAAGACTCGGAAAAAACAAGCCCCAGCAGGGATTGAACCCACGACCTTAGGATTGCCGGTCTGATGCTCTAACCACTGAGCTATGCAAGGTTTTAGTGTCAAGCAGGTTGTTGATCTTATAAGGACCTGCTCATCACTAGAGCCTTCCATAGCTCAGTGGTTAAGAGCATCAGACCGGCAATCTGAAAGTTGTGGGTTCAATCCCGGCTGGGGGCTTGGATTTTTCCGAGTCTTTATTTCACACTCAATGAAGCATACATTTATTACTAACATCTTTCTGAGTGACAATTCCATTCATTAATTTATTCATTATTCAGCAATAGACCTTTCCCAAATTAATTTAACTTACCACAAAATGATATCCTTGGGAATCCTTAGGAATCTGTTCTATTTTTACAAGTTTGGTATTACAAATTTCCCAAGTAAAATAGAACAGATTCCCAATTTATTGAGACTCAGAGCAAACCCAAGTTGGGAATTGGCATTTTTTTTCCTGTGCACTAAGAACTTGGCTGCATGCATTGAATGAGTTGTAAGAACAAACCTGTAATACAGCCAGAGGAGCAGGTTGGATAGGCTGTCCTGCAGACTTGATTCCTGTAGTTATAAACTGTCCTGATAGATTAGCAGATGACATACTGTTATGGACAGACACCATGGGTGTACCACTTGCCATGGCAACAGTTACACCTGATGGCAGGGTAACATTAGTACCACCATTACCTACAGGCTACAGTAGAGAAAGATAAATTAGAGATTAATAATTTTGATGAGGGGAAACAAAGCCTCATTTTTTCATTACTTTCAATATCAAGTGTACACCCTTGCATACTGTAGGTCCATATAAGGATATCACACCTCTGAAACTGCGTGCACACCATTGACCTGAGAAAGTCAAGCTGACTTGCTCACTTTAAAAGTTGAAATTGAATTCCCAAATGGCAAACATGTAAACCAGTTTTTATTATTTATTTTATTTGTAGGTTCATATTTAGCTGATGTTTTTACGGTGTCTAAATAAAGTTTTGTCTGTCTGTCTGTCTGTCTGTCTGACAGGTTGCACAAAAAAGCTCATATATGGCAAATGAGACTTTGATTTGAGCTGTAATTGCAGCCAGGGCCATAAAGCCAAACCTTGCTCGAATGTTAAAAAAGATAGCACTTACCTGGATATAAGTAGTCCCCATAACCCCTGCATACTGGCTTGCAGTTGATGTTTGCTGTGCACTGGTGTCTGTTGGCTGAGAATGACGTCTTGATAAAGTAGAATGTTGCATCTTTGTAGAGTTGGTAGAACTACTGGTTGATATGTGCTTGCCACCAGAACCTGGGAAATCATCATGTGAATTTAAAAACATGCCATTTTGTTTGAATTGCACTTTTGATTTTAGACTCCACATCTGTTTCACCAAACAGAGATCTTTTGGGGACAGACAGTAGACCTTCAAAAAGCTCTTCTCCATTATTGCCTATTCTACATGTATCAAAACCTCTACTAAGTCCAAAGGAGGGTGTGCAGTAGTGTAAAGTAAAAATTTAGGTGCCTTTAAAAAATGTAGCATACTTTGCAGACTCAATGTTTTGGCAAATTTATTTTTATTTTTTTTTCAATTTTTGGTGAGATTTCTGAGTGTAACAACTGCAAAGCAGGCAATGAAAAATGAAGTAGCAGGTTCTTCAATAATTGAGTGCCTAGGGAATGAGTTAAAACTTGTAGTTGAGTTTTAAGTTTTTATTGAGAAAACACAGAGGAAACTCATATACCTAATCATCATCTGGTCAACTGTTTGACACTTCCAGCAGTTTCATTTTAACAAAAATTTACATTCCCAATCCTAACTTTTTTTCATACTTTGACATATACTAGAAAACAATAGTGAGATGAAATTTGTGGAATAAATAAGTGAGGTCACCGTTCTCATTTCCGAGATATTTTATAAATTATCCTCAAAATTAGGCTAAAAATGACACTTTTCTGAGAGAAGGCTTGGATGAGATTTACAAATATATCACTATTTATTGCTCCAAAGATCTGAAAAAAATTCTGAATTGCATTTTTTTAGTGGTTTTACATGTAATTTGAATGAAAATGCTCACAAAGTCCTAATTCTGTATAATGTTTCGGAAACGTGTGCAGAAAAGTGTGCAGTGCAAAACAAGGGAATCCCCTTAACACATAATGCTTTTGGGAGTTAAACTACTGGTACCTACACTCTAATTTTCATACAGATACATGTAAGAATGGAATTCTGTCAAACCTTTTTTGTTTGTTGATGTAATACTCTTGGTAACAATAGTATTGGAAGCCCCTACATTCATTGAACCAGAAACCTGTGAACCAACAGGGGATTGCTGTTGATGTTGCTGTTGAAATGCTGCAAGTTTCTGTCCATAGGTTTGAAGACTAGAAAGATTAGAGCTTTGTAAGACTGAATTTTGTGATGATATTGTTGTAGTTGTTTGCAAGGCTGTACTAGAAGCTATTGAGCCATTTCCAGTTGCATTTGCTTCAGTTTCATTGTTATCATTTGCATTGGAATCAATGTGAAGAGCATTTTGGGAACCCTGTGCTGGACCTTGATTGGCTATGGTACTGTGAATTGTGGCACTCTGAGCTGTTTGTTGACTTGGTACATAGTTACATATTTTGACAGATTTACGACCTTCTTCTGTGTATAAGTCTTTAAATTGCTGGAGATATCTAGTGAAAAAATGAACATTTTGATAAGGATACCTGCACACCAAAATGCAAATGCACACAATAGATGGATTTAAATCGTTTAAAATTGAATATTAAAAATCAATCAATCAATCAACCAATCAGTCAGTCAATCAATCAATCAGCCAATCAATCAACCACCAATCAATCAGTCCATCATTCAATCAATCAATCAATCAGTCGATCGATCAATTAATCCACATTAATCAATCAATCAATCAATCAGCCAATCAGTCAGTCAGTCAACCAACCAATCAATCAGTCCATCAATCAATCAGTCAGTCAATCAATCAATCCACATCAATCAATCAACCAATCAACATCAATCAATCAATCAATATTAAAGCAGGCTAGGCTAATGGTAGCCATCTGGCTGTGGACTTTGGTCTCTCACACTACTACCACTACATTCAAATATCCTTCCATAAAACAATCAACTCACATTTTTGATGAGGGAGGAAAAACCAGAGAACCCAGAAAAACACCTCATGACATGGTAGAGAACAACACACCAAACAAACTCAGTTCATATATGATCTAATGACCAAGCTGGGACAAACTCAGACCACAGCGGGGGTGTACCCAGGGGAGGGTCCCAGGGGCTCCAGATCCCCCCCCCCACTTTACAACCAAACCTTTTAACAAATGAGTTTGTAATCACTTAAATAAGTTAACACATCCATGGATCTAGAACCCCCCATTAGAACCCCCCCGCACAGACATGAATGGTAAGCACTCCCACTGCTTGGCCAACCATGCCCCCCCCTTTAAAAAGAGCAGAAACAATGTATACTCTTACTTTTGTGCATTGAGTTTACTCCCTAAAAAGAACTGACATGCTCTTCCATTTCCTTTTTCACTTCTATTTTGAGTACTGCTTCCATTATTAGACATGTCTTCCTCAAGGTAGAGTTCACCCAAGTACTGCAGGTCAGTTGGTCTTCGTTGTATTGTGACTTTACAGTAGTAGTTTCTGTTGTTGGTCTTTTCACCTTCCAGAGTAATTTCCTGAACTTTCTCTGGTACATTATCATTGCTAGGTTTTGGTCGTTCAATCATTTTGGCATACAAATCAACCTGGAATATCATTATCAATATTAATGCACATTATCAATATAAATGCACTGCTAATTGAAACTCTCAAAAGAACATTTACATGCAAAATACAAATGACTAAATTTAGTTTATGCAAAGTTAAAATTGAGCCAGCTGGCCACTAGCTGTTGCTCACAAGTTCAGGGTCCCCCCTAACAGGGGCGTATCCAGAATATTTCAAAGGGGGGGTCACACTTTCCATTTTCCACCAAAGGGGGGTCACACTTCCAATTTCTCAATCTTTCTCCAGTCAGATTCTTTTATTTCTATCATATTTTTTGTTTTCAAAGGGGGGTCACGGGCACCCTGGGACCCCCCCTGGATACGCCCCTGCCCTAAGCATGCAAAGGATCTCACATGTGGCCATTCTTATGGATCATTGCTGATCCTGTACCTGCAATAGTTTTGTCCCCCACCTCTTTGGTAAGTATGGTTAGGTGAGTATCCTTCCACTGATATCATTGGTGTACCAGGTGGTGGACTATGAATGGTTGCTATGGTTACCACCTTGTCACCAGTGACATCATGTGTGGTGACTCCAAAACATCTTTTTACAATGTCACTGATGTTTCCCTTAGGTGATCGTGGTGGGAGGGGGAGTGGGGGGGGGGGGGGTTGGGTTTGAGGGGGTGGCTCCCATATATTTTGTTCACAATTGTTGAAAATGTTTTTATTTTCACCCTTAAAAGGTACCACAATTGGCATGGCTCACAATTTTTTAAAGGTATATACTCAATAAAACATGTAAAATCCCAATCTAATACCCATAAAAGGACCAGTGTCTGTGTCTGACTGTGAATACCTTAAAAGATACTAAATCCAGTGATTTTGACCCGTAAGGTACATGATCACAGGCTAGGTGGTCTATTTAGGGAGAAGGTTGTTGCCTATGTGACTTTCCAACTCTTTTGACTACTGTCAATAGGACATTTGCATGATGTCAATTGACTACAACTGAATGCTTCATGAATTTTATTTCTTGTTCAGATTTTTATTTCTTCTTGAGAATAGTAAAACAATTGACATTTAATACTTTATGGGCAAAGTATTCTGGTAATCATTGTAGTCAAATGATGATCATTTTGTTTAGTTTTTTTGGAAAATGATATTTGGTCTCTTGGGAGATGTGTTCACAAGGGGAGGTTTAACTTTTATATTTTTTCATTTTTTGGTATTTTTTGCTTTTCTTTTAGATAAATGTGTACATCTATCACATTCTTGTACTGTAAGAGTACTACAGAGTAAAGCAAACTCACATCAAGTCTTGAGGGTACAGCTAGTTGCAAGGCCTTCTGTTTCCATGTGTCTGTTGTTTGTGGAGTCTTAGCAAGTCGCAGGTTGACAGGGGGCTGAGGTTTCTTGTAGTGGCCAAGGAAATCAATCAATTTAAGGTTTGGTGGTGATGGGTTGGTGGATACTAGAGTTGTTCTTTTTAGATATGCCTGGCTAAGATTCTTCAAACTGCTGTAAGAAATCCATGATATTTATTAGCCTGATTAGATCACTTATTTTGACCCTTACAAGGAGCATCCTAGGTGAAATCTGAGTCCCTCTCAAGGGATCACAATACATCAAGAAAGTTCTCCACCCTCTCCATCTATCAATATTCTCTTTTCATACAGATTCATACAGATTCATTTATGCGTAATCAATCAATCAATCAATCAATCAATCAGTTAAACTTTTTCGAATGGATGGATGGATGGATGAGTGAGTGAGTGAGTGAGTGAGTGAGTGAGTGAGTGAGTGAGTGAGTGAGTGAGTGAGTGAGTGAGTGAGTGAGTGAGTGAGTGAGTGAGTGAGTGAGTGAGTGAGTGAGTGAGTGAGTGAGTGAGTGAGTGAGTGAGTGAGTGAGTGAGTGAGTGAGTGAGTGAGTGAGTGAGTGAGTGAGTGAGTGAGTGAGTGAGTGAGTGAGTGAGTGAGTGAGTGAGTGAGTGAGTGAGTGAGTGAGTGAGTGAGTGAGTGAGTGAGTGAGTGAGTGAGTGAGTGAGTGAGTGAGTGAGTGAGTGAGTGAGTGAGTGAGTGAGTGAGTGAGTGAGTGAGTGAGTGAGTGAGTGAGTGAGTGAGTGAGTGAGTGAGTGAGTGAGTGAGTGAGTGAGTGAGTGAGTGAGTGAGTGAGTGAGTGTGAATGAGTGAGTGAGTGAGTGAGTGTGAATAATCTTTTCACATTTGCACTCCACATAGTGGTTCTTCATCTGCTGGCACACACACTCATAACCTCTACATTAAATATTCTACATGAGGGAGGGAAACAATCCTTGTGGCATGGTAGAGAACAACACATCAAACAAACTCGGTTTGATCTAGCACTTGAGTTGGGACTAAAACCTGGACCACAGCAGTGATCATGACCAGCACTTTTATGTTTGGCCAACCATACCACCCATGAAATAAATGAGAGATCTATGAAGTACCTTTTAAGGGCATGGCAGTTAAACTTTTTCTGATTGAATTGGAGTTGATTTGCAACCAAGCCAACTTGAGGAGAGGGATCAAGACAAAGTGGTCCCTCTGTTGCCAGTAACAACCGTGATTCAAGTGCAAGTTTATCATCTTGTGTCCAGTTGGAGTCAGCCATGAGTGCATTGACATCATTTACAAGGGTCTACAAAGTTTGACAAGAAAACAAGATATTTGTTAGTATTTATCAAAGGCTCTCATTAAATAGTTAAAAATGAAAACTGTCATACATGTACATGTACATGTAGTGGGCAGGGGCCACTGGGGGGCTGGGGGAGGGGTAGCGGGGACTACCTAGTCAAATGTTCTGTTTAAAAACTATTTTCATTGGATAGTCTTCTTTATTTTCAAATGCTAGTCTTCCACTTTTCAAGGTACAGTTCGCTGTCCCTGGTGGGGCATTGGTATGGCACAGTACATGGGTCCTTTATACTGGGTGGGGCTGCTACTGATAGGATCCTGGCTTCTTTTAATACAAAGAGATAAAAATGCAGCACTACTTTAAAATCTCTATTCTTCCAACTTATTTTCATTCATTATCTTTTACCTGGAATGTTGGCTTCAGAAGAATGTAGATGCTTTCATAACTTGAAGGGGATACAGTCTGCCTGTAATCTCTAACTTCAACAATAACACAGCCATTGTAGAATAGATTGACCTGAGAAGAACAAAAAAACATATTATGCTCTGACAACATGTGAGAGAATTGTGGATTGAATTATATGGATAAGAACTTCATGGTAAAGATATAATTATGTGCCATTCATATTAAATTTGTCATTTTACCCAGGGGTGGGGGTTTGGGGTGGGGACACACCCACATATTGGACTGGGATGATCATCGTACCTTTCAGGGGTCAAGATCACAGAATTTGGTACCTAATTTAGGGTACTCATGGTCAGAGGTTGGTATCTATACAGAAACCAAATTAAGATTTTGAACGTTTTATTCCTAACTTCTAGGGTTAAAAATAGCTTGAGCTACACCAATTTCAGTACCCTTCCTTTTAGGAGTGAAACATAAAAATTACTGACAATCATTCCCTGACCAAAATATATGGAATCGATGTACTTTTCTCCCTGCCCCCCCTCCTCCCTGTATGTATTTCATTCATCATTATAATATATAGTCTACATGTATATAATATAATATACACTTACATGAGATTTCTCCAGCACATCAATAAGAATAGGCGGAAGCTGATAAAGACAAGATATTTTTGATTTAAAAAAATCCAGTACATAAAAAGTAGGAGATAAAAAAAATCCAGTACATAAAAAGAAAACAGAAAAATAAGGATCGAAGTGGTAGAGTTCATATTGAATAAACAAATAGCAGTATTATTTTTTTCTTTGCAAATGCATATTTTAAGAAATTAAGAAATAAATTCTCACAAATGAACTTTTTTAAAACACATCATGGACTTTATTGAAAATCTTACACACATCTTATCATAGTATATATGTATACATGCAGTACTTAAACAGCTTGTAGCACTTCACTTTCTGTTAGAAACTGCCAGTATACATGCATGCATTTAATATGTGTTTACTCTGCCCCCAAAAGAAATTATGGTAAGTTTTCAAACAGGGGGTGGTAGGGGGCAGCTGGGGTATACATAAATAGCAGGTGTGCTAGTCATAGTTAAAACTAAACAGTTTTTGTCCATTTTGAAAGAAATTTGAACCCAAACCTTTTTTATCATGTAAGTTATGTCTCTGCCAGAAATATAATGTGTGTATTATACCCAATTTATCCAACACCTGATGAATTTTATTTAGCTTACAGCAGCCATTATTGGTAATCATAAAGTCTATAAAAACAATGGATTAATTAACAGGAACCTTATAATAGTGTTATAATACCTCTTGACTATCCAAATAATCCAGAAACTCTGACTCCTGGTTAATAAATGTAATAACATTTAATGGATTACAGCAGTATTTGTGACTCCTTGCTAATAAGTAACAAGACATGTATCCCCTATCTTCATAAGGTACTTTGTTTCATGAAAAGAATATATAACTGAAGATAATTTGATGGAATTCAACGATAGATTTGGTGTGTTTACCTCATATGGAAGTTTTACAGTCTCAGATTCTGCGGAAATAAAATTGAAAATGTTTTTAATGTTTTAGACCAGAATTGATACTGTTGTTTATCAAAACAGATAATTTGAGATTGTGGGAAACCACACAATAATTGATCACTCACACTACATCAAATAATTGATGATTGAATGAACTATTAGCATCATGTTGATTGAGCCATATTGCAAAAATGGGGAAGCATCTTGGGTATGCATCATTTTTATGATGTACAAATTTATGTCTGAAAATTTGCATTTAATTTTATACTATGATCATAATAATTATTCCTACCCGTTCCATTTTTTCCTTTAAGCATCAACGAGTACCCCTCATGATTTGCATAAAGATTCACAACAAGGGTAGACAGGTTATCCTGGAGGACAACTTTTTCCAGCAAGTTGACTCCATGACAAAATCTCTAGATAAAATAAACATAAAAAATACACAAAATATATGAATTGTTTTAATTTTGAAATGACCATCATGAGTTCAACAGTACTTGACACATGCTGAATGTAAGAAAATATTAAATAGGTGCTTATCAGAAAGAGCATAGTGGTAAGCAGACAGTTTTCTGTATTCTTCACAACTGTTTATAATTGTTATGATACATAATTTAATGGCAAACACATGTAATTTATTTTATCTACAGATGATCAATTACAAATCTCTTTGGATTTTTTGGTTTATTTTCCCAAAGCTCAAGAGAATTATGGCTAGTCTAATAGTGACAACAAAAGTGTCAAGAACTGGTCATTTACAACTGACGTGTTGTTTTTCTTGTTTTCCTTTTACAATAAGCTTAAGAGAATACCATAGCTTATCTTAAGGTTTAAAGAAATGCGTCTAGTATATGGAGACTTCAGACACTTAGATTCAAGAGGGATATAAACTTGAGTGTATATCAACATGCAATTATACATATGTAATATTTTATCTGCTCTACCTTATCCCTGGGTGCGCCCTCATAGGACTCAATGTAACAGTCAAGAAGTCTATCCTCAAGAGATTGCCTTGAACAAAATCATAAAAAATTCACATGCAGTCAGATTTGTGGCTTTCCTTGTGAGTCTTAATCTTAAGGGTGTGAGGAAATTATTTAACAGATAACAAAAACATTTAGAAAAATATGGAAGTTTTGATGTTGTACTATCCCCATAACTTTTTCTAGGCAGTTAAAATTTTTTTTAATTTTGTTAGTATTTTCACTCAATTTTATTTCAACACTGTCATTGCTTTCCCAAATTGTTGGATTCTTATATCTCTTATGAATAAAGAGTTATCTATTAAAGCCTTATAAACCACAACCCTCCTAGCTCTTCTCCACTCAAAAGAATAATTTGCTTGTGTTAAAGATAATTTCTAAATCTGTGGTATTGAATGTAGATTAAGTGACAATGTAATAGCTCTAATGTGGACAACCAGTTAACACCTTTACGTATAAATTTGTAAATGGGTGTCCACATTGAATTTATGACAAATACCAACATCAGGAATTTCAAAACAATTGAATTGAACTCATAATATTTTCTTTTTTAATAATCAATCTAACAACACTATTTTTCTTGTCCGTTCAGTTTTCATCTTCAAAACGTTTTTATGGGCGGCAGAGTTCAGTGGCATAGTGGTGAAAGCACAAGGCGTTCACCTCAATGGCCATGATTCAATATTCTTAGCTACATCACACATCAAATAAGTTAACTTGATGTCATTCTCTAGATCTACTATGCCATGAGTGGGAGTTTTCTCAAAGTTCTTCAGTTTTCCCCCTATTAGAATAGTTAAGTGTAGTAGTTGTGTGTAAGAGAGAGATCAGCAGGCCTATTACACCAGCCAAATAGTTACCAATAACAGATACTGCCTAAAACTCTACTAACATTACATCCAAATATTTTTGTCACTCATTTATTGAGTCTGCAAATTTTGATTGCTTATGGCTTATTCTACAGCCATAGACAAGCCTCAATTTTCCATTTTGCTCAAGATTATAAGTATAAACTAAATGGAGTATTAATTTCATGAGCTTAGCCCTCATTCTCTGCCATTAATTTATTTTTCAGCATACAAATTATATGCAGAGTCTCAATTTATTTTATCTTTTGATGACACTAACCATTTCCCAGTACTTGGTCTTTTTCTTTTCAATGCCTTTTGACAAGCTAGATTAATGACATCCTGAAATGAAAATGAATTAGTCACATGAAATACATTGATAAAAGATATCTAGACACTGTGCCTCACTGTCAAATTTCATAAGGAGCAACTTTTTGGAAATAATTTATACCCTCATCACCATTGTGACAGTCTTCTTTTCATGTTAACAGACTGTCTAACATCTGATTTATCATTTCAAATATAACTGATACTTCTTCTCTGCCAGTGTAGATTGTATTTCCTTGCTTTTCCTTTCTTTCTTTCTCTTTCTTTCTTTCTTTCTTTCTTTCTTTCTTTCTTTCTTTCTTTCTTTCTTTCTTTCTTTCTTTCTTTCTTTCTTTCTCTCTCTCTTTCTTTCTTTCTTTCTCTTTCTTTCTTTCTTTCTTTCTTTCTTTTCTTTCTTTCTTTCTCTTTCTTTCTTTCTTTCTTTCTTTCTTTCTTTCTTTCTTTCCTTCTTTCTTTCCTTCTTTCTTTCTTTCTTTCTTTCCTTCTTTCCTCTCTCCTTCCTTCCTTCCTTCCTTCTTTCTTTCTTTCTTTCTATCCATCTCAGTCTCTCACTCTCTCTTCTTTTCTTTCATTCTTTTATTCTTTCTACCTGCTTAGTCTGTTTGTTCCTTTCTGAAATAATAAGCTGATTTTAGGGAGGGGAGGTGAAGGGTGTATGGAGAATGGGAACAATTGATCAACATCATAATTTCTAGCACATTTTTTTCAATGTGATAACAATATTCAAAAGCAGCAATAGTCTCAGAAACCTATAACCAAAGCTGTTGCAAACCACTAATCAACTGACAGCAAAAGAAAGATGACTAAGAACATTTTTTGATTGACTGTGGGGTTTTTACAACTTAATGCACAAAATAGAATGACCATTTCTAAATGGCTTCCTCATATTAGCTTGCCCAATCACATTTTCAGCTAGTAGACTATTTTCTTGGCTCAGCCTAATATCCTAGGTTGATGGGCTTTGGGATTAATGTACTTACATATTTGAAGGAAAAAAGTTCCAAGGTATATCTTTTATTGTTATTCTATTATGTAAATGTAATAGTTTTCAATATTACATTCAATAAAAAGCAAGATACAATAAAACAGAGCTGTTTTCTTTAACCTTGGTTAACCCTACAATAATTACATGTATAGTAATCATAGTTGGTTCACACTATATTTTAAGGTTTCTTGCAATTTATAATTAATATGAATGAGATTATTTACATGTACTCATGTGAAACAGGTTAATTATATAGAGTGGTTTTCATATGAGTGGGAACACTTTACAGTTACGATACAATACGGTTATAGCAGGAATTTCGAATGTTTTTATAGAAACTATGATACTGGTACAGTTACGATACGGTACGGTAAGTTTCCCACTCATACGAAAATGACTCTAACTGTGGCATTACATCATAGCATGGACTACACTGCACTCTATCAGTATCGGTTCCACGCAATGACATACTAGAGTGATTTAACAAACACAACGGCGCAATGCTAAAGAGGACGCTATGCGGGCTGACAAATTTTGTTCAAAATGACCGTTGACGTTGCCAACATCAAGAAGAGGATGTGAAAACAATTGGAATGGCATCCTGAGCATGGCTTCACGACATTGTCACAGTAGTCACACAACAAATGAATGTTATAAATTCGTCATCTAACATCCTATTTTTGTGTTGCGTCGCGTTTGCTAAATCACGTACTCTACTGTACTGCATGCCAAGGTTAACCACAGTCATATGAAATCTGCTGATATGCCACCATCTGCCAACAATGCACAAATTAATTCTGTAATTTTGATTAAATTCAATTTACCAACAAACTCTAAATAAAAACTCCTATGAAATATAAAAAACCTTCTTTTGATATCATATCCCAAGCATACAAAGTGCTACTTTTTACGGCTATACTATTTTGAAAGCCCAGTGTAGGCTGTTGTACCAAATTGAAATACAATATGAAATTAACAACATAATAAAACATGCCCTCTAGAATATCAATCTTAATTTATAAATAGCACCCACGTGATTCGACTGAAAGGTGATTGAAAGTAGCGCAAAGGTTTTTTAAACCAATGAAAATCGCTTGACAGGACGGATGAACAAACAAATTCAATAGAACGAGGTAGAAGCACAAATATAAATGTTGATATTTTCTCAAGGACAAGGTGAATGGATTTTACTGTCAGCTTGCTCGCCGCTGAAATGATCTGGTTTGGAGAGACGAAATACTGTGTATTGCTAGATGATGTATACTTGCCTGAATATTATTCTCAGCCTCGGCACCCAACATCAGAGATAGTAGTAAACGATCAAAGAAAGAAATCTAAGCAAAATGCCGCCATTGACAGCGAACAACACATTGCCTTCCAGGCTATCTTGTCCGTGAACAACACAGGAATCCCACTAACAAGTATTAAAGACGTGATTTTACAAATTGATTTTCGAAAAAGTTGTGAATTTTAATATCGTGGCATAAATAAGGATATCGTAGCATCATCTTATATAAGAAAAACACCTGAAGATTTTCTATAAGTTAAAAATCAATGAATTTTGTCGTCGGCAGGAGCTGTGGGCACGCCCCAAATGATTTGCGCAGGATCGTAATGATTAAATTGTGCTATCATCTCAGATAATGATGTATCTTTGGCCATTTATGGATTTAATTTCCCATCTTCGAATAGTGAAATGAATACTCTGGTGCCTTGCCACGTACCGAAAGTCCGGCGCGGTGCAAATCAGCCAGGGAGTCGAGTTCCTTTCTCCACGCCCTTCATAAATTTCAGTTTCATTGAAAATCGCCTCATGAAAATTGCAATTTCTTATTATAAAATTTCTTTTCTGACGACTAAGTGGTTAATCTAAGATATCTGATATAGAATAATCCAACAGTAGTAATATCGATGTCTCCTTGCTAATAGGCCACATAAAAACTCATGGCTTAATCCGCACGAAATTGTCTGACGTGGCGAAAGTATCGGTGACTTATCGTCTATCTCTTGTTATTCTATAGATTCAAATACTCTAGGAAAACACTGTCAAACGAAAACGGAATCAAGCCCTTGAGAATTCAATGCTGACTAGCATCAGTGAACGAACGCCTATCGAGTCGCCAAAACTTCCTCTCGTTTTAAGATCATTTCAACTAATTACTCAATGATCTTTCGATTTCTATCGCCTAAAAAAGGTTAGCAGATCGTTTTTTTCTTGTTCAGAAAAAAAATTAATATCATTTTGATATATTGTTTTCATTTCTCAAAAGTTGGACTGAAGTTCTAGCCACAAATATGCCTTTCGTCTTTAATAAAAGAGTTGTCAACATTAATTGAAAACTTGGTGCCACATTTTCTAAGCCTACCTTTCGTTTATTCAAGTCTTTTAATTGAGGCTCAAGCGAAAAACTCATTTATTTATCGCTTCTCATGTCGCCGAAAATGTCACTTTAAAGAAATTTAAAACAAGTCGTGGACAAGCGAAGTTTGCGGCTGTCGGCAGTTTTTAACAGTTTCAAACTTGAAGTAAAAAGGTTCGCAGCTATAAAGCCTTTCATTTGTTTGGAGATGACATTTCCGGGTGAGCAGAAAGAGGAGAGACGCTTGGCGGTCGTCTTAGGACACTCTCCAAACAACTGCGCGCTGAGAGAATTCAGGGCTCTTGAAAAGAAAATAATTAGAAATTCATCCAACGCTACTCAAATATATCTCTTTTTGTCTTTAAACAACAATGACGACAATTCTCAGCTTGTGCTACCTCTTTCGTTTCTATTTAGCTATCTCCATGGTTCTTAGCTTGGCGCCGTTTTAAGCTGCGTTCCCAAGATGTCTGCCGACTCTTTGTGATCGAAACTCAGTTTCAGTATTTTTTGATCAAATTTGGAAAAAAGGCCAAAAGGACAAGTTTATTATTAATTACAGAGCTTCATCGCGCACCACCTCGTCACCAACACTGCGACTCCGCCAAGTATAATGCTACTCTCATTACCTTCAAGTGCCTACCATTTTCAAACTGAGAGGCATATTACAGTTAATGGCATATTTTGCCAAACAACTCCCCACTATTTCTATGTTTTTAGCCGCTACAGTTCTTATGCTTAACAAAATCAATGAAAGACTTCTTTGCGAAATGTCTTGATTATTAATGGGATTCCTGTTTACTTTTGATCCTGCGTTGCATAAGTACAGGTGTAGGCGAATCACACTGTGATAATCCATTATCAAGAACTCGTTAAGAGCGAAGCTACGATATTAATTCCCACTGATGTTTGGTATTTAAAATTTGTAAATCACCACAAGGTTTGTAGATGTGGGAAAACCAGCACCAATTTGAAAATTATGGATTGATCTCATGCAGTTTGATTGAATAATTAAGAAAATAGCTGCTCTGTTTCGGGCGTTAAAACCACAGGCTGGAAAGCCAGTGGAAGTTATACTTTATCTTACCAAGCTAAACATGAAAATACACAAAAAGCTATCTTACTGAAAGAATTAAAAACAACTGTAAGTTAGCTGGTTTCCATGCATGTTTGCCAAAACAAAAGCAGCCAATTTGAAACCGTGCCATTTTGCGTGTAAGCAAAAATTAATCAGCCAGGAAAGAAGGCACCAGCCATTTCAGCCAGTTATACATTTCATAGCTTACACGCGGTAAAAACTATAGTCAAAAATACCGACTATCCAATAGTGATATTCACAGAAATTGCTAATTGTAGCGGAAGAAGTGAGTCATTTTGCAAACCGTTCACTTGAAGTAATCGGTTTTTATTTCAATTGGATGTTATTAAAAGCCTTTAAATGCCCAAGGAAAACAGGACACCGCTATATCGGTTGGGCAATTAGATTCGAACATTATATCCAAAAATTAATATAGGAAAAAAATGAAGTGACAAATAGGCACCAATATTCTTTACATACATGTAACGATATTTTGATATTGTGGATTATATGAAGGGAAAAGCAAAGCAAAACTTTATAATGATGGAACAATTGGAGGCTAACCGCTGTCAGACCTTTGGCGATTTCGGCCATGTCGGTAGATTTCGGAGCTTTATCGGAGGTGGCCGGTTCGCCAGTTTTGTGGCTAGATGGCATCTCTGTCACAGCTAATAATCGTTCACGTTTTCAAGCCTCGGAAATTACACTTTCACATCTTGATTCGAACAGGATTATCAATTACGCACAAAAAGTTGGATTATGTTCTTGTGTACTTGTGGCAGAGACGCACATCTGATCCACTCAGATCGGAAGAATGTGCGAAAAGAAGCCCCGATAAGTTATCGTATTGCTTGAGGCTTGCAACAGGAAAAAAAAACAATTTCCCATACTTCATGCATCATGATAACGTTTAATTCAACAACTAGGATATCCACACAAGAATATAAGGAATATCAAAGTTGAAAACTAAAGAAACAAAAGTAAAAATAAAATTAAAGTTTCCGCATCCCAGTCGTCCAACATCCTGGGCAACACGTGACTCAGGAAATACGAAGAACTAAAGGATATAAAAACGCGTTGTATTTTTATGAAATGACAACTGGTAGTATTTGAAGAGCTCAGAAATACTGGCGCCAGTGAAAGAATAGATAATTGACCTCTATCTAAAAAAGGAACTCGCATGGGCCCGACTTTCGACTTCCTATGAGAGATCTTTTCTCTCGCGCTGAATTATTTACCTCTCTAAGTGAGTTTACTTTTGAAAGGTAAACTAAGAAGTGACGTACACAAAAAAAAACTTAAAGTGTTGACTGCTTAAAGCGTCATTCGTGAGCCAGAAGCAGTGGCTGGGGAGCAAAAAATTACCACTAATTAGAGTACATTTATACGTTATGGTCTGTGGCACTCGTTCAAACAACTCGGGCTTATCGCAAATAGCATCTTTCATTTTCTTCATATTTTCGGTACACCGTCAAGTCAACAAGTATTAGATAAATCTTGGTTGGACCTTTTGTTTGCTTCGCTATCATATAACCTCGGGTGCCCATGTTAAACAACATTTTCAATGAACGAATCAACGGGAAGCTGGGTCGAAGCGAACAAAGGAACGGATCAAATCCTCAGGGAGGGGACCCTTAAGAGTTTGCGAACCTAAGTTTCAAATTGCGATAATTTCTATTCATTTCAAGTATTTTCAATAGAATCGTAAGTAATACTATAATTCTTCGATTCTCAAAAGATTTAATTTATATTTAGTATCGATATTTTATTGAATGACTTTCTTTGCGGTTTTTCATTGTCAAGGTATTACATGACTCGTGTCTCACCCCCTGGAGGATTGGAAAAAACAGGAGGAACGCCAACACGATCGCCTCTGTGGCCCGTAAGTCTAGACAGAGCGCCCTGCGATGGCGTTTGAGTTAGGATGAAGACCTTCTATTTCGACCATATCTCTGCTGCTTAAGCATGGGAAATTATCCGGGAACGAAGCGAGAGCAAGTTGAAGTAAGCCCTGAAATGCTTCTATGTCGATTAAAGCGAGCTGCTTATAAAGGCTCGAAGAAAGACCTACGTGAACTGATCAAAGCGGGCGCACCAATTGATGGTTGTCACAAATATGGCAAAACTGCTTTGCACGAAGCAGTACGACACGGACAGTATAGATGTGTGGAAATACTGTTAAAGCATAATGCGAATGTTAACATTGCGACCTACGATGGCTTGACTCCGATTCACGAAGCCGCCGAACAAGGATATGTGGATTGTTTGAATGCTCTGCTCGAACAAGGGGCTCACGTAAACGCGTCGACACGAAGCAACTGGACTGCTTTACACTACGCCGCTCGTAATGGCCATATAGAATGTTTAGAATTACTTTTGAAACACGGAGCCAACGTGAATGCGACCGCAAATGGCGGTTGGAGGCCTCTTCACGTCGCAGTTCGTCATGGACACACTGATTGTGTAAAACTACTTTTACAATACAACGCCGAAGTTGATCCACCGCCTGTACCTGCATGGCGGGTAAGTTGTTGACGAGTATTTTTCCTATCAGTATTTTTTCTGGAGTCGAAAATGTACAATTTGAGCTCCGTAGAAGAGCGGTTTGAGAGCGAAACGTCAAGTACGCAGTCGTGTGTTGTGTTTTGGCCAATTTTTTGTATGTATTTGTTTAGCTTTGGCGTGCTGACTTTTTGTATGTGGTGCTAGCGCAGTTGGTGGGAACTGCGAGAGCTGAAATATTAAAGTACATTGCTACTTGCCGTGAAATACACGATTCGCTAAAACTCAACGAAAACAAGCCTAATGTCTCTCAAATATCACACAAGTCAGTCATACGACCAGACGCAGTTTGTTTTGGCGAAGGACGAAGTCTTTTGACCAAGAATATTCACGAAATGCAGTTCCACAAGAACTTTGAACTTGTATCTTCGTCTACTAATCTAGTAATCCCATAATAGTAATTGTAGTTTTCCCGAAGTGGCGTTCATATTTAAAAAAGTGGTCACAACACCAGAAAATCCTAGTTCTTTTATGATCGACTATTTTAGCAAGTCTAGGCAAGAAAGCCACGCGGCGTAGTCTAAAAGATTGAACGGAGATTGTAAAATATATTTACAACTCGGTTTCCCTGCAGAGTTCTTATGATTAATCCTTGATCTTATACACGACTTTCATTACGGGAATACTCTACCCCTCGTCGCTTTTTCAATCTCCGAATCTTCCGAATTTTTCTTTCCGTGTCCAAATTGGACTGATCTCGTCTTTCCTCTAAACTCGAAATCTGAAATGAAGGAGCTATCGAAGTTAGACGGATATTTGCTCGATCATGTGACAAGATTTCCAAATAATCTATGTGAGCTATCAACTCTGTTGGCCTAACAAGTTATTAACGATTATTTCATAACTCTATTCCATACCAGAGAAAAGTATTATAGCTGAATAATCTAGACGAATAATGTTTTCGGCTCCAGCAGATTAAAATTGCGTGTCATGTCTGTAGGAACTATAGACCTCGCGATAATATTATATCAAAACAAAACTTGAAATCAATATTTAGTGTTTTTTAAGGGGAAATTTTATTCCCTTTGAAGGTTTTGGTAGTTTTAACTAACCAATTCTTGTTCCTCCTTTCCCCAACTAGTTTCAGCTGTCATGTGACTGACTTCAAAAGAGTTCGTAGAGCTTTTTCCTAGTCCTTTCTGATTTACTACCTTAACTTGATTAACCTAAGTTTTACAATATCACTGCATTAGAATTCATAAATGAGATAGAAAAATGAAATCACTTTGGTTCGTTTCTGTCATCAATTCTGCAAGATGGGCTATTTCTCCAAACAATTCCAAAGCTTTTCTTGATCTGAACTTTGTCAGCACCTCAGAAGCAAAATTAGAGATTTTAAGACTTGCCTACTCTTAGAGTCTAATGCTCTCTTAGTAAGCTAAAAGAATTTGGGTGGTATCAGTGAAGCAGCAATAGATTTTTATCTTGCCTGACTATTGTTAAACCATTGGGAACTCCATATCAAAGGGTTTGAACCTTTATCTTGGAAAAAGGGCTCTCACGCTATCCCAGCTATTTCGACATGCATGTTTTTTACCTCCAAACATCCTGAAAGCAAACCTTCCAATATACCATATAAAATTGGGCTTCTTTAACGAACTACTTGATTTTATCTGTTGTGTCCCTTCAAGCATGGTTGACATTAATAAATAGAGTGGTTTCATTTCATAAAACTATAGAAGGCTATAAGTTAGTATGCTTGAGTAATTCTATATGCTGCCCTCAATTATTTGCCCTAAGGATATATTATGTTGAGATGAACTTGGCCATCTTGCATCAGTTTTAAATGAAAAAGTATCCATCTTTTATTAGAAATGTTATTTGTCCTTTATGGTTTAATGAGAGTATATTATCTAGATGTGTAACATTGGTCTCACAAATTATAGTTTCTATTGTTAAAGTCCTTTCATGAGAGAAGTTTTCCACAGACATATGTGATTCTGATTTGTTGTAGTCAAAATGGAATGATTTAGAAGCCATCTGTCTGAACAACAACTTGCAGCACTGTCTCACTTATAGTGTCATGTTTTGAGAAAAAAACTTGAAGTTTCAAAAACTGCCTGGGAAGAAAAACCATTTACAAAACATTTCAAAATTATTCAAAATCAATGTAAAAAGTTCCCTCTACAACCCTTAAATATATTACTAAACTGTTATAAGCTATATTGTCAACTAAGACATTACTCTTAAAGAGCTTTAATTTTTAAGTTTAGAACGTCATCTGTGCTCATGTTTCAATTTGAAAGTCATGATAATGTCAGTGATTTTTTGTTGCCATTTGTTTCAACTGGGTGTCATGCAGTAGCCAATCTTCTTTTCCTTTGATTCTCACAGCATCACCTGCTGCTAAAGCCTTTGTATCTGTAAAATGAAGTTTGTGGGAACATATTTATCCAACTGGGATACAACATAGTTTCTTACTGAACTTCACTGTTCAACACTTGGGTTCTTATAGTTAGTCAGATTTTGTGGTGAGAGCTTTTAGATGGGATAAAGGATATGATTCTGTCATTAATGTTCTACTGGTTCATTCTACGTTTCATAGAGTGAGTACTCTCCACAATGTCTATTATTAATTAACATAATTTATAGCACTAAACATTACGCTAGACATTCACAGCATCACTGGAGTCAGTGATATTCGTTCGATATCATAATTAATTTTTAAAACCATCTTGTTGGACTTGTTGTCTTTGTTTATCATATGAAATTCTGAACCCAAAATATTCCCCTTCACTAAAGAATATTCTAGTTTAGAGTGTATTTGAAAGAAAATCTTCATTCTGAATACAAGTCAGATGTTTTTGTATTTAGTATTTTATTATCAAATAGCTTTCTATTTTGGAATATTCAAGTTGACTAAAATTGTTTCATTTTGTCAAAAGAAACAAATGGCTAGAAAAACAATGATAATAAATCTAGTGTTTTTTTCAGAAGTAATTCACAATTTTTATTAGTAAATGCTATTAGGAAAATATCTTTCCTTTGCTGCCTCATTGTAAGCCAGTATTCTAAATATCTATAAAACTATGAAGTGCATTTGAAATCTATAGCATATGGTGGTAATTTACTCTATTTTACTTGATATAGATCCCTTCCTGTTGAAGTTTTTACCAAATAACAGTTTAAACCAGAAGTTACATTAACCAATAACTTCTTAAATTGTTTTTCTCTTATTTGGGGTTATATAAGCTTATATTTTGTCTGAACCATAGGTAATAACAATAGGTTTTCACCAATGCAAGCCTATTTACATATAACTAAAGATCATTGCTTCATACCTTTTTTCATTCCCATAAATATTTTGTTCTCAAAACAAAATATTAAAACCTCCTAAGGATTTATGTGACAGAAAATGTCTTTTCCACTTGTTTATTATTCACCCATTTATTACTTTAAAAATTGATCTTTTGATTTGTTATTATTAATTTCATGAGTTATGGCTTTAGCTTCAGTATTTTGAACCTAACAACACAATAAATATTATTGATTCTGTGCTGAATGCATTGTACTAGATTTAATTAAATTTCTTTGAGAAAAAGAAATCTACGCACACTTTGCTTTGTTTGAAATTCCAGAAAAGAATAGAAAATAAAACTTCTTTTGTTTTTCATATCTAGACTTTGTTGCATTTCATACATTATTTGCACTGTATCTAAGCTCGTAATCATTACTAATATTACTGATTTAAGAATTCTGAATTTAACTAAAAGTAATTTGCTTTTGAATTTGTTATTGAATGTATCATTTTGTATAGATTTTTAAAACTTTTTCTAAATTTAACACCATTGTATTATTTTTCTTGCACATGTGAATTTTTTTAATTAATTAGTTATTTAATCCTAAGCGCCCTGCTGAGCAGCTAAATAAGATTACTCAAACCTTCAAATCTCATTTGTTATTCTCCTCGGAAATTTTTTTTGGTCAAATGCAGTCGATACTCTTTGTTTTGATGTTAAGTTTCAAGCACAAAAATTTACCATTGTTGTTAATTTGTATCATCTAGATGACAGATTGTTTCAGTTTGTGTAGCCTGTGGTGATAACAAATTGTCTGGCTCACTGCATGAAACTTTGTTTTAACTGTCAGATGTTAGAGAGCTGTTGTTAGGGCCTTGATCCCAACCTTTGTTAACCTACATGTACAAATATGATATTTTGGTACCTTTCATTTCACTCAAGGCTGTAATCTTTCCATAGACAAATATCGTAATCTCTGGACACTCACACAAAAATGTTGGTAACACCATCAAATAAATCCTTGTCCAGAGGAGAAATTTATTAAACAGTATCTGATTGATTATTATGCAATAATTAAGGGCTGATTGTTATATACACTCAAACTTTCTTTCATGCAAATTAAATATTGAAAGTTCTGAGTGCAAAGTTTGATGCAATTTTGTTAAAATCTAATGTAATTCCTTCACATTATGTTGTTATTGGATTGTAATCCTTGGTTAAGCATTACCATATTTACAGTTGATTTCACAAAACTTTGCCTCCTAAGATTCTGAAATTCGTTCCCAAGTTTGTTTGAAACTCCCAAACTTTGTTCAATGAACTGTAACGTGATTACTTTCAGAATTCAAATATCTCCAGAAATTTCATCTAAAAACCACAAATAATTTTTATCATCCCAGTAAAGCAATTCAGAGCCGTTTTAGAGGGAATTTCAGGAAATATTTGGAATCTGAAAGTAAACATGTTGTGGTTCACTGAACAAAGTTCGGAAGTTTCAAGTGAACTTGGGAACTTGCGAACAAACTTCGGAATCTTTGTGGGCAAAGTTTTGGGAAATCAACTATAATGAGGAATTCAAGAGTAAATGGTACATTTCCTGAAAATCACGAAACAACCTATTTCACCTATAAAGTGTTATAATAACTTTTTGGGTCAATTTCTCTTCAATCCAACAATCATCAATCTGTATATAAACATATACTCTATTGAAGACAAGATTGATGTAGAACAACTCTAGTGTGCTGTCTGGAAAATCATACAGTCATGAATTTTATGTAGAAAGGATTTTAACTTTAGCTTTAACTTTAGAATCATGGTACTGGAATTTCTGTACTGTGCATTTTTTGACTCAGGGCACAAAAACGATAACACTATAAGTTTTCAACTCAATCTGGAGTCTTTACATATAAACAAAGAAATTTATTTGTGATTGCCCTTTTTGAGTACAAAAGTGTATTAGCAATTAAATAGTAGAAGACAAGGATGGGAAATACTGTGATACCTTGTAAGTTACCTAAAAACATGAAAGCAAAAAGGTAGGTCATAAACTATTATTAAGTAAGCATTGTAAACTAATAAAAGCCATTTTAACCTTATGGGGCACAAAAAGAATGGTGCATTTCAATCATATTACATAACTAATGTCTTTTGTTGCTTTCGTGATATGTCAGAAACTTATTCCAAACCAACTAGAGACAGTTTCCACCATATGGAGCACAAAAAAGACAAGTACATCACAATCATATTACTTAACCAAGGTCTTTTGTCGCTTCCGTGATAAGTCACAAACTCATTCCAGACCAACTAAACAGTTTCCACCATATGGAGCACAAAAATGACAAGTGCATCTCAATCATATTACTTAACCAAGGTCTTTTGTTGCTTCCGTGATATGTCAGAAACTTATTCCAAACCAACTAGACAGTTTCCACCATATGGAGCACAAAAAAGACAAGTACATCACAATCATATTACTTAACCAAGGTCTTTTGTCGCTTCCGTGATAAGTCACAAACTCATTCCAGACCAACTAAACAGTTTCCACCATATGGAGCACAAAAATGACAAGTGCATCTCAATCATATTACTTAACCAAGGTCTTTTGTTGCTTCCGTGATATGTCACAAACCCTCCAATTTCCACCATATGGAGTACAAAAAGACTAGTCCTTCTCATTTATATAATATAATCAAGGCCTTTTGTTGTCATTGAGATGTATCACAAATTAATTTCAAACCTTTAAGAGATCCATGTTATGGAATACAAAAAGAACAATGCACCATCAGTAACCAAAGTCATTAATTTCTTGGTAATCAATAAGAACTAAAAGCAATTTATTTTTCATTTTTACAAAATTGATAACTATATACAAGTCATCCACTATTGGCTATTACTACACATGCTATAACAAACTATAGATTGTTGTGTCTAAAGGAAGTAAATCATCAAAGCCAGTCTTTGTTGGTTAGAAATTTGGTTTCTAGGCTTCAGACATGGTCCTTAATTAAATAGTTGAGCAGGTATTCCATTGTAAATTGTCTAAGTTGCAATGGGTTATAAAAGACAAAGTATATTCTTAGTGACAGGATATAACCTATATACAGGATATATATCTGAAAGGCTAAAATTAATTAATACCACAGCATTATTCATCACTTATAATACATAAAAGATATCCAGTATATACTGCTATTTTTTGTCATTGGTTGCATTGTTTTTGGTCTTTTTATTAATAACCCTTTAAAATGCTCTATAACATTATTTGGTTTATTTAGACACTTCTTGTACCAAAAATATTTACAGTTCGGTAGTATCCTACATTTCAAGGCCTTGTAAAATTAACATTTTTACTAAAATATGGGTTCTGTATATTGGTTTATGTTTTCTTATACTAGCCAACATCTTTGATAACATGTTTTTGATAAATGTGCACTTTGAAATTGAATTCTTGGCTGTATTAAAGTGTAGCTTAGTTCAATAATCAAGATAATTTTATGCTTGTCATTGTCTAGCCATTCTGTTAAATTAGGATGACAATGTCTAAGATTTGTCTGCCAGTATTGTCTAGCATTGAATGTGTGAAGTACACTACTTCAATCACAATTTGCTTTATCACATTGTGTTGTAACTATATATGGAAACAACTACTAGAAATTTAACTATATATAATTAACTAAACTATGAGCAAAAGTCTGCCTGTAAAAACACTCATTAATGGAAATAAGTTAGTAGACAACAGTGTAGGATAGTCAGTGATGGTGTAAGCAGAAGCATTGACAAGTGAAATTAATGGTTATTTGTACCAATATACTAAATACGTACTTATATTTACTAGTTCATGTTACATAAAGTGTGAGCAGTGCTATTCAATCATTGGATAGATTTATGGATAAGATAAGAATTTACATGCCATTAAAAAACATGTAGTGCCATCCACCATTCAGCCTTAATTTTTGACAGGGTTGACATGTATTTAAACATTTTTACTCCAATAAAGGATACCACTTGAAACTCACAAGATCTTAAGCACTAAAAGTTATTTTCATTGTCATCTTGTTTGTTATGTAGTGACAGAGTTAATAGCAGTATACTAACTTGTTTCTACTTTTATACACGCAATTATAAACACAAATAGCATGTTGCACTGATTTGCAGAAAGACACAACTACTGAGCAATATATTATCATTTTATAGTTGTTTTATTGAAAGTGAAAACAACCTACATTATAAATTCTATATGTCAAGGAATGAATACCCTCTCTCTTGTGACCACATCTCATAAACAACAACCTAGATATACAGTAACATTTTGGGTGTTCATACCGAAGGATTGATTATAGTTACATAATGGTGAATATTCAAAGCCTGATCATGTGTCACTGTTCATCTACCTCCCATTATGAAACAAACAAAAGCCAACATATTGATATATTTCATGTTTATTGGCCTTTTGACCCTATTACCACCCACTAGCATGTAATCACCACCATCTTGTGTGTCTTATGCTCTCATTTGTTCTCTAAACCCCTATAAACTAATTCTCTTTATAAAGTAACATGCAAAACTATTATGGATTATACTTGGAATTTATAGATTATTCTGTTTTACTGTCAGTTGCTGAGTTGTGAGGGATATTGAATTACTGCCAGACACAAGGCAGAATTGCTGCTTGGAGATTTCTTTTCTAGATAACTCGTCATAGGTTATCAGTGTAGATTCGACAAAAGGAGGCCAGGCAATAGCAGACTTGTGAGATACATTTCACTTGTCACATAGGAATCAAGTCAAGGTTACCTGTATAAAGCTCAGTCATTCACATCAAGACAAACTTGTTTTTTTGTTGATGTTGTTGGGGTATTTTTTCTTTTTTGGGGGGTTTTTGTTTGTTTTATTTTTTGTTTGTTTGTTTTGTTGTTGTTGTTGTTGGTGGTGTTTTTTTAAAGCTTTATGCACACAACCTTGTTCTAATTACTTTGTACCTCACAGGTAAAGCATAGAGTGGTTTTTGAATGAGTGGTAACACTGTACGGTTACGATACAGTTACAGACGGAATTTCGATTGTTTTTATAGAAACTATGATACTGGTACACTTACGATACGGTACGGTAAATTTCCCACTCATACGAAAGCGACTCTATCTCAGAACTGGACCATTGTACTGACCTTTATATATATGCACTGACCCCCATTGATAATGGTAAAGTCTTTATGTATAACAAATCTGCAGAAATTTACTTAATGTCTTGACATGAAACAACAATGATACCTTGAATAAGAAAGCTGTCATGAATGATATGATGTGTAAAACCCTACTAAGGGACCAGTCATTATTTACAGGGAGGGGGGCTGGTGGAAATATGGGGGGGGGGCATCATTTTTCATGCACACACTGCATTATTGTTATAAGAGAATGTATGTGGAAAGGGGGGTGGGGCCATCAAAAATTGTGCATCACATTTCTCATTTCCACCAGCCCCCCCCCCCCCCCCTCCCTGTAAATAATGGCCAGTCCCTAATGTTAGATTAAAGGAGGGTAACATTTGAGATGGCTTGTCAGTTCCTACTAATTGCTATAGCCATAATAATCTGAAAGATGGCATTTCCATAAACCCTCCCTCCCCCCCCCCCCCCCACCCACCCCAACATGGAAAAAGGAGGAGGCATGAATTTCAGTTCTTGCATCCCCAACCAAGACTCTTTAAGTAATGATTCGTGTAAGAACTGATGCAAGAACAATAAATCCAATAAAATCACTGTGTTTTGATAGAGTGACCAAGAGCACAAAATTTGAAAATATTTTCAATTTAAGCATCAAAAAGAAGGATTACATTCTAAATAAATTGATTAACACTAAGTCAAGTCTAGAATGCTTTGACCGGAAACATATGAAGTTTTGTAATGAGGAAGTTTACCACTGTGGATTGCCACCAATTATTCACAAACAAGTAGTTTTATAAGAACAATAATTTGCATGTTAATTGTATTTTTTTGTTATTTTAGTGATTTTTATTTTAACCAATCAGAACATCAGGATTATATTGTTTAGTCTAATAAAACCCACATGGTATAAAGCATATGCTTGGCCACTGATTTCTTTTTCCATGAATCATTCCTTAAACTACTGTACTTCTGATAGATTTCAAGACTCCAGATCTCAGGAGTCCATGAAAAATATCTTGAGATAAACTAGCATTAGTATTATCTTGGGTCTCCAGAGTTTAAGACCCTAGAAAAATTTTGCAAGACAAACCATTGACCTCCCTACTGTGTTGTTGTTGTGGTTATTGTTGTTTTTGTTTTTCCTCTTTATTTACCAGTATGGATCATCTATTACTTAGAGTTAAGTAGAATAATCTTCTTAACTGTACCTCAGTGTTTAAAGCAGTTTTCATATTACCAGGAAAATAATGCTGTTACGGAATGAATTTTGAATGTTGTTTCTTATATTGGATACAGAATCTGGAATGCCATCCCTGATAATATTCGTCTTGTAAGAAAAAGCTCATTCAAATAATTTAAAACTGGAATCAATTTTATTTGAGACTCTGGATAAAGAAAAGGCATACATGGATGTTCCTCAGCTGATTTCAAAAATCTCAAAATCAAAATAGGTCCTGACTTATTTGCAAGATAGCATGTTTTTCTCTTTTGAATAGTTTTAATGATAGGTATTAATCTTTTAGTTATCTTCCTCTCTCTTTTCTATCAGTTTCTTCAAAATTTGTGTACTTCTTTCTTTATTTTTGTAATCTATAATTCTCTTTTAGCAACAAATTATAACCTGCCCAGATTAGCTATGCTACCAGCAGGTTGTGCTAATTTGCATTGTAATTACTTAATGAAAGGAATAATAAAGTTAAGCTAAGTTAAGTGTAATAAACAACATGGCACTGAAATAGTCGTAGTTTGGCATGATAAGTTTTGATACCACTCAGGTAACCACCACTCATATGAAAACTGTTCTATCCATTTTTGACAAACATGCTTCATATGTTTCTTATAAATGAAACATTCACAGATCGCTTTTTATCAGTTAACCTTTATACTGATGAAATGTTTCTTTAAAGGTCCTGCAAGTTCCACTACACCATGCAGCAGAGTATGGCCATTTGGCTTGTCTAGAAGCATTATTGAGACAAGGTGCTGATGTTAACTCATCCACCTCTGAGGGGTGGACAGCTTTGCATTCAGCAGCTGTGTATGGTCATACACCATGTGTAGAAGCCTTGATCAGGTAAATATGGTAGTCATCTTTGATCACCTTGTAAATTCTCTTCACAGTTCAATGAGTTCTGAGTGAGAAGATAAATTTTAATCAAATGTCACTTTAATTAGTGATCAATATCATGGGTGAAACATTGATTTTGGGAAGCATGGGTGGCGAAGTGGTGAGAGCACTAGTCTGCCATCTCTGTGGTCCAGGGTTTGAGTCCCAGATGGTGCCTCACATATGGCTTGAGTTTGTTGGTGCATTCTCTCCCTTGCTATGAGGATTTTTGCCTGGGTCCTCCAGTTTTCCTCCCTTATTGAAAACAACTACTGAGCTGAGAGTTTTGTGCATAGAATATTTGAATGTAGTGGTAGAATGTGTGAGAGTACAGTGGAATACTTGTAAACTTGCTGTAAAACTAAGTGCTTTTCCACCATAAGATGGACATTGCAAATCCAAAATAACAGCAATATTTCCACTCAAATATAAACAGCTTCCTAAAACATGGTTTAGCCAATGTTTTAAATGTGACCACAGTCAAATTCTAAAGAGTTGCAGAAATAAAATGTTACTTAAAGAGTTAAAGATATTTTATCATGGCTTGTCACTAGCCCATTAACATTAGACTTAAGTGCTAACTAGCTGTGATCTTATCAACTACCGTAATGGTTACTGGTGAAAACATGGAATACCATAAGTTCCAGGCAGTATACACTTATTTCATAAAATGTCGCGGTTGAGAGCAACAAGTGTCAAGCCAAGACCAAAATGAATGCTGGTTTTGTTTATAATGTTTTCAAATCAGACTCGTTTCTATTCAACCAATTAGAAAATGTGAGCATTTTCAAGTCCTTGTTAGTAATACCGCAGTCAATTCTTTTGATAACAAGTCTGATTTGAATACATTATCGATTATTAGCAGCACAAAACCAGCATTCATTTCAGGCTTGCCTTGATGCTTGTTGCTTTGAACCGTGACAATGTTTTTTGAAATAAGTGTATTTGGGGGACATACAGATTAAGTACTTCCAAGATCATTCTTGATTTGTGCATATGTTTTGTTATCAGTGATCAAAGTGTTAAAGGTCTGATCAGTCCCTTCCTATGCCTCCCACATAACTTATCTGTCTGCAGAGTGAACTGTTGAAAAACATTCTCCATTAACTACATTCGTTGATTGCTTATAATATGATCTTATTGAAATAAATACATTTTTAAAGCTGTAACTTGAAGTATATTTTTAATACTATTATTTAGTTCTTTTTAATCCTCTTTAAATCCAGCCTTACTGGCTAATCATGCACTAGCAAAAGTGGTTAAATGTTATTTTATTCAGTTTTATCTCCCTTATCTATGTTTAAGTGGCACTTAAGTGCCATTTATTAAGACCTGGACAGTGTTCAATTAGTAAAGGTTATAAATTATCTAGTGATGATATTATATTCCAAGTCTGAAGCACGCAATTTGATGTCTTTTCAGATATGGTGCTGATGTAAATGCCAAAACAATATGTGTTACTAAAGGGACTTCATATCATGATACTCCACTGCATTTAGCAGCATGGCATCACCACTTTAACTGTATTAAAAGACTTGTGCAGGCAAATGCCAACTTATGGACCAAAAATTGTATTGGACTCACACCTGAGAGATGTATTACAAGAGATATTCGGTTACGGGAATGGCTTGAGAATGTTCAAAAACAGCCCCGATCATTACAACTTCAGTGTTCTGCAAGAGTAAGAACTTTATTGTTACCAGACAAGACGAAGAGTGCCTTAAAACTGCCACTTCCTGCACACTTACTAAGACTGGTGTTGTTTGAGCAGGATGTCAAGATCCTATAGCAGTGATTATAAATACCAATGAGGTTCACTATTTTTGATGGCGTATCTTCTCAACCAAAGAAGCTAAAATCATAGAATTAGAGATAAATTTACTCCCCAAAATATTATTTATTAGCAAGCAAGTGGAAAAATTCTGGATGATGAGTGTATATGAGAAAAAAGGTACTCAGCTGTATCCGACAGTGCAAGTTGGGTAGATTTTTTAATGCAGATCTAGAAGGCTTTATGATTGTGTTTTCTAGAATATGGTCGAATTTTAACTAGGAGCCTTTGCAAGAACATACAAGTGATCTCTGATCCAGTTCTAAATTCTTCTTAATTCTAAATAAATTCCAAAGGAGGACTCAAATTTTGATCAGTCATTACATGTTGTTCTTACAAAAAGGCTTTTAATAACAGATTTTGAGTCAATTTTAGCTGCTTTATAGATAGTAAATTATTATTCCCATTCTTATTAATAATAGTCCAATTCTAGCCTAAGTCCTATTGACCAAAATGCTACAGAAGCAAGATACACAGGCTTAGCTCTTCTCATTTGTATTGCTGCATTAGCTATAAGCTATTTCTCATTATTGTATTTGTCCTTTGGCAAGAAGGGTGTGCAGTGAAAGTTTGCATGGAGCATATTTAGTTTGACTGTGAAATTTTCAAGTCACAGACTGCCCCACGTCCTGACAGTTATTTGTGTTCCATATCAAATGCATATTAATATGGTGCCATGTGCCTTGCTTTTTCACAGTCAACTAAATCTGCATTTTTCCATTGTGTTGTTCTCTGTCAAATAGAGAAGACATCAACTGTGAGCTATCAAAATTCTTAGACAGCACAGTGCAACAAGATACAGTGAAGACTTTCTCTAGTTTTGCTACTTTCTCTAGTTTTGCTGACCAAACTCAAGGCTGTCATAAGCAACTGCATAATCTCTTCAGTTATTTGGCTGTTCCCTCACAGTTCCTTTAATAGACCTTTGCTGAATTCCCATGGCTGACCACATAATAATACATTCAAGTCCAGGCTTGGGTTTTCAAATCCATCCATTAACAGTATTATGTCTACTCTAACCTTGCCTTGAAACTATTGTCTGGTGGTCATTCAAGCAAAGTAGTGAAAGATCTATTCACTAGTAAAAGAAGAGGTGAATTCAGAATTCTGTTCCAACTGCAAACTCAAGTAGTACTTCTACATATCTTTAACTAGCAATGATATTCTGTTCCTATCTTCTAATCTAAAGAATTGACAGTGCTTCACTTTTATGAGGTCCATGGAAGAATATCTGTGAATGCCATGGGTGGTTATATAAGCCAGTTCAGAATCGTTTCTAATGCACTTATCCCTAATGTCTCACCTTCTTTTGTTTGATTAAAAACAAAAGAAGGTTTAAACAAAAGAAGGTGAGAAGTTCGGGATAAAATTGCATGCACACTGAAAACAAATTCTTAAACTCTGAACTAGCTTATTGAAACAACTGACAAATGACCAAAATTTCTGAATTCACAGTAAACATCAAGTAATCCTGATTTTAAAAAAGACAAATTCTCCCATGAAATTTATAGAATTCTTCAAGTGCACCTCAAAGAAATTTATAAAATAACTGATAGTGACATCACTCTCCAGTGACTTTGAACAAAGGTTTTGGGTCAAGGCTGTTGGGCAGATTTTTTGTACTTATGGCCTAAATGAATTGAAACTTTAGTCCAGAGTTATTGGAGTGTATCACTAAGACCAGCTTATGTCGCACTGTCAGTTTATTGGTGTGAAATAACTGCTACTTCTAGAGCATAATTCATAAGGTTGTAAACAACCTGTGCTATATCTTTTCCATTCAAACATAATGCTCTGACTGGGTGTTTTCACAGTCTAGAATTCTGTGCTATGTATGTATGTTCAGTGAAACTGATTCTTTACCATCTATGAAATTATGTGCTCACATCCTCCTAGACTTAGTTTCAAGCCTGTTATGTGTCACGTCTGGAAGAATTTTTTTTCCAGATGCAGTGCTGGCTATTTTCCCCTCATCTATAAAATCCTAAGGTTTAGACACTTAGCTGAACACCCCCAATCTGCTCAGTTCTCCAAGTGAATTGTGGAGTGTTAAAATGCCAGACACTGAAAATACATTAATTTTATCAGATTCTAGAATCAAATCTACCAACATTTTAAGTCATTATAAATAATAATTAGTCCAAGGAACATAATAATTATTTCTCAACAAAATAAACCAAATATTTAGTAAAAGATGTAATGGCATTTCATACTTCAATATTTCAAGTGCATTTATAGAATTAAATTCTTGAATCATTTCCCTTGCATGTAAGTAAAACGTGTTTATATATATTATATTTCTGGCATTATAGTGAGAAAGGTACATGGACTCAAGCTCTAGAATTAGAATGATGTATTTTACACTGTACATATTGTTTATAATAGTATAAGTGAAGGGCTTATACTCTATGAATAGTATCAAAATAATAATAATTAAGACCTTTAATACAGTCTCTTGATATGTTGTATTCATTCCCCCACCCTAGAAAGAGGGAAAACTGCAGTGTTGTCTTTCAGAATGGCAATTCCTGCTAGGGGTCCAGGGGGTGTAATCTTGAGGGCAATTTTGGAGTTGGGGGAGGGGAGGGTCAGTGAAATTTCAGAAGTATAAGGTAAGATATACCAGTACTGTTAATAGCTTGTTGTTCAGCTGCATGCCATGCCAGGCACTTCAATACTTCTAAGAAGAAGTGCATTTCAGGGACTGTGACTGAATTTACAAGCTTAAAAGGTGGTGAGAAATCAATGTTCATGGCCTTTTTAAAGAAACTTCAAGTAAAAAATTTATAGACAAAAATAATGTCGCAGGAAGCTGAATAAGTCCAAAGGTTTTGGATGTTTTCTCAGTAAAATTTGAATATAACTGATGGCTGCTAGCAGTACATGGTTCAGATGCCCTAAGAATCCAGCCATCCCGCATCGCGCCTCCATGCATACCCATAGCATTTTAGTGTCAGCCAGGCCACGGAGGTTTTTTACTACTCAAAACAAACACAGGAAAATTAGTCTGACAGCTGAACACTGAAGGGGATAAAGTCGGTCATCAAAAAAAAATGTTGAGACCCACAACAAAAGAACGAAAAACAGTCTATCATCTGGAACTTTTTCTTTTCATCATTTCACTGGCTGTTAAAATGAAATCTTAAGTCAAATTTGTTGTCCGCTCCATTTCATTCCAAGCATCGTTAGAGCCAAGACTCATTGCAGTCACTACTAACAAAGCCACAGAATTCAGCTTCGACAAGTAGTGCAATCAAACGTGAAACAGCTATCAATGACTCGTCAGACGCAGCGCCAAGATGGCGGGCGCGTGATAAATAGATAACACTATGTCGTCATTGAGTAAAAACGCTGCTATATCACGACCGAAGAACTGAAACAAGATCAATTCAGTAAATTATTTGAAATGACAAGTCTCTTCTAGAAAGAATCCAAAGTGATAATTTCTTTTCCGGTGGTGATAAATACATTAATTACTGAACTAAACGCAAACTTAGTTTTCAAGCTTCAGTTTCGAATACTTTGGACTCGATTTTTTTAGGTCTTTTTTTAATGACCACTTGTCAAAATAGACGAAGTTAGATCCTTAAATGAACTTGGAAATGCGGAAAACAAGGTGAACTCACGGGAAATAACAGTCGTTAAAGCTGCAACAATATGATATACTGAACTACCATTATTTTTATCGGCAGACAAGAAGCCATGATATCCGGCCATTTCACTATTTTGGCTTCGGGCTATTTTGATAAAGTCTTTTTCAGGAGTTTTGTTATTGTTTTGGGGTTTCTCTAATAATAAGAGTATTTATAGATGTGGTTGTAGATAGAGGAACAGTGAAGGTATAGAATTGATCCTTGGTCTGCCACTCAGCCGGTATGCTGATTCATAAAGTTACAAACTTGTACGAAACCCTTCTCTAACTGACTTGAGTTCTTCTTCAAGAGAGTGAGCTTTTGTTAACTTCTATAAGGAGCTAAAACATGAAACGCTAGCACTGTTTATGACTTTTTAAGTTACTCAGTACGAATGTCGCTTTATTTGTCGTTCTGCATTGTAATATTTCACTGAGTTAGACATTCTATTACTGCAATCCTGTATTTTCAGTTCTCCGGGTAATTTTTGTTTTGAAAACTGACTCTCAAAAGCAGCTTGATGGTTATGATCTGAAGTCAAGATAAACTTAGGACAGATGTCGACTGCTCACTTGAATCCATTCAGTCAGGGGAAACTTTAGTGGCAGTATTACTTAATGTTTTCACTCAAAAAGTTTAATCTAACTGTATCACTTATTAAAATGTTGGAAATCTGAATAGCCATAAGTCACCAGGCTGAATCTTATCAACAACAAACTCCTCTCTGAGTAATCGCTTTAACGATGACAGCCCATAAAAACTCGTATGATATAGGTGGGCGTGGCAAACATGTGCTTAGATGACTCATCTACGCATGTGTAATCGGTGTATATTTATATACATCCTTCCCGTCTAAAGGACCCCGCAAGTTATCAGTCTGTAAATTTGAAGCATTTGACGTCGTGTCGACCGCCGGGTAGTTGGAAGCATCATTTAATTTGGTCAATGTGTCGCTTGAGCTGAAACTTTAGAGATTCTCATGATAAAATGAACACTGAATGTTTGGCTTACTGTTGACACTTGAAATACCAAAACATCACTTGATATGACAGATATATTATCAAAATTCATCCAAATGAAATACAGGAAAGTTTTCTTTTCAAATCGAAAACGAAAAGCTGCCTTGCAATCTTTTCGTGATGCTGCCTTCAAACACCGGATATTTCATAATTTGTGGCCTGAAAAGTAATGAAATATTTGTGTCTGTGTGTACAGTGATTGTGATCTCTATTGGCTACTTCCTTAATGACTCCAACAAAATCACCTCAAGCAAAAGGCCATACACGACGAAGAATAAACCAGGGTTTTTCCGAGGAGGCGTCGATGTGGTTCCGTTAGACAGGTCGCCCATTACGATGTTTTTCTTTCAAGTAGCAACAAGAATGAATAGAGGCGACAGTTTGTCGGCAGCGTGCACACAAAAAGGATTTCAGTCTTTGAGAAGTCACGCTTCTGTTAGCCGATTAATGACTGGTACAAAGACTATTTCAAGTGTTTCAAGAGACATGGCGTTTGAGTTTTTTCTCTAATAAAGGTAAAAAGGAATAAAAATCCCGTGATGTCATCAAAACATTTGTTACAGATTCGCGAGCATTCATTGACTGTTCTTTTGCACTTGTCTTTCAGACTTTATCATTAACCCATGTTCGACTCAAACTGGCAGTCATATTTATTCCACTCATCTAATGAATTGGTTTGTTCGACAGTGAATATAAGTGACTGGTGTTTTTTTTCTGTTTTTATTAAACGATTCTCCGACGCAATAAAAGCCTCATGTAGCACGCGCTTCGCGTTTTCATCCGAAACCCTTCACATTTAATGAATTAATTTGTCTGACAATTTATAAGAACTGGACTGCCTCTTTTCAATAGTTTTTACCTAACTCCACGCCTCGGCACCAACTCATCGTTTATTCAAGCCATCAAATGTTTTCCGATTAAATAAATCATCAGGTTTTAAAAATAAATTGTGGAAAACATGGTAGTAGCACCCTGACGACAGTGCTTGCCCCAGGTCAATAGAAGTGGGCAATAATCTAAGCGAGGGTGTACTTTCCATGGACAGCGAGACTGGAGGTAAAGGACAAGGATGTCTTATCAAAAGACTTGCGTCTACTGTTATACTTATCGAACTTGACTGATGATGAAGTGTCTATGATGCTTGTGTTATCTTACAATTACTTCAAATGGTTCATTGTCCGAAGTGTGATTGTCTTTTTGGCGTCGGTTTTCTCGATCTCTTAAACGCACCGGTGCTTAATTCGAGTGCTTCATGAATGAGGGACACGCGCCGTATACTATCTCCATGCTGTCACCACTCCAGGTTGCTATGGGAAGAACGAGGACCATTCCCGAGAGAGTGAGGGAGAGGGAGAGGAAGGGAGGGAGGAAAAGAGGGAGAGAACGAGTGAAAATCTTGAAATATCAGCTAGCTTACTGATAAAAACCCGGTTGTAAAATGTCACTAGAGGATAAAATCAATTTGTTTTCTGTTGAAAGATTGCAGCCCACGCTAGAAATGAGATCATCATGTCGTTCGTAAGTCACACCATGAATAAATCAGTTTTCAGCTGTCACGATATTCTACGTCAAAAAGACTGAATTGGGCTCTGATCACAACGAATGGATACTGAAAAGTAAATTTGTTATTGTCAAAGAAAATATTTTCCCCTTATTTCAGCCCCACCACCCCATCTCCTTCCCCTGTTTTCCACTCCTTTTGCTCCCTCCCTCCCTCCCTCTCTCACTTTCCCGGATACTCTGGTTTCCAAGGAAGGGCGCTCAACCCTACTATTGTGCGGCGAGATGTTCGCCCAGTAATTCCCCTTGGTACCAACTAATATATATATTATTATTGTATATGATAATAATACATATTTCCGATATTTCCTCCAAATCAATTCCATCAGTTACAATTGACAAAACCCGACGTACAGTTTATAAGCAATAGTACAAATTAGATTGTTGGGGTTCCTGTGTTTTATATTTTGATTTTACTCGGGCTACCCATGACTGATTGAAGACATTTTTTCCAACACAGTCAGACTCACAGTCAGCAAATGTCAGCAACAGTGCCAATTAAACTGTTGGGGTCCCTTTGTTTTATTATTGGTTTTTACTCGGGCTACCCATGACTTTTTTTTCCATTTTTCTTCAAGACGATCAAACTGCATACGTTGTTAATGTTTTCTCTGTGGATTTTATCCAACCTAGAACTGTACTTTCGGTCGTGACTTAGGGAAACCTCTAAAATTATTATTCCTACACAAGAATTCGATTATTGTTATTATTAGTGTATTGTGTTATTTGCGAGTTCGCATGTATTTAACAGTGTGCACCAACAGACCACTCTAATTTGCATGTTTTATGGGATATGAAGTGGTATCGAAGAGCGCGTGGGGTTACGTTTGGCGGTTACATCTGTAGTTTATAGCTTTAAACGATGCAAGAGGCTGAAATCTTCATACTGTATATAGCATTATAAAATATTTGAGATTCGGCGCGCTGGTTGACTAGCTATCATCGAGTGAATTTGTCTTAACAATTATCAATTTTCCTTAGTTATGTTGCAAAAGTAAGAACAAAATAATTCTTGATTGCATGATGTATTTTTTTGAAACTGGACATTTTGGCGCGGTTTTTTGCCATGAGATTGCTCATGTGAACTATTATCACGTGACCATATAATATTTGAATTTGCGGTAAAGGAGAAAAAAGGTATCACAAATTAAATTTTATTATGTTCTTTTAAGTCCTAGTGTCTCTATACGATCATTTCTGTTGCGTTTTAATACCTGAAGCATCATTCACAGTCAAGGAGATGTTTAAGTAAATGTTTATACTTTTTGTTGATGAGTGCGCAACCTTCGGTGCGAGAGGTCACGAGTTCGATTCCAAGTTATTCCATGTCCTTGTTTCGACTTCTTTCCTTTCCGTGTAGCTTTAGGAGTAGCATGGTTGGCCGAGCGGTTAGTGCGCTGGCCTTTCACGGCTGTGGTCCTGGTTTGTGTCCCAGTTGAAGCGCGCGGATCATATGTGAACTGAGTTTGTTTGATGTGTTGTTCTCCACCATGCCACGAGGGTTTATTTCTCCGGGTTCTCCGGTTTTTTCTCCCTCAGCAAAAATCAGCATGTGAGTTGAGCGATCTTTAAAAAATATTTCATGTAGAGGTAGTGAGAGTGGGAGAGTTTACTGTCCCCCAATTAATGCCAAGGCGCTAGAAGACATGGACACTAAAATAAACAGTTTTATTATATGGCTAGATAATTTCGTGAATTCTGATTGGCTAACGCATGGTCTGTATTTAAGGATTATAAAATACTTGAGATATAACGCGCGCGCTGATTGGCTGGCTACCATGTTTTTATCAGAGGACAGAGACATGGCTCCCTCAAAAAACGTCGAAAATATTTTATAAAAGCAATATAAAACGATCGCTTATGTCTCTGTTCTGTGATATGAATGCTCTGGAAGATGTAGAGCAGCACTGGAAAAGCAAGAGAAACACTCGGCTACGCCTCGTGTTCCTTAGCTTACTTCTCTCTACGTTCTTCTCAGCGCGTTGATATCACACGGTACAGAGACATGCGCTTGATTAACTTGATTCATGAAAAATTATCTAAGTTACGATTGTCAGTCTGACTCACATATGCATAATTATTTTCAAATTGAGAACCACTTTTCCCGTCATAGGCATCCTATTGGATGAATGTACGACTAACCCTCTCCCACTTCGTCTCGCACTGTGCGGTTTCAATTTGCATGTCTTCTCTCAAACTTATGACATGTAGTGAAATTTAATTTCTGCACAGAACCGAGAGGCCTCTTCAAAGAACTTAGAAAGTAAACAGTATTTCATTTAATGAGATATGCTGAGAAAATGTACAGCTGCTATGCGTTCAGTCTTCCAAATTGTCCCCCATACACTCGCTCTTCTCACTGTCCATCAAAAAATTTACCAGCATCCAATTTTTCTTCATTCCGGGTGATGATATCCTCTTCGTTTGGATTTCAAAAGACTTTGTTAGTTTCATATCGTAAGGTACTACACCTTTTAATTGTCTGTTACGCGCTATTTTGTCAAGTTTGTTTTTGGAACTGGTTCCGTCTTTCAAAAATTAACAAAGTATTGCGTAATAGACAATTAAAAGGTGTAGAGCCTTAAGACATGGATTTTTTCTTTAGTCTAAATTTTGTTTCCAAGAAAACGATGTTCTTCCAAAATGTATAACACCAACGAGCGTTTCATCTTTGCTAATATTCTTGTACTAGAAAATCTAATAACTCAGTAATGCATATTTGAACTATTTTTCCTTAGTAAAATAATCTCATAGAAACAAATATTTTACTTGATGACCATTGAACTCCATTGAGGGAAAGGCATCTATAATTGCATGGAAAAAGAAAACGTTCCTTTAGCCCTAGTTCATTCGAACTTCCTAGTTTTTTACATCGTGGCCAATTTTTGGAAGAAATGGTGGAGGAAATTCGAGTTGGATAAGTTTTATCGTGGAGCTACCGCGGTGTTTAGTAGGAAAACCAATTGACCGTGTGATCTGTTAAGCAGGTGGAGAACAGAAAATAACTGGTGGTTCCAGCTTGAGTCATGCACTCAAACATCTAACGACAACAAATGATGATTTCATATTTTGCATTGTGGCGGGAGTCACAAACTGTCCGATACATGCAGCTATTTTACGAGCCATGCTGAAAGAGTCGTCAATTTTGACGGTATTGGTGATAGCAAGATTCGAAGAAGGTTGTTTTAACCTGAGTGTTTATTAATGCTTAAATTTCGCTCGAATTGAGGCAATGGAAGGTTACCTGAAAATAAGAGCGTTTGCACGGTCTCATCAACGAGAGGTTAGTGCTTAATAACTACATTGAATTGATAGTTTTAGTTCTAAATTAAGCAATAGAACACCAATAGAACAGCATAAGATCTTCGCTTCACTCCATACGATCTTAAGGGAAGGCAGTATGAATGCATCCCAAAACAGATTTTGTGAAACTTTTGTGAATTTGAGTCCCGGGAACGTTTTTGAGAAACTTTGAGATTATCGATACCACATTTTCCTTTCTTTTGCCAATTAGTTTTCATCGCTTTTTTCCATTCTTTTTATGCCCTCTTCGATCCCCTCTTTTTCCTGCCGCACCTGCAAGAATTCTCTGCATTTGAACTTACAGCTACATAACTGTGAAGACTTATCAACAAGATGACGCACAGAACACAAATTCAGAGACACGCTTTTCTTTTCTTCCATCTGAATTTACCTTTCCAAAGACGGATACCATTTGCTCAGTTCTAGAATGACCTACTCTTTTACCCTTGAGTTCTCAACCATGCAATATTTTCTAAACTTAGTTCTTTATGCGGGTAGCCCCTGGAGTTTCTTTGTTTTCATCTGACAGCAAAAAAGACAATATTGCAAAGACATTTCTTCAATCAACGCAACTCTAATTACCAGTAGCCACTGTAAGGTTGAATGAAAAGATTAACTGTCCGTCACTTTCTTTATTGCCTGCTGAGAAGCCATAATTTATTCAGTAATCAGGAATATGTAAATACAATCCAACAAACGAAACAAAGATAGACAGCCTTGGCATTAGTTAAGTTAAAGTCACTAAAAGCCGTTTATGAAGAACTGTCACACTTCTCGATGGAACACTTCAGCTTGGTAAATTGCTTCTAAATAGGATATAATCCAAAGCTTTTTGAATCCATTTTGCAACGACGAATGAAGATTTGGTAAACTATTTTGTGGGCTGGTGTGAAAGGGTACAAACAAATCCATCGAATTATCGACGCCAAGAACATCCAAGGAGGCTGACAGGAATTCTACTTAAACAGTGTATACAACAGCTCACAAAATGACATTGTTTGATAAATTTTGGTACAAAGATTTCTGAAGACAATTCTTGTTTTGAAAAGAAACAAAGTTAATTGAGCGGTAATAGCTCAAGGAGTTTGCGAGGGTATGAGTTAAGTTTAGCTAGTATCCTACAAATCTTATTTGTACACCTATGAAAACATTTGCAGATACACTACCGGATTCGCTGTGAAGTCTGTTTTGAAAAAGCTCATTTAACAGAGTTCAATTTCCTTTAATATCAGAACAATAATTCGGTAATTTTCAAGTTTAACTTGTCTTGTTTGGTGTTCGACTAATGGCATAAGTTCTTGGGTATATTTCATGCCAGAACTGAGAGAGAAACTTGCTGTCAATTACACTGCTATTAAAGTCGGAATTGTACAGCTGAATTTTATGTTATTACAAGTGAATTTTAAACTAAAAGTTGAATTGACAACCGCAACATCCTTTTAAGTCACAATCTTCCGTCAAAATGCCGATATCGTCATCTTATCGACAAACTGGAAAAGTTGCAGACCAGCCATGGAATACAACCAAACCTCGTCGTATGTCAACCACTCTGCCTTCATCAGAAGACTCCAAGCAAGATGATCAGTCTCGTAGCTTCCACAGTAGCACACCTCTCTCCACAACAAACAGGTCTGATAACACTAAATATCTAAAGAAATCTTCTGTTGGAGTTGCTAAACCTGCTTGGATGACTGGTAGCTTTGACAAACCATTGTTCGACTCATCTGACAGTAAAAACACATCACAAGTCAACACTAAAAGAACTTTGAAAAGACGAGAGACTTTGCCGGAGATCTCAGAACTTTCATTTAGTCCTGTCCCAAAAGTTAAACGATCTAATAGCGATTCGTTGATCAAGCCTTGTGAATCGGGAAAAAGGAAAGTCAGAAGGGCAGTTTTTGGTTGCCGAACCAAGAACTACAAAAACTACCGGAGATTACTTGGAGAGAATTCTGGAATAGCGCGAAATCGATCAACTAAGGTAAACTTTCACGTTAAAATTAGTAACTAAAATTTCCTAGTGATCAAGTTAGCATAGTCTAATTTCTGTGCGGCATCTAAAAGAGCATCTAAATTATTGTTTTGAATTCTTTACGTTTGTTGACGTTAGGAAAGCTGAATTTTTTTTCAAGCAAAAAGGTAAAATAATCGGTACTTTATATCAACTAACGCGGGCTACCTGTGGAGTTATTATCCATTGTACAGACCAAATAGCTTACACAAATTTAATTGCAGCTCTTATTGTTTTACAAAGATTAAAGCTTGGTTGTTGTTATGAAATAATGCATGCCTATATAGTTTAGTGTGAAAAGAGTTCTTAAAATATAATCAGATAATGGCGCGGCGATAAGAAGGATCTAAAACCTGTTACGTCAGTATAGGCAGTACCTGTTGGAAAACACGGATATATTCGTGGTGGAATTCTACAAATTATAGCATGGAATGGTTCTTTTTCAAAAATTGTGTGCTTGCTTTTTTGTCAATATTATTTCGCAGATCGACTCATTTTGACTAGCTTCAACTTGGTCGATCTATAATGAAATTAAGAATCGTAAAATATTAAATGTCATTAGTTAAATAGCTTAGCTCAGTTAGCTCGAGTCACCTCAATAACAAATTAAAGACAAGTCGATGTCACGAAGTTCATTACACAAAATGTTCGATGGCTTAGCACATGAAATGATACATGCAAGCGAGGATGAACATCTAGCTGCATTATCGATGTATTTATAGCGCCCCCAAGAGGAGGGAGAATCGACTTTAATGGCTATAATTTACCTAGGGCCTGTCTGCCGCCGGCTGATGGAGAACGCGTCGTTGACAAACCACACTGTTGGTACAGGGTCCCCTATACTCTTTGCGTGAAACATGACTAATTTATTTTGAGGTGAAACGTGATTTGAGGTCTAAGATCTTTTTGTGTCCACGTGAAAGCAACTTTTTACTTTTTTGTGAACGTGAAAGAGGTTTTTTAAATTATCCGTGATGGGTGAAAAGACCCGGCAAATATTTTCGCGTGATTTGATTTTGCAAAGGGGTGTAAGGGACCCTGTTGGTATAGTGAACTATCTCCAAGACCAACCGTTGTGAAGACCAGCAAGAGCTTTTGTAAATTATATATAATATTATATAGGCGTCCGTTTATTAACTGCAGACAGTTAGAGCGAAATAACTTGATTTGTTACGGGTTGAGTTGCATGTCTAAAGTGAGTAGTCATCAGCAGAAATGTCCGTTAGTCATCAGCATCAGTATATAATTCCACTTTACATTATCTATCAGTTAATCAGTGGAGACATCTCTCTACAAAGAACCAAAGTTCTGTTGTAGAAGTTCTTTGAAGGCTTTTCTGCATGTCTTGTGTGGATTTTAGCTTGTTATTTGTCTGCATCATCAACAATTTACCAAGCTTGATCCAAGGATCTCTTACAAATTTGGCTGTTGGATTTATAAACAGCAATTGTTTCACTGGCGTTAAGGGCGAATTGGTTCTTCTACAAAACTTACAAACATGTGCAATGTACTTCAAATATCGTATATACAATATTATGTCGAAAACTGCAAATAAATGTAGCACCAATTTGATATAGACTTTGAATGATCAGTATTAATAGTTTAACTTTTTTCTATTTAACAAATTTAGTCCTGCATGGTTATGTGTTAATCTCCCAGCTATCGTGGTAGTTATCTCCATTGCGCATGGATCAAGACCTTACGGTAATCATACTAATTTCCGGCAGTGCTTTTAAAGGCCTGGGCGCATGATGCGACTTTTCCTGCATGTTTTTCTGCAATCTTATGAGCAACAGATGTTACACCATGTGTCCATCCTTGCAATAGTCACACGCAACAGTTGCAGAAGTGGCACTTATTTTTGTCCCTGCAACCAGTTGCTTGCAACGAAACTCCTTGGGGGGAGGGGTTGGACAAAGTTGAATCCTAAGTTGTACGCAAAACATTACAGACAAAGTTTAGAGTAGATTTCGTATGGCTGTAAAAACGGCACCGCACGGTCACGGCACGGTTACGGCAGGAATTTCGAATAGAGTGGTTTTCATATGAGTGGGAAACGGTACGGTTCGTACCGTGACCGTATCAGTACCGTAATTTCTATAAAAACATTCAAAAATTCTGTCATAACCGTGCGGTAACCGTACCGTGCGATGATCGTACTGTTTCCCAGTCATATGAAAACCGCTCTATTTTTATAGACAACACGGCACGTACACGGCCACGGCACGGCGCGGTCCGTTCCACACTCATACGAAATCTGCTCTATCGAGTGTCCGAGCCTTATCTCCAATCAGTGTACTGAAAATCTGAAGTAAGATTACACGACGGAAGAACAATATTTTGCGCAATGCTGCAGAAGCATAGTCCTATTTTAATTACATACATACATTCTATTAATCTTTTAAGTAATTATACTGTACACGGGATGCAATATTATACACCCTAATACTTATAGAAGATTATATACTTCACTTGGAATAAAGTTAAATGTAATTACAATGGTTACTTACATGGTGTGTCGGATTACAGCAGTAGATTCGCATTCGTTTTCTGTATTGGACTGAATAATGAAATATATGTTGGTTTACGCCAGTTACGCTTTCACGGGGTATATAGACTATATAATTTATAGGTAGTCTTTTATTAACATCTGCAATTTTCATTGCTTGATATATTTAGTTTATTTTAATTCATCAAAAATTGAACCGAGGAAATTAGTTTATATTTCTGACAATCAAGTGAAAAATATCATACAATTCCGTAATGTAAATTTAATAGTCCTTCATCTCATTTGGGAGCATTTTAGACGTGAAAGTGCTAATATCGTACAATTTAGACCAATTCAATTTCCATCAGTATATACTATATATATAAACTGATCTGAAAACGACAAGCCTTTTAGACGAACAGCAATATACGAATTTCTCTCATAAAAATTTTTAACCTCAGGGCTTAGAATACGTCAAGTTTTTTATTTTGTTTATTTTTTTTGGTTCAGTGTGATTTTCAAAATTGCTTCCATGCCGAGAAGTCACATCAGAAATTTTGACAGAGCAATATTGACGCATTCCGTCTCCAACGTCAAAATATGTAATCGCTCTGACTGCAAGGGTATTTTTTAGCTGTTGATAATTCATCAACTTGGAAGGCGAATATTAGCATATGAACAACTAGTGAACGCTTATTGGATAAAATCATACTTGAATACCATTTTCGGTATGATTGTCGGTTCCTCACTTGACGTGAATTCATTGATTTTCCCAAACACTGAAGAAAAACGTCAAAATTCTTCCGGTTCGACTACATTCCTACATGAATGAGAGAATTCATTGAAGATTGAACTCAGGTGAGCTGCTCTCAGTGTTTTTGTTGTGTGTGAGTGTTCAGGTTGCGGTATATGCAAAATGAAGAGAGCTTTCGCGCGCTTACTTGAACCCCATTGTTATTGATGCGATAGACTACCAAGTCAACACCGTAGACATCTATGGTTTTATATTTTACGTGCTGAGTCGACAGTTCTGTCAAATATTCCATTTTTGGGAGCTGACAATGTATTTTCTTCGATCCAATTTTTTCACACATAGGATGATTTTTGCCGTCGATAGAGAGTTTAACTTCAGGTGACGAATTATGAACAGTTCTGATGACAAATGACCACTATGACAAACGTAGGTGTATCGAAAGCCAAGTTCTTGTCAAATGTAAACATTGATGTTTAGTAATAGAAAAAAGGCACAACTTTAGCCGTTGAACGACCTTCATTTTATTCCACACCTTTTTACCAACAAACATTTATAATTACACAAAACTACCCCGTTTTAAAGAACAAATTTACGTTTGTAAAAACTTGCAGGGAAAATAATTGCGCTTACTTCGATAAACATCGTTTTTCTCGGTTCTGCGCATGTGCAGCGGAACAGGTGCAAAACAAAAAGAGGTGAAATTTTTTCGGAGTTCATTTATTGGTTCAGTACTTGTTGACGGTAGTCACAAACGTAAATAATGATCTGTTTGAGATAGACGAAGGTATTTATTATTGAAGACACAACGACGTCGTAGGATTTTTGTGGAGGGGGAATCGAAAGAGTTAGAAATTTATGAAACGAAACGGTGAAGCTTCAACCCATGAATTGGAATTTTGGCATTTTTATGTTGTTTTCAAGGGCAACATTGTTTGTTTTAATAATCTTCGCTTCTTGATTTGGTTGTCTGTCTAGTCATATCTTTAAAATTTTTATTATAATTTCGCTTCATAAATCTTAAGACAATCGCTTTATATTTTATTTTTTTATATATTAATTTAACATAACAAAAAATAGCTGAGCAAACAAAAAAGTAAATACATTTACATTCTCCGTCAAAACATCGAAATGGTACTAGTGGGGAATTCAAATGATGACCTACCCCTCCCTGAGTAAATAAGACCGTCCTCTGATTGGTTACACCGAGTACTCGGTGGGGACCACTCGGCAGCAAGCCGCCATCATGCATGCATGACTCTCAAATGCAAGTGGTTTTATACGATAATACGACGTGAATTATGAATAATTTTTCTCACTAACTAGGGCAAGACTAGAGAATGGTAAGCAAATATACCTAAACATTACTTCAGCGTAAGCTAACAGCTGAATTCGACAGAACAGTTCGCGCCATTAAAGCTTCTTCCTGATCTTGCTCGCCAGCTTACGATCCAATCGCCTGCATCAATTTATTTTAATAGATTACTCTACTTTTTGCTTATTATTGCTATGTATTTTTAATTTCAAGTACTTCTCTTATCTTAGCTTATTGCTTTTACTCGTCATATGAGTAAAAAAAAGAGTTAACTTATATGAATTACAAAGTTTACAAAAATTCATTTTCAAACCAGGAATCATGTCGCTTCATTCGCGTGTCGTTCAAGACGACTTGACGGACTGTCAATTTTTCCAAAGAAAAAGACACATTAGGAGGCATTTGTTTTAAAATCCTAGAAATGAGCTCAATTCAATAGCCTTCACTGCGAAAATCGTAAAATCCTTAAATTATGTAGTGCTTGCAAGACCAGGCAGACAAAAAACCTCAACAGAAATGCAGAAGGTCCGGTTTAGAATTTGGAATCTTCGATCATCAAATGGAAGAACAGATCAAAACGTTCTAAATGATTTAATAGATGAATTCCCCAGGGATTAAATTTGCGTGGTTTGAATAGTTATTTAGGTATGTCAAGTAGAAAATCGTGGATAAAGGAAGTTTGAAATCGTAAGACTTTCACGATATTAGGACACGTATAAAGTTTGTAGTTATTTCTTCAAGTGCTTTTTCAGCGCAATGACACGTACAAATTTGCATGCATTAATTACCGGTGCTTATACCACAACTTGTGTACAATAATATTCACAAAAATATAAATCTAGTTGGGTTAAAGGTCGGTTTTATTATCGTCTAGTGTTAATCAATGGTAGCGCAAACATGACGTGTAACTTAATACATGTAGTATGAATAATATGTATATATCGTAACTATTAACAACAACTAAACATTTATCTCTTAATTCGCAGGTTGATTCAGGGACTAAAATCACTACAAACAACAGTAGACTTTGCTTTAATGACTTTCATCGAATCCCTAAACAGTTAGGACAAAGAGTTATTTGTGTCCTTAATAAACAAGCAAGAAGAGGTGTCGTTCATTATCTGGGTTCTACTCACTTTAGTGAAGGACAGTGGTGTGGAATTGTTCTTGATGAACCATATGGAAAGAATGATGGCTGTGTTAAGGGTGTACGGTACTTCACATGTGCTCCAAACTATGGCATATTTGTTCATGTACACAAAGTAAGAGCTATTGATAAAGAAGTGTTTTGCCCTCAATACAGTAGACTCACAGATGCCACAGAGTTCAGGGAATCTGAGGAAGATTTAGCTTCAAAAATCAGCCCTAGGAGTATTCATCATAAACAAAAGTTTCCAATGGATTGCTCAGAAGCAGTGAGCTTTCAAGATAACTTCTCAAATAAAACTGGACACAATCTCACCAAAGCTAGATCTAATTCATTCTCTGGAGAAAATTTAAAGCAAACTGGATTAGATTCAGCAATTAGGGATGTCACACAAGGCGACTTGTCAAGATCTACTTCACTTCCAAAGATCTCAAACCAGGAGGGAATTTGCTCTCAAGAGATCACCAATGGAAGTGACTGCAAGAGTGGCTTGAATATTGAATCTGACAAAGATATCAACAGTGGTATTGTTTTAAATAAGCTAAACTCAGAGATAAATTCCTACTGTGAGTACAACAATGATGTTCAGACAAAAGACAACAGTTCTAATCCCTGTAGTTTGCATAATGAGATGACTTTTTCAAACTGTGAGGATGGTGTGACTACAATTTCACAAACTGTCTCAAATAATGGCACTTCATCAAGTACTATGACAATACAACAGAGATCATATTCATTTGATCACATTGCAAGTATGGAAAGAAAGTTAAAACATGATTCAAATAACCTTGGACCACATGCAGCTCTAGAAAGGAATGCTACAATTGATGCATTTGTTCAAGACAAATACTGTAGCTGTCCCAGCCTGGTACCATCCCAGCATTTGTCTAGTGCTCTTGAAGCATGTATTGACTTGGGAAGACAAGAAAGGGGGTCAAACTCTCAGAAGACTTCTCCTATTGAAGAAGAAAAATGTGTGGAATTTAGTCATGGAAGTGGAACAGAACAGAATGTAGAACATCAAAACATAAATTCCATGGAAGAATGTGATTTTTATAAAGTCAAACTCCCACATCATGGTCGTTCCAAATCTTTACCTCAGGTACTGGTGCCAGTTAGAAATATTAGTCAAACAGAGTCTTTATTCTGGTCATCAGATAAACTTTCTGGAATTGTTTTTAAAGAAGAAAGGGCAGAAAGCTGGCCAACTCTCTCAACATCAGCTTGCAGGCTGGACTTGAGGCCTGATAATAAGCTAAATGAAGATGACAATTTTTGCAGTTCAAATGCTGAAAAAACAACAACTGATGATGATGCAGGCAGAGATGGCTTTGATGATGATAAACAAGATGTCATAGATGGATCCTTTGCACTACAGAAACAGAGAGCAGTTGAGAATATTGTGCAAAGTGATACTGAGAGTTTGTCACAATCTAGTTCACAAGTGTCGTTATCTTCTGTTGGAACCACTGGAAGTAGAAAAGTAAGAAAAGTTAGTGCAAGTTCAACTTCAAGTACAAGATCACAGACAAAACAAGTTGCCACAAAATCTCAAACTAATAAAAAAGTTGGACAGAAATCAGAGGGTAAAGCAGCAAATAGGAATGGAAAAAATGCAGAAAATTCTTCTGGTCCATTCAAGTTACAAAAACGAAACACTGTATCTGGCTTACAAAAGTACCAACCTGGTACCACAAGACCATCACTTACCAAACGACCAACAAGTACATTATCAGAGCCAGTTGACAAATCTTCCACTGTTTCTCCAAGTTATGGCAAATCAAAACTACCAACCATAAAAAAGGCCCCAGTATCTGTGACCGATAAACCAACAGCCACCAAACCACCAGTCAAGACAAAACCTATTAGGCCATCCAGTATATCATTACAAAAAGTACCAGCCATTGACAAAAAGAAAGAAATCAAATCTGCAGTCAAGACTTCAACACAAAGAAAGCCTACTGCCCCATCTCAGAGTAAAGGGAAGTCTGAAAGTACTGTAAAGAAGAGGACTTCAGTGACAAGCAAGCTGTCTACACCAGAATCAGGTGAGTTGATATCTGAAATGTAAAGTATAAAGAGGTGCATCTCAACGAGGCTAACTGGTAACTGTCAAACATTATACTATAGCCCAGACACACTATGAAACATTTTCCTGCAACATTTTGCTAATCAGTGTTGTTCCATATGTCCACCCCAGCAACTAGTGCATATAATGTTGCATGCAACAGTTGCAGATTTAGGATTGAATTCTACCTCTGTATCATTTTACGAACATTTTGCACAAAATTGCAGGGTTGATACAGGATACAACTCTTTGGTGCAAGATGTTGTAGAAAATGGTGCATCACGCGTTCAGGCCTTTACTGTCAACTACTGAATTACAGCAACAATCATTGCATCACCACTCATATTTTTTCCACCTTCGTCAAGAGTTAATTTGTCTTTTCTGATCAGTCCATCGTCGTTAGGGGTGGAGCTTATGTAATTCATTCAATCATTAGTTGATTTGAAATAAGCTTCATCCCCAAGGATCATTGATGGATCATGAAAAGACAAAATTCTAACTGAATTTGTAAAAATACAGTCATGGTGCAACGATTTTTGCTGTAAAGAAAGAATTTACTATCAAGCCTACAATGAGCCCATTTAACATCTAAATATAGAAATTTTCAGCCAGTGGGCATCATAAAGCCAATTTTTTACTTGTCAGCTGTCATAGCTAGTACCCCATTGGGATCCTCTGCAACATAGGGATTTCATGGCAGCCATGTTTGTGGACAAGTACAATAGATAGTTTTTGAATCAGAAAAGATTTCATTTCTCTTGGGAAAAAAGCTCTTACTATTATTTGGACCACAAACATGGCTGCTGTGAAATCCCTCTATTTATTCGCCATTCCAAAATTAGAGCTCCAGTTGAATTATGGGACTGTTTTTGGGGACACAAAATTTCAAAATTCACGAAGAAATGACCAAATATGAGACAAGAGAGCATAATTAAGAGAAAAGTTACCAGGATCAGGTGTTAACAATTGTTTACAAGCACTTAGCTCCAAATTAAACATAAGTGGTGTCCCCAAAAACCATCCCATAATTCAACTAGAACCCTAATTTCAGAATGGCGAATTGGCCTGTCATCATCTTTAGGGAGCAAAGGTATTATTCTGACACTTGAATCTCACACCTAAAAAATGTCTCTTGGAACATTGTTTATTAGAACATTTTTCCAGGAATCAAAATTTGTCTTAATTCTGATTGGTTGACCTGATTAGGTTGACCAATCAGCATCAAGTATATATAGACAAATTACAATAAATTACAATTTTTTCAGTTTGAAGAGTTTATAAAGTGTATTAAGAGAGAGAGAAACAAGCGCATGTTGCCTTGTCAAATGATTCACAGATTTGGAAATTTTCTGTTTAATAACATGCCTACAGAAAATACTCGTTTGTGATTGGCTGTGAAGCTGTGAATCGTTTCTTAATACCTTCTGTGCAATTAATTAATTGCACAAACCTTTCTTTCCGCCATATGTTTGTGATTAGAAACTATATCATTAATTCTTCTCGAACAGTGTAATTTCCTATACAAATTGACTCGCATTTTCACTTCTTAAATGTTTCAACGTGAATGAGCTTTTATCAGGTATTTTTAAATTCGTAAAACAGAAAAAGAATTATCATAGCTGGAAAGAGCATGTTAAAATTAGCAAGATAGTGAAGTTTGAAGGAATTAAATCCAAAACTCGCGAGAATATGAATTTTTGAAAAGTGTGAATTTGTAAGAAAACCTTTGCTGGTAGGCATCTCTTGCCTACCAGCGAATGTTTTCATACAAAATTTCGATTTCGGAAAATTCATATCTTCGCGAGCTTGAAAGTTACTTCATTCAAACTTCACAGTTTTACTAATTTTGACGTGCTCTTTCCATCTATGGTAATTATATTTCTGTACTGTGACTTTTGGAATTACATGATAAAAGCTCATTGAGAAATAGAAGGAAATTTAAAAATCCTGAGAATTTAGAGAATATATTTATACGAAAAAAAGTTGCCCAGAAGTTATGGAGGCAAATAATCATTTTGAGTGTTTTAAAAAAACCTTAAAGGTCTTGAAAAATTCGTCCATCAAAAAAAAAAAAAAAAAACATTTAAGATAAGATTGAAGAAACGGCTCGGAGGAGTTGTGGAAAGACCGTTGATCCCTTCATTCTTTTCTTTGACATTTGTTTGCAAGGATTGAAGTTGTCTTGTATTTCAGAATGAATTTTAAGAGCACTAGGAAACATGCTGAAATAGGTAAAGACTTTGCAGGTACTGACAGTATTTGTAGAGACAAAGCATGCATGCATGTTCTCAGTGCCTGTCAACGAGTCTAATACGTGTGCGCGTTCACGCTTTGTTATGATTTGCAAAATGAGTTGATATTTTTTACAGAATAATGTATTTTTAATCCTATAGTGTTGGGTTGTGGAGTTGGTATATACCTAAACAATTATTCTCTTCTCTGTCGGTGAATAGCGGTTTTAGAAATATTTGACTGATCGACGCTTCGCCGGGGTCGGTAAATATTCTACCGCTATTCACCGACAGTGAAGGGAATAATTGTTAAATATTTTTCACAAACATATAAAGAGAAGCATTGTGGATTATAACTGAAGCAGTCTACAGAACAACAATTTTGCTTGCTATATATACTTTTTGGTAATTGCAACGTTTAGATGCCAAATTGCAACATTCATATTCCATGCCTTTTGCAGAAATGTTCAAAAATTATTCGGAGCTGTTTATATGAATCCGAAATAACTCTTTTGTTTTCTTTTCACTAGGTGACATAAGAGTCATCCCGACTGCCAGTGACAACTCGCTTTCATATAAACAAACCTTTTAATTTCCTACTTTTTGTATCTTTTGGGTCACCTGTTTTTAATGCCATTTATTCTCCGATATTATTCAGTAAAACATTGCTCGAAGCTGAAAATACTTCACTAAAACCCCAGCAAATATTAGCCATGCCTGAGATTTTTATGTTCTGCAGTGTTTTTTAAGCTTTGGCTTTAATTAATCGAAGAAAAATGCTTTTGGTATTTTCTGGGCATTTCCCGTAAAAGCGCGCGAAGTTCGACAGAGCAGAACAGGATCCAGTACTCATCCACTTACACAAGTAAAAACCACAATATTCTTCAATTATCATTTCACCCCAAACCGCGGAATTCTTCCAGCTGCTGGTTGTCCCAACTATCTCTATAACGGAATTATAAATATTTTAACAAACAAAATGAGAACTGACAAGATGATTCGATTTCTTCACCTTTTGAATGGTTTCCTTCGCGCACAAAATCACATTTTGAAGTACTGACACTTTGAGCGATGCTGTGAAGGTTTTACTCGCCGGGTTTTTCTGTCATGGAGAGGGATAAAGATGATTTCGAGGACAGTCTACAAGGAGCTATCATATTCAGTTTACTGCCGTTATTTCTTCACCCGGCATTCTTGCGTCTAATGATAGGTAAAATTAACATTTGTTCAAATTTTCTCTATCTCTTGTTACAAAAGTTTTTTCAATTTCATTCCGATTATGGCCATTAAATAATAATAATTTTAGTCGATAGTTGAATTATAACTCGATTTTTTTGTCTATTTTTGTGTGGTTTACTGAGTTTGACACGTGATGGTTGTCTAGGAGTTTAAAGTTTTACGAGAATGAATGTCTCATATTATAAACTAATCGTAGCTAAACAGTCGACATACATGCATTGAGAAAGATTCAAGTATGCCTTTTGACTCGATTGTAAAACTTGAGCTCAGCAAACTCAAAACATTTGGACCCTTATCGTGTGCAAAATGTTGGCTCTGGCCGCCAGACGCTGGTAGGCAAAAAGTGTATTCTAATTCATATGCAATAATTGTCAGTAGGTTTATGTATTTTCTTGATTCGCTTCTTCAGGCATGCATCGACTTTTTAATTTCACTACAAAATGTAAAATTACCAAATTACATATTTTAAAGCTAAATTTATTTTCAAGTGCTTTTGATTTTTCCCGAAGTCTCGACGAAAAAAGTGTACTTTTTTTCTGTTCCAAGCTTTTTATAATAGATTCACTTTTTGGATAACTTTATTACTCAATTCTCAGTAAGAAATGATTTCCCAATACCGCCGATTGCGAACGAACAGTTTGAACTTCTTTCTTGATAAACTGAAGTTCATCTTCAGAGAATTTTTCCAGAAAAAATCTAAAATATTGACTTTGTAAATATTCTTAATAATTACGTTTTGAATTTTTTATTGTGTACTATTTATTCTGAAAGTTTTTATCAGAGTTTTTGTGGGGAATTTTTATCAAATATTGACTCGCCTAGGGGAGTCTTTTGCGGTTACAGCGCCGTGAGCCACTAGTCTCGACGTCATTGCAAATAATATTTTCCGATAACTGATAATTTTAAAATCTTCAACAAAAATGATATCCTTTCGTTTAGTAGTAATAAAAATCTGACGAAAATACGAAGATTATATTTTTCATGAGGATTTGTTTATAAGAAATGTTATAAAGTGGAATCTCTAAATAGCGGCCAATTGTCCGTTTAACAGAGGTCTCACTTGCATATACAGAGTTCACCTGTGTGAGCAAATGAAAAGCGGTCGCTATACTGAGGATGGCCGCTTAAAAGAGGGTCGATATATTAAGGTTTTACGAACTATATGTAGATTCCCGTATCAATAGAGATCGATCCAAAATGAAGTTGTCTTTGTATTTGTTTTGATTGCATTTTCCCACATTGCAAAAGTTTCTAATTATCCTTTTGTGTTCGTCCAGGAACTGATAAAAAGATCTCAACCACAGCGACCAAAACTACTCTCGCAACTAAACCCAGATCATCTGCAAAACCTTCCACACCACAAGGCACCACAGGAAGCCCGCAAACTAAACCAGTAAGCAGCCCTTCTTCAAAGCATTACCACTCTCGTCTTCCAAGGAAGATTGTATCTCGAGATGCAAGCGTTGACAGCTCACATTCCCAGGAATGTGATGTCGATTCAGCATCTATAGCAACTGACGGGTCGGACTACCTTGAGCAAAGTGGTGGGATCCCTGTGGACCATTATGATGCTGACCGATCAGACCTGGAATCTAGTACCAGATCGTGGCATTACGCGTCCCACGCACCCGATATCTTGACAGGAACACGCGAGATTCACACGCGGTCCGTGGAGGTTCAGGTGGAACCAGAGGAAGACCAAACCGAGGATGACATGAAGTTCAAGTACTTACAGCTAGAAAGACTGTTACACGAGATAAAGAATGATTATAGAGGTCTTGAGCTTACTGTTGCTGACAGGGATGCTAATCTGTTATCAAGTGCTATTCTTACTGTAGCCTTGTGTAAAAAGGTAGGTGTGATAACGAGAGTGGGGAAGGTAGTCCATATGAGGGAATTCCGTGAGGTCGCGTGATGTGAAAGGTGTCGAGTTGTGTGCTCATTAGTTTTAATCTCCAAGGGAAAGAATAACTTGCCTGCAGGTTCGCTTCCCCCTCCCATTTCCCCTTCTCCCTACCTTCCCCCCCCCCCCCCAACCGTTCCTAGAGAGCCTGTCCCCCCCGTTCCTAGAGAGCCTGTTGGCTGGCTAGGGAAAGAATACTTTGGTTACGTCTGTGTGCATAGAAGATGAAGAGAGGAGAGCCCTCGTTGTCAGTCTTGGTTCCTGTATCAATAAAGTTCGAGTGTGTATTTGTAAAGTATATGCACATGTACAAGGATATTTGTATAGGAAATAATATGGTTACGAGTGCAATTTAAAATAAATTTGCACGAGTGAGTTTTCAAAGAGTTCAAAATTGCACGAGCCCGTAGGGCGAGTGCAATTTGTGCTCTTTGAAAACTCACGAGTCAAATTTATTCTAAATTGCACGAGTAAACCATATTATTTCCTTTTAATAATATACATGCAAAAATTAAAGCAAAACTTTCAGGTTTTCTGTAGCTTTTCAGTTGAAAAATCAGGTTAGCGCGCGCCCAGTGTTCGAAAGTGACCTGATGATGTCGTCACCAAGCGCGCGCACAAGGAAAAAATTCAAAACTTTTCACCCGAAGCTTGGGCACTTTTTGACATTTTTCTTGCATATTTACGACAATTTTGGAAACAAATCCCGCTAAAAGTGTTTTATAAATTGTTTCTTTGATGAATAAAAAGAAGAATTTGACGTTTTAGTGCATTTTGACTGTTTTCTGCCAAAAGAAATTTGCACTAAATTTCCTTTTTTTGGCACTAAATTTCCTTTTTTCTGCACTAAATTTCCTCGAAACAGCACTGCTCTTAGCCAATCAGCATCGAGAAATTTTTGCATGTATATTATTAGATATAAAAGACTGATGAAAAGCATTTTATATTTTCTTCTTAGCTCCAGAATAATGGTCGTCTTATCATGCATATGAAGAGAGACCTGGATTTGACAGAATCTGAACTCAAACAAGTACAAGAAAGACTCGGTAAAGATATTTTATGAACACTTGTGATTTCAATCTCATTTTACTTTTCCATCCACATTTCATTTCCTTCCTGTCTAAGGTTGTTCATAGTCCCTAATTTTCCTCCAAACTCAGTAGCGCAATAGACTGATTCCGTAAGTCGAAGTTTTCGCTTCTTTCTAGAGGTCGGTGTGAGAGCGACCACCACAGGAAGCCCAACTGGGAGTGAACAGTAGTGCAAGTTTTGCGATGTCCCGAACGCAGAGGCACATCGTACAAAAATTTGTAATTTTAAATTAATTAATAAACATTAGAGTGCTTATAATATATCCGTGAAAAAGTTAGTGAACTAAATTGTACTAAATAGCGCGAAATCCTTTGTTTTCTATTGTTTAATTAGTAAATTAGTGCAATTTCTTACATAGTTTTTCACGGATATATTGTAAGCACTCTACTGTGAAAAACTCTTGGGATTGAGTGTGGGATCACAGGTGCTGCTGGCAGCTTTAGCTAATTTACCAATCCCTTTTTGAAAAGTTTTATTTATCGATAGATTTTTACCAAATAATCATCGAATACTTTTGAGTGTAAACATTGATTCTCATTGGGTTTGTATTTCATTTCAGATGAAGAAGAAGCTAATGCGGTTAAACTCCAAGAAGAAATGATGTACATAAGAAGTGAGCACACTGTGGCTATACAAAACCTTAAAGCTGATCATGAGAATACACTAGAAGCACTTCGATATTCATATAAGAAACAGTTGGCTGAGGATCTAGCTAAAGGTAAAGATTTACTAACAATACCCTTGAAAGGATGGAGAGAAATTTACTTACTCTACCCATGTACGGATAGGGCGACAAATTTACTGACCCTACCCGTGTAAAGATTCTGGGGGCGACAAGTTTAATTACACTACCTATGTAGGGATGGGGCGACAAATTTACTGACACTACCCGTGTAAGGATTCCGAGGGGTGACAAATTTACTTTCACTCTACCCTATGTATGGATGGGGCGACAAATTTACTGTCAGTACCCATGTAAGGATTCCGAGGGGTGACAAATTTACTTACACTACCTATGTAGGGATAGGCGATATATTTACTGACACTACCCTACGTTAGGGTGCATAGGTGAAAATTGTGCAAACGAAACCCACCACCCATGAGAAGAGAAAATTTCCTTGCGAGAGATATTTCATTTATCATCTTTTTTCCCTTTACTTAGCGAAAGAAGAACACGTCAAGGAATTGGTGGAACTTAACAAAGTTCACGCTGAAAAGGTACATGCATCAGCTAATCAGTTTATTATTGTGGTAATGCACAGGAGGAAAATTTCAATTCCCAACTTGGATGTTGGTAATGATGCTGTGATCATGGTAGCAGCGAAGATGATGTCGATTGTGATTGTGATGATGATGATGATGATGATAATGCTGATGGTGCGGGTAATAACAGTATCAGTGATAATGACGATTATACAAGTAAGGATAGCCTCAGTGAATTGTTGTTGTTGATAGTGTAATGATAATCAATTTCTCAGGAGGTAGAAATAAAGAAACGCCACGAGAAAGCTATAGCAGAAATCAATGAGAAGTATAGAGATGAAATCGTTGAACTGGAAAGCAAGCATTCTCAACATGTTGACGGTAAACTAACCATCGATTCAACTGTATTCGTCGAAGCCTGCTGTTATTAGAACCTGATTTGCACAACAACCTTTTTTATAGCACGGCAGCCCTAAATCTTGGTACGCGGACCGATTATTTTGGGTGTGGCATCATCGCAACAAATGTTCTGTTCACACGATGATAATTACGGGTGCCGTGCCAAAAACTTTGATAGGCCTGGATGCCCAGAATTATGGGTGCCGTACTGTAAAAAGGTTTTCGTGTAAGTCAGTTATACAATGAAGACACAGGGAAAGTGCAACTGCAAGTTGAAAGTGGCGGATTATTTTGTCCCCAATAAGGGCAGGTTGAAAAGCGCGCAAAATGTTTGTCATTCCTAAACATTTCCAAATGAACTCATTCACAAAACATGGTGTAATATTTCTGTAAATAGAACTTCTTGAAGAACATCAAGTTGAGATTGAAACCATCAAAACAGATTATGAAGAACAGCATTCTGGTGTTGAAGTAAGAATATCACCCATTGTTGATTGTTTAAATGTTATTTTTGTACACTTCGTGCTCTCTAGTTCTGCTTGCTTACAACCCCTCCTTCCTTCGGGCACCTACATTGAGATATAAGAATAAGAGGAACGAGAACACAAACTGCGAAGCGTACTCTGCCTTGAAAGCCCGCGAACCAACCCTGATGCTTTCATGGTTTTAACATGCTTTGAACATGTTTCATCAAGAGAACAGGAAACAGGCTCTCAAACAATATAATTCAAAAGCCAAAAGCAAATGGTCCCGTCCGCGCGCACATCAAAAATCAAATTCTATTGCTTGAGAATCTTGCGCGCGCGATGGCGAAGTTACTAAAAATAGCCTTAGTCGCCGCGAACATCGCACAGATATCAATATACTGAGTTTCGCTCTCTTAGTATTATGGTCTCTTGGTTTCATTGTTTTATCAAACTCCTCATTTCTTTTTCAGTCCAAACTGTTTGCCGTTACCAACGAGTGTGCCTCATTAAACATGAAATTACAAAAGTTACAAGAAGAGGCAGAGAACGACATAGAAGCTAGAATACAGGTACCATAACACATTCTTCAATGTCTCGAGATAGCCAGAGGTCTAAAATATACTTAACATTTCCTTACCGACAACTCCATAGTACGGACACCTGTCTATAACGGACGCGCCTCTATATCCCGACATTCGGAATCTTTATACATTTTCTTGTAAATGAAACCTCTATAAAACGGACAGCCTCTATACTACGAAGACTGTATGCACTGTAGTAATCAACAGTTGTAGGTTTATGCCCAAGATATGGTAACCATTATTGCAATATGGCTATGTCTATTCTATTCAAAATAAGTTTGAAAACGCAGATTTATCCAAATTGGCGTGGATAGTCTGATTGTGATGATGATGATGATGATGGTGGTGGTGGTGGTGACGATGATGCTGATGACCTTTCTCTCCGCCGACGTCAATCAACTGTTTATTTTGTTGTACGTAGGAAGCAATCGAGAAGTACAAGGCTCTGCCAGCAGAACTAGAAAGCATGAAAGCTGTCTTAGACATGAAAAACGAGGAGAATAAACAGCTGAAGAAAGAAATCATGGAATCCAAAATGGAGGTAACTGAATCGTTAATTGAAAAGTTGGTTTGTGTCGAAAGTTGAAGTTCGTTCTTCACTTTCCAGTCCTTTCGCAAAACCACAATTCCCGCGCTAAAATACTCGGAAAATATATGTGATAAAATCCTTGACTTAAATATTAGTTGTGATTGTTAAATTGGATTTTAAGTTTATTCTGCTTTTCTTCTGTTTGTAGTTGGATCACCTTCGTAAAGTTTCCGAGAGGGTCAAGAAGCTCGAACACGAGAATGAGTCACTATCATTCGTCGTCCAAAACAAGTCGAAATTCGAAAGGTAAAAGTAAAATACACGCACGAACAACTTCGAAGTGCGTTTTTACAATTAACATGCATAAGCTTTATTGAGACATCCCTCGCTGGAGCGGGAGGGAAGGAAAGGGTCACTACACGGACTAGTTACGTGTTTATGACGCAGTTTTCTCTTGGTCCTCTACTTCATGTTAAACTTACCGCGCCGTACCGTGACCGTGTCAGTACCGTAATGTCTTTACAAACATTCAAAATCATACGAAATCTGAAACAACTGGCAATTTTGCGCCATTTCGCAAACTCCAAAAGTAATTTACGCGCGTGATTTCAGCTTTGTACATGATAAAAAGAGCAGTTGAAAATAGATCGACTTTTGCATTTCCCTCGTGGAAGTAAATTTGCATTCCTCCTCAAGGGACCACAGGGGGCCCACCTCTTCCTTTCGAGAAAATATTTAAAAAAACGCGAAAATAAAACGCGAAAATAAAGGAAAATAACGTAAAAAAATTGTTGTGCGAGAGAGGCTGGGAGCGAGCGGAACGAGCGTTGGAAGGGGATTGGGAGCGAGCGGAGCGAGCCAAGAGAAATATTTTCTCAAAAGGAAGAGGTGGGCCCCCTGTGAAGGGACCCACAGTATTAGTCGCCGTTTTCTAGAACATTTTCAGATGGCTTTTGTGTCACACTCTTAGTAACTACTTCTCTCCATCTATATTAACTAGCCGACATGTATTTCTTTTCAAGACAACTTTCTGTAGAACACGAACAACTGAAGACTACTCTGGACCGAGAGTCTAAGAAACTAAAACGTCTTTCACTCGAGAACGAAGAACTCCAGTGGAAACTGTACAATTCATCCAGTCCTACTGAAGAAACAGCTGCTTCTGATTTCAGTGTCAATGGCTCCCCACCTCCAAACGGCAAACGTCGTAGTTTTAGACTATCGTCATGTTCGGTGCCTGAAGTCGATACCATCTCCGAGACTGAGTAATCTTCTCTCGTGACGGAACCGTGACGGAACCGTGACGGAATCATGACGGAACCGTGACGGAACCGTGACGGAATCGTGACGGAATCGTGACGGAACCGTGACGGAACCGTGACGGGACCGTGACGGAACCATAAATATAGCGAGAGTGCAGTATTGATTTGTGCCCAGCAGCTTTAGAAGCGCACACAAACATTTGATCAAATTGTATATTCTCCTAGTAGCTCTTTAAATTCTAAAGAAGAAGATGTACTTTGATCAGAGATTAGTTGTTTGTGTAGTTGTGGCTTTAGTTCACATAAGCCTCGCACTTTTTTTGTGAAAATATCTTAAAACCGATAACATTATTTGGCTCTGCACACCCCTTCTTTTAATCTTAATCTTAAATCCTGCTAACTTTCCTGTGGAAATATTTGTATATATAAATTCAATATTGGATGCATAGATTAGATACAACTGTTGATCAGACTTAAATTCAATTAAATAATGGGAATTTATATTAGAATTTAATTTTTGAACAAAATGGGAAAATATTAGAAGAATATTCACATTGCATTGTGTACCACTACACCAGACTTTTATATTTAGTATTAAGTAATGATAATAATTTAAAATGTTCAAGTAGTAGCAATAATTTATTATCTAGAAATGTAAATATGTACATTATTATATAATGCGACGACCATCGCTAACAGCAATCAATCAACAATCAATCGGAATTTACTCGTGAACACTGATCGGAGTTAACTCGTAAACAATCGGAATTTACTCGTAAACACTGATCGGAGTTAACTCGTGAACAATCGGAATTTACTCGTGAACACTGATGGGAATTATTAACTAGTGAATAATTGGAATTACTCTTGAACACTGATTGGAGTTGACTCGCCAGAACTCGTGACTCAAACACTGATCGGAGTTAACTCGTGGACATTCGGGGCTAACTCGTGACTACCCTGATTAGTATTCGTGCAACGGCGGATCTTCACCCTACGGCGCGCCCTCTTACGCTTGGAGTAATCCTAAGTTGAATTAAAGATTTTATATCATGTTTTCTTATGTATAAGTGATACTAGATAATTATATTTTTTTATTCAATCAAAACTCAAACTTGATCATTATTTTTCTTTCAAGCAATTATGGTACTATATCACCACTTATTTTTCATTAATTATTTTGCATGGATTCCTATGAGTTCTTTTTAACTTTAAATCAAAGTGTGTTATCCGCTACTTATGTATTAAGCAATATACTAATAAACAACCGAAGCAGATAATCAAATATGGTGTTTTTAATTGAGCTTGTTTGAAGTGTTGAGGGTGTGTTGCTTCGTGTGGCCCGCGTAGTATCTGGACATTTCTCGTTTAGTCCATCTGCGAAACAACGCCAGCAATAATCGTGTTCTGCGACCCTGCGACTTCCACGGTTATATTTAATAGATTCTGATTGGTTCTCAGTGATGCTCATTCTTACACGAACTCCCATTGGATATCGGTATGGTCGCGCACATTTATCATCGTGTGTGTCACAGGGAGTCTAGAACACGATTTCTGGCGCTGTTTCACAGATGGACTAAACGAGAGAAAAGGCCCCATCCTCTTTTCTTTTTCAAATCTTCCTCCTAGGCTAATCCTTGACGCTCTAGGTAACATACCGTAGCACGAATCCTTGTACAAGATAAAAAAGAACGACTCAGGAAAAGGGCCGGAATTTTAAAAAGGGTATTGCCTCTCTCCTGTTGTGGCCATAAATTGATGAACACCTTAACCTGCTGTGACACATTTACAGAACTAATTTGAGAGGTTCTATAAACAATGAAGAATCATTATACCAGAATTACTTCAATATAACCATTTCAAAATAGAACTAATGAATGAAACGTGACTGTAAAAACGGCTTCTAAACGTCATAGTGAATTTTATTCATCGAATCATTTCAACCGATCAGAGCGTGCGCAAGATTCAATGATGTCATCTGTGCGTGTGTACTTTAATCACACTCGGTTCTCGACCAATCAGCACGCTTAATATACCAATCATTATATAAATAATTATTCAAGTCACCTATATATGGCGAAAAAACGGAGAAAAAAATTGCATTTTCAAATTTACTCAGATTGGGGTGGACGTAAACCAACTTTTTTAAGGTTATATATGTAGTTTTTCGTTCAGTTTTCTCAACTCATGTGATTTCCATGTGATCCTTTTGGTAGCTCTTCCCTGTCCCTGCTCAACTTTGTACTGCATTGGTTGCGCCCGGTTGGCTCAGTTGTAGGACGCCGGGACTAGTGTGCGGGAGATCCGGGGTTCGATTCCCGGTCGGGACCAACATCAGGGTCTTAAAATAACTGAGGAGAAGGTGCTGCCTTTGTAACTACATCTGCAATGGTTAGACCTTCAAGTCTTCTCGGATAAGGACGTTAAACCGTAGGTCCCGTCTCTCCACACTATCTAACCCAGCATTGGAGGGACGTAAAAGATCCTGCTGTACTGTTCGCAAAGAGTAGGTGATTGTCGCCCGGTACAACAGTCTGTCCTTACTACTAACAAACTCTAAGCGCATTTGATTATATTCATTTATATAATAATTGGCATATTACGCGCGCTCTGATTGGTCGAACAACCATGTGTGATTAGAGTACACACACATAGATGGCGTCATCGAATCTTACGCGCGCTCTGATTGGTTGGAATGTTTCGATAAATATTATATAAAACAGATAGATTCCATTTTTCCGTGCGTCTGTACTCTAATCGATGCACAGAAGACGTCAAAATGTGGTGAGAACAACAGTCACGCCACTCGACTTCGTCTCGTGGCGTACTTTTTTGTTCTCACCACATTTTGACGTCATCTGTGCATCGACTAGAGTACAGACGCACGGAAAAATGGAATCTATTTGTTAAATAGATATTTGCGCTATATAAATGCTAAAATTTCATTTTTTTTTTGTTTTTTTTATTTATAACCTACCCGCCCTCTTTCAGATGAGAGGTTATTTTTGTGCCTTCCCGTCCCTATCCCCTTCGATGGTCGTACTACTGGACTGGGGATTTGAAGGAATGGTACAAATTAATGAAAAGAATTTCTACATCAAAGTAAGAAATTAATTTCCACTTCACTTCCATGCAAGTCTTTATCCTGTTAATTTTCTGTTCAGTCAGAAGTAACTGCTGGGAATGGCCGATCGCAAGTTGCTTTAATTATGTATTTCACTGAGTTGATTAATAACACTAAGAAATAGAGGCACAACCTTTGTTCTTTTTACAATGTATAAATCATCAGAAATTATATCTGTCAGAACACAAATAATATTTTATTATCAACACAATAATATCTATTTACAACTATTGGCAAATACACCTTACAACCTTTATATAACACCCCATTAGTTGTTTTTGACTAATGCATTCCTCACAGTGAATTGGAATCACCATATTTGTGAATAAAATAAATATAGAAACAATAAAAGGGGAAATAAGATATATTTAAAGTGATTGTAAATATCATTCCCAAGTAGATTCATGCACTAGTCTATACAAATTCAACAAAATTTAGTCAGATCCCAAGCTCAAGTGACAAAATAAAACAAAATTTAAAAAACAAGACCTTTAAAAATTACAACACTAAATTTTCACACTTAAGATTTTCTAAAATCCTTTTAAGAAAAGTTCACTTTCACGGAGTGATATCAGTTCCTATCAATCTGATTTATTCTGATTTTTTACAAATTTTTTTCTTGGGATCAGGAAATACTTCAGTAACAGGTTGTAGACCAATCATAAGAATGTGTCTATCGTAACACACTGAGTTACGGAACAGTGTATCCGTACCATGAAGTCTGTCCAGAACACCAAGCACACCATAGTTCTGATTGAACCTGTATAATTGGAATAATAAGGTAAATATCATATATTACTTTACTTTATTATATATTTATGCAATCAGATTGACATCAAGTAGGGTGGGGTGGGATGGGGTGGAAGGGGAGATGGTACTCTCATATGGTACTCCAAATTATATGTAGGAGTATAATCTCACCTCCCACTGCACCCCACCCCACCCCACCCTGTATACTTGATATCAAGTTTGACTTTTTGAAACATGTTCAACATTGAATGACATAACATTTTCCTCATGGCAAATGAAGCTGACATTTTCATAAAGTTAATTATTTATCTGCTTCTATCTATCTAGAAGGTATCTGTCAATAGCATTGGGAATAAGCTACATGTAGCCTCAACAGCATAATTTTGGATTTTTGTAAGGAACTAAGAATTTCCTCACTCAACTTGGTCCCCTTCATGGAAAATATGCCAACCACAGCAAGTCCAAAAACCTCAAAAATCCAAATGCTGTAATTGAGGCTACAAGTAGCTTACATTGAGAGTAATTAGTTCCCTTCTCTCTTCTAGCACACTTACTTGAGATGGTGGAAGTCATGAGCCTCTGGTGATGGCAGGTAAGGGAAATGATATCCACTGTGAGAAATGTTGGTTGAAGTAATAGCAACAACAAACCAAAGCCAAGTAGTGGCAATGTGTGAACCCATCAGGAATGGTCCCAACATGATAGGGGTCAGGTTTGAAATCAAGTGTTCCAGTGGATGAGCATAAATGGAAATAATGCCAACTGGTGCAGTCCATTCATGGTGCTTTTTGTGGAAGTATTTGTAAATCTTTGGGTGATGAAAAAGCCTGCAAATCAAATACCTTTGTCTTAGTTTGTGTCATTGAACCAATGGACAATAATTCAAATTGATATCTTTTTGAGTGATACTTTTCACTGTTCAAAGCTACCAGTTGACTCTGGATCAGGGTAATGAAATCACACATTCTCTATAGAAGACAGTACTTACACTTGGAATATACATATTTTATTGAAGGAAATGATCCTCTATACAGTGAATGTCAAGTACAGCTTACACATGGTAATGTAATAATTGCAATTATTGCTTAAAAGGGATAATACATAGTGAATAATAAAGTAAAAAACAAACCTGTGTGAATAATAGAATCCAAACTCTTCCACCAATACAAATACAGCAATCTCAAACAGAACCCACTGAAATGTTGGAAGCTCAGAACCAAATGACATTCCACGCCACACATAGAGCTTAAATACTGCAATACTGAGTAGAAATCCAAGGAACTGATTAAACAGTACACATTTGACGGCTTTTAGAAGTTTGGCATTATCAACCTAGAGATAGTTAACAAAGCATGTTTTAGACAGCTTATATGTGGTGACCAAGCCAATTCCTGGACTTACTGGCATATTTTCACTATCTTGAATCTTGTATTTCAAAGCCCACTGTGGTCTGCCAGTGATGTCAATGTACAGAAAACAACAGTTAACAGACCAAAATACAATAAACGTGACAATATACGTCCCTGAAATTAAGAACAAAATGAGAATCAATCATTGGAGTAAAATACCAAAAAGCAGATTTAGATTACTATAGGATTGTATAATAACTATTGGGAGATGGTAAAATATAAAGATGTACAGTATTCTCTGTCAAAGCTAGTGTACTCTGTCAATGCTAGAGTACATACTCAAAATAAGGGTGCTATATAATGCATACCAACAGTGAAAAGGATGAAGTCATTGCCACCAACACACAACAAAATGCTTTTCCAACAACTCTGCCAAAATTCACCAGAAGCTCCCCAAAGCTTTTCAAAGTGCCTGTCAAGAAAAATTCAAATAAATATGAAAAGCTCTTTTCTTCCATTCCATTCTGCCATTCTTCTCTCCTTCCTCCCTCCCTTCCTTCCTCACCCTCTTCCTTCCCCCTCCTTCCCTCCCTTCCCTCTCCCTTCCTCCCTTCCCTCTCCCTCCCTTTCCCCCTTCCCCCCCTCCCTCCCTCCCTCCCTCCCTTACTTCAATCATTCACGTGGAACCACTCACCATGTTATTGTATTTCTTGCTGCAGCAAAAACAATAAGTGCAGTACCAAGAATGAAAGCTGTCTTTTTTATTGACTCAATCAATGGTTTAGCCTACAATGAAATGCAGAACAAAGAATATAACCACACATGGAAATACTCAACAGGAAGCCCAATTTACATGTAATATTGATATTTAAATAATGGTGATGTTTACAAGTGGAAAAGAACCAGCTGTTTTTTCCTCCTCTAATCGATGATTGTCTGAGGATGTGTTACCTTCGCTGCTTTAGAGTTCTGTTCTTTAGGTTTTGCCCAGTCTGGTACAGGAAGATCTGGGTATTGAGGCTCCACTTCTGTCATGGCTGTGAACAGAAATTATGATTTAAAATATACAAAATAATCATAACTATATATATTCTGTGCTGTTAGGCTAGAATTAAATATCACATTGCAGTTCAAAGCATAGAATTAGTAGGGCAATGTATATTTTTTGGGGAAATTCACTCCTCAGCTCCCCCACGAATTCATGTTCACACCCTATTCCAGCTTTGACAGACATTTCTGTTAATAACTCTATCAACAACAGATTGCTTGATTTCAAGGATTTCTGTGTTTAAATACGGTCAAAATTATGTTATTCTGTTCAATCCAAGCAAGAAATCGAGTTCTAGTTTAGAACAGGTGATGACAGCTCGGGTTGTTTATTCCTCGCTGCTACTTGTAAACATTAAGCTTACTATTTTTTCCGATCTGCACTCGAATTCTAGAACCGCCATTTTCTAACTATTTGCATCTTTGCCAGACACAATTATTTTTTCCTTTGGTACCATTTTTGCCCATTTAAAGAAAAATAAGTTTGACATTTGTACAATGTACTTTATAAGTTAAAACGAAATTCGTGTTCGCGCGATTGTGGTCAATGGTATAAATGGCTTATTGGGCCCAAAATAATCTACTGAATTACCTTGATTAGTCTTGAAAAGCTCTTCCTCTTCCTTTCGTCATTCACACAAAACCTATTGCTAAATTTCCTGGCCCAGAAATCCACAAAATCTCCACTTTCCTTGCCTTCTTTGACTCTGGCTCTGTTGCGTTTGTTTATTTCTGCAGTAGTTTTATGACGTCATATCTCACATGACCAAAGATCAAAGTCCGCACAACACAGGAGGCCCGGTATTACATGCAGAGTGATAAAATTTGACAAAAAATCTTCAAATTATCGGTGTTTTGGGGACGTTTTTGGGACTTTTACGGACAAATCGTGCGTAACCGTTGTTCTTTTTCGAAAATCTTGTTTGCGCGCGCTACAAGCTGTTTACCGGGGTTGCCATAGAGCTTATAAATAGAATTTGTTACGTCACAATCAGATTTGCTGGTGTTGCTATCAGCAAATGAAACTGTTGCAAACATGGCTGCCCGTTTTTGCACTTCGAAAATCAAAAGCAATAAGTTATTGATGTTTACATTTGTATTTTTTCTAATGGTTTCTGAGTACTATGTAATCTACGAACCACAGACAATGCTAAAACCTCCGAAAAATGGTAAGCTAAAAACGCCGCCGAGAAAATATTCAGTTAGTGTTTAAGATCCATGGCGCGCGTAGAATTTTGCGAGTTTTTCCTCAAATTCTCATGAATCAGACTTAAACTAGGTATAAAGAAAGATTATGGACCATTACCAAGTTACATGGCCAAAAAGATCAAAAAGAGTTTGCCTTCAGCTAAGTTAAAAGAAACAATGCCAGAGAAAGTGGTACCAAAAACTGAAGTCCCAAGAGAGGAGCCTGAGGTTCCACAAGCTATTAGACCACTCCCTGGTCAGACTGAAGAAGGTAACATAAACTAATAACTGGGCCTTCTCCTTTTTATATATCCATGTTTCGGAACTTGTGCGCCCCTACAATGAAATTATTCTCAGCAGGCCTTTTTCCAAAGTTTGTGAAAGTTAATGTGGAAAGCAAGAGTGGTCCGGCAGTAAGGGCGCCGGTCTATCATCTCTACGGTTCCGGGTTTGATCCCCGGACGGGGCATCACATGTCACTTGAGTTTGTCAACTCAGTTCTCTACATTGCTTCAAGGATATTTCTTGGGTATTTCTCAGGTTTTCTTTAAACGAACAGATTTATGACAAACTAGTGAAATAAGAGTTGTGTGCACAGAATGTAGTGGTAGTGTGCGTGTGAGGGTGCAGTGTCCCCCAATTCAAGTGCGCAAACGCGTTTGTGTGAGAGTGCAATGTCCCCCAGTGTCTCCCTAATTAGTACACAAATACATTGGACACTTAAATATACAGTTTTTTGTAAAGACTGCTCTCTACAATGTTTTCAGGACGACTGATGCTCACGCGCTACGGTTTTTGTATCAAACGTTGCGTTTTCACGCAAAAATTCGTGCGTGCAACGTACGTTGTCGCAATGTACAATTACGATAAAAGGCATCCGAAGGACTTTCGTTATATGGTGCAATATAACGCGTAAGCAACTAAGAAATATCGTGTAGCCCGGCCTTGCATGCAATCTTTTATTCTTGTTTTCTTCACAGATCAAGTAACTTTAACTGTTGATCTTGATGAACTCTACTTAAAGGACACTCATACTCGTATCAAAACTATTCTGGCGTACTTCTTTCTGTTGGGGTTGGAGTTAGCTGTTATTGGATACTTCTTTGGATACCCCATCTATTTAGATAGGTAAGCTATGTCAGATAAGTTAAAAAGTATCTCTCAAGAAAAATATCTTATTCTGCATATTTGTCTAAGTAAGCCGCAGTCGTTTTGAGCTATGCATTTGTGCTTAATTAAGGCCAAAACTCACAAAATTATTGTATTTTAATGCGTATATGTTGCGCGCAATTGCAACGATATGGTTTGAAGATACTACTCAGTCGATGGTCTGCAACTGTTACATAGAATGTTGCCCGCTTCAGAACCAGACACACGGTGCAATACTGCTGCTGCTTCTAATGGTGCACGAAGAGTTACATTGTTTGCATTGCGAGGGCCTTGAGACCTGTGAATAGTAAGTAACTCGTGGATTGCAAATCCACGAGTTGTAGTGAGGGGTCGAATATGCAAATGTGTCACTCACTCACTCACTCACTCGCACATTGTTAAATTATGTTACTGCGCATGCTCGACGTGATTGAAGGCAGGCCGACGGTAACGCGGGCTCTGGGTACGCAGTGCTCAGCTATTGTGCTCTAGCTCTTTTTTTCCCATGTTTCCGAGCGAGTTTGAATTTCAACATTAGCCTGGCTTCAAAGCAAAGCTATTAGACGTTGACGGGCCACAAATTCAAAGTAACAACAATATTTTAGCGCGAACAATCTGAAAGAGGGGGTGGCATGGTTGGCGGGCGCGGTGAGAGCGCTGTTCATTCACCGCTGTGGTCCGGGTTCGAGTTCCAGCTCGGGCGCTGGACCATAAGTGAACTAAGTTTGTTTGATGTGTTGTTGTCTACCATTTGTACAATGCCACGGGTTTTTTCTCGATCTGTTTTCCGTTTTTTTCCCTCTGCAATATCAACATGTGAGTTGAACGTTGTATGCAAAATATTTAATGTCACTGGAAATGTTTGCTCGTTTCCAGTAATAGGAAATATCTAGGAAATTGCATTAGGAACTGGACGAAATGTAGGAAAATGTTTCCTAGATATTTCCAATCATTGGAAATTGCATTTTCCTAGATATTTCCTACCTTTTCATTTTCCTATGATAGGAAATACGTAGGAAAATGCAATTTCCAATGATTGGAAATATCTAGGAAATATATAGAAAAATGTATTTTCCTATATTTTGTCCAGTTCCTATCATAGGAAAATGCAATTTCCTAGATATTTCCTGTCATTGGAAATGAGCAAACATTTCCAGTGCATGTAGATCGAGGTAGTGAGTCGGTGAGACCAATCGAAGACGGTCTAATGGAAGATTAGCGAAAGCTATATAAAATGGCCCCGTCTATAAATAAAGAGTTGATTATTATCGTCTTGAAAAGATTTAAAGCCATGAAAACATGGAGAATGTTTTGTCATTGGCCTGTCATGAGCTATTAAAAAGGGTTATTAGAACCTACACTATTGAAAGATGAGCTAGAAGTAGTGACTCGATTAGCATTAATTTCTCTTCTAGAATCGAGTACGCCAGGTTTTGTCAGCGGGAAAGAGAACTTGCTGCTGAAAAGTTGGAACGTGGAAAACGACATGTGCGTAAAGCTGGTCGACGTCGATCGAAGAAGAAATTAACTTTATAGAATATTACTCTTTTTATTGTAATATATATTACCCTGGCTGTTTATTAGAAAAAAATATTCTAACGAATTATTAAATTATTTGTATTTTCACTGAGCTCTATTTTTCCCATATTTTCTTTTTACATTTACATTTATTGTTATGACCCACAAAGACGTTGGGCATCACGTGAATATAATATATAAATTGAATATAGATACAGTTGTAAATAAATACTTGTAAATTAAATTAAATATTATTATTATACAGTCATTTGCTCAACGCTTGCACAAGTTGTGAAACTTCTTCCTTATATGGGAATAACATCTTGTTGGCTTTTCTTAGAAAAATCACAAGCATTGGCGCGATGGCTTCAGGGATTTTACGACCATTGGCGGCGTGCTGCAATAACTTCAGTCCATTCTTGAACTCCTTGATCATCTCGACTGGCAATTCACTTTTAATTAGACCAAAATAAACAAGAATTGAGGACCCTTGCTCCACGAGTGTACATCTGGCATTCTGACAAAAAGAAGCATCAAAGAGGGCTTCACAACAGTGGTATGCGGTTTCCCAATATTCTCCATGCGCAAGGACATCACAAATGCGCTTCAAGCCTTTCCCAAGAAGTGCGTTTTGGTCAACAATTTCTTTCAACATGGCGGCTTTCAGAGCTTGTGAGTGTTGTTCTCTAACTTTTCGAAACCGCGGCGTCGGTTTGGCCAAAAATGAAACGAACAAACCAGCAAGGCATGTTGGGAAGTAATCTTGAGCGAACACGTGTGCGAGTGCCAGTAGGGGGCCTTTCAGATGTGGGAAAATGTCGATTTTGAACTCGCTCTTCAGGAGGCCCATTCGGACGAGAATAGACGAGCAAAGTGCCATGTTGTCTATCTGGAAACAAGAAAATGCTGCCTTCAATAGAACATCTGTGTATTTAAGCATAAGAGTATGGTTGTTCTCAAGGACATGACACATAAACAAGAAGACTTGAGCTATCTTATCTTCATTCCAGAGTGACGTCTCAACACGTAAGCACTTTGTTATTGCAGATTCTACTAATTCAGGTCTAGTTTTTATAACAACTGGCGCTATTGGAATATTGGAATTCATAAGAGTCTCAACAATACATGATGCAAAAAAACTGGGAGTTTTTTCCTGGCGTATGACGTATTCAAAAGTGAGAGAAATCCCCTCAAGTTTTGTTAAAGAACCTTGTTCGTCTATAAAGGAGTTAGATAGGAGTTTTTCCTGAGCGAAGATACTATCAACCAAAGTTCTAATGCAGGGATTGTCTTGGGAACAAAGGTGAGAGCAGAGTTCATCCAGCGCCTTGCATACGCCATCCTTATGCACATTGATGTCTTGACTTGCGGCAAGGAAGACCTTAACGAAATCTCGAACGGGTTTATCGTCCTCGAAATGATGACATCTTAGTCTATTTTCAAGCGGAATTTCCAAGCCATCATTGACTTTCGTTCTCGTGCTATGTCCTCTAAAAGTAGTAGCATTAATACCCTTTTTGAGTCCTTTAAGTAATTTACAAATTATATCATTAAGGTTAAGATTTTCCATTTTGTAAACGCTGAAGGTAAAATGTTTCATGAGGGTCATCTTGTCTTCCTGTTTCATTTTCAAATCTGCCGACAAAGACAGAGGTATGGTTGTCATCCATGACAGCAATTCTTTCTTGCAGCCATCAGATTCCTTGTGTTTTAGCGTCAAACTCAACAAATAGTCCGGCTGTTGTTTTATTGTTTTTGAGATGGAACTGACAACAATATACAGATCTTTAATATCGCCAGAAGGACTTTTAGAAATATGGCAGCCATTTGGCGGACGTTTGATCGTGCGCAAAGCTGTAGTTGTTATTCCATTGGAGCGTTGCAGTGCTTTTGTAATGGGAGAGGAAACGTTTATGGAAGACGTAGCTGTCATTTGTGAGGTGGAAATGGCTGTCTGTGACTTGAGGGAGGGGGGCATAGAGTTGTTCGATTCAGTGGTAGATGCATATGAAGGTTTATCAATCACTGGATAACGTGACAAAGGGCTGTTTTTATATACATTTTCCTTGTTATGTCCATTTAAGGAAAGTGAGGTTTTGACGCAATCCATACTATCTTCATGGTAAATCGTCCTCTTGCTCTCGTTAGCTACTCTTTCAGGAGAGCAAATTTCCATCTCATTTCCATACTGGAACTCCGGGAAAAATGCAGTAACTTTACTCCCTCCAACGATGACATAATCCTCATCTTTGGGTTGATCTTGGTTATGTAATCCAATGTCGTCCTGCATTATCTGCGTGCACTCAGTTGCCAACTCTGAGCGCACTTCCATCGCATCGTCTGACTGCAACTCATCGGGGAAAATTTCAGTAACTTTACTGTTTTTCGCGCTTATATAATCTCCATTCATGAGTTGATCTTGTTTATTCGATTCAGTGTCATCCTGCACTGTCTGCGCACGTTCTACCAGCTTAGCTTGACATTCTAATGCTTGGTCTTCTTGATCGTCAACATAAATTGTATTTGTCTTTTCCAAATTGATTTTCCAAATTGACGTGGCGTTTGATTCGTCGTTGGTGATTACATTTCCACCATTTATAAGCAGTTCCGTCTCGTTTTGCTTCTGCTTTCTTTCAGCGAGAAAAGTGGGTTTCGTATTTCCACACGGAGCTCTTGACCTACCATTCTTTTCGTGAATCGATCTTTCAAAATTGCGCTTTTGTGCAACATAGTGGAGCAAAAGTTGAACGCAATCATAATGGTTGTTAACTCTTGCAGTGTCAACTGCTTTGAACCCAAACTTGTCCTTGATGTCGCGATCGCAGCCAAAGTCCAGTAAGATCTTCAAGTATTCCTGGTTTCCTGATTTTGCTGACAAGTGAAGTGCAGTTCGTCCCACTTTATTCTTGATGTTTATGTTGGGTATCGAGCAAGCAAGAAGGGAAACCACTTGGTCATTGTCTTGGAGATCAACAGCTATGTGAAGTGAAGACATTCCTTCCTGCAACAAGAAGATAGAATGGGAAAAGTGAAATTCAAATGAAAAACATCATTGTACCACATCACTTCCATCGATCTCTCCTCCTCAATGGAAACACTTGGCAGTGTATAAAGAAACAAAACTATGTCGGCGTGAATTTTAAAAACTTAAAAAAACACAGAAGCCAAACTTAGTTTCAATAATATTCAGTTTGAAAACATTGTAGTATATTCTGTCGCCTAGCACTTTCCTGTTTTCACCCTGCTCAAAATTAAGCTCAAAGATATAATATAAAAAATTTAGTCATAAAAAGAAAAGTATATTCCAAAAATATTGCTTGGGATTCCTGTGGTCAAGACGCGAACGCGCGTAACCGAGTAAGCCAGAGAACCGATCTCGCGGGAAATCGATTTCGTATTACTGTGAAAATGGCACCGCACGATCACGGCACGGTTACAGCAGGAATTTCGAGTGTTTTTATTGACATCACGGCACCGGCGCGTTCACGGGACGGCGCGGTCCGCTTCACACTCATACGAAATCTGCTCTGTTTGACCGCGGCGTTATCACCACCACTATCATCACCATCATTATCATATCATCATCATTATCGTCCTTTTTGTTATCATCATCAACCAAGTGCCACGCCCCACTATCGTAACATATGCTATCCTTTACCTCACGCTCGGCTACCACCCGGCTTTTATGAGAGCGACACATAAAGGAGATGTCACACTACACCACAACTTTTAGCGCCACTATTGTCATTTGCGGCAACACGTTGTAGGCTTTTGAACGAGCTTCAAAACTTCACATTATTGATGCTCTCAATTTTGTGCAACCGCTGCATGCCATGTTATTACACATCCACGATGTTGCACGCTAAAAGTTGTTCCACGCCTTAGAGTGTGAAACGGACCGCGCCGTTCCGTGACCGTGTCAGTGCCGTGATGTCTATAAAAACTATTCGAAATTCCCGCCGTAACCGTGCGGTGCCGTTTTCACAGTCATACGAAATCCACTCTAAAACGTTCTTACCTTAGTTAGTTTTTCGATGTTACAACCAGCATCGATCAGCCTCCGAACACCTTCAACAGATTTCTGTAATGTGCCGACATGAAGTGCTGTAAACCCATTCTCATCTCTTTGATCAAGTTCACAGCCAGAACTTAACAGGAAATCTAGATACTCCAGATCATGTGATATCACAGCACCATGTAGAGCCGAGTACCCATACTCGCTGCTTTGGCTACAGTCACTCAGATCCGAGATGCTACCACTTGGAGTCTGGAGACGAGATGTACTCAGTGGCGACAGCGTCGTCATGGTGAGGATTTCCCGCGCTTTTTGTAGTGCTGCTTTCAAGCTCTCAGCACTTTTATAGAAGCGCGGTCGGCTCTTTGCTTGGATGTCCTAAAGAAAAAATATAAAATATAAAAATATAAATTAGGAATTTAATACAATATAAAAGTCAGTAGACGGTAAGTTAGGGAGAGTTGAACGGCAAATGTCAGCACGAAAATTTTCTTTCCGATCTAAATGCAAGGGAAGTCTTCTCTTCTCTCCTATGGTTCCAATCGATAGCCAACCGTACCGTTAACGTTTCACACTTTTAGTGTACTGTTTTAAAAAAATTCTCTTATACAATAAAACTGAGAAAGAACAGCGATCGCGGTGGACTCGTGATGGAATGCGACAAAGTGATGTTAATCTCTCTTTGTCCTTCAACGAGCAGTCACACCATCCAAGACCTTCAAACCCTGGAGTTATATTACTTGTTTTTTAGGTTAATCTACACAAAATCATCAAATAAAGCATCGACTCTATATCTCTCAATAATGTTTGCCTACATACCATGTATGAAGGGAGTTAGTCAGGTCACTCGAACATAAAGTGTACAAGAATGAAGCCTGTGCATCGTACGTAAGACCAAACTCGGTCACAGTTTTTGATACATTTTACAATACTACGAGCTACTTGTCGCTTAGAACCAAGTCACACTTGCTGAAAAAACGTGATATACATGTCTACATTCAACTTTTCCTGTTTCAAGGTACAACTTGAGGCATTTTCAAGCCCACGATGGCTTTTTGTGGTCTGAGTTGTACGATTACGTTGTTAAGTATGTAAACCTCTTCCGGTATTTAAGAAATGCGCGACATGGGTATAATCATTTGGCAGAGCTAAAATAAGACTGTTAGCTGATATGAGACGCGTACGACTACTAGATAAGCCACAGAAGTTAGACAAAACTTTTCAAGAAGAGGTCACTGTCCTGTCCATTCAACCTACCTCGTCAAATATGTTTGTCAACACAGTTTGACCTTTACCAAAGTTCAGCTCAAGTCCATTATTTAGATGATGAAAAAGTTCAGTGAAGTGAAACTAGAAGGTTGTACTAAATTCGTCAAAAACAACCTTGTATTGTCTTCAGTTACGCAAAACTTTGAGAGAAACTTGAAGCAAGATAGTTGTTGTTTATTTTGGAATTTGATAAGCCTAAGTGATGCCAAGCTCATTCCTGTTCAATGTTGACATTGCCTTGAGTGACATGTTGTCAAAACAATTACCATCTCATTAAAGTTGACTGGCATAAGTGGACAACTTGTGTACAACGTAAGTATTCCTTTTTAAGAATGCTTAATACGATATATGGCCTAAATGACAGAGGTAAAATCTCATACGCAAAGATGTCTACAGCTGCTACAGCAAACGTGAAACGACAATTGGTTAATAAACAACTGATAGTGCATTCCAAAACAGAAGTAAAAATGCAAGAAATGATGATGTGCGGTCCGAAACTTCTGTGCAGCGATTTCTCTCCACAAAGAACTACAACGACACCATTGAATGGTGCTTATATTCATAGATGTATTATTACTCTTTGCAAGCAAAAACGGCTGTTATTTTATGCTTCATTACAACTTAAGGAAGTCTTGAGCAAGAGTAAGAAACGTAAAACAACTGACAACAACAACAGCAGCAGTAACAGCAGAAACAACAACAACAACAAAGCCAAAATCAGTCATCTTAAATTGCAATCTAATCTGTCAAGAGAAATTTTTTTCCTTATTAAAATATAATGAATAATTCAAAAACAATGGTCGCTGAAGGCTTCCTAGCCAGTTACTAACTGATATTTTATACCAAGAAACATGGACAAATCTAGAATTCGTTATGATATTGCCACTCAGTATTGCCACTCAGTAGAATGTCAATATTTCATTCTATGTGGAAAGTTTAAATCAGAAATATTAAGAGTCAATTATTAAAAAATAGCAGTGATCAATATGATGGCATCAGCGCAGCGTTTTGGCTTCAAATGCAGACTTTCATTTTCTAAAACATCACCATACTTACCATCTTCATGCCTGCAATTTTCCTTAGTTTTCCAAACTAAGAAGGAAGCGTTAACAACTAAAACTTGTCATATTTGTCGCTTGATACCATCAACACCTTGTAAAATCCATTTTTAACACATTTTTGTAGCCAATTTACAACGATTTGGCGTCCATGAAGGCTCCAGCAAGTGTTGGAGGAGGCGATTTTCTTATCATTAAATGTTTTGTGGTTATCAAAAATGCTGTAAACGATTAGTGAAAACTTGATAATTGCTCACCAAGATATCATCACCCAGCGTTTATCGTATTACAACACTTTTCGGAACGCTATGAGAGTATCATAAACATAAACCTCTTAGGAATAAAACCTTTTAAAACAACTTTACAATAGCGTTACAAAAGGCATTGTTGTTTCTAAACCAATCTTATTTAAAGTGAAAGCTTAATAGATTATCATAAATTAGCTCTATTTATCGTTTATTAGTAAGGATCACACGACTGGCAGACCATAAACAACGAAAATTTCTAAACAAACTAATCGAAAACAATGATCGAGAAAAAATCAATTAAACTGGCTGAATAATTACGTTGTTGACAAGAATAAAAGGATGGAAACAAAAAGTTATATAGTGAGGAAACAATTTGCAAACAAGAAAGAGGCAAAAGGAAGAAACGCCGTGTGGGAAAAGAAAGGAAGGAAGGAAGGAAGGAAGGAAGAAAGAAAGGAAGGAAGGAAGGAAGAAAGAAAGAAAGGAAGGAAGGGAAGGAAGGAAGGAAGGAAGGAAGAAAGAAAGAAAGAAAGAAAGAAAGAAAGAAAGGAAGGAAGGAAGGAAGAAAGAGGGAAAGAAAGAAAGAAAAAGGCAGTGAAAGAAGAAGAGAAAGAAAAAGTGAAAAAGGAAAGGGAAGAAAACAGAAAACAAAATAAAATACAAATGCAGGAGTAATAAATAAATAAATAAATAAATAAATAAATAAATAAATAAATAAATAAATAAATAAATAAATAAATAAATAAATAAATAAATAAATGAATGAATAAATAAATAAATAGATGGATGAATCAATGAATCAATAATAATCAATCAATCAAACGAGAAATTTCTATTTCCGCGAGAGCTTGGGAACTACGATGGGTGTCAAACGCTGTACATAAGTACCGCACTTTCTTTTCCATGATGGAGGCCTTATCCGCGTGGTTCTGATTCAGAAATATTCTTCTTTTCCAAGGCATAAATCGTCTCGAAATATCTTAATTATACCAAAATGAGGATTTAAAAACTTAAAACTACACTATCTACCATCAAGGCAAGAAGAGCCGGAGTGAAAATGCCGACTACAACGGTGCCAAAAAGAAAGAAAAAACCCGGCGCTGTAGGTGGAAACAGCTCTCTAAATGGAAGTGGAGGCAATTTTACTGAATCGGCCATGGACGAATTCTTGTCAAAACAAGGTTTATACCGCAAACCAATCGCTAAAGATGGTTCTTGTCTCTTTAGAGCAGTGTCTGAGCAGGTGAGCAATAGTTTTGAATCCATGGCCATATTGTTCTTTTGTGGTAAACTCAAATGTTTGAATCGATCGCTGGAAATGGTATACTTGTGCACGTCTCTGAAGACGAGTAAATACCATGTGAAAAATTGCATCGTTTAAACAATTCCCTCACCAAAAGCTCGTTATCACATAGCACTTATAAGAAAATATGTTTAATAGCTTCTTGGAGGAGCTGCGATTGGCATATTAGCCGAGAAAGATGTTGAATGTTCTATCGGAGAGAGTATATTTTGATATGCGCTTCGAGAAAAACATTGCGAAATTGCGGTTGTCAGGCTATTATTTTGGAACATCAGAAAAAGAGTTTTTTTGGTGTGCTTAAATCATCGCTGACCGCTTGCTTGCTAAAACATCAGTTGAGTATGTCTTGTTGAAGATGACAAGAAATTCAGTTATCGAACACCCAATCGAACTCGTTCCCTCGTCGATTCCCCCGCTTTGTCATTGATTTCATCCAGCAGTGTTCGATTTTTGATTATCCCCCTTGCTGTAGTAGTAATGTTTGTATCGTCTGTAATTTTTGACAATTCTAACTACATTATGTATTCTAGGTCCATAACTGCCAAGCAAGACATCTTGATGTCCGAAATCAGTGCATTGATTTTATGCGTCGAAATAGGGCCCACTTTGAAGAGGTACGAAATCGCTTTCATTTTCGCCTAGTCTTTTTGTAACGAATATTCTCAATTTGGAATTAAATTTTTAGTTTGTTTTATGTTAGGTAAGTAATACTTGACAAAGTTCTTCTATGGTTGTAAATTTAGGTATAGGTCATGTTTTGTCTAGAATTAAATTGCAAATATATATCGTCGATTTTTGACAAAGCTAGCCATGTAATTGTATTAGATATCGATAAAGATATTAACTATATCTCTTTTACTTATCAGTTAACATAAATCTTTTGATAATTTTGAACAGATTTTTGTAGTAGATGTGACAAGTGTATTTATAATTTTTTGCTTGCAATGTTAATTATGATGTTTTGTTTTTGCCTATTTTTCATCATACAATAAATTAATAGTCTATCTCCACCTTTTCTTCATCAAAGATTCCGTAATATCTAATACAGAAGTGTCTATCCTCCAAATAATAATTCCTCTAGCCCTGCTTGCCAATTTAAACCCCTGCTATCTTGTGGTGTTGTAATTTAGTATGGATTAGTGACATTCTTTTGAAACTGTAGTTGGCTACCATGATTATTTATGCTTGTGAACATAAACTATAAGTCTGCATAAAAGACATGTAGATAAATTTTAAATTTAAATATCATAACTTCATCATCTGTTACTGTGTTATATGTCTTCATTTCTAAATCATTTTTAGTCAATTGTATATCCATGTTATTTCCTTGTATCTACAGTTATCCTGCTATCTTGAATGATTTCTCTTTAGAATTCAATACAGCAAATTCCCACTACGTACATTATGTCAATTATTTGATAGAAACTTTTCTTTCTTTCTTTCAGTTTGTAGAAGGTCCCTTTGATCATCATCTATTTAAGTTACAAAATCCCAAGGTACAAAAACTGGCATCATTCAAGCATATCAACTTAACATTATATCTTTTGTGGATAATTGAATTACTTTTTTTTTTTTTTGAATTTAGGAGTGGGCTGGCCAGGTTGAGATTACTGCTCTTTCTCAAATGTATAGGTAGGTAGTGCTCTTACTTAACTTCACACTCTTCAAGAGGTTTACAAAAATGATGGTGGACACCATTTTTAATGAACTTCTAGTAAGAATAATAAATAGAGTAGAATTCCTGTGAGTAAAAAATGGGGTACATTTTTGTCTGGCTGTAACTTTACCATAATTATTAATGAGGTTCTTGATAGAATTTTGACCATGTGGCCAAAAATGTGACCATACGGGTGAGAAGGAATTAAGTTAATATGCAAAGGCAAACTTCACAGCCAGAGTAGGCAGGTACCTTTGTCTGTGCAGCTTATGACAGGACATTAATTGTTTTATACCCTCTAACACACACACACAAAAACACTTGTTTTCGTAAATCTCTCTGAGATGCTTTACTGAAACTTGACAAGGTTAATTGCCACAAGTTTTAAGTAATGGTAGCACAAAATAATGTTGTGCTTACCATTTTAGATGTGTCGTTACCAGTTAGTGAAAAAATTATAAAAACACAGCTTTTCTACTATGCCACATCTGATAGATTCCCACTGATTATTGGTTTCTATTGAGAACATTGCATAATTTAGAATCCTGTTTGGATTTACGTTGCTGCCAAATAATATTGTAAACAGCATATTTATACTCACTTGAGAAATGCTAGCGCTTGGAGGCAAAGTTTTATAATAGGCCATATTGGAGTTATACATGTATTTTGCTCAATATCAGCCTCGATAGCACATAATATCTTCATTAGAATTTTCATTGGTAAAAGCAGGTGGAAAGGAAAGAAATGCACTTAATTAACCAGGGAGGTATAATTGAAGAAAGGCAAATAATTTAAATTTCCAAGGGTTTTGCTCAAAGTATCTCATGTGAGATTGAAGCTGATATTCAGTGCCATATAACTGTGAACTAGTTTATTGGCATTAAATTTCATTACTAATATTCATCATGATATTTGTTGTACAGGAAGGACTTTGTTGTTTACCAAGACATCAATTCTCCACCAACCAAAGTAACTGATCATGGGTACAAGGACAAGGTAGGGGAGAGAAATGGCAATGGGAAAGTGGAAAGTGGAAAGTGAAAATAAGAAAAAAAGGGCAATACATTGAATGTAACCTTGAAGCAGTCCCATAGACACCTGTGTGAGATCTAGATGCCTTTGTGATATTGATATCACAATATTATGAACAGAAGACAAATGAACTCCATCATGATAAATATTCATGATAATCATTTTTTCAGAAAGAAGTGTTGGATTCAATCAGACCGTATTGGTCTTCACAATATGAATATATTTTCATATCCTTTTAATTTTTGTATTAAATAGATATTTGTCTATTTTGATCAATTGATTGATTAATTGGCCAACCCACCAAATGATCAGTTTATTGATTGATTGATAGACCGATTGATGTTAATTGATGCATTGCATTGTGACCAATTTGATCAATGGAGCATTTAGGTGCATTGATATCACTTTAGAACATTTGAGAAAAATTAAAAAGCAGACAGGTCACTATAGCCACTTTTATTGACATCCCTTAGAATAGAATAGAATAGAATAGAATAGAATAGAATAGAATAGAATAGAATAGAATAGAATAGAATAGAATAGAATAGAATAGAATAGAATAGAATAGAATAGAATAGAATAGAATAGAATAGAATAGAATAGAATAGAATAGAATAGAATAGAATAGAATAGAATAGAATAGAATAGAATAGAATAGAATAGAATAGAATAGAATAGAATAGAATAGAATAGAATAGAATAGAATAGAATAGAATAGAATAGAATAGAATAGAATAGAATAGAATAGTTAGAATAACTTTATTTAGACAGAAGACATTAATGAGCATTGCTGCTCGTTACAAAAATGTATGTGTATCCCTTCAGTTTCAACTGGTTACAACTGGTGATATTAATGGAATATTGTTTGTTTTGTAGATCCTATTGTGCTACTCCAATGGTAATCACTATGATATCATCTACAATAACCAGTACCAAGAACATGCTGCCATGTGTCAATGTAAGTTTACAGAAATTCATCTGGGAAATTCATTTGGGTTTATTTTCAGTAACATACTAATAATAATAATAATAATAATGTTTAAGATTTATATACTGCAAATATCTATATGTATAATTATAATCAAATGCGGTTGAAATTAACTGAAATGAAATGAAGTATAATCAAACATAAAGTGTTTAAGAATCCCAACTGGCAAGGAGGCAAACCAGTTGGCTATATTACAAGCATGGCCGAGAAACTGAATTTGAACTAATTGAAATCGGAACAAATTCAGTCTCAGATAGTGGCCAGAGCGGGAATCGAACCTGGGACCGCCAGATTGCGAGACCAATGCTCTGACCACTCGGCCATGCTGCAAATCAATACAAACTACCACATCTTCAAGAGTTTGTGTCCCTTTGAATTTGAGATACACATGAGGAGATTTAGGGAATGTGACTCAATACCTGAAAGCAGGAATTGAGATGAGAGGTGTGACATTCTTGCATTGTGTGACTACAATGATCTTGTCATGATGCTAATAAAGGATGCCATTTAATGGTTCACACATCCTCTTGAGAATAATAATTATTATTGCAATGTTATTAGTCATTTTGAATATCATTTGTTGGTGTGTGTGTGTGGCATCCTCTTTCACATCATTTCATAATTGACCTATGTGTACATTCAAAACTCCATTTCAATGTTTTTTACATCGTTTTAGAACAGTAATTATTATGTCAGTCATTTTAAATATCATACATTACCATAATGTGATATCCTCTTTTACATCGCATCCTGTTTGCTAAATCTACCTAATTTTGTTTTCTATAGCTGTTTTGTTCGAGGTGCTTTACAACAGAGTATTTGCCGAACTTGACAAGAAAGATGCTTCCAAGAAGGGAAACAAGCCAAAAGGATCAGTTAGCAGTAGTCATAGCAACCAGAGGAACATTATAGAGTGGGTAAATGGTAGTGCTATGGATGGTAGTGACATGATGGATAATGGTGGTGACGACGGTGGGTGGACAGAAGTGAAAAGTAAAGCTAGAGGTAAGAATAATCTTCGTGGCTAAAAGATATAAAGATAAGAAATAAATGTTTCATTGAATGTGTAAATACCTTGGAAAAAATCCAAGCCAAAGATTAAGCAGGTCCATTCAAGTCAAAATTATACCCAAATTTTTACAGTGTATTTTTTTCTTTTCATACATGAAGTATTTATTTTTACTATATCATCAAATTAATTTTTGGCCTACTAAATTATGGACTCTTTGAATATTGTTTTTCCTATTTTTGGGGGGTATGTACCAATTATTTTTTGGTTCTAATTATTTTATGGAAAGTAGTGATCAGAATTAATTTTTGGGGTGTAGTGAATTAATTTTTGGGATGTAGTTAATTAATTTTTGTGATTTGGTGAATTAATTTTTGGGGAGTGATGAATTATTTTTTGTGATGTAATTAACTAATTTTTGTGATGTAGTCAATTCATTTAATGGGGTGTAATGAATTAATTTTTGGGGTGTAATGAATTATTTTTTGTGATGTAGTTAATTAATTTTTGTGATGTAGTTAATTAGTTTTTGTGATGTAGTCAATTCATTTAATGGGGTGTAAGGAATTAATTTTTTATGCAGTTAATTAATTTTTGAAATGTAATGAATTAATTATTGTGATGTAGTGAATTAATTTTTGTGATGTAGTGAATTAATTTTTATGATGTAGTGAATTCATTTAATGGGGTGTAATTAATTAATTTTTGTAATGTAGTTAATTAATTTTTGAAATGTAATGAATTAATTTTTGTGATGTAGTGAATTAATTTTTGTGATGTAGTTAATTAATTTTTATGATGTCATAATGAATTAATTTTTGAAATGTAATGAATTAATTTCTGTGATGTAGTTAATTAATTTTTATAATGTAGTGAATTCATTTAATGGGGTGTAATTAATTAATTTTTGTAATGTTAATTAATTTTTGAAATGTAATGAATTAATTTTTGTGATGTAGTGAATTAATTTTTGGGGTGTAGTGAATTAATTTTTGAGATATGGTAGCAAAAAAAAAATTTAAGAGTTAATTTAAAAAATATTTAGTGGGCCAAAAATTGGTTTGATGATATAGTAAAAATATATACTTCATGTATTAAAAGAAAAAATACACTGTAAAAAATTGGTATAATTTTGACCAGAATGGGCCTCCATAAAAGATTGTACATGTAGTACAGCTAGAGTGCACACATTATATCTATAACGTAACAAAATGAAGTATTGATAAATTACTAGTAAGATGATTTTGTACTAAATATTATAAAATATTTGAGATGTAACGCGTGCACTGATTGGCAGGCTTCCATGTTTATATCAGAGAATAGAGACATGGCTCGCTCAAAAAATGTCGAAAATATTTTATAAAAGCAATATAAAACGATCGCTTATGTCTCTATAAACACTCTGGAAGATGTAGAGCACTCAAAAGCAAGAGAAACACTTGGCTACGCCTCATGTTCCTAAGCTTGCTTTTCTCTTGCTCTACACTTCCATCGTGTTTATATCACAGTACAGAGACATGCCCGCATGTTTTATATTCCTTAAGTGCAAAGTTGTACAAACTATCCAAGCACAGTATTATTATAGTCTTTACTTTATTGCCACATGCTTGTTATTCTTGAAACCTCCTTGTACTGTGTTGTGTTAAATTGTGCAATTTATTTACATGGTAAGCAAGTGCTGCCTTATTATTGACAGGTATATGATGTGTGCACTCTATTCGGTGACTGATAATTAGTTTTACTTTATAGACTTTTTAAAAACAGTTCTTTGCTAGTGTTGGTCTTCTTTAATATATCAATAAAATGTCTTTCATTCCTCTTCTTATCTCAGCTAAACATGAACGACAGTCAAAGTCTGCAGAGATGGAAGAAGAGAAAGAACAAGATGAAAACAAGATCAAAGGAAACAATGACCAAAAGTACTTGTGGGAACTGCGTCGCTCTGTTGATCCTCACCTCTACCGGAACATACCCCTGGAAGTGTGGGAGGAGGACAAGCATGTGTTACAGCAGAAGGACTTGGCTGTAGCTGCTTCATTGCAGTTTAAGAATGGGGAACGATGTAGTGTAAGTAAAACATAACAGGGGTAGATTTAGGGCGGAGTGTAGGGGTGCGCGTCCCTCTACTGAGATTACTTTGGTCCCTTTTCCTGTGGATGATTTTTTTTTAATTTCTATGCCACTGCATCCCTCCTTAATGAAAATCCTGGATCTGCTTGTGCATAGAGCACTGTTACAACCTTTGAAAGGAGAAATATTGTTAAATCAAGTACAATGTGGGCTTTTGTTAAACCACTGTTAGTTTGTCCAGAGGAACATAAGGACATGGTTGTTGCAAATGGAAAAGTTACCAAATGATGGACATGATACCTGATGACTGATTTTAATAACTTGCATATATATATGACTTAATAATAAAAGTACATGTAATGTCAACAGTGCTGTCATTGGCACTCTGTCATATCATCCAGTCAGTTAGTCAAGTGGCCACTCAGTTGGTTTATTTATAAATACCATCAACATAATGAGATTGCCCTGACCTCAAAACCAGAGGATGTTGAAAAAGCATGACATTAGCATCAACTAATGGGACATGCAAGTACATTATCTGGTTTATTTCTTGAAAGCTTTTCAATGTGTCTTCTTCTTCTTCTTCTTCCGCTAAGCCCAGTCTCTTTCAGTATTGAAAATCCTTACTGGGGTTCTTTTAAAAAATCAAAATGATAAAATGAAATAAATAAATAAGGTACGGAGTGAAGTTAAGTTCCATTGTCTAAAGCTTTTTTAAAGTTATCCAGCATTTTCTTTTGTACGATATCTTCAGGTAGTGAGTTCCAATCTCTAATGGTTCTTGGAAAGTATGAATATAGGTGATAATCTGTTCTTGAATGTGGAATTTGGTATGCTCGGGAATTTGTATGTCTGCTGGTGCTCTTCATTGCTTCCAGTTTTGACATGCATACAATTAGTAGCATTATGCAAAGGGTCCATGTGTGTGTGTATTTATTTTTTAGTTAAAGCTTGGTCCACCCATTGTACCAGTTGAGAAATCCTACAATGCCATCATCAAAGAGGATTACACCGGATCAGGAAGCATTCAGGTTTGTAGACAAATCCAAGTTTATCTTGATTGATTGTCAGATGCAAAGTGGCTATTTTTTGATCTGTTTATATCACCATTAGTATAAAGCAGTGTGTATTAGGCCATATTCAAAAATGACTCTGTAGTTTCACATTATTGTATATACAATATGATGTAGAATCAGACTTGACTGGGGTCACATGGTTGGCTGAGCAGTGACAGCACTGGCCATTCAACGGGTCCGGGTTGAAGTCCCAACTTGGGCAGTGGATCACGTGAACTGAGTTTTTTTGTGTTGTTGTTTACCATGTCTCAAGGGATTTCCCCCAGGTTCTCCCAGTTTTCCTCTCTCAACAACAACAGCAACAACAACAACAACAACAACAACAACAACAACAACAAATGTAGAGGTGGTAGTGAGTGTGAGTGTTCCAGCAGAAGAAGAACCACTATGTGGATCTGCTGAAACGATTATTTAGTAGTAGTAGTTGGTTTTTATATACCAATAGTTCTATTTTATAGTTTTATAGTTTTTAATGTTGTTGTATATTGTACTGAGGGCCACCTGAAAATTATCAGTAATGGTAACGGTGTTACCCTGACCAATAAAGTTGTTATTATTATTATTATTATTATTATTATTATTATTATTATTATTATTATTATTATTATTATTATTATTATTATTATTATTTATTAATATGTACAAAGAAGAAAATGTGAAGGTGTTTTGTCAATTTACTTTTAGGTGTTTGTTCATGAACTAAACAAAAGGTACAAAGCTTATTATATCATTTGTCTTTTTTGTCTTTCATTTTGTGTCTTCAACTTAACTGTTATTGTCTTGTTCTTGCTCTTACATGCACATACAATGTAGTGGTGATAATGATGATGGTGATGATGATGATGATGATGATGATGATGATGATGATAGTTGTAGATTGACTTTACAACTTACTATCTGATGATAGTGACAATGATGAATGTTGAAACTGATGATGATGATGACATTCCATAAGTCCAATTCCAAGATATGCTTCACCTACCACATACAAAGGATGTAGAACAAGGCTACATGTACATACTAAAACGTTTGTCTTGTTACGAATGGCTGAACTTTATGCACATATAAGCTTTGTATGGATTCAATTTTTTATGGGAAGTGAAGTATAACACTGACGTCGGTATTGTATTTAAAACTTCTTTCTTAACAGACATACTGTTCCAGTACAAAGTATCACTACCCAGCAAGGTACTGTATGTCTCTACAAGCAGTAGATTTTATTTTTCCAGTCACTGTTCAATTTTGTTATTACAAAAGTATTACAAAAATATTTGATATTATTATTATTACAAGGTTCTAGCTACAAGGAATTGAGTGGATATTACCAAAAAGATTTTACTGCCAATGGTCCAGCTTCTGAAGAAGGTAGTGTATTGTAGTGTGTTGATTTGTTGGACACTTTTGATTATAAGACATGCAGTATGTTAGTTGTACTAGTCATTTTTAATTAGTAAGTCCTTAGAACATAAAACATTGAAAATGACAATCTCAAAGCTCCAGAATTGGATAAAGTAATGATTTGTACCATATGCAATAATATGTATGTATGCTGTTATGATATTTGATGATATATATGTGATATTGTATTGATTTTGATGTTTTTGTCAGGTGCAAAAGATGACAACAAGTTCAAGAAAAAGAGACCTCAGAGAAACCGTCGAGGACCTGGAAAAGTAAAATTAATTTAATTAATCACTTTTTACATCATACAGTTATATAATCTCTCTACAAATTTTATCCCTTCAATGCCACATTATCCTTTTTCAACTGTCACTTTCACTTTGAATGAACATTCTTTGGGACATGCTCTATGAATCAGCACCAGAGCTGGCTAGTCCATACATCCTAACTCTGCAATCTGTTGTTTAGAAACCTTTAAATTGTTTGAGCTGTCAATGTATTGCTATGTTTGATTCTTAAATTTGTCATGTTGTGCCATGTTTCTGTTTTTACATGTAGCTAATTGGTTTTTTGAGTTTGTTATGTTTTGTTATTTGATTTCCAGGGTGGCGATGAAGCAGGAAATGCCACTGTGAGTTTTATTTTAATTTGTTTACCACTGCTTGCATGTGTATAATTATGCCCTGCATCAAACAAAAGGCTTGACTGGGAATATACCATATTCCAACAATGTTCAGATAGTCACACAAATAGGGAAAGTTTTTACCATTGATGTTAAGTGAGAAGAAAGAGAGAGAATTGGGTTTCCTCTGTAACCAAAAATGGGGGGTGGGGGGGGGATGGGGGGGATGGGGGGGATGGGGGGGGGGATGGGGGGATGGGGGGGGGGGAGAAAGGGGAAGTTTCCTCCACTGCCTTCTCCCTCCTCCCAAATCTCCATCTTTGGTTACCAAGGAAACCCAACTCTCCTATACCCCTGAAAGAAACCCTTGCTAAGCAGGCTACACTGATGTAGGAAAATCTGCCTACATTGTATTTGTGTGACTAACTGAGCATTATGTAAGATTGACAGTAGTCTATCACCCTATTCTCACTCAAGAAGGTTTTGTGTGGAGCAGTGTGTAATTATGCAAATGGTGGTAAAAGCGAGTGACAGTGAGTGTGTATTTTACCATGTAGTTACTGCATAAATGTCTTGCTTTGTCTTTCCTCAAGGCAATGTTTAATTTTGTCGGTAGTTTTCCTGCCTTTATGCCTTAAAGCTGTTCTCCCCTTCGCACAGCATGCTGGCATACATTGTACTTGCTATTGGAGAGTACCATTGCACTCACTCATATTGTTAGCCAATCAGAAATTGTCCTGATATCATGTGGAAATTTTTGTTTAAAGTTATGTCCTGCTGGAATGAGTATGTTGAAAACCTTGAATGTTGAATTGTTAGAAAAGATATCCCACAGAGGAAACTTTCTGAGCAGCAACTCTATGGTCTATTGCCCTAACAAAGCAGAGAAAATTCTCTGGCCTTGGAGGGATCCTGGATTTGTACACTAGTGTTCTAACAACTGAGCTACAAGATTACTGTCTTTTCTTGAGACAGTTCTGGGTATAAAGATGTTGAAAAGCTCAGTTACTTGTATCATGAGGTAGTTTGCCCAGCAAGTAAAATGAGGTGTTTAATTCCCAGGAAGAGGTGTTGCCACGTGGTAGAGGTAAACCAAGGGAGAGGTATAACAGACGTCGTTTCCCTGGTGGAAAAGATGAAAGAAATTTTCGTGATGCAAAAGATGAAGAAGAAGCACGGTTCATGGCTGTAAGTGTTCTCCTCCTATACATTGTATGCATTAGAACTGGTTTCCTAGGATTAACAGTCCATTTTTTATGGTTGAATGATTGTGAACAAATTAACAGACCATATGTTGGAGCAGATCTCAATTATTTTGATTGAGACTGAGGCTTCCAGGTGTAAAACAAAAGAAATGAATGATGTCATTTATCAACCAAAGGAGAAAGGGATTTCCTCTTTTGTCATTTCTTTTGTTTTATGCCTCGATGCCTCACTGTTGCAAAATTTATAAGTTTGTGATTAAAGAATTTTTACTGGGCAATAGTACTGATAATGCAGTGCCCTTCTAGCAGGTAAAAAGGACAGACCACACACATACACTGGAATCTTCCTACTTTTCTTGAATAGTGGGATGAGTCCATCTGAAGTGGGGTTAGTGGAGTGTATGGGGAGAAACTAAGGGACCTATGGTTTAATGTGCTTATCCAAGAAGATGTGGTCTAACCAGCAGTAACAGCACTTTTCCTCAATTATTAAAAGACCCTGAGTGCATGTTTGTCCAGCTACCAATACTCAATCAATTTAGCCATCCAGGTGGTGGCTATCAGCCAATTGGGATTATGGGATGATTGAACTGATTATAACCATGTTTATATTGTATGCAGGAACAAATCAAGTTGGTAGAGTTGCAAGAGAAAGACACAACAGCTTTTCCTGCCCTGCCTGTGAGAGCAGGTCATCAAGGGTCTCCTTCTGCAGGTCCCTCTGTCTCTCCCACCACAAAAACAGCAGAAACTGTGGAGGTACATATAATGATTGTTGGTTATGTTACAAATAGAGCAGTTGTGTTAATAGATAATGACAATATTAATACATGTAGATATTAGAACAGTTTTCAAATTACTGGGAAACCTTCATAATACCACACTGTACATGCAGTGACCACGTCAGTGATGTGTGATGTGTCCATGCCATGTGTCCATCTATATATAGGCTTACAATAAAAAAATCTCTAAGAGGAATTTGTAGGCTTGTAATAAAAAGTTTTGAACAATATTTGAGGCTACAAATAGTCCTCAAATCTGAGATGTGAACTCACCACCTTTAGAATTTATCGCCAGTATACTAATCTCTCATAGAGCAATTTTCATGACTGTTAAAGCTGCCAGCAAGGTCACGGCACAGCATGATTACATCAGGAATTGCAAATGTTGATAATTTACAGCAAGTTGATCCATAAAAACCTTACTGCGATTCCCAGTCACACGTGAACAACGAGACTAAAAATCATGAACGAAACTTGAGTTTTCATGAACATCAATCCAAAGCGTTTCCATGACAATTTACTTTTGATTTGCCGCATCGGTTTCTCACAATATTCATTTGATAATAAACAGAAAACGATCAATTTATCCAAAGACATAAGAAGAATGTCTATATATACGGCCTGAATTCTAAAAAAATTTCTAGTTTCTAGCTTATGAGATTCATTATTTGCGCTGTTTGATCAGTCCATTCTCAACAGTCGACTGATTTCGTTCACTGATAGGTCACGAAGGTCATAAACACCTTTTATATATTTCTGATTTTCAAGTCACTGAAGTCTTAATTTATTGTGAAAAAATTATTCCTTTTCATTTGGATAATATTTTCAGAGGTTCTGAACATTTTCAGAACAAGTAAATCAAGTTAGATGAACCAGTATCAGTAAACAAAATTCCAGTCCGCACGTGCTTAATTGGATTGTCATGGAAACACCAGGGTGTCAAGTTCCTATTATTTCCTATTATTTCCTATTTTTTTAACTGATTCCTATTTCCTCCTCTTTTTTTGAGAAAACCTCCTATTTTTCCTATTTATTCAGCTTAGAACCAAAGAAAAATATAAATAAATTTAAAGAATGTTGTTTGCACTCTAGCACTTATTTTATGTACAAATTATACAATTTAAAGTGCCTATAAAGTCTAGCCAGAAATAATTTCTCTCAAAAGAACTTGGCCTCTCAAACAAAAATATTTTGAAAAGTGGGTCTTTCAATTCTGTTGATCGGGAAAAACCGCTGCAAAGTTGGAGAAAAAGCACATTTTGGGCATCCTGTGGAAAAATTTGTGAGAACCCTGGGAGACTGAGACCCAGGAATGAAGTTTAATTTAGACGCTACAAGCTCTTAATATTGTTGTTGGTATACACTATTAGTATTTAACTTCTGCTTCAAATTCTACTACTTTGATATAGCTATTTTCAGCTCTTTCTTTGAGTCTAAATGCCGTGATTCCTGACATTACGTCACAATATGCCTTACATTACATCACAATGTCAAAGTTTATTATCAACCAAATGAGTTTATTATTAACCAAATTCGTCCCAGCCTTCCAAAGAAACACGGATTTTTGTCTGGAGCGACAGCTTTGAACAGACAGATACATTGGAAAAAACCTTACATCTTTGATGTCGCTTTAATTATATTTTGCCAAGATACTCAACTTTTAAAAAATATACATTTTTGCTAGGGCTGATTCTATGACAACACTTGATGTTATGGGATGTATGTGGAAACATGTTCATATTGATTTAATTTTTATGCACTGTCACATAAAGTGTTCTGAAGCTAGCTGAAATACTAAAAATGTTGTTGTTAATATCAAATTCAAAAACAAATGTATATGTTACTATTTAAAAGAGTCATTATTCTATCCACTACTAACAGTTCTATAGGAGGAGTGCTATTAGATTGCCTATCTAACCACTACCAATAATCCTATTTTTTTCCTATTTATGAGCATATTTTCCTACTTTCTTCCTGTTTTTCCCTTCAAATTTTCCTATTTTCCTATTAATTTTTGCAAGCTTAGTGCTTGACACCCTGAAACACTTTTGATTGATGTCCACGAAAACTCAAGTTTCGTTCGTGATTTTTAGTCTCGTTGTTCACATGTGACTGGGAATTGCAGTAATGGCAATTGAACAGTGACCTAATGGTCAGTTAATTGCCTTTCAGTGAACATTTATAAACAGCCATTCAATGGTTGTAAAATTAAAGACAATATGGTACAGACACAGCATAGTGTGGTCCATTTCACACAAAAATTGAAGGGTTTCCTATGAAAACAGCCTAAGTGACTTTTTTGATGATTTTTTTCAATGGTATAAAATGGTATAATTAACTTAGTTCCCTATGCTGAAAAATCAATGTCTGGACATTCATCAAAAAGTCACTTAAGTCGTTTTCACAGGAAACCCTTTATTGTTGCTTTATCAGTAAAAGTGAGAAACATATAGCTGTATTTATATGTATTTTGTATATAAGTCTCTTATTGTAGTTGATAGTTTTGTTCTGTAATTTGTGTAAAACAGGGCTCTATTCAAACTAGCCATGCTAAATTAGATGTCCCTGTCTAAATATTAATTATGATAAATAAATAAAATACTGATTGAAGCAAAATCAACATATACAGACTTAGTAATGTTCTGTTCATTGGCAGTGCTTTTCGATACTTATTAATACTTATTACTTATAATTGAAGAGATGTGAATGAAAATGACCCAAGTGATGTTTTCCAAAATTACCAGACATTGATATTTGGCTTAGAGAAAAAAAGGCTTTAATAACAATTTGCTCCATTGAAGCAAACTTCATTAGAACAGTCACTTAGGTCATTTTCATCTGAATTCCTTCAATTGGCCAGTAAAACAGCTACAGGTACATGTATGTTGCATCATGTGAAAAACTGAAATACTATTTCTTTACAGATTGTAACATCACCAGTAAAAGAGGAAAAAGAAAAAGTACAAGAAAAAGAAAAAAGTCCTGTTACAGCACAACCAAATAAAAGCTTACAGTTTTGGAGTAAATTCAATAAGTCTCCCAAATCAGCAAGTGAGGAAACTAAGACACCAACACCTAACCCTACTGTTCCTGAGCAACAAGAACCCGATTCTTGCAAGTTAGATGATGACAGCCATATTCCAGAGGAAGACAATCCTGAGGAACAACCAGACATGATGGAAGAAAGCAAAATTGAAAATCAAGATAACATTGAAGTATGTGTTGATAATGACCCAAGTCAGCCTTCAAGTATTGATGATAAGGAGATTAAGAAACCTTTCCCGGAACCCCTTCAAATCAAGCCAATTTCTGATGATTCAAAACTCCATAAAAATGGCCCTCATGTGTTTGAAGTCAAAATTCCAGAAACAGTTACATCAACCTTGCAGCCAGTGAAAATAACCCACTCTAACTTGAAGCAGGCACAAGAGGAACCTAAGGTTCAGCCAGAAGAAGTGGCATTCACACAAGATGAGCAAGAAGAAATAGCTGAGAGGAATGAAGAAACTAAAGAAATAGAAAACAGTGACGAGCTGGAAGGAATGGCTGGATTAGCTATCAAAGATAAACATGATGTACCTCTACCATTCCAGTCTGACCAAGAACCATTTAAAATGCCTTCTTCCTCGGACCATGCAGTTGCTCTTCCCAATGAAGAACCATTGTCCACTTATCAAGAAACAGCTTTTCCACAAGATGAGCCTACTTCAAAGGCACTGAAATCAAGAGTCGGTGATTCTACTACTACCCCAGAAAGAAAAACAGTAAAATTTGCTGAAGAAACCAAAGAAATACCTGATGTCCCTTTTGGACAATCACAAAAAGGGATCCTGGTTGTAAATGGCACCAACAGACCAAGTCAAGTTGGTGACCAAGGTGAGCATGCATTTTCTTTCTTTTCTTTTCATTCTATTCTATTATCCTTTGAGGAGGGATTACAAGAACAAACCCTACTTGTAGAGTGGGGTCACTGTTACCCCTACCCCTTTCTAGCCCCACCTTGCTTCATGGGATATGGAGAACTTGGTACTCACCAATAGTATCGCACTAAAGGGCAATGTCAACTTTGTTAGATACATTTTATGTACTAATTGTTTGTCTTTGCCATTTAAGGTTACAAACCACCCAATCCTGATGATTATACTTTACTCACTAAAGTAAGTCACAAAATATTTGAAGCAGTCTGTTTCCTGGATTAAGTATTGAAATGTTGCACTCCAAGGCAGGGTTGTTGGAGAGGCACTATTATTAAGGTTAATCCAGAATTAAATGAATGAATGAACAAATGAAAAAAAGAAAGAAAGAAAGGATGGATAGATGGATGGATGGATGGATTGATGGAAGAAGTGATAAATGTGGACTAACAACTTTATGTAGCTCACAATGTTCAGTCTTAGTAATATGCATAAAGTTTCTTTGAAAAGGAAGTGATTCAGAAAAAATCTGAACCTCAGTTGGGTTTGAATCAGTGACATTCTGTGTGCCAGTCAGATGTTCTAACCACTGAGCTACTGGGGTGAACAAGGCTGTATTTTTGTATTATTTTGTACTCAGAAGATCATGGCTTCAAACCCTGCCTGTTGCTTGGATTTTTCCAAGTCATTTTTCATTTGAAGAAACTTTACACACATTACTAATATTTTTTATGAGTGACAATTCATCCAAATGTTAGTCCTTGTCTAATATTTTGACCATCACTAGGAGAGCTCCAAGCCAGATTACATGAATCCACAAGACAACCTAGATAAAGACCCCCAAACCTTCACACCAGTTATTTCAAGTGAGGGTCTGCAGTCTTCATCACCAACAGCACAACAACATTCTCCGTTGCCTCCATATATGATGCCTTTCCTTCCCCCAAATGTACAAATGCCAGCCAGACCCTCTTTAGACCCCTCAGGTGCTGACCTTCCACAAGGTGAGAAAATGATTGAAGGGCTTCTGATGAAAATGACCTGAGTAACTTTGTCTGATGACGTTTACTCAAATGGTTCAAATTGCTATCAATAGGCTTTCTTTCTAAGCCAAATATCAATTTAGAAAACACCACCTAGGTCATTTATATTGGTGCTCCTTCAATTATGCAATTGCTGTAAGGGATGGAGGGAAGTATTGTTAGTATAGGCTGTCATTAAGGTGTTGAACATTCCACTTCAGCAACAGCAGGCATACAATCAATCCATAGCCAGATTTCCCAAATAGGGTTTTACAATTTCCAGGCTTAAATTAGGCCAATTTGGCACTAATTGTACCAAATGATAGGACCAGCCTCTACTTATTTTATTTTGTTTTATTTTATTAACTTCGCCATGAAATTGCTTACATGCACAAATAAGTATATGGCAGGGTGTCCGCAACAGCGGACACAATTGTCACAATTGTAGTTACACTTTCAGTTTTGAAGAATTCTTTAAAAAGAGCAACACATTTTAAACAAATTAAACTCATCAGAACTGATGCTTGATATTCATACTTGTAGATATCCCAACGTTAAGGCACTTTTTCAACCTTGGGTACTATGTAAGTATCAAATACTATTATGGAATTTGTAGGATTGTATAACAATACATTATTAGTTATCATGCGCTAGGCTTGACAGTGCCCCTTTAAGTGTTGAGTGGAGGCATTGGAGAACGGGGTAGATGGTAAGCCATCCATCCCTTGGTATAACGACAATTATTTGATAAAGTAATATAAATGGCACTACAAGCAGCAGATTTCATATGATTTCATATGAAACAGCATGGTCTTCACAGGAATTTCCAATGTTTTTATAGACATATCTTACCTTACACAGTACAGAACAGCACCATCCCTTTCACACTCATACAAAAACTGGTCTAATATCCTTTGCCTCTGTTGTCTTCATGTATTTGAAGGGTTCCCTGTGAAAATGACCTAAATGACTTTTTGGTGCATTGGTGTGTCTTGAAATAATTTTTTTCCAGCATAGGAAAGTTAATTATACCATTTTATACCATTGAAAAAATATCATCAAAAAGTCACTTAGGCCGTTTTCACATGGAACCCTTCATTTGTTATCGCCATGTATTTTTCACTTTGTTGTACTGTTAACCAGCACATGATGATGGCCAATCAGCTAGCCAATCAGCAGGTACCACTCATGTACATGTATCAGGGAGCCATACAGGACCAAATAATGCCGCAAGCACCACAACCTGTTGCAACAATGGCTCAGCAACAAATCTATGGAGGCATGGCACACCAACAACTTGCCTTTCAACATCCAGGACTACAGGTGCTGTTTACATGATATGTGCTTAATGACGGAGTGGGAGGGCTGGATGAGAAAATATTTGGGGGTGGGGTCCATACAGAATGAATGAGAATCAAATATTTTCCCATCCAGCTCTACCAAACTCAGGCAATAAGTATTTTATCATATGTTGCATTTTAACCATTTTATTTCCATTTTTGGACATGTGGGCTGGTCCATGTCTGAATATATGCTTTTCTTGACCACTTTCAAAAATCTGTATGTGTCCAATCATGTGACTATTTGCAAAGGTTTTCTTAAGACTGTGCACGGGGCCAAGCAGAGGTCATGATAACTGTAAGCTGTGTCAGCAAAACGTTTTGACTGGGGATAGGGCAATAGGTTACCATAGATCAATTAATGTCTAGACATTCAAACAAATAGGAAGAGATTTTCAACATCAGTGGTAAAAACTGTTCTGTTAGGCAGACAATGACAACTGGTCTTGATGATGTCCAGCTGAAAGGTCATTTTATTGGATAAAAGAGAAATTTAAGTTTGAATTAATTCAGCTGAAATAATTTTTGTTTGACATTTGCAGACATATCCACCATTTCATCTACCACCTCACTCAACTCAAGACTCTACTCCTCAACTAGACAGGGCAGCTGATCGCAGCAGCCAGCAACAACACCAACCACAGATACAGCCACAACAGCAGATCCAATTGCCTCATCAACAGCAGTCAGGACATTTTCAGCAGCCTCAGAACCACATGGCAATGTGGCGGCCTGGTTCTGGAAGCAGCAGTAATAGCAGTAGCAGTGGAGGAAGTAGCAGGCATTACAACCACAAATTCCAGCACCATAATCTTTCATCGCAGAACAACAGACCAAACTGGTCAACAGGAACAGGTGGAAATCCTCGTCAGCCACACTCCACCAATAAACAAAACCGCAAGCCTCAGGGTACAAAGATGCGCAATGAGCACTATAACCAACATTTTAACAACTCACCTCACTCTCAAGGTCAAAACATGGCACACAGTGCCATGGCAGCATCCCAGAATGCTTATTACAGTATGCCAAATGAACATCAGTCTAAAGGACATCCTGCTACAGAGTATTATCCAACAAACGCAGTAATGTACAACTATCCCTCCATGCAGTCTGGAATGCCTAACATCCCTCATACTACTAACACAAGGGTAAATTATAATTAGACACAAAATCTGCTATTTTGAAGATATCCAGTGCTTCTCTAAAGAGAAATGTGGGTTTAAGATCAATATACGAACACTGAGAATCATTGTAAATGCCATGGTAATTGCAGCGTAACTCATATATTTCTTGCGAGTACGTTTATGCTGAGCCAAATCTATGGTGGTGCAGTCAAAGGGAAAGTCTCCACAATATGATTTTGCTCTGCGTAAAAAAAACTTTGTAAATGTAGAATTTGGTCATCCTATTTTTCCTTCATACATCTTATGAACGTTACTGACTTGTATGTACATGTCCTTGCCCTTCCCCCCTTAAAATGTCAAAGGGGGAGGGGTGAGTAGTAACTAATCGGGTCAGTCATTCTAAATATATATTTCACGCAAAGTCTTCACGGTAAACAATAGCAAAGTACAGAATATTGATCTAAATAACAATTTCTCCTCCATGCTTACCTTAGCAACTGTCCCTTAGTAACGGTCACCATAGAAACAACTTTCTTTTACACAAGCATAGAATTTTCCACAATGAACTGACGTAATTGCAGGTGTGTCGAAACGTTTTTAAGAATCACACTTTTAGCTTTTGCTTTTCAACGAAACTATCTTTTCATTGCCAGTTATTTTATTGTTTTTGTTTTGTGAACTCAATCTATACACCTAGTATTTTCCTACTCTTTAAATCTATATCTATGAGTATTTCTTTCGTTAAGTTTATCATTTTATAGGTAGATACTATCAAGCTTCTTTTGGAAATCCTCATTTTGGGACGAGGGATAACCCTTCGCAGTTGTTTTTCGATTGTCAGAGTTGAATGACGCCACTTAAAACAACTGCGAACGAATTTAATAAACAAGTGTGTAAAAAGTTACTAAAACCTTCCAAACAAAAGTAGAATGCGAATGCAATTAGTGTAGCTCAAGAGACCATAATACTAAGAGAGCGAAACGCACGGATTGAAGTTTGCGCGATGTTCGCGGCACGTAAGTTTATTTTTAGCAACATGACGTTGACACCATCACGCGCGCAAACATTGAAATTCGATTCCCGGTTCTTGTCTCCGCTGCACGGTAGAACCAAGAATTTGGCGTCCTTACTGCACTGTGGATTTTGATTCGTCGATTTATCCCACGGCTTAGGGGAAAAAAATTATGGGGTATGTTAGCTGAACGAGATTCACCGAAGGAGAACTTTCTTATAAACGGAAATCAAATTTCACTCTTGCGCGCGCGATGCCGTCATCTCCCACAGACATCAATGCTAGTTTCGCTCTCTTGGTGTACATGCATTTGAATGGCTTCCCTAATTTAACCAATCGCAACGACTAACGGCTTATCCAATCATACGACTTATCCTGACTGCTGAAGCAAAACTACTACATGGGAGGGGAGGGAAGTTATGCCTTTTACTTAGCTTGAGAAACGATTTGTCTGTTTTATGTTCATTTGTTTGATAGAGCAGTTTTTGTATGAGTGCGAAATAAACTGCACCGTGCCGTGACCGTGTCAGTGCCGTAGTGTTTAAAAAAAATCTAAATTTCTTGCGTAATCGGTCCTTCCATTCATGATTAGTCTCGTCACGTAACGCGTTGCGTAAGGAGACTACACACGTCTTCGAGGGAGACTTTGCCTTGTCGTGACTGTAGAGTTTTCACAGTCATACGAAAACTGCCGTCTAGTTTGTTTCTTGAGCTAAGTAAAACTTTAAAGTTTTTTGTTGACCTTTTAAGTGTATTATTGTGAAGTGGAACCTCGTGTAACACGGACGAAGGGTTGTTGTAAACACGAAATCTTGAGGTTTGGAGAATCGGAGTCTTTTACGTCTGAACGTATGAACACGACATTTGAAAAATAGAAGACCCTCATTGAGCGTTCACTCGGCCGGCTTTCGACCCATGCTCGACACCCACTCGGCCGGCTTTCGACCCATGCTCGACGCACACTTGGCAGGCTTTCGACCCATGCTCGACACCCACTCGGCAGGCTTTCGACTCATGCTCGACACCCACTCGGCAGGCTTTCGACCCATGCTCGACGCCTGCCGAGTAAAAGAGTTAAGCTCCAAGAATGTTTTCTTAAGGTTTTTAAAGCGTACTTGAATTTTGTTGTACAAAAGTTCAAGCCTCCGTAAGCCTGCCATTTCTCGGTGACTGTTTAACGGGGTTCCATTGTATATTTTTGTGTCCAGATGTAAAAACATGAAAAAATTAGAGAAAAAATTAAGGATATTTGTTTGTTTTATTTTTTCAAGTATTATGTGTTTGTAAGTGTTAATATAAATGAGAATAAATTAGTTATGAAAAGTTCTATTGAAATATATTTGTCTTGATTACTGAGCCGGGGGAGTATCCCAAGGTCGAAACCATTACTCGTTTTTTTACGATTTGGTAAAGAATATATATATGACATTGCCTTTGAATTATGATAAGTATAGAGATATAATAGATTGTGTGCAGTGGCCAAAGGAGCATATGCTTTCTATAGGGTCCCCTATACCCCTTTACAAAATGAAATCACTAAAATGTATTTGGTCTTTTCACGCGTCACGGATAATTCAAAAATCTATTTCACGTTCACAAAAAAATCAAAATTTGCTTTCACATCGACGCAAAAAGAATTTTAGACCTTTTAAAAATCGCGTTTCACGTCGAAATAGATCAGCCATTCCTATTTCATGCAAAAGGTATAGGGGACTCTGTTTCCATTGTTGACCATTGCCATGATTAATTTAATGGTGCGCTGCTAAAGACTCGGTGATAAAATCCTTAGAGTGATTTTCATCCGACTGTGAAACAATTACTAATAGTGTTTAATAGTGTCTAATAGTTGTATTGCAACAAAAGAAAACAATGGGTGCAGAGTCTATTAGTGTCTATTAGCTTAGGCCAAGTTCAGACGTCGAACTTTTGCCGCGTCGAATCTAATTGTTGCATTTTGTGGATGAGAAGTGCGGCTTCTGAACCAAATGAATTTTTCAATTTAACACTTAATCAAATCTGTCAAATACAGTAGGTTCAGACGCCGCACTTCTCATCTACAAAATGCAACAATTGGATTCGACGCGGCAAAAGTTCGACGTCTGAACTTGGCCTTAGTAACTATTTCACAGTCCAGTGAAAATCACTTTAATGGAAGGTAAAGATAAGTAGAGTACAAACACTAAAAGTGTGCAATACTTTGTGCTATTTAGTACTAAATAGCAGCTAATTAAACAATAGAAAACAAAAGGATTGGCATAATTTAGCACTATGCCGTTTGCACACTTTTAGTGTTTGTACTCTATTAACAAATCAGAGAAAATTGACTAGATAAATCATAATTATAACAATAGATCTTTGATTACTTACTTTGGATTGGTAGATTCAATAGAAATGATTTATATCTTTTTTAAAAGCACTAGCACTAGGATCATCCTAGCAGTCGAATCATCCTACCTGCTATACATTTACTGCATTCTGTTTAGTAGGATGATCCTAGTACCCGGAGTGAAGACACAAATTTCCATGTAAACATAATGCAGTAAATGTATAGCAGGTAGGATGCATGATTCGCCTGCTATAGGATGATCCTAGTGCTAGGATGATCCTAGTGTCATGTAAACACCTCCTAAAGTGGTTAGATAAGAGATAAGAGAATCCTCGGATCCTGATCGGATGATTGCTGTTTCAAAAGAATGCTATTATAGCTGGTCATACCTTTTGGCTTTGCGCTGTAAAGGTACCCTTTTTATGGCGAATGGTTATGGTAACATTCCTTTGAGGAGGAATCTATCTGGTTATGTCAGTGTAAAAAATATTGTGGTCTTCTCTGACTCCTGGGTTCATCAGGAAAATATACACCTATTTCAAAAAACGTCGGCGAAAGGTCGAAAGCCTACGCGCTTGCCCGAAAGGGAGTATGGGTAGAAATTACTAAACGTAGAAAAGGCACATGAATATCAACACGAAAATTCACGACTATCTTGCTTCTACCTTATACAACAAAGAACTTGAATTGTTGATGTTAAAATTCAAGTACAAAACCGAAAATCGAATGAGGTTTTGAAATTACCCATACTCCTTTTCGGTCTAGTCGCGTGGGCTTGAGGCCTCTCGCGACAACTTTTTGTGAAATAGATGTAAAACCAAGAGACTTTAATACGAGATGCAACGTTGCGAGTAATTAAAGGCCAGCTACCACGCGAGCAAAGTTTTCTGTGACATTTGACAAATATGTTTTTTTTCGTGCGGACCGTGAGAAAATTTGACCAAATTTCATATTCCAAATGTATTTGTTCATACAGAAAAACCATTATTTGTCATAGAAATATTTTTCGTGTTGAAGGACAACACGTTAATAGTTAAGAAATCTTTTGCTGGATAATCAAAATAGACAAAGAACTAACATCTACTAATGCATTTGTTTGAAGTCTATTCACTCGACTGAGTTGCATTTTTAATTTGCAAGTAAAAGTTTTTTTGATAGATTGTTCTCAGATCAGCTGCACGTATTTCTTCAAATCACCTCCTACTCTTCTTGTTAGTTAGTTAGCACGCTATTAAATTTCAGTGGCGCCCACATCTCGGACTAAATGACAAATAATTGTAATTGCTCCTTTCTCTCGCTTTCGTTTCTACAATGTCTATTAATTGCGAGGTTGGAAAACAGGTTTAAAACATTTTCCTGTGTCTGGTATCATTTTATACATGAAACTAGCGTCTTCCGCGGTCTAGGTGCTACAAAATCAAAGTTGGGGAATAGTTTCTTTTTCCACTGTGATGACCTTAGGTTGAAAACGTTTTAGCTTTTAAAAACTTTTAAAAATCTCTCTTTGTATATAATTTTAATAGTTTCTTTTTCATTTAACATTCTCCGTTCTACCGTTCTGTACTCTTCAGCCTGCTTATATATGCGTTCTAGCATGCCTATTGTGAGGTTGTTTAGTAATAGTTTTCAACGAAAACAAAGTTCCGAGACAATTAATTAAGCTTCACCTTAATAACATTTCCACAAATAGGCTCCCCTCTTTTACCCAAACTATTAAGCAAGTATACTGTCGTTTATTCGAGAGGAGATAAAGAACAGTGCTTGAGAGAAGTGCGTGTGTAAGGCAAACCACGATCCCCGAAGGCGTTATTAATTTAAACTGAGACATCAACTAAAATTGTTTTTGTATCAAATTATTTTGATAAACAATTTCTTGAGAAACCGTACTTGTTCAAAAATTGAAATACTTTTTAAGTTAAAATACAGTATAATGACTTTAGACCACAGTTGGTGTATCAGTACTCTTTCCCAGCCGGTTTTTATTGATCTAAGCGTCTTCTACTTGCTTAGCTTGGAAAATATACATAAACAAAAAATCAAAATCAAAATAGAGAAAGAAGGTATTAAGTGGTATACATGTACATTCTCCGAGTGTTTTTTAATGGCGTTTCGACTACCTGTTTTGCCAGCGAAGAATTGATCAGTTACAAATGGGGCGGCGGTTTTTGAAGTTGTATGTTGTTATTAAAAAATGATGAAAAAAAACCCCGGTAAACGGTTCCGTAGTCGTGGTGGCTGGAAATGAAAAACACCAAGACAAACAAGCAAAAAATAGTTCGTGAAGAATTAGTTGTTTTCTTTCTTTTCTCTGACAGGCTATACATTATGATTGCTATGTCTGGAGTCGCCTTCACCTGCCTACACCTACTTTTAGATAAGTCCTAAACACTTCAGTAAATAGGAGTTGCTATTTGAAAATACTTTGATGGTATCATGGAACACAGATAAAATAGACAAGAAACACTTTAAATATTGACAGAAAGAATCCGAAAATACCCCCTTTGAGGTGAAATGTGTATTTTGGAAAAAAAATTGTTTCGACATTTTAATCCTGTTCTGCTTAGTTACTTAAATAAACCAGACCTGACGCAGACAAATGTCACAGGCCCGAAAGGACGTCCCGACACCCCCCCCCCCCCCCCCCCTCTCTCTCTCTTGAGTGATAAGCGAAAAGGTGCATACAGTCAGACCATATCAATGAATCCCAAGAAGACCAGTGAGCCTCCTTCCCCACCCCAACCCCCCAACCCTTTTGAAGGGTTCATTTTTATGAAAAAAACAACAACACCTTTCTCCATGATAGTCATGCCGGATTCAAAACGCATTCGACATAAGTTGGACAGTTCGTTTTTTTACAGCTAAAATGTTGAGAAATGAATAAATAATAAAAGTGTCGCATAACTGAGGCATTATGTAAGTTGTGCTTTTTGTAAAACCAGAAGCACGACTTAACAGAAAGTTTTTGTCAAGTATTAAACATTGTCCTTTTAGGTATATAGAAATACATCTAATTTATTTGTGATCGATTACATTTATCGATCAAATTCTCTCCATTAAGACCATTATATAACGGTGAAAGACTGGCGGAGAAACACACAAAAGGCCCTAATGGGTAAGCAATGTAGTGCCTTCAAACTACATTCACTTTGCATGACGTTATCCTGTACGTGCTTGGAACATGGACTTATATCGGAAGTGAATTACCATTTGATTCATTGTCTGCGGATACTCAATAGCAGCCTCCTCGCTATTGAAGCTTTTCTAATAATCTTACTTGATTTTTTCTCAGTTTTTTTTTATTAACAACAGATAAAATAACATCCTGTCGAGAATACGACGCAAATGAGCTGAACCTCTGAATGGCAGAGTGATTGATCCAATGGAACATTGAAATATGGCCAGCGCAGTTCTTGCCCATTCGTGCGCTGTTATTTTTTAACTTTATTTATGTTTTTTTTCCAAGATCGAAGAAATTTTGTATATTGCTGAAAGATGAAAAAAAGACGAAATTTTTTTTTGAATTCTAGAAGTTGTTTTTTTATATATGTGTTAGATTAATTTGGACAAAATAATAATTAAACTTTTGGTGCGTGTCTAATCATGTATTCGCTTTGCCGCATTTATCACCGACTGAACTGCACAGAAGGTCTAAAGCTTCTGCAGTTTCAGATTTTACATTTTCATGACCAAAAATTCTATAAAATTCTAATATTGTTTGAAAAGATTTTAATGTTTAATGTTACCGCATTCACTGACTGAGAAAGATGCAGTCAGATCCAAATTGTATGAGAAAACTTCACTTTTGCAGCCAAAAATTCTCTAACTATTTTAATACAGTTTATAACATATTCTGTCACAAGACAGTCTTTCCAATTAGCTACAATTGTTTCGCGTTTTAAAATTTAATCAAGACATTTGAGTTGATTCCCATCCCTGAATGAAGATGAAATTGTCGGGCATAGTAATGAATTTATCCTTTATAAGATCGTACCATTCAGCATTTTGTATCAGCATTATTTATAATCAACGTCCCAGTTATATATTCGGCTTCCAGTCGTGCTTTTCAATCGCTTCATTATGGACTAACTAACGAAAATAACAATAAAAACAAAATAGCAATTTTTTCCGCTCCACTTTTTGCTAACCCATTTTTCTTTCTTTTGGCTAAACTTCAGTCAAGCTAGTTTTCTTATATACGATAAAATGATAAATTTTGTATACGAACAAACAAATTATCTTGAAACGTCTTTAATTTATTTTCTTGTAATTTTTAAACAAACCAATTTGGATATTGTTTTATGACACCATATATACAAGTAGTGCACAGTACCTAAAACTTATAGTCAGGCATTGTATCTTGACTAAACCTCATGTCTCTGTTTTTCATTAAGGATGGTTTAGAGTTAGGATTTATTCGAGGAAGATATGTTTTGCGTCGAATCATAGCCCCTTCACTTGTTAACAAATTCTTTTCCCGTAGTTTGCCTGCACTGGGCTTGAGTTTATGACACGAAATACTAGGCAGCTTTAAAACTGGTTCCTCAGATAAATCACTTGAAGTCCGCTGTCTGCTTTTTATCTCTCGTTTTGTTCCTAATTCAGACAATCCGTAAAATTCCGGCATACTACTGCTACGGCGTTCGGGATACACTTGCTTTGAGCTGCTTGTATAAGCAATCGGGGATGAGTTAGTCTGCCCTACTCGATAGGCTGGTGATTTTCGGTTGTTTATCGTCCTCATATAAGAATCTGTCTTTTCAATAGCAGGCAAAGAAAGTCTCCTTTTTTCTCGTCTGTTTTGGGGTGTTAAATTTACATTAATCGGAAAAACTTCGTCCATACTTTCATCCACTTTGTGGTTTTCCTCAGCTGGACAACAAATGGTGTCTACTCGATCTGTAGGCTCCATTATTGATGCCGACGTATGCAGGTCCAAGAACGGGTGCTTATCCAACTTGTTTACCCTTTAAATGAATACAGAACAAGCCGTTAGCATTTATAACGTTTAACATCCAATATTCGACTACACATTAATATTGTTTTCGATTCCTGAACAACATACAAACGTTCTTGCATTGTCATTTTTTATTTACCTAAAGTTCAGGCAATTTCAGTATTTTTTTTGTTAGAGGACTTTATTAGTAAAACTTCTGCAGGATGATCCTTGCTCGCTGCATGATCAACAATTGCCCCCGGAGCAACTCTCAATCCATCTAACCACGACCAAAAACACCTCCCTCATAATTTCAAAATTCAACGCTCGACGTTATTATAGTGATTATCATATTGGCCTCCAAGTTTTATTTTTGTATAATGTTGACGGCTTTGTGATTGGATAGCATATTGATAAGCTCCGCTTGGTCTTGGTTGATGCAGGTGTACCGGAACCCCAGCCGTGTCTTTTGTAGTGTTGGGTTTCCTGTGTGTAATTGCCTTTAGTAATGAGTTTGCGATTTTTGAGAAGTCAACAGTGTCAATAGTTTTCTTTTAAAGCTGTTGTCGTGTTCATGGCCTATGATGGCCTACTGTTATGATTTTAACGAACAAGCCGGGGCTGGCAGACTGCCAAATCGCACCATTTCAATATCATGCACCAGCACTGTCTAACTGTACAAATTTCGAAATGGCAGAGCTGCTTTTAGAAGTTGACTCGATTATAAAATTTGTACAAGACTAGTCTTTTTTCTCATGACGGTCCAAGACAAAGTATTCTTCATTCTTCATTTGAATTTCCGGCTTTCAATATTTTTACCTCAAGAATCTTTTAAAGACTTGCCGTTGTTTTCGCCTAAGCATTGTGGTTATTTTTGAATTGTGTCTCATCAACGTCTAATAGCCTTGCTTTGAAGCGAGGCTGAATTGAAATGCGCACGCAATCAAAAGGAACCTTTTTAATCGACTCGGAAGTGAAGTACTGCACAGACGCAGAAATAACGGCCATTTGTCACTACACTGACAGGAACTTCACCAGTAAAAATAAATATAAGGCATTGGACGGACGTGAAATTCTGATAATTTTAGCATGGAGCTGCTGTCCCAGCGAGATGTCCATAGAGTTTTCAATAATTGTACATGTAATTGCATATGGGCGCCAAGACGACAGAACGTCTAGGCTGGGCCTTGCACAGAGGTGGTCATTCGTGTAGAGAGGTGGTCATTGGAGCGATCAGAGGTGGTCATTGGAGAGAGGTGGTCATTTTAAGAGAGATAGTTATTGTAGAGAGGTGATCATTGGAGAGAGGTGGTCATTGTTGTTGTTGTAATTGCTTTATTTGCATGACTCAAGAGGTGGTCATTGTAGAGAGGTAGTCTTTGTAGGGAGACGGTCATTGTAGAGTGATGGTCATTGTAGACAGGTGGTTATTAGTGTTATTGTTGTTGTAATTGCTTTATTTGCATGGCTCATTTGATGAGTGTGGTCATTGTAGAAAGGTGGTCAATGTAGAGAAAGACAAAAGATAAAATCAAATAAACAATTCAACAAAAACAAAAACAAGCAAACAAACAAACAAACAAACAAATAGACAAACAAACAATCAATACGCCGGCCCTATATACAACTGATTAAAGATATTTGACCGCGTCTTCGGTGACTCCAACATTAGAAATAAATGATCAAAATTTGGCAGAAATGTACAGTTTTGAACAAATACGAATAACGATTTTCTAGTGCTCATTTTTGTCTATCCAATAATTCTTCACGAGTTGGTTCGGGTTGTCAAAACGTCCTCATTGCGCATGCGTGTCATACACATTAGAAGACCCCGGATCATCCTTTCGTGAAGCTGTAATTTCAACAACGGCGTATATTTTACAGCCACGACAATATAAAACACAAATCCAAAATTCCTTGCAAGCTAGAACAAGACAAAGAACACTCAAAATACACGCCATGGAGCTCAGTTACCAACTGAACTCCGAAAAAATGTGTTAATGATGAATATCATTAAATGTAAAGGTACAGTCGAAAACCAGGTTTTGATTTTATTTGATTTATATTTTCTTTAGATAAAACTGTACATTTTGACAACACTGCTTTAATATAGCTTTAATTTATTCACGACAGACGCCATGATGATTTTCACATTGTAATGCAGATTAGTCACGTGCTTACTGAGGGGCAAACAACTTCAAATCAGAAGATTCCAGCTGCTTTATTCATATAATTTTGATTTGGATAGTATCAGAAACAATATCTGGCATAAAAACACAATCACTAGGACGAGTCGATCTTTTAGAAATAGTCTCTTGTTCCAGTACGTGTTTGCCCCCTTGCAGACTCAATGGCTAATTTGCATTACAATATGAAGAAACCCATCATGGTGTCGTTCGTGAATATAACCTATTAGACAGCATGGTGCCCCGGCTATCATGAACTAACAAAGGGAGCTCGCGAGGCATTTAAACTGGGATTCAGCACCAACTAAAGTGTAGACTGAGGGTAGAGAATTCTCTACTTGAAATAGGCTGTATGTATTGCTGGGTTTCATCCATTCCCTTGACAATCAAAAGACAATGAAGTGGTAGCCATGTTGGATGACCAAGCAAGTGATGCTAATGAGAAATCGTTTGTTGAAGTTCATCCAAGATGGCTGCCGTGACGTCACATGCAACCCAGCAATAGGGATACAATTGTTTGAAACGTACATGAAAGCGATGAAAATAAGGATAAAGGATTTCGATGTCGGGCGGCGGAGCCTTCCGTATTACCTCCTTCCCCGGCGTCACGAGTTATGATACCGGCGTAAAATATTCTTTCTAAAAGGAGACGTAGACCGTGCTGCATTTTATAAAGATAATATGGGAACAAAACTTGAACCTGACCACGGCATGCGAAATCCCAGACTAAATAAACTTGGTGTTTGGGCTTCCTGTGGTGACTAAGTTAAAAATGCTGCTTTTAGAACAATAGATAATGAGATGAACAATGATATATAAAGCATGCCACTGGGGCTTAGGTTCTACTGGACATTCACGCAATTCAACACATATAGAGGAAACGTGAAAATATAGAAAATGTTTGAGACGATTCTGTAGCTGAGAAATTCAGTGAATATTTTTAGGCGCATTAGAGCATATCCATATGAATTTTGCGCCATATAAATAATAAATTATTATTATTATTATTATTATTATTATTATTATATTTGCATGTGGTATTGAGTGACTTTCATGTGCGTAGCGTTCACAATCTTGAATGGAGATTGAAAACAATCTCGATGAACTCAGTTTGATGCAAATTAATTGTCACGATATCATTCCATTTCATTCTTCTACAGATACACGAAACAAGGGATTTTAGATACCTGTGGAGCGGGAACATATAAACATTTAATTTAAAGTCGTGTAAACTTTTGTTAAAGGGCCTACTTTTGTTATTGTGCCAAACTGAGAAAGGACGACGAGGCTTAGTTCTCCCTACCCTCCGTAGCTGGTGCTTCTTGGGAAGGGGGGTGGGGAGAGAGGGGAAAGAAGTACGTTCTCACTCCCTTTCCTTCCCCAACCCCTCCCCCTCCCTCCCTTTCCCCTCTCCTCCCCCTCCCTCCCTTTTCCCCTTCCCTCTCCTCCCCCTCCCTCCCCGAGAGCCGGCCGCGTAGGCTAAGTTCTCCCATAAAAATTTATGTTTACAACAACAGAATTTTTGTCATCTTTCTTTCACTAAGGGATCTAAAAGTACAGTTTACAAGGACGATTTCGTCCCGCGGGATGAGTTCGGGACCGGGACAAGAATCCATTTACGTTTACATGAGCCTTTTCTATACGGGACGATATGAAGGTCTTTCAGTTCCGTGATGAAAGTAGCTTGTCGACGAACTCAGGCTGGGACAAAATCGTCCATGTAAACATACCCATGCATACTCAGACCGTACGGGAGAACGCAAAATCATTTCTTCTTTAACTGATAATACTTACGCCGCGTCCATACTAATGAAAACATATAGATATGTTTTCGTACTGTGAAAACGGCACGATCACGGTACGACATGTTCAAGGCAGAATTTGCGGATATTTTTATTCAGGGTACTGACACGGTTGCACCACGACGTAGAACGTTTCACACTAGTTCATACGAAAATTGCTCTATTTGTCGATGCGTTTTGGCTTTTTGGCCACACTGACTGCGACACGGGGTTTCATGTCTTCGGTCTTTTGCGGGACTTCATTCCTATAATGGGCAACACATATGTATCAAAACAACACCTTACTATCTGTTGCAAAATTCCACACGGGATGTGACGTCATTATGCGATAGGGCAATTGGATTCAGAGAGCATGCTGATTCAGAGAACTACTGTCCCTATTCCCAAAAGTCTAGATCCCGTGTGGAATTTTGCAACAGATTAGTAAGGTGTTGTTTTGAATAAATTAACAAACCATGAGGGTTTTACCTTGGCAGCTCGAACGTCGACTCGATGTAGTTGCTTACTTTTGAACGCTTACTGAATTATACCTAGTGCAGCAAAGACAACGACACTTGGCAGAAGGTATGTTAACATCTTGTTCTATCCCATACCTAGAAAATTTCACAAACAATTCGACAGAATTTGTAGAAGTCGAAGTAATACAAATTCGCAACGTTCATCTCGTGGTCACAACTATTACTCCCCAAGTTTGCTTGAGGATAACATTGGCGTTTAGCTTCTCATGTCTCGATATTTTGTTCACAAGTTACAATAGGCATTTGTCTTTCTTATAGTAGATATGGTTCTCGCTGTTTTTGAAATTTTGTTGAGATTTTGGCGGTAGTTTTGACTACATAATTTTGCGTCGTAACAGGCAGCGCAAATTTTGTATCGCAACTTCTAAGGATTAAATTGGCGCGATACATGGTGTATGTAGTCCTCTATGCCTTTATACTGAATTAATGAATAGGAAAAAAATTCACCTTAGATTTTCGGATTTATGACCAATTTTTCTCATAAAGCTATTTTTAAAAATCGTCTGATATCTCGAATTATTTGATCTAATTCGCAGAAAAATAATTACCGGTACAAATTTCAAGGCTTGTATAGACAAATGGCTGCAAATTTCTTAGAAATCGGACAAGGTTTTGATGTAAAAAGACGCAATTGAAATTCATGCCCAACAAACAAATCAGTAGGTACGGGCCACCTTAAGTCACACTTATACGTAGTGTTAGCCTTTTAGCAAAACACGGACGCAACAAACAAGCAAATTAACAAGAGCACTTGTCGCGGATGAACTTAATCCAAAGCTGAATGACACTTAATACCCCCTAAGTACAGTACCAAAACCGTTTTCTAGAACGGTTTCATATTCAAATTTTAAGATTCCTTTGAGGATACCGAGACATGTGAGAGAATACTCTGAATTAGCATATCAAAAATCTCGAAAATGATTCTCGTAAAGTTTTGGAGGGGGTAAAACGGCATAACGCATTAGACTTATTCATCAGTTGGAAATAAAAACATGTCGTTTACAAGAACAATGACCAGTGGTACTGAGATGTTTCGGTGTTAGCAACAAATGTTTGGGAAATGTCATGGAGACTATTTTTTGTCGTTTTGACTAAATAATATAAGACCAAACAACGTCCACATTTATCTGGAATTTGAAATTTGAAATTTGAAACGCATGTTTTCTCCGTTTTGGCTGTCTACGATGAAATGGCTTTTTCGTAGACAAATGAGCCCATCCTCGGGGACCCAGGGGGTCAGGGGAAGGAGGGGAGGGAAGGGAGGGAGATGAGGGAGAGAGGGGGGAGGGAGGGGAGGGGGAGGATTTATGAATGTCCGAGATTCCCTGGGCCGAAATGTGCCGTGTGCATTTTCAAATTTGTCCGCATTAGTGCAAGTGCAACTGTTTTTAAGAAGCAATGTTTTCAGTCAGAAGCATTTTGTATCCACACTGAGAACAGGTTTTGTCGATGTGCGCACTCAAGAAAAGTGTTGAAAATATCGATAATTTCTAAACAAATTACAAGAGTTTTAATGAAACTATGTTAGAACCTGACACGAGTTATCCATCACTTTGTAATAATTAACGCATCTTTGAAATAGCTAACGCACTTTGTAATAGAACTTGACGCACTACGCACTTTGTAATAATTGACGCACTTTGAAATATCAAAACTAAGCTAACGCACTTTGTAACAAGACGGTTGCAGTCTCACCGCCCTTGTTCGCTGTACTATTTTTTGCATGACATGTTTTCGTTGTATTTTGAAAATGAATAGACAGAAATGTTCGAGCAATGAGATGGCGGGATGCGAAAACGCTCATATTTGACTACAGCTCGTTTAGAGAGAAAAAGCAAATTAATGTCTAAATTTCCAAGCCATTAAAACTAAGAACAGAATACAAAATCTTTCATGAAATATTTTTCCAATAGTCAAAACAAGGTGAAAAATTAGCGGCATCAACTTTTGAGGGCAGTAGGATTAGGGTGAAAACGCATTGCGCACACTCGGAAGGTTTAAATAAAACCATTGGAGGTTAAGTAAATCTTAAAAGTTAAGGTTGTCCTTGAAAAGTTAGTGCTCATTTTTTCCTAAAACATCGCTTTAGTTGTTCTCTTGCCCTGGTCAAATAATATACGAGAAATTCGCATAATACACGACAGTTGAATCGACGGTACTTTTATTTGTAAACACGAACGCGTCCACGAATTCCCGTCGAATTTTCGAGCATGCGCAATGCGTTTTTCAGCCGTGTCGGGCAGCAGTGCTAGTCAAGAATTTTGTCTCACACAGCGCTTGATTATACAAAAAAAAGGTGGTAAATGGCACTATTCGCACCTGCCTTTTCATAATTAGATGAACGTTTGTACATTTTTCGTACTTAGATTTCAGGAAGTCTCTTTGTTCGCACCATTATCGCTTTCGTCTTCTCTCTTCCTAGTTCACTTTTGCACTTTACTGCCTTGTTAATCTCTACCTTCGTCAATTTTAACAGCTTAATCCTTATAATGGACATATAACAACAATTTTGAATATAGCAGGAAGGTTCATTGTGGATAAACGTTGGTACATATGGCCATTAATAAATTCAAGTAACTTTTATTTTCAAGGTACTTTTATTTGTAAACACGAACGCGTCCACGAATTCCCGTCGAATTTTCGAGCATGCGCAATGCGTTTTTCAGCCGTGTCGGGCAACAGTGCTAGTCAAGAATTTTGTCTCACACAGCGCTTGATTATACACAAAAAAGGTGGTAAATGGCACTATTCGCACCTGCCTTTTCATAATTAGATGAACGTTTGTACATTTTTCGTACTTAGATTTCAGGAAGTCTCTTTGTTCGCACCATTATCGCTTTCGTCTTCTCTCTTCCTAGTTCACTTTTGCACTTTACTGCCTTGTTAATCTCTACCTTCGTCAATTTTAACAGCTTAATCCTTATAATGGACATATAACAACAATTTTGAATATAGCAGGAAGTTTCATTGTAGACAAACGTTGGTACATATGGCCATTAATAAATTCAAGTAATGTGAGGAAATATAAGGTTGCACGAAATCTCTAGCGTGTCAGTTCGATATGCCAGCAACAAAAAAAGTAAAGTAAAGTGCCTAGAGTAGATTCTGGATAGGCGCTATATAAATGTTCAGTATTATTATTTATTATTAACACTATATTAAGGTATAACACAAATTTTGTAACGTTACAATGAACGACGCAGAAATCAAAGAGTGTCGGTTTGTGGATCCAGTCACATGGCATCCCTCTTTTACCAACCAAGCTACAAATATATCCAGTATCGTTGTTGTTGTCCTTCAGCTTTTGACCATACCAGTCGTTATATTTCTCAACGCCGTCACTCTAATCATTGTAACAAAGTTTGAATCCTTGCAAAAAGAACGCTTCGTTGTCCTGGCCCTTCTTGCTGTCACAGATGTTCTTTCTGGTCTGATTTCTCAGCCTCTTTTAGTTGCTAAAGAACTGTATCAGTTATCGAACAACGATGTCAACTGCAGTCTAGATAGTGCTTTCTATCTTAGCCTCATACCTCTTTCAAGTGCATCACTCTGTCAGCTAACATGCCTCACGTATGAAAGGTACGTTGCCATAACCGATCCGTACCAATACCCAAACCGTATAACTGTAAGTAGGCTTGTATACGTAGCAATAGCAAACTGGACCATCCATGTTTCTTTAGTTAATCATCAGTAAAATATCGCTTTTACATCGTAATCATCCCAATCTTTCTTCTATTCTGTATTCTGCACTGGTACATCAAGATCTTTGCAGTTATTCGTAAGCAAAACCGCCAGATTCATCAACATAATGCCAACCACGAATCAAACTCAAGAAACCTTTCAAATCGCAAATCAGCCATTACTGCTGTTATGCTATTAGGAGTTTTTTCCTTGAGTTATCTACCAAAACTTGTCAACGTGTTTCTTCGAGCATGCTACGGATCTGCAGTCCGAGGCCCCGCCTATTTTGCCTTAGAACCATGGACCACTATTTTCTTACATCTGAACTCACTTTTCAGTCCTATTATCTACGGACTGCGCACCAATGAGTTTCGCAGATATTTCTTTCGACTTTTTGGCATCCAGATAAGTAATGAGGAAAACCCCAATGTTCCTGGCCCATTTGTATTAAAGGTATCTCCACAGACCAACAACAAACAACCTCAAGTTTGCTCCCAGAGAAGAATGAGAGAACCAGCCTGGCAGCAGAGAGCGGACATGAAGAACACCGATGAAGAAAGTTGCGCTGGTGTTGAGCTGTCCGTACTGAATGTGTTACCAGAAAGAAACGAACAGATCGTCGCAGAGAACATTGATGAGCAATGTGACAAACTGGTTTAATGCGTTATCGCATTAATAAACTGATTTTAGAAATTAAAAGCTACTACCGCTGTAATCGACTAAAGAAAGCAATATACACATTTTTTAATTCAAATGCCCCTCTCGTACACTGTTGGTTAGGAGACTGAAGATACGGCCTGAGGACAACTCTCACACACACCAGTATAGAGGCTTTGCACCATCACGTGAGCCATGACAATAGAAGAGAGAGAGTTTTAAAGAAGTTCAGGTTCTTGACAAATAAAAGGCCTTTTATGATTTGCGTACCTGCATGTGTTGGGGGAGGGAAGCATTCCAGCATATGCTTGGTAAATAGCTCCCGCCGGGCGTAGTTCAAAGTCATCATTAGGCTATTTTTGTCGTATGTCACCACGGCAAACCTTCCTCTGGCAGCTCGAAGAGATGTCCGACCTAGTATAGGAATGTGTGCATTACTTCAGGGAGGCAATTCCAAGCCCTTTCCCACAGAAGGACGAGCTAGTAGCACTCCTGTATGAAGGAGAGAATAATGGGAGTGCCATGGATTTCTGGACTCCAAGTGCATCATAGATTGCATTGATGCTAGCTGTAATACTGAAAACTCTTCCTGTGACGAACGTAACCCACTAAACATGCAGGAGCTCATGAAAGTTTACCACTCGAAGTTCCCCATTACGTCTGTCGAAATTGAGGACCAAATTTGCGCCTTTGCTGATGGCATCTGTGATATGGACCATGATTCTGGTGTCCGTCTCTCTATGGTTACACTTCTTCATAGCATACAAAGGGTGCTCGAAAGTGCATTTTCTTATTGCGCTACAGAAATGGACTTGTCTGAACACTGGATGCAGTTTATCTTCTCAGATAACATACGCAACAATTCCATTTTGTTTGAGGGATCTTTGCCAGTCGCATCGGAGCTTAGTATTGTCAGCGATCTTCTTTCTCTTTCCCTTCCCTCTATTTACTTAGGTGGCATGGTTGGCTTAGTGGTGAGAGCACCGATCTTTCACCGCTGTGGTCCGGCCGGGTTCGAGTCCCGTCTAGGGCATCGGATCATATGTGGATTGAGTTTGTTTGATGTGTTGTTCTCTACCATACCGCGAGGGTTTTTCTCTCCGGTTCTCCGGTTTTCCTCCTCCGTAAAAATCAACATGTGAGTTGAGTGATGTATGCAAAATATTTAATGTAGAGGTAGTGAGTGTGACTGCCAGCAGAAGAATAGCCACTACATGGATCTGCTGTAGAAGATTGATTGATTGATTATTTATTTATTTATTTACTCGGGGACCTTAACACTGTCTTCCCAGTAACAGTCCCACACGACATTCATTCTATCAGAGGAAGTCCGATCGAAAATGTGATGGATGTACCTTCTAGCTAATAAATATTTGTTAGTAAAATTATGCAAGATAACATGTGTTAGCTAGTGTTGTAATAAAACGATTTCACATAACTCACTTTTAAGGCCCGGACACGTATACAACATTTCTTGAAACGTTTGCTGAAACATCGCGCGCACCACATTGCAGCGTGTGTCCACCTATTCCAATGTTTCGCGAAACGTTGCGCGCAACAGGAGGATCGAGTTCTACTTCTGCAACTGTCCAGAACCGTTGCACGCATTGCACGAGATGTTTCAGTGGTGGACACACGGTGCAACCGTGTTGCGCGCGGTGTTTCAGCAAATGTTTCGGGAAAAGTTGCACCGTGTGTCCGGGCCTTAAGATGCAAATGAGTAAATAATATGCTTATGCAAAATAGCATGTTCATGATGTAAACGCACGAAACCGCATGCATCGCACGCAACAAGTTGACAAGGTGGCTCTGAAATTGATAGTTACTGAGTTTACAATTATGATGCTTTTAAAATTTTTCAATTATGATGCGTTTGAATTTATGTTGTTCGCTTAGATGATTCATCATGCTCACCTAAGTAATCGAAGCTTGCGGTTTCGTGCGTTTACATCATTAACATGCTATTTTGTCGTTAGCATATTATTTTACTCATTTGCATGTAAAAGTGAGTTATGTTCTAAGGGGCTGTTTATATGGAGGCAAGCCAGCCCGGTAAGCGGGCTGACTTCTTTTGTTCTCTGGCCCCCAGCGAAAATAAAACAAAAGAATTCAGCCCGCTAACCGGGCTGGCTCGCCTCCATATAAAACGAATTCGTATGCCGCAGTGTTATATGCTAATGAGCTCAACTTATATTCTAATGAGCTGTTTTCAGTTGCACGAAAAAGGAAAAAGCCCGAAACACTATAATAATACATGTTAACAAAAGAAGTATGTCTAAAGTAATATCCAGTGGACATTGTTAGAGCCCGCTCACATGAGAGTGGGGGTCCCTATGTAGTAAGAATAACTCTTTTCCAGGTTGTTTTGTGTCCCCCAGGGAAAAGAAAACAAAAGAGTTATCCCTACTACATAAGGGCACCCTCTCTCATGTGAACGGGCCCTTAATCAGCTTTTGCAAAAACGGTATAAGTTACCAGTGTGAGCAAAGCTAAGCTTTAGACAGTTCTAGAAAACTGTTTTTTTGTTCACTTGTTTTGGTTTTTCGATCCCGAAAGGATAGCTGACTTTGGAAAAACGAAAATAAAATATATTTTATTTCCCTTTACGTACATTTTGTGGTTCATTGTGTTCTGCGGTTAGTTTTTATTAGTTTTCGCAAGGTAGGACAGCTCATTAGAATATCCAGACTCATTCGCATGTAAAAGTACGATATAACAATTGGTTCTAATGCCACACCAGCTAGCATGTTATTGGTATTAATCATTGAGCGTGATCTTGTTCCTGAAACACACGGGTGTTTCCAGATGGGTTCCTGGTGTAGCTAAGATAAACTGGACATTGAGACAATGTATGATAACAAAAGAAATACTAAATAACTTTAGATACATTCATCCACCGTGGTATAACTGAATTCCAGGTCTGTTTGACGCTATTTACGATTTAAAACTCGCGCTCAAACAGGCATGTGTCTAATATACTGTCCCTGAAAAGTTGTATGTAAATTAGGCAAGCGCTGAAAACGTAATATGCAAATCCGCTTATCAAGAAAGGCTTCTAAGCGTCCTTCCTGGACTCCGATTTGGTGGCCAACCTTCTAAAATTGTTATCAATACTAAAAACTGTTTTGGTGCAAAATGTTACGACATGATCTAGAAGTGCACGATAATCCCTATTTTTTGCGCTAAGAGCACGGACTCGGCTATGTAAAGCCAGCTATAGCCTCCTCCGCAGGCATCTCTAATATTTTCTAAATCTCTTTGCGATTCCGGTGGGATTCCTGTGGAATTTCCTGTTCGAGAAGAGGGGGACTGAGGAGAGGGGGAGGGGAAGAGCGTCACACTCACCGTTCTAAAACCTAACTAGCGCCTAGTACCTCTCTACCAGCAACACAGGAAACCCAAGATACGTAAAAATTCAAATTCTTAGATTATGAAGACGCCTGCGGAGGAGGCTAAGCCAGCTATACACTGGACAAAATTAACGAGTATTTTTGAGCTTTGAATATATTTTTATTACGGACTTATTTTGATAATTACTATATAACGGATACGATGTATGTGCAATGTACGAATTACAAGCAAGCGTTGGTTTCAAGGGCAAGTCTTTGCCGGTGAGTCATATGATTGTCGTATGATGCACGTACCAGTCACGTACCAGCCAGGCCTGACCTTGACCAACCTTGATCTTACGAAACCTCTTTGGTATGGCCTGTACGTGTTCCCTGGTTCCTATGACTCCTTGCCTCCTGTAGTTTATTAAGTTAGTCGGACACTTAAACTGTGCCCTAAAACCCTTTGAACCGGTGTATCAGTTGACCTTTCTATGACGAAACGCTTTCTCGACTTTCTTGTAAATTGTACTTTAATCGTCCAGCAACTGATTTTTATATCATTCACTTTCAATATCCAAATATTCTAATTTCAATTATAAGGCAACGCCTCTAGAAATTTCCTAGTTACTTAACAAATAGAACAGCTTTTCCCGTGCTCCGTACAGTAATACAACACGCGGGAAGAGATGAGAGCACTCAAGAAGTGTAAAGAGAATGTCTACACTTCTTGAGTGCTCTCGGTACTTCCTAAGTGAATTGTATTTGAAGTTCAGTTCAGATTTGTGATTTATGGAATAAAAATCGAACCAGCCAAGAAAAACTCTCTACTGAGCAGTCCTTCCGTAATACACGCTACACGCTGCGATTTTTTCTCGCGCTGGCCATGCAATTTTAGATTTTGTTGTAGAGAAACATTGCAGCGTCTATCATCACTTGCAACATTCAGTACGAGCGTGCAATGTTGCAGAGAAAAGTTCAACATATACTGCATGCAATTTTTTTGTTGTGGGACATTGTTGCCGCCTATGTTGCCAGACATGATACACTCGGCAATTTCGCTCTCGCAACAAAATTCCTAAAATTGCATTGCAAGCGCGAGAAAAAATTGCAGCGTGTATCGCCGACTTAATAGTCAAACAGTCAAAAGAAAAGGATAAGGAATGTATCGGCTTAAAGTCTAATTCACGGTTTAGGTAAACCCACTATTTTCGTACTCACTGCATTCTGTTGAATCATCATATTTGGAACGATGTCAGATAAAGCCAGAACATTGTTCTTGTAAAATGTGGTTCCATCTAGCAAGACGATCTTTCGTTTGCAAGTTGCAGAGAGTAGAAAGAGCTGGTTTTTGCACCAGAATTTTAGACTGCGACAGTGAGAAGGGTGGTAGATTACTTCACCTTGAAAGCGTGCAAAGTAAATAGTTGTTCGTACGTATTAGAGTGGTTTTCATTAACCCGTGAAACAAAGTGTATTAGTTCGTGTTATATATAGTCAGTGAAGAAGCACTGTAGTTTCTTAACTAAAAGTACTAGTAGCCTAAGCTAAATGGCTACTTTCTGTGGGGAAGGGAGGGGGTTCAATTCGTTCGAACCTTCGAACCACCCCAACTTGAAAAGAAAAAAATTGTGTGCAATACTTTAGTAGAGTACAAACACTAAAAGTGTGTAACATAAATAGTACTAAATAATGCTAAATTATGCAAATCTTTTGTTTCTATTGTTTAATTAGTGTTATTTAGTACTAAATAGTGCAAAGTATTGCACACTTTTAGTGTTTGTGCTCTATTGCTAGAAAAGTCGTTAGAGAAAAAGTCGATTTTCTTTATCTGTGAAGCAAAAGCAAAAACCTTTTGAATTAGTGTAGGATAAGCTGATCAGTCCTTAAAATGAAAAGTGGAAGCGTATTCAATGAAAAAAACGCTGTGAATCACCTTAAAAAAGGAGCAATTAATGCCCTACATCAGACAACGTTGGCAAGCGGATGATCGTGATTTAGTGTTTTGCGCAAATACCCAATATCCACGAGTTAACCAATTTCCGCTCCGCTCCCCTCCCCCACTCCCTGACGCCGCGGGTCTAATCTTTTACTGCGCGCTGGCGCTCAACTCTTAGATTGATATACATCAGACAGAAAAGAAAGGTCTCCAAAGAACGTGCGTGCGGTGAATTTGTAAAGGGGCGCTGTTCATTTACCAAATGCCGTTTAAATGTTGTTCTGGCCATACGGAGACGTCCCGCGAGAAAAATGAATCACTTAAATTTTGAGCTATATTTTTCAAGTACTTGCAAAACATTTTGGTCGCTACGGTATAAGAAAGCGCATGCAAAAATTTGTTTTCAAACGAACTTTACCTATTCAAATTGATTCTAAGCTAGGTTTCAGACTGTGAAGCTTCTAGACTTTGGTTATGGACTTCTGACGATATTGTGCGTAGCCTCTCAAGCATAGTCAATTTTGACACGTAATGTTGACATCTGTCTGAAGACTAAACTAATATTTATCTGTGAGTAGTCACGATCGCAAAGTATATTTTTGTATTCAGACCTGATGGACCAAATGTTTGCTCTTCAGCATAAAAAAGTGTTCATAAAATAATTTACATAGCCCGTCGAACGCTAGTTTACATTTATTTTGATCGGTAAATAAACGCGTTTCCAAGTCAACCGGCTGTGAGTGGGTTTTGACATTTACCTGCAGTGGGTCTTTTTTGGCTGTTTTGCTGCACGCATTCGAGATGTTTTGCCAACTAATTAACTGGAGCATATCAAACAAAACAATAAAGTGTACCAGACGTTTCGGCTCTATGTTAGTTTTGTTTTGAAATTATAGGCCACATTCGTTGTTTTCACAAATAGATCATTCATAGTCGGTTAGTTATGAGTGAAAGAGCGTCCAGAAGATTCAAGTATTCTTTGCTTGGGTCCCAAACCGCAAGCTTTTAAAAAATTCGATGTCTATCTCAACCGTACCTTTGATAGCGCTCTATTCAATCTATCTTTCAACATATTCAATCAAGAAAATCGTTTTATTTTCTAATGAGTTGTTTTTGAGCAAGTTTTTGAGCAGTGTTTTATTGGACATCTCTAAAAGATCTCGTAGTGACAATGTTTCAAAGTATTGCGTGACACGATTAGCATCAGTATAAATATTTGCTATAGTTATTGCGACCATTATTATTTTTAATCTAATTTTTAATCCATTGTTTTCTAGAACATTGATCAACTCTTCGATTACCAAAATTATAAACATCATTCGCGCAGAACACGGTATTTTCTTCTCATGGGCAAAAGCATATTTTTCCTTTGCTTATTTAAGTAAGTAATTTATTTAACTATAAAGTATTCGAAATTGATTTATTTTGACTTTAATTCAAAAACTTGATTAATATTTAATGGTTAAAGAATTTACATGCAAGCATATATCAAAAACGTCTACAAGTGATTTTCATATGTGTCGACTATTTATATGTCTATTGGTCGATGAAAAAAACCTTGAAATAACATAATTTATTGATGAAAACTGATTTCGACCCGAGCAGGTTCTTTTCAAGGTTGCTAGAAGTTTTGAAATTCATGAGGTAAAAGGGGACTCCTTCCAAGGCTAGAGACCCCCTGCGACCCTTTCCAGTCTTTTCTTTGGCTAACAATCGAGGTTATGCAAATTACTTGGTTTGGGTGGCAGTGCAGCAACACCCTTCATAATTCGCTCGGGTTATCGATCGAGTAGCATCTGTGTTTTTGTGGGGCGTAATAAACCATCAGCTGAGCTTTGAAGAAGAGAGTTTTGTGGTTGCAAGCATCAAGGAGTCATGTCGAACGCGACCACGGCTGCTCCGCCGACCACAGCGGCTCCAGCTACCAGAAACAACAGCACCGAAACATTAGTTGTGGCGTTGATCATCAATGGAATCATTGCATTGGTAGTACTGTTGATCTTCTCGTTTCTGAGGGCAAAGTACAAGCACATCTACGCCCCACGTTTGCTTTTGGTGGACAAGAAATATCCACTTGGATCTTTCTCCGAGAAATGCTTTGGATGGATTTTTCCCGCTTTGCGAGCGACCAACGACGATATATTCAACTACTCGGGCATGGACGCTTTGGTTCTAATCCGCTTCTTGAGAATGTGCCTTTTTATGGCTCTCATCATTCTGCCCTATGGAATAGTAGTTCTTCTCCCTCTACACGTTCACGGCGGGCTGGATTTGACGGATATGGATCAGCTTACCCTGTCCAACGTGGAAGCGCGTTCTCCTAAAGTTTGGGCGCATTTGATAGCTGTTTGGGCATACAGCGCGATCTTCTGCTTCTTGCTCTATCGTGAATGGAAAATCTACATCGAGTATAGACAGAGATGGTTGGCAAAGGGGTTAAAGCATCATTATGCTGTTCTTGTACGAGATCTTCCTACTAAGGTACTTCTTTATATTAGATTATTTAGGGAAAATTAGGGTAAGGTGTGGTGAATGGGTGTCGTCAACATGTGTGTAATGTCATTGTGCGCGCAGGTGTTGTATTATGATAATAGCAGGTTTCAGGCTTTTACTCGACTTCATTTCACAAAAGCACGCAAAATGTCGTGTAATTTTGAAACCATTAAGCACGTGGAAGCGTTCCAAATATTCTTTTGTGAGGCTTAGGCATATACAATACATTACAATACAATACAATACAATACAAACTTTATTTGGTAAGCGGGTTTTTTATAAGGCACCCGTTCTGTCTCCATGCTGTAAATCACTGGCTGACTGATTGACTGGTCTGACTGGTGAGTTGAATGTCTAAGGCCATTCTAATTTCAAATTTGTTTAGACGAATTCTTTTTAAACGATTTTTTCATGTATTTCGTTGCTACGAAATGGTACGCCGCAAGGCCTTAGATCCCTTAAGCATATTCGGAACGTTCGGAACAACAAATTTCGGAAATAACAAAGGAACCCCAATTATCTTCACTGCAACGCGCTTGCGCAGTTTCCAAAATGACGCCTTGGGGAAAATTTGCAGAAATCACAAAGAAAATGGCAGCTTACAAGACTTTAATTGCTTCGAAATTTCATCATTGCGATGCATTTTTATGGTGCAATCAATTGTATGCATAAGTTGAAGTCTAAAATCAATATTATTTTCTTCTTTGACTTAACTTTTAGCTGCAAAACAAAGAAAGCTTGAAGGAGTATGTCGAACAACTCTTTCCAGGACAGGTAGGTTTTAGAGATCTTTATGGAATCTGAATTTCACGTCCTTTTTGAGTAGAATTTCTTTAAAAACAACATGAAATATTGGAATGTGTAAGCTTAATAATATAACTTATATTGTTAAAGTGAAGTGAAGGGTGACCATTCCTCAATGGCCAAATTAAGCGACGTTTTGATGTGATACTTTGACATTTGACACTTAATTTAATGGCACCTTTTGTTAATCTATTTATAATCCAATCTTTAATTTTTAACAACTTTTGAGTTTAATGTTTGTCATTTCTTGTGTATTCTTGTTCATTTTGCTGTATGTAATGTAATCCAACATTAATAATAAATGACAAGAGTAATAAGTTTAATATTTTAATTAAGGAATATAGTATCTGCATGATCAATAAAAATTATCTTAAGGGTGTAACAGCTAATTGAAACGAAGAATGCTAATAACAAATCTAGAAATCAACAAAAATAGATAAAATAAATAATAAAATAACATCTTTAAAACAATTAACATCTTTAAATCTTTAAAACATCTTTTGTTAATTTTTAGCAACTATAGCTTTATTGTTCTTCATTTCTTGTGCATTCTTGTTCATTTTTCTGTATGTTTTTAGTCAGGTGTCAAATCTCATGGGAAGCGTCAAGCGTGGGACCAAGTGTCTCATCTGCAATCTCCCTTTTTGGTATTTTTAATTTTGTTTTTTCAACATTGGTTCAAAAATGAACCGAATGTAGTTTTAGTTGACTAGTAAAATTATTATAACTTCCATTTGATATTGCTTAATTAAGCTCTATTACCATGAATGTATTTGGGTATTTGCAGGTTGAAGATCTAGTAGTGGTTGAGGATCTTGAAGAATGGCAGAAATTGGTAAATCAACATGACCAATTTGTCTGGAAACTTGAAAAAGCTCAGGTAAAACGGGATGACATTGAAAATTTGGTTAAAATCATTCTTCCCATTTAGGTACTTTTGAATTGACAGCTTAGGGTACAACCAAAGGCAAAAACAAGCAGCAACGCTGAGCATAGTCCAGTCCCAGACTCACATTCTTGCCGCTCCAGGACTTGCGGAGAAAGGAGAGTCCAGTATAACTTGCATGCGCATGTCAGCTTAGTGACCACGCGATCACCACATGAATGTGTTGATCGCGTGGTTACAATTCCTAATGTCGTCTAATGATTCAAGATGGCAGAAGAAGAAAGTGTTTTGTATACACGATATCTCATTTCGGAAAGCAATTTGTTGATTCAGTGTCAGAGCTATGCACTTGGAAAAACCAACTATAATTTTTACCAAAATTTGAGCAGTTACAGGCCAGTTGGGAAAGATGTATTTGTGAATTTTTTGATACACATCACTACCATATTTTTTGACAGCAAAACAAAACACTGACCTTTGCATATTGCAAGCTCTCAAAATAAAACTTTAATCTGATTGGCTCATTTTGCACATGCGCATGCAAGTTATACTGGACTCTCCTTTCTCCGTGAGTCCTGGAGCGGCAAGAAAGAGAGTCTGGGACTGGACTACGCTGAGCAATGACTGACTACGAAAGTGAAAACAGCAATAGCTCCTGCACAACAAGCAGCATGCAACATCCATTGACCACCAATCTGCTCCAAGTTAACTTTGCTTCTAAATAACCACATTTAATAGATGTTGGTGATTTATAATAGCATAGATTTTGTAATTTACATGGCAAGTTTTTATATTCAAGTGGGTCTAATTTTAATGTTGACCAGTTGCTTGCACTTATTGACAACACTGTATGATACCAAGAATGTAAATTATACATTATTAAGTAGCTTTTGTTGTATCCTTAGTTCCTTCTTGAAAAGAAAGGTGAAAGACCAATGCATAAGACCAAGTTATGTGGTGGTGAGAAAGTGGATTCCATTGCAGTCTATGAAGAAGAACTGAAGGTGAAATATAATAATAGTATAGCATAAAAACCATGGCTACATTTAGTATATTTGTATAATGTCTTGTCTTTCCACCCTGGAATTAGCATAAATATCTTTTAAAAAGATTATTGCCTAGTTGTGACAATAGCTGACTTCTGAGTTTTTATTTATTTATTTATTTAATTCAATATTTAAACAGGAACATCTAATTTAGCTAGGCTAGTTTAAACTAAGTTACACTTCACTTGCCATATACAAAAAACTGTATCAAGAGGTGGCTGCATTCATTAAACTCAATCATTTGTAACAAGACAAACGTTTTAGCACATAGCCTCGTTCTGAGGAGGTCCTTTGTATATGGCAGGCGAAGCATATCTTGCAACAGGACTATTAGATTGTGGTCAAGACTGCCATAACTACATCATTCTGTATCAAGGCCAAGTTATAAGCTATGATATATTTGCCTGATTTTTGATGACCTTCATAGGAAAAGAAAGAAATTGATCCAATTCTGTTTTTATTTGATTTTCCTGTAACCCAGCCTTTATAGTTTAATGGTTTATCTTCATTAGTTGTTGTTTCTATCAAATAGAAATGCCGTGATAGTCTTGAAGAAGAGAAGGACAAAAACCACAAAGCACTTCCTGCTGCATTTGTAATTTTCAAGTCTTTGAGGGCTGCGAGTATTGCTGTGCAGTGTCAGTGGGACAGCATTCCTATCACAATTGGTGTCAAACCTGGTATGGAAGTCAACAATGTCATCTGGGGGAACCTTGGAATTGGTTTCATTAGTAGGTAAGTTGATAAGTACGGTAGTTGCAATGTGTAGTTCCAGAAATATCCATACCCCCACCATGAAGGGAATTTGTAAATTGCCCCCCCCCGGGCCCCTATCCTCTGGAACTTCCATTTTTCTTCCATACAAACTCTGTAATTGTGTTCTTTCTCAGACCCCCCTCCCCTCCAGAACTTCACAATCCCTCTGTGGTGGGGGCTGGTACAGATATTTTCTGGAACTACACAATGAATAATAATTGTAATTATGAAGACTTTTATTTACACAATTGTACCATTTTGAGTTCTACTTTTGTTGTGCACTCCAATTTAATAATTATTACGGTAGTTCCTTTCCAAGAAATCAGCAAATGCATGTGCAGGCACTAAATAAATAAAATCAGGCTCATGACATCTGCATTTTTAAAGCTTATCAAAATTGGGCCAACAATAATTTGCCTAGTATATATATGAACTTGCCTATTTGATGGTTGTTGAACATAAATATTACAAAATTTCAACTTATAATTTCTTATATTTATCAGGAAAATACGTTCTGCCATTGTAGCTGTCTTTGTGTTCTTGTTGGTGGTATTCTGGATGGTACCAGTTGCCTTTGTGTCCTCCATGATTCAGTTGGAAAGTCTGGGCAAGAGAGTCCCATTTTTAGCCAAAAGTACGTACAGTCAGCAGATTGTTGTCTACGCTGTATATAAGCAGTTTAAAAAGTGTATCCTGGAAAATTCTGGTTGAATCTGATCAAATTTGAAATTCTTCTTAAAATACTTTAATTTGATTTTGATCAGAGATCTTCTACATTATTGTTCTATATTTTCTGTTGAGGGTTCCTTCACATTTTCTGAGGGTTCCTTGGTTTTACAGTTAAAGGTGTTATCCACTTTAAAATTTTTGACTGTAAATTCTGCCTTGATTTAAACTCATTGTTAGTGATGAGGTTGGAATTGGAGTGGGTGCCATAGAGGCACTGTGGTAATCTAGCATAATCTACTGTGGCAAAAACTACATGTACCACTACCAATGATGAGCTTGGTATAACATTTTTGTGAATGATTTTCTGACTTTTGTGTTATTTCCAAATAAAATAAATGGTATTACTAACTGATTTTTTTCTTGTGTTTCAGTTAATGAACTTCCGATCTTTGTCACTGGATTTTTGGGAGGATTTTTGGGAGGCCTGGCGCTGCTGATTTTCTTTATCATTCTACCTTTGGTATATATGATTTGCATTGTTTATTGTCATTTTAAAATAGTGTATCAATATTCATTTCATTGTAAATTAGGAATGAAAAACCTTTCAAGCTAGGATTTCCTAATAAAATTGTATTGTATTTTATTGTATTGTAGTGTCATTTATCAAGAAATTAAAAACTTATAGATGAATTATGATGATTTCTTTAGATTCTTCGATTTGTCTCCAAACTTCAAGGTCTTGTATCGTTGTCTGAAGTTCAAAGATCTGCACTTGGAAAGCTGTTTATTTTCAAGGTACAAATTAAAACAATCAGTTATTGTAAGCAGTTGGTTATTCATTAATAGCTGACTTCTGAGATACATTGTACGTTCTTCACTTGTCACACAAAAGAATCAAAATGGGGCTATGAGCATAGAGCACAGCATAACGTTTTATGAGCTTTATATACATAGCCTTAATTGTTTTAATTCCTTTGTATGTGGCAGATTGAGTATATCTTATGTATTTAATACCGTTACGAAATGTACACAGTCTATTAGGATTTGTTAAGCCGGGCGCAAGGCTATGCCACGGGCCAAGTATTTGTTGTGTTTAAGACAATGGCAGTTTTGTGTTAATCATATCCCAAGGGTATATTGTGTTCAGAGTATTTAAGCACTGAGAAAGGAATATTTGCCACTCGAAGGCATCTCTCTCTCCTAGTACGTCGGTACCATTCATCGTTTATTTTAAATTACTTCCTCTGTTTTAATTTTCAGGTTTATTCAGATAATGATGTATTCCAGTTTATTTAGCATATATACCAATATATCTCAATCTTAGCTTGTACCGTTCTCCGTCAGACTTGTAGCATGAATAAAACGAGATGCCCGCCCCTACTGCAATTGTGTCTGTTGTTATTGTGATAATGCAGTTAAGCTAGTAAATGCTTTATGCTCGTTCACAGTGTGTATAGAGTATAAGGGACTTTTACTGAGGATACAATGTATATTTGGAAAGTTAATTTTATTTGTTAATTTTTTCTTAATTTTTTCTTTATTTGTTAATTTTGTAGATTCTCAACATGTTTCTTTTGCTGGCTGTTGCTGGTTCAGTGTTGAACAAGCTAGATGAGATGATCAAAAAGCCAATGGAGCTTCCAACATTCCTTGCCAAAACTCTCCCCAGCCAGTCCACATTCTTCATTGTACTAATCATGTTGATGTCTTTGGGTGGCTTCCCAATGGAATTGCTCAGGATTGGACCACTGATTGTAGTGGGTTTGAAAAGAAAGTTCCTCAATCTGACACCCAGAGAGGACAAAGCGGCATGGAGGCCTCCACCCATTGGATATGATGTTCAGGTGAGAGACTATCTAGAAGCGATCAGTTATGATTTCTTGTGAAATCAAATACACCTATTTCTAAGTTATGAGTTAGAATACAGAATACAGTTTCAAAGTAACTCGTACGTCGTCTTGTCCACTCTGGAAAAGCGAAAAGCGTCTTTTGTAGTGGAAACAAACCGAACCCAGTCGAAATCAGTAACTCGACAAAAACACGATTTTGTTGCTGAATATACTGCCAAATTTGAAATAAAATATACGGAAGCTGATGTGGTCGGTAAGGTAACGGCAAGGTGACGGTAAGGTAACGGTAAGTGGTCAACGAACCGAGTTACCGACCACTTACCGTACGGTGCAGATTGTTCACGATTACCAGGTGAGAGTGGTAATGTAAAATGGTGAAGATGCTGTAATGACGTCAATAAGTAAACCTGTTTGGAAGCAAGAAATGAGTGAGAAAATAGAGTTTCCAACCCTCAGCTCTTTGATAGTTTGTTATTGATTTATTTGAACTGTTTTGTCTTACAGTATGCCAACCATCTGTATGCTTTAATTGTTGGGTTGTGTTATTCTGTCATGGCACCAATCATGACCCCTTTTACTCTGCTGTACTTTGTACTGGCTAACATAGCCTGGCATAACCAAGTATTGCATATCTATATCCCAATCTTTGATTCTGGTGGACTGTTGTGGCCCAAAGTCTTTAACAGGTATGTACACTGTACATTGTAGTGACGTCAGCTCCGTGAAGAATCAGAGAGATCTGTGAAAACTAAAGATCCGGCTTGACTCTTGAATTCCACAAGGTGTTTATAGCGTTTACCCTTAGGCGAAGGCTCTAACTGCTTCTAGATAGTTACAGATATGTTAACCCATCAAATTTCTATGAGCTTAAGAGCTTACAAAAATGTGGTAAAGGGTTAAAAGACTAGTGTCACGTGACAGTGGCCTATAGATGTCAGTGACATAAAGAATATTACCAAGGTTAAAATTATGCTTACTTAACTAACCGAAACTAGATTAGGCAGATGCTGTTACATACATGTATTTCAGATATGTCATACCTAATAACAAGAGATAATCATTTGATTACAAACATACAAGTTTTGTCAACAAAACATTTTATTTTAAGCCTTTCAAATATTCATGCCTTGCTGATTGCCCTTGTAATGGCAAGTTAACTATGGAGAACTGTGTTTAAATTATCCCATGAATTTCACCAATTCACTTCTATGTAAAACATGTTAGTTACCGGTAACCAGTTAGTTAGTCATCAAAAATGTTATACCAAGCTCATCATTGGTAGTGGTACATGTAATTTTAAGTCTTAATGCGTTTTTTGCATTTGTTTCAGGATTATTGCTGGTCTTTTGGTGTTCCAGATTTTGATGATTGGTATTTTTGGCCTCAAGATGGTTGCTGCTGTGTCCATCCTTGTGCTTCCTGTGCCTTTCCTTACTCTTCTTTTCTTTGGTTTTGTGCAGTTTTATCTTCTGCCATTGTCTGAAAATCTCACTCTGCAGAAAGTTACCTCTGAAGAAGAGCCCCAAGCCCCTCAGGTAAAAGTTGTGGTGTGCATAAACACAGCATGGATGATAATGTTCATAACAATGTTTATATATTTCAACTATGGTGTCAGTAAGTTGTTGGTAAGGTGTCAGTAAGTGGTTGGTGAGGTGTCAGTAAGTGGTTGGTAAGATGTCGGTAAGTAGTTGGTAAGGTGTCAGTAAGTTGTTGGTAAGGTGTCAGTAAGTGATTGGTAAGGTGTCAGTAAGTGGTTGGTGAGGTGTCAGTGAGTGGTTGGTAAGGTGTCAGTAAGTGGTGGGTAAGGTGACAGTGAGTGGTTGATACGTTTTCAGTAAGTAGTTGGTATGCTTTCAGTAAGTGGTTAGAAAGGTGTAGTAAGTGATTGGTAAGGTGTCAGTGTGTTATTGGTAAGTTGTCAGTAAGTGGTTGGTAAGGTGTCAGTAAGTGGTTGGTAAGGTGTGAGTAAGTGGTGGGTAAGGTGTCAGTGAGTGGTTGGTAAGGTTTCAGTAAGCAGTTGGTAATGTTTCAGTAATGTATCAGTCAAACCCCTAGGCAAAAAAAATTTACAAAAAAAAGTCTGACAAGTTCCCCACTGGGCAAGCCATCATGGTCAAATCCCCACTTATTGAGGCTTTGAAGAGTGTCAAATTTCCCTCCCTGTGGGCCAGTCAGCGAATTTTAGAAATATTATATATTATAGGTTTTTCCATTACGTAGTCCTGCTTGTGCAAGCTTCCAAAATAGATGTAGAGCAGGCTCAACAGTGAGAATTTGCTTTTATAAAGCTCATACTTTTTGGAAAAAACAAAAAACAAGCTAAAAGCTATTTTGTGGGAATGATTCATTATTTTTTGGAATCAAAAAGTATGCCTAATCAATAATTGAAAGCAGAGAAGTGGGATTTATCTGACAATTTATCTGGCGATTTGTCTAATTGCCACTGTGTCAGAGGTTTTTATAAACGACCTTGCCGTCAAAGTACTACAAATAAAATCAAAACTCTAAGATTATTCAACTTCGCAGCAAACCTAGCCTTTTATCTTCATAGACAACACTTCGTATTGTTGTTGATATATCTCAGATTTTGGTTTATTAAGATGGGTATTGGAAAATGTGTTTATAGTCAAAAGAGCGCTGTACGAAAGAATATTGCCATATTTGATATGCTTCACTATTTAAACTGCTTCTGACTGAAAAACTTTGACTGTAACCTCCAGTCCAGATGAGAAGGGGCAATGGGCACCCTTGGAATTGACTAATACATAAGCAGTTGGTAAGGTGCCAATAAGTAACATTTGTTCAGTGTCAGGGAGTGGCTGGTAAGGTGTTGGTGATAGTCAAAATGCTGGAAGACTGTACAGCTTGAAAGTAACATGGCAAACACCAGCTATAGCAAGTCTGTACCTGACTGTAATACTATCTAACACAAAAATATTTTGTTTGTAGGAAATCCCTCAAGGCTACATAAGGAACTTAAAGCTTCCAGAAGAACTTGAACTGAGCAGAGAACCCTTGGAGTCTTCAGACCACACCAATGAAGCTTCTCAACTCATCTCAAATCCATCTCATGTCCCCAAAAAAGATGACGAAGATGACACCCATGTCTAGAGGATGTAAGAGTAGTTTACACTTATCTAGTGATGAAAGACGAAACATACATTGTACAAGGATGATAATAAGTAGTACGCTTTAAGTCTCTTGCTTAGTAATGCTTGTCACAACTTTTAGGCTCTAGACTGTGCATGTAGTTTGTATTGTTAGCTAAGCTGATAGTTTGATGTCTTTTTTATCAGGTAAAGGTAATTTATTTTAGTTCGAAGAGTGGGGTGTGGTTGCCCAATTCTCCCAAGCCATGAGCTCTTGTTTAAGCTTCTTAAGGTGCACCTTTACCCCTCTCTCCATTAGTGTTCCTTTCTATGGGTATTTGAAGCTAAGGAAAGAAGTCGAAACAAGGATGTGAGGTCACTGGGAATCAAACTCGGGACCTCTCACACCAAAGGCTGCACATCCTTGCTTCTTATCAGAAAGTTACAGCTTTAAAAAGCTGACAACTACAAAATAATGCAAGACCTTTTCACAGTTACCATACTGCTAGATCACATCGAGGTTAATGTTGACCAAGAATTGATACAGAAACTCTTGCTTTTCACATGTAAATCACTAGTATCATAAAGTTCAACTCCACTTTGTGCAAAAACCCGTGCAAATCGAAAGGATTTGCTTTGTTCATTCAACACTCCTTGTGTGCATTTCTGGTCTTTTCATGGACTGTTGCCAAAACTACAAACAAAATATTACAGGCTGCCATGAGCAAGATGTAACTGTGAAATGGACTGATAACCAGATTAACATAATGAACACCTGTTAATGACCATGCAACTTTTTATCTTTATGGCCTCCAACATTTTCATTGCAGAATGTATTGGTCTGTAGTGCATTATTATAGGAATCATACATTAATTTGGTGCCTCCTCTGCAGGCAACCCTTCTTTATATGGGAACCTTTTTGTCACCCTCCTAACTGAGGGAGACAAGAAAAGAAAGGGCACCACAGTCCCTCCCAGTCATACAACACAGGAGGCCCAAAAATAGAGACAAATAGAGAACAGAGAAAGAGATGCCTGCAGAGAAGGCTATTGTGTTCTTGAGCTAGACACTTTCTTTAACTTGCTTCAGTCTGCTCAGCTGTATAAATGAGTATCAGCATGCTGAGTTGAAGTTGAGATAAAAGGGAAGCTTTTTGGTTGAATTAATCCAACTGTACTTGACCTTTAGCTTCTCAAGTATAAGATATTAGTATTATAGAGTAAGGGGAAATGGTCCCTAATTTTAAAAATAGCTTTATAAAGTAAACAAGATGGTAGTTAATAACACTAAAGCATGTAAAGTAAGTGTAAAATGTATTTTTTATAGCACATTACTTTGAAAGTTAGTGGGATTTTACTTAACTCAGGAAAAAGATGACTAGTGAATTGATGTTGATAAAGAACAAAAGAAAACTTTGTTAGAGCCTACTTGTACTGACTACAGAACTTTCCTGAATTTGCATAACTCATCACAAAACAGTAGATTCAAGTGGGGTGGATAAATCTATACATTCACTGTATGTTATCAACTTCAGTCTTGACTTGAATCTATAATAAATTGTTTTGTGGTTAGTCATGCAAACTAGGGAAAGGTCTATTAGTCTAATAGAACTTTCCTGAATTCGTATGACTGATCACAAAACAATAGATTCAAGTCATATCAAGATTGGGGTGGAGATGGGATAAATCTATACATTCACTGTATGTTATCAACCTCAGTCTTGACTTGAATCTATAATAAATATTGTTTTGTGGTTAGTCATGCAAACTAGGGAAAGGTCTATTAGTCTCACTGGTAATTTTTTTTGTGGGTTGCTGGTAACTCCATTAACTTAAGTGCTATCTATTATACAGTAGTCAGAGTGGTTTATAGGATAATAGTATTGGAGCCTTCCATGGCCAACTAATATTATTTTAATTAGCTTTGTAAGTTAACACCACTTAACTGCAATAAACTTAACCAGTGAATCGTTGTCGTTATATTATTGTATGGCAAATCATGGTATGTGTAATTGAAGGGTTTGAAGTGAAAATGGCCTAAGTGAAATATTTTGAATTTGCAGCTAGGATCATTCATGATAATTTATTTGGTTGTCTCTAGCTTAGTTATTTTGATGAAAAGTTTAAAGTTTAAGTTTAACGTCTGTAAAACTTTTCATCAAAATAACTAAGCTAGAGACAACCAAATAAATTATCATGGCCTAAGTGACTTTGATATTTTTTTTCAATGGTATAAAATGGTATAATTAACTTTCCTATGCCAAAAAATGAATGTCTGTTCATCCATCACAAAATGTAATGGTTGTGACCTCAAGAAAGATTATGTATTTTGTGTATATACAGGTCTATTAATTTGCATAAACATTGACCCTTCAAAGCGTAGAAGCTAAGACCAAAATGCAAAATCTGTTGATTAGATGATTTCAGAAATGTGGATGTTAAAACAGGGACTGAGACAAATTCCTGGTATTCCAAAACTGAATATGTAGTAGTATAGATAAAACATATGAAGATAGGTATAATTATACCTATGCAAATTATAGTCAAAAGAAACGGAAAGGAAGCTTAAGTATGTAAGATATGTAAGTAATGTATAAAGAACGAGAGAGCATGTCACATTGGTGGATAAAGATCCTCGCCAAATTTAGACCCAATATAACATGCTCTCGAGCTCTTTATATTACTTTCAAACATCTAATTGTCAATTATCATATTTGACCAGAATTTTCCAAGTTTGACTATTTTTGGCTTAGAAAATCCAAGGTAAAGTTTATGCAAATGAACAAAAATCTTTATCCAATATAAAGATCTATGTTAGGGTAGTGATTTCCATTGTGTTTTCTAATGAATTATTAATGAGTTTGATAATGCAATTTATTGACCTATTCAGGTGCCTTATAGGCCCTTTGCATAATATTTCTGGTCATATGCAGATACACCTCTTGCCTTACTTTGGTGCAGGTAAAGAATGGTATGGTTAAGTTTATTCTTTTGTTTTGCTGAGCGAAAGCGAGATACAGGGTGTATCTGCATATTTTTAGCAGCTTTATGCATAGGGTCTATAAGAGGGTATTTTAATCCATTTTGCAACCATGCAAACTATGAAATGCAAGTGAGGATTTCCAGGTGGCTGGCTGGTGAAAAATCTTGGATGGTTTCTAACAGCCAGTAAATTCAAGTTGCTGTTAACACTTGAGGTACGTACATGTATTCACTACTTCTAGGCTAAATGCCTTTGCCAATTGGACAAAATTATGATCATGCAGCAGTCCATGTCCTTGGGCCAGAGTCTGGTGAAAATTCTTGATGGAGTGTAATCTAGACAATATATACTGCAACTGTACTTTTGCTAGTCCTTCCACAGATCCTAAATCTTGGTCCTTCCACAGCATGGCCATGCAAGCAGCCATACAAGGAGCTCTGCTCTCTCTCTCTCAATAAAGATACTCAGTTTCAAAACAGAGCACATCACACGAGACAGTAGAATTCTTCACTCTTCTGATACACCTCACTGTCCTCAATAAGCTTCTTTAAAGAGTTCAGAATTTGTCCACATGGTACCCGTCTGAGATTTTGTGCAGAGTGGACAACATCAGTGATTCTAGAAATATGGGCACCATCATGGGTTGAAACTAGAAACAAAACTTAGCAATATTACTTGTTACTTAGCAACAGGATCAGTAGGCTTTGTTCCCCAGGGGTCAGGCATTCATGCACCTGTGATAGTCTACCCTGTGATGGGGGAGAGTATCAGGGGGGGATATCATGGGTGCATGAAACAGCTGGGGAACAGAGACTACAGGATCAGTTGCCATTGGTTAACAGGAGCAGTTGTCATGGCAACAGTAATCTTACTAACCTTTACTAATGTCTTTGATGGCTTTTATTATGGCTGGTTTCATGTGATGTTTATGGGTTATAATCTACAAAAGAACAACATGCTTGAATTGAACTTTTTTACCATATCATAAAATCAATATTAATAAAATTCAGATATTTTCCCTCCTCCCCACCCCCCCCAAAAAAAGTTTGATGTAACTATTTGAATGTTTTAATATGAGATTTAAGACAATATTAACCTCCATCATTGTTAAGGATCATGCTCAAGATAAAAATGACTCATTAATTTAGTAGCCATGATATAATGTACAGCTGTTTTCTTCCATTACTTTACAATAAACTAACCTCATATTTATCCCTATTAGCATCTTTGTAAAATATTTCTCCTTGTTTTTCCAGCTTACTCAAGATCTCTCGTAGCAGTTTGTTTTCATCTGCAGCTTGTTTGCATACAGCTTCATCCTTAAAAATAAGAAATTAAAATTTACCAACAGCACAAAACTGTCATTAATAAATACAAGTCACAATTCCACACTATTCTCCTGAACATAGCCCGTGTTGCTGGCGGTCTGCACTTTTTGGGGCAGAGAGACTGCTAGTCTCTTCATATTTTCTCCATGCAAAAACTGTGGACCACCCGCAATGATTTTTTAGTATCATTCGAGGTAACAATAATTATTTACTGGATTGAAACTTAAAATGTGTGGGAAGCAAGGGTACCAACTGGGTGGCCAAGTGTGACAGTGCCATTCTATCACCTCCGTGGTCCTGGTTTAATTTGATTCCCAAATGGGGCCTCATGTGTGACTTGAGTTAGTCAGTTCATTCTCTCCCCTGCTTGTTTGAGGCTTTTTCAGGCAACAGGCAACCTTCAGGGGGTGGGGGATGGGGTGTCAGGAAAAAAAACAGAACATGATCTGAAAATGAGACTATAGATAATGATGTTTGCAAGGAGAGGTTCCAATACATTTTGAAGTTCAAATTGATTCCGAAGATGAAATTTTCAACTGCTATTTAATAATGGAACTCGTAAATTGTGACTCACTTGATTTGTACTAGAACTAATAAGAGTTTCCTTGATTCTCTTAACTTCAGACAGAGAACACAATTCCACAAAGGAAAAGCTAAGTTTCCCACCATATTTCCATTTATGAATTAAGTCTAACAAACACTTAGTTGGTGATTGTTGATCAGTTTGTAAACAAGACTCAGGAGGTACAAATGGAGTACTGTACAGTGTTTTTGTCAACTTCACAACATCTAACCAAAATAAACATTCTGCATTAAGATCTTCCTCTAATGCTATAAGGAAATGAGTAGTTAAGAAAAAAAAGAATAAAGCAGCTGTGAGTGTCACTGCAGAGGGATGAGAAACTGTTTCCTGGCTTGGTTGGATCGTTGGATCGTTGGATCGGATTGGTGGATGGGTGGGTGGGGGGATGATGCGATTTAATTAAAGTTAAACAAAACCATCATTCTGTTCCGTAACTCAAAGGATACTGATTGAGTTGACTGTTAATTGTCGCTGGTTGAGATATTCTGTAATTTTACCCTGCACTGTAACATGTTGACCAAGAGTAAAGGAGTCTTTAATAGTATCTCTCCAGCAACAGCATGATATAACATCTGTACCATCATCCACTAAAATTAAAATAATTATTCTTCATTGTGTGGTTCCAGAACATATCCAACCACAGAGGAAATGTGAAATGACATCCGCTCTCTGGAATGTCCAATTTTCTTCCATAAGAACCTCAGGGTAATTTTGTTCTTCCTCTGATTTCTCTCTTCCTGTGAATTTCTAATTCCTCCTTGATGGGGGTATGGATATATTATGGAATGACACATATTATCAGTCTGGTATGCCTGCATGCATGGAATAACAATGAAGGCCAAAACACAACAAAACTAAGGCAACATACCTTTGTATATAACAAGCTTTTCTCTTTCATCGACACTAACAACAACACCCTGTGCTTCTACTTTGGATATCACATGACCACAGCTTTCATAGAACCCTGTCATTATGAAAACTTGAACATCATCATCATCAATCATCATCATCATCATCATCATCTTTATTATCCATGATACAACATTAATATCCAAATATTTTGAGAAAAAGCATAATCTCCTAGATACAGCTAAATTTTAATACAAATTTCAGAAAAAATCTAAATAAATAACAACTCTATATAAGTTAATTTAATAAGAACTTAAGCTTTAATAACTTAACTCTATAAGCAATTTTTTCCTATTTTTCCGAACAGTAGCTTATTTTGGTCGTACATAAGGTTTAATTTGTCATACCTTTGAAAGACTTCAATTGTTTGAGACCAAAAATAGTTTTAATGAAGACCTTTCTATGAATCCAAAAGGTAGGATCGAGTCCCCAGTAGCACACAGCCAGCAAATCACTTCTATCTTCCATCAGAACAAAAATAAAAAGTTTGAAAAATTGTGCGAAATTCAATCTCCTACCCAGGCCAACGCGAGTCATAGAACACAGGAAACCCAAAAAGTAAAATATATCTTCATCCGCCACTTCGTCCTCGGAGACCCAGGGCGTCAGGGAGGGGGGAGGGGAGCGGAGGGGAAAGGAAAGAGGGGAAAAGGTAGCCTGCGTAGCGGCCCTAAAAGGGAGGGGGAAGGGAGGGGGAGGGGCTTCTTCTTCTTCTTCCCAGTCCCCTCCCCATCCCCTTAGGGCCGCTACGCAGGCTAGGGAAAAGGACGCCCTGGGCTTTTGACTACCCCTAACTTGTCTTGAGGCCAAAATTAATCCAATTAGATGGTCTAACGTAAACAAAGTTCAAATGACAAAAATATCTGGCTCATTTCAATTATCGCTTTTATGTGGTGACAGTTGCTCAGCCATATCCTATGAGAAGTTCCTCAAATAAATCTTGTTTCGCCGAAGGTCTTTGCAATTTATCTATATTTTTCACTCTAAACTCATTGCTATTGCAAAAATACATGAAAGAGATTACGTATATATTGTTTAAAAGTCGCACTGAGCTGGAAACATGGTTCTTTTCAAACAAAACGTGACAGCTTGTATTGTTTAAAGTCGTGGCGATGCGTGGGGTCAACTTGCTTACTGGTAATTTTAGATGATTTTAATCTAATGGCACAAACGCTTCTGATTGGCCTCATTATAATTTAATTATAATGAGGCCAATCAGAGCCTTTGTTGACGTTTGGCCTCAAGACAAGTTAGGGGTAGTCAAAAGCCCAGGTCGTCCTTTTCCCCTCTTTCCTTTCCCCTCCGCTCCCCTCCCCCCTCCCTGACGCCCTGGGTCTCCGAGGACGCCGCCACTTTCATTTCCAGCGGACTGGGTTTTTTTTTTTTGATTCCGCATATAATTTTGAAAAATTGCACAGCAATCGAATTCAGTACTAGTATCCTGTTTCTGCTGTTTGGTGTACAAATATCCAACAAGTTCTTTCTGGGTAGCCTGTGTTAAATTTTGTCCCTCATAAAGATCTTGGTCCACCCCTTCATTTACTTTTCCTGCCAATCAAATCTCACTTCCTTGATTTTGATTGGTTCCTGGTGAAACGTCCAATTTTTCTAAGCTTGTGATTGGTTAAAACTCACACCACGAAGGAATGTGGCACTTGAAAGGTATGCATATTGGCGCCTCTAGTCATTTGGGGTCAAGTCAGAAAGATGGAAGGTTGAAACTAAGAAGATCTCTTCGATTTCTGGTTGGAAATTTTCACAAAATTAACTTTTCGCATCTAATTCTACCCTTTCAGGAAAGCTTTAGACGAAAGTTCCTAATGGCAACATTACAGGAAGAATTCAGAGGTGAAATTCATGGTTATTTTTGATGCGAAAAATTGGTCAACCGGCAACTCGTGCTTCTTGTGGGTTCGTGTTCTATACCGCGTTAAAGACACTAAAAAGGTAAGAAAAAGTTACTCTTCATGAGCATTCAGTAAGAAATTCCTTTCTTGCTGCTGTGTTAGTGGTTTTTAATTCAAAGTATACTTTAAAATGCACTTTTTCGAACAAAACGTACAGAGTTCGAGGGTTTGCAAAGTTGAACATGTGCCTCGGAACAAAGTTGCCATTAAGAAAACGGTTCTAAAACTTTTATTCATTGAACTAAAACTTGTTCTTTTTTTCAGGAGAAGCAAATTCTACCCAGGAAGAGAAACAAGAACTTTTTTTCTCGAAAAGCTGATCTTTTGGGCGGGCGAGTCCCGGCAAAGGTCCTTCCTCGTTACAAGATTCATTAACGAGGTAAATATTCTCATAATAGTTTCTGCTTTACAAAAGAAATTATAAGTGTAAAGAGTAATTTCTTTTCTTTGGGTTTTTTTGTTTGAAGACATTAGAAATTAATTCTTAAATATTAACTCGCTAAACTAATTACGGCTCTGCATGGAGGTATTTTCGCGCCTTTTTTCTTTCCGTGAATAAATTAGGGTTGGGCCATTTCAAACCTCGGGGGGAGGGGGGTACTTTTTTTAGAAATTTTTAGTAGGATTTTTTTTAGTCGTGCAGGAATATTTTTTGTGTCAGGGCACTTGCAGGAATTTTTTTAGAACATGTTTCTTTGCAGGAAGATTTTTTTATTTACTTTTTTTCCTTATTTCAGTTACAGGACGCGATGTATTCCGGAAAACCACGATGCGAAATGCTTCGTTATGACGTTTTCGCCTGGCAATTTGAAATGAGTGGCAAGGTAAATGTTGTAATTTTAAAATTTCTATCGCCCAAATAAATTGGAACTATATTTCTATGGATTAAAGCCCTTTAGAAAAATGCTTTTTGGCGCAAGTGCTTACGCGGGAAATTTTCAGAACGTCTTGGTCAATTCATTTAACATTTATTGGGGGCGGAGCGGTGCGCTTATCAGCCCTATTAGTTCAGGAAAATGGTGCAGAATTGTTCAAATTCAAGAAAATAATTATGCAATATTATCAGTACTCAGTAGGCCAAATAACAAACTGCCCTCTTGACAACGCGCCGTTCAGCGGGCGAAAATTGAATTTGACGGGCCGCAAATACATTTGCAGCCCTGTTGCTTATTGGCTGAGATGTAATGATAATGACATGGCTTTTGTCGCTGCGCTCGGGCGCAAATGAAGCTACTCGGGCCACAAATAAACAATATGCCCTTCAAATGTCATGTTATTGTCCTATTATTGACAATTTTTAGAAAACTTTATGAAATAAATTAGAAAAATACACACCCCAAAAATATTTTTATCATCCGGCGATGTGACGGGATTGACTGTCTATAGGGCAATCTATATATATGGTGCAGTTTTAATGTAAAATTGTTCAAATTTGTGTAACAAGCATGAAATTTGGCACACTGATAGAGGTTCATGTCCTGAGTAATTCTGGATGTGGAGCCACGCCCAGAAATCAATTACTTACATATCGATGTTTTTGGAATTAATGATCTAAGAAACACAGAAAAAAGTCATCTTAATATTAGTGCAAATTGGTGTAATTAAGCATAGTGATAAGGTAAAGTATGCCGACTAATTTTTGATCGAGAGCCACGCCCTCTATTAGCTACTTGGAAAATTATAGCTATGGAATACATTATATCTGAAATTGATACAAATAGGTTTTTCCTCTTGTGATGTCAGTGTAAAATCTTGCAATATGATAGATTCCTGGACCCAAAGTAATCCTAGATATGGAGCCACACCCAAAAACAAGTACTACCAGTTTTATAGGAATGGAATATATCATTAATAAAATTGGCGAAATATACCTTTAGTTTTAGTCTATAACCATGATAGTGGAAGTAGTACTAAGGTAAATAAATGCAACATATGATTAGCATAGTCTTATCAACACCCCTTGGAACGGAAATTCCGGGGGGGTATGGGGCTCTCAAATTAAAAAAAAAACCATGGGGGGGTATGGATATTTTCTGGAGCTACACATTGCCCTATAGACAGTCAAGCCCGTCACATCAGATGATAAAAATATTTTTGGGGTGTGTTTTTCTAATTTATTTCATAAAGTTTCTAAAAATTGTCAATAATATTCATTCATTTTACTCTTAAAGCTGCATTTACTTTACCGTATTGTTTTTATTTTTTCAGGCCTTCATGTATTCCGGAAAACCATTAGGTGAAAATATCTCGTCATGACATTTTCGCCTAGTAGTGGAGAGGAATGACAAGGTAAATTTTATGATAAATACATTTCTATTGCCAGAATAAACTGGAAATAACACTTTTTTCTGGATTAAATGGTATCTTATGAAAATGCGTTTTGGTGCAATTTGTTTTTTGCCATTTTTCATAGGCATAAATTCATTCACTTTAGGATGAGGTAAAGGCAGAAGGATGTTGAAAACATTGTTTATTTGGCTGCAGCAATGCCGGGACAATGCATCCAGTCAAATAACACAAAAAGCAAGCAGATGTCATAATTTGTTGTCCCAAAGACAACGGAGTCCAGTTCCATGATATGCTTCACCTGCTACACATACAAAGGATTTAGAATGAGGCTGTTAAAAAATCTTTTCTCCTTTCAAGCTTGGTTAGCTTTATGTACATAGCCTCGTCTTTATTCCTTTGTATGTGGCAGTGAAGTGCATCTGGAAGTCGATAACTAATTGAATCGTTTCGGAATGCATCTATTCTTTCATTCCAGCCAGAGGGCAGGGAAGGATGTAAGGGACCATGAAAAAGGGAAAGGGGCTCTTAACGTGCCTATTAAATTTTCCTCATATCCTTTGTTTAATAATAACTGAACATAAATAAATAAAATAAATGCAATTTTTTCCTTATTTTAATATTAATTATTTATTATCATTTTAAAGGTAAGCCAAGCTGACCAAACAAGCTCAAGAACAGTAGATACAGTGTACCATACTACAACCTCCACAACATGGATGATGATGATGACTGGGATAAGGCAAACCAACCAAACAAGATCAAAAACAGTAGATGCAGTGTACCATACACCAACCACAACCACAAGAGCTACAACACAGATGAAGATGATGACTGGGCGTGTGTAACTTCTTGTGTTGCAGAACTGTGTCTGTGTTTTAGCATACTAAAGTTATTTTGTAACTGCACTCACTAAACTGTCTGTTTTTATCTGCAACATTTTGAAGGCACATTGCAAGGTTGTGAAAACTTTCTTTTTCTCCCTCCCCTAGATTTTTCAATTTAATTGGCAACCATTTGGATACCACTACACTGGAAAATTATTAGAAATTGTACTAGCCTAGAGATTTTGCCTTAGCATTTAGGATCTCACTATGGTGGCATGGGGGTCTCTTCCTTTTTTATCAATCAGTTTTTTGGGTTTAATTATGTGCTCATTTCGGTCCATTTACCCCCTTCTCCTCTAAATTTATGCAAATTCTATTTGGTCTGAGCACAGCCTAATAGGTAGGTAAGGAGAGTCCTTTTGGTAGCCTTGCTTTCCAGCCATGAAGGGGTCCTATTCCAAGAAAGGTTTGGAGCAAGAGCCCTTCATGGCTGGAAATCAAGCCTACCATTGCTCACCATGGTGATCTAAAATTCAGTACAGTGAATTTTTTATGTGCTCAAGTTCTGATTTGCATTAGTGCGGCTGTGGCAAGATGGTAAGTCTTGCCAATGCTAAGGTGAAATCTGTTAGTTTTTGAGGAATTGCATGTCTATCCTATCCATCATTGAGGGTGTTTACACTTGACCTACATATGGAGATCCTGTGGATATAATCTGCTTGCATCAACATTATGTAGGGTGTGAGTGTAAACTTGCGTATATTGGTAGAAACTGGTATACGGGGTCCTTTATATGGTGGGACTAGCCCGTAAGCCATATACTGGACCTTCTCTTTAATGGATTTGATATCTTGTTGATTCCTCCTTTTGAATAATTAGTAGGATATTGCCTTAGGAATGTCGAGTAAGAACTCCCATTAGATAGATAATTAATAGACAAAAGTATGAATTATATTATGTATTGCAATTTATTGAAATGTTGTTGTTAAAAAAAAATCCGGCAATCTGGCTTAAAATGAAACAAACAAATATTGGCTTGATAAACAGTTAAATAGCATCGGCAAGTCAGAGTACTAATGAGTAGGTTAGGCAAATTAATCCGGCTTAGATGGGATTGTGGGATTGGTGGGCCTCCAGCATGCACCCTACAGATTGAGGGAATTAGGTAGGAACATGTTTGCGGCAAAAGTACTCTGACTGACTATTTCGTGATTCTTCGGTTCTTTTATTTTGGGTTTTCAACACCAAGATTTTTCACTTTTGATGACTTCTTTTCCTGGAAGATGCTATTCACAAGAATGATGACACCAGCAGCCTGTGGATTGCTCTTTGATGCTTTCTTGGACTATGAAAAATGTCTTTTCAACCAAAGTCAAAATTTTCTAATGTTCGATGTTAGCTTTTCCTGGAAAATGTCCTTCATCAATGGAACTGGCCCTTTTTTCTTCCATGAAAGGAATCTGCCTTTGGCTATTGGCACTTCTTGGACTCATCATTCATGTCCATTTATTTCAATCCTTTTTTGCTTTTTTTTCATTTTTCCATCGAGGATTATCCATTTCTTATCCATGTTCTTTTTACTCAGAAGCTTTATGTAGACCAATGCAATGATTGTCTAGATTTTTTTAACATAAAATAATGTTAGAAATTATTGTAAACTTTGAATGATAAATAAAACAGGAAAAAACAACTTGATGGCAGTGTGTACTTGCTACTAACTATAATAAATGTACTTTCTTCACCAGCTTTTACAATTTTTGGGCTCCAATTTTTATCAAATTAATTAATTTTCAAAGTTTTAGAAACAGTTTTTTGTACAATATCTTTTTAACAGGCATGTAATTTTGAGGAGTCCAACAAATCAAATTGTAAATAGAAATGTAAATACATTTACAATACAAACCAATAATAATAATAATAATAATAATAAATCCTTTATTTCATGAGGGTAGCACTAAATAGCCAAAGGCTAATAAACTTGTGGCCCTCAAATTAAAGCAACAATAACAAAAAACGGTGTAAGTCTCCATTTTACATTTGCAGCAGCAAATTTTCTAAATGAATTTCACTTAATTTTGTTTACTAAAATTAATGCAAATTATGACAGTTTACTGTTGTAAAATTGTTCAATAAATAAAGCAACAAAAAAAACTCATCTGAGTTTGCCATTTCAAAACAACATTGAAATTGTAACAGGAATTTTTTGGAGCTGAAATTTCCAAATGGTATTGTGGCTAGGGCAACACTGAATCAAAGAAGAGGATTATAATTGAAGCTGAAATTTGCAAATGGCAACTGTGGCTATGCAGTTCATTTCCAGAGGTTCTCATCATGCTTGTGTACAGGTTTTTATTGGTGAGTATGTAAGGTCTCGCCTAATTCCCATTCTCATTTCTATTTTTCTATTTTTTCAGTTAATTGCTTCAAGCTAAATGAAAGGTTGCCCATAGGTAAACACTGAATATAAAACATTACTGTCAAATCTACTGGAGACATTCTTGAAACTTTAGAAAGATGTAGCAGTTGAAACAGGAGATGATGAAAATTCTGAAATTTTTTCATGTCACTAATATCAAAATACTAGAACAAGGCTATCGATTACTGTATGGCCAAAAAGTCTCCAATATTTTTTACCATATTTTGGAATTAAATCTGCTATTGAGGCTACCTGTAAAGACCATAAATCTTTTTTTTATTTTTTGTTTAGATTGCATGATGTCTTCACTGTACAAATTTAATCACTGAATTGTGCATGGTATGGTAAAATTTTTACTTTTAAAATGAAAGCAAATTTTGCTTAATGTAATTTCTAAAGTGTTGCAAGTAGTCATTACGAAATTCATTCCAGTCATTACCAGGTTTTGAGAAAAAGTGGCTTTCATAATGCAATAATACACGGATTGGTTCACTATGGTGAGAATAAGCAAACAGTGGAGAACAGCCATGTCATGCCAGTAAGATTGAAGAATCACTTTGACAGAAGACATGAAGCAACACCAGCAAATGACGAAAACGATAACTTGTGGTGGCACAACCTGGGTACAGCATATTGTGGCTTCATAATGTAATAATACATATTAGATGATTCACTGTGGTGAGAATCAACAAACAACTGAGAACAACGTACCATGTCATGCCAGTAAGATTAAGGAATCACTTTGGCAGTCGCGCCATGAAGCAACACCAACAAATGATGAAAGGATAGCTTGTGGTGGCACAATTGGGTACAATGTACTGATAAAAGGATTTAAGACACAACGTGACAACATTCATAATTATGACTACTACTTCACCTACTAGTGCACCCCAGTATTAAGTAGCAGTAAAACTGATGGCCATATGGTAGAACTTGAGATTAGACTTGCGAGTTGTTGCAGTCAGTGGTATACTTCTTCTACATAATTCAATCTGAAGAGGCATCCTTACAGTGAGAAAGACCAGAATGATTGTGCCCTAGAATGCAGTGGAAGTGATAAAAGAGTATTCCCAATAGAGAATTTGACATCTATCTCCAAAGAGAGGACAGAATGCAACATAACTTATGACCACTACTGGTGGAAGACTTGAAGAGCAGACTCACTTTAATGACGACTAGTGCTATATTTTAACTTCCAAATTATTCCAAACACATGGCAATTTGGTTCATTAAGGTGACACCTGATAGAGGCCAGAATGCAATCTGCTTATCAGTAGGAAAATGGCTAGTGGTGGTTGATGTGGAGAGTAGACTGAGTTGCAACTAGTGGTAGACTCTGATCTCAAATGGTGCAATGTCCATGTCAATTCAGTTAACAAATAATTGAGGTGAATAATTTATTGCTACTGAAGACAGCTACAGACTGAGGTGATAGACTTGGAGACTGAGTTGTGATTACAGCACTAATGGTAACTAAACTTGGATCTCAAAAATGGTTCCCATGTATGTACAACAATTTAGCTACAAATTGTGATATTTCGATCTAGTTTATGAGGCCAGATTGCAACTGATAACTATAGTGGTGGGAGACTTTGAGACTATAAACTAGTGGTAGCTTAGACTCCAGTCTCGTATGGTTCCATACAAACAACGATTCCTATAAAAAATAAATGTGCCAATTGCAATGGCTCAGGCTAGTGGTGGATGACCTAGAGAGGGGATTGATGATTTACAAGAATAACAATGAGTGGTGGTATAATCCTTATACATCTCTTATTGGCTAGACCCAGCCATTTGACTGAAAGGTACCGACTGAAATGCAATTATGGTAGTCTGGAGAAGACTTGTGGTTATTGAAATGACATGCCAGTTTGATCTCCCAGTGCAATACAGCTGATGACTGTGGGTGGTTTATGGTTTGATCTCCTAGTGGTTCTCTATGAATATGCCCATTCAACTTCTAATTTGAGGTCGGTGGTATCCCTAGATTAAGAGGCTACAATGTGGTACCAGCTAGTGTCGAAGACAGGAAAATATTTACTATCAGTATGGTTTATGAATGGTAACGAAAATGTCTGGTTTGATTTCCCAGTCATTCTCTCACATACCCATTGAACTTGCATTGAGATGATATCCCTAGATAGAGGCTAGAATGGGATACAACGAAAGAAAAAATTGAGTTTACTCCCATGGGTCTTTCTTGAAAAGCAGACTAACCCTGTATAAATGATTGTGCATTTTGTCAGGAAGCTTGGAAACTGGACTATTCCAGCCAGTGTGGAAGACTGGAGAAGATTTACTGTCAGAGTATGGTTTATGATAATGACAATTTCCGGTTTGCTTTCCAAGTTGCTCTCATACCAATTGAACTTGTATTGAGGCGATATTTCTAAATAGAGGCCAGAAAACAAAACAATTGAAGATGTCTAGTGTGACAGATTGTCGAGAGAAGATTTGTAGTTTATTGGACATTCAAATTGTCTGGTTTGATTTCCCAGTGGTTCCTAGCACATACTGACTGGACTTGTATTGAAGTGATAATTATTCCTATATCATGGTTATAGACACCAGAATGCAATTAATTAATATACAATTAGTGATGGCTAATATGGCAGACTTGGCAAACAGATAAACATGATGACTTGTGATTTCCAGACCCACATAGCAATTAATATTGACCTAAGTTGAGGTGATGACACAAGATGGAGGCTAGAATGCATTATTGCATATCAACACTGGCTTATTGTGATCTCGGTGCTTGATTCTTGGCCTTATACTATTTTTATAGATGCACTTTTGGTTGATCAACTATTTGTTGTGGCATTATGGCCAACTGTCAGAGTTGAAGATGTCAATATTGAAGTACTTTATGGGTTTTAGACTTTTTGTGGTCTTCATGGTAATGGTGTTTTATCACTGCAAATTACTGAATAATAGTCTTGTGGGTTTACCAATACTTTATTATCAAGCAAAGCTTTTTGGGCACATTGTCCATTTGTCTTGGTTATCTGAGCTAGTAACCAATGTGTGGAGTGAGAGTAAACTTTAAAAATAAAATAAAACTTAAAATAAATAGCATTAGTTAGCATGTAGTTATAAATAATTTAGTTATGAATAAATATTACATTAAATAGTTATTTAGTACTAGAATGGATAACCTTGACAAATTAATGGATGAAATGTCTTTGAGTTCTGTTTGGTAATAGAGTATTGGTAAGTTACCCCCTTAAGACCATGCATGTATTGTTGTGCTCGTTGCAAAGCACACTGATTACTAATTGATGAATGGCGATTCATTCGTGGTGAGATCCAGGTGTAATCCTTAAGCTTGTTGTAATGACATGAACAGAAAACTTGTTGGTAAAAATGGTCATGATTTATTTTCAATTGGTATAATTTATGTTTATGGAGGGTGAAAGTGCAAAATGCACTATCAGGTGTGAAAATTCTTTGATGGTAGTATTTGTTTACGTTGGCATGATGTGAATAGGAAACATGCTTGAGTGCATACAACTTGTCATGGTTTACTTACATGATTTAATGGAGGTTAATTAGATGTGCACATTGCATTGCCTGATGGTGACAATCGATCTGTGTGTTGGTATGATATGAACAGGAAACTTGCATGAGTGTGTAAAACTGATTAGGGTTTACTTTGGTATTACATGATGCTTGTGAAGGCTGAATAGTTAATGCACTATGGTTTGGAAATTGCCTGATGATGGTGACCCTGTGTATATGCTGGTTTGATATTAATAGGATATGTTTGAAGGACGTAAAACCTATGCTTACTAATATTTGCTCATATGGTGTTTACGAAGGTTGAATGTGCAAAATGCACTTTCTATTGTGGAAACTGATGACCTTCTCTTATATGGAAATACCAGTCTTAACTTCAACATGGTAATACAGTACACTTCTTGTTGGCAAGATGGCATGATTAGAAAATGGTTCTGTGATATTGAAAATTAATCATTGGTATGGATATGATCAAATCACTCTAACTTGAGCAATGTCAGGATATCACTCCCTTATCTAGACATATATAATATTAGCAGAGAAGGATTCTTAGGAAATTCTGACTAGAATATGACAGGAGTGTTTTGCAGAGAACACCCAATGTATGGTATTCATCAGGAAATCAGTGGTATTGGGATTGTTTGGTACACACCAAACTCATTTTGGAATATATTGTTAGCAGATGGTTCTTTAAGAAATTTAGTAATACAGCATGATGGAAATCAGCGTGTTAGGATTAATTGGCAGTAAACACCCAACTCAAGTGGTATTGTCCATAGGATGGTGTTTTAAAAATCCAGTCTAAACCATGACCAAGAAATCAATGGTATTAAGATCAATATTGGCAGTATAATTATACCCAACTTGTGGAATTGTCCATAGGATGGTGTTTTAAAAATCCAGTCTAAACCATGACCAGGAAATCAATGGTATTAGGATCAATATTGGCAGTACATACCCAACTTGTGGTATTGTCCATAGGATGTTTTTCAAAAAATCCAGTCTAAACCACGACCAGGAAATCAATGGTATTAGGATCAATATTGGCAGTACATACCCAACTTGTGGTATTGTCCATGGGATGTTTTTAAAAATCCAGTCTAAACCTCAACCTGGAAATCAATGGTATTAGGATCAATATTGGCAGTATATACCCAACTTGTGGTATTATCCATAGGATGGTTTTTAAAAAATCCAGTCTAAACCACGACCACGAAATCGATGGTATTAGGATCATTTTTGGCAGTACACAGCCGACTCTCTCCACATCGGGAGATCAGATGGCAAAGAATCCCAAAACAAATGCAACAAGGAAACACCAGTAAAATGAGAAGACCAGCTAGTAGATATAAGGATACAGAATGCAGTTGAATCCTAGCCCACTCAAGGTTTACATACATATGCATATAGAGTCTAATAAACACCTGTTTGAAGACAACATCGACAAGAGATAAAATAAGAATGGAATAGTTGTTATTGATAGAAATCCCTGGATTCTTGAACCATAAGGAAAGACTGTAACAATACAGAGACAGAATAGTCAGTAATGGGATAAAATGGGCCAATTTCAGCACAGGTGCACATGAAAAATGATATATCAACCTATGGTATTCAGTGGTAGGTGATACAAGACCATGGTAGAATAGGGAAATGCAAATACATGCATATGGACACCTTGTATGGGAGTGATAGACTCTTATCAATGCACTGGCAAAAACTGTAAATTAATATACCACTATTAATATTAGTCATTGATTCTAGTGTTTTGTTTTTGCTTGCCTGGCACTGTGGTGGGTTTCTGGTATGGTATGGGGAATGATATATCATTGACAATCCCTTCGTCGTTTCACCCTAATACTGGCACTCTAGCATTATTAATAGTATCCACTGAATATGGTATGTCTGGCACTATCATGGACCAGGAAATGTAAGTTACAAAAATGTGAAGGGGATTTGGCTGGTATCTAGACGAGAAATGGTACTGGTTTATAGCACTATCTTATATTCATAAGTAACGTGTGTCCAACAATTGCAACAAGGGAGGAAAGTGGAATTGACTGGACAGAAACTTTGATACTAGACTGGTAAATGAATCTGGTATGTCACTCTTGCAGTTGTAATGGTGTTTATTTGACAAAATAGAATGTAAATGGCACTGCAATGTTCACAAGTAATGGTTGTGTGACTATGTATACGTAATATGGATGAAAAATGGTAACTGACTGGACAGGGAATGATGAATGACACTTCAAATTAGAACTGGTTAATTATTCACTGGTAATGGTATTTATCTAACCATGCACTATGGATAGGAAATGATGACTTGAAAATGGCACTGGTAAAGCACTCCGAGGTATTCAGTGGTATTGGTAATTTATCTGACATGTAAACTGGGTGGGAAATGGCTGCTGACTGGATAGAGAATGATGAACTACACCTCAACAGACTGGAAAATGGACCTGGTAAGCACCATTGTTTCTTGAAAATCATATTATTTTGTTGAACAGTGGCTGATATGGATGGGAAATAGCAAATGTTGAATAACACTTCAAAAGTAGACCGGAAAAGCAGAACTGGTATAGCACTCCCACTGTCTGGTTTGCTGGTCTTTGTTGAACAATGTATACTATGGATGGGGAAATAGCAACTGCCCAGATTTAGATGAATGACACCTCAAATCGGGTCCAATGGGAAATGGTACTGGTAAAGCATAGTTACTGTAATATTCACTTATGATGGTATTGTCTGGCCAATGGTCATGGATAGAAAAATTAATGGTAACTGACTAGACAGTGAAGACTGGAAAATGGACCTGGTAATTGCCACTGGTAATGGCATCGTCTGTGGCCACGTAATATGGATGGCAAATAACAACTCACTGGAACTGGTTAAGCACACAGAGGTATTACTGGTAATGGTATGGCTGACAATGTATTATGGATAGCCAGTAACAACTGACTAAAAACAGAATATGTGACACCTCAATAGAAGACTGGAAAATGGAACTTACTAGTAAAGCACTCTTACTACCTGTACGTTGTATTCACTGGTAATGGTTTATCTGATCACCTCGATATAAATATGACATGGCAACTTACTGGACAGAGAATGATGGTTGACTTAGTCACATACTTCAAAATTTAGAGGACCAATACTGCAAATATCTCTGAATACAAACCTAACCCTAACCACTAAGCCTAACCACTAATCCTAACCACTAACCATAAGTCTAAGCCTGGTCTGTATTTATAGATATTTGTTGAGTTGGTTCCAGTCCTTTCTTGAAAAGATCAAATTTTGAAGTATCCGATTTAGTCGAAACCCAGAGAATGACACTTCAATGACAAACTGAAGAATGGAACTGGTAAACACTGCAGTATTCACCAGTCCTTGTCTACTAATGGAAATGATGACTGACTGGACAGAGAATGATGATTGGTGATTCAACATCTAACTGGAAAATGGAACTGGTAAGCAATGGTAATACCTGGAATTTTGTAACATCGCTGGACTGGACAAAAGTTACAACAGAAATTACAACACTTCAATGGCAGCATGAAAATCAAACTTATAAGCACTGTGGTATTCCGACCCTGGTAATGGTATATTTGTCCAACAATAGCTAAATGAATGGGAAATAGCAACTGAATAAGTGAGGAATGATGAATAGTTGACTAGCAAATAGAACTTATATGCACTGTTGGTGTCATCAACTGGAAATTATATTTGTCCAGGAATTTAAGATGGATGGAAAATAGTACTGTAGTATTCCCTGAAAATGGTACTTGTAATATGGATGGAAAAGGGTAATTGACTGGATAAGCTTGCAGACTGGACAATCAGAACTGGTGTAGCACTCACTCGTATTTACTACTGTGTTGGTCCAGCAAAATGTAATAGATGGGAAATAGCTACTGCCTGGACAAAGAATGGTGAATAAACTGGAAAGTGAAACTGGTAACAAAGCACTCTTATTCACATTTACTGGTATTTGACTGACAATATATCATAAAAGGGAGATTGCAGAGAAAAAATTGAATGAGACTTCCATGTTAGACCCTGGACAAATGAGATTCGATTTACTGGTTATGTCCAACACTGTGGTATGGTAGGAAATGATCCATGTAACAAATCTGATGACATGTTTATTGGTACGTACAGTACATCTCACACTTGATAATGGTACAATTAATTCAATAACACATGATATCTTTTGGCAATGGTACTTGTCTGATGCTGATAAGGATGGAAATGGCCATGTATTAAATGACACTTTGATGGAACTGACGGGAACATGGTAAAGATCTCTCAGGCATGTATTTGTTCGACACTGTGGTATATGGATTGGAGGTGGTGGCATCTTATTTACATACAGATTGGGGCAGGCTTGCAATAGAGTGGACAATACTTTGATGGCAATGACTGGAAAATGGTATTATAGCACTCTGGTATTCACTGGAAATGGTATATTTGCCTGATACTGCGGAATGGATTAGAAGCAATGGACATGGACAGGGGGATCCAGACTCACAATACTTTTATGGTAGACTCTGTGACAAATAGCAACCATAGATGGTATAGTACTTCCAGTGGACAGGAACATCATATTAACTGTCACCATTGTTCTAGGACTAATGTGCAATATCAGAAGGAAGCTTCAATGGACTGTAACATATATCACACTGCAACTTCTAAATATTAAATCCCCAGAGGAAGCACCATAGCATTGTTGGGGGGTACATGTTCCCCATTTTTCCACATGGTGGTTTTTTACGGGTTTTCATGTCAAGCTATGGTGTGAAAGATGACATGTAGTCATGTTGAACATGGTACTCGTCGTACTTCTTAGAACAGTATGGCTCTATAACTTGTACATTGATGTATATTCTAAGGACTGAATATCACAAGATATAGTCATTTGAAACAGCCATTCAGTATGGTATAAGACAGTTTAGAATTTTGTTACTCTGTGGCAATGCCATGATGTACTTGGTCCATTACGTACTGTATCCAAAATGGTATCTTTTAATGTTTCATGGGTGCAATAAGGTTTACATGCTTGGTGCCTTGGAATAGATAGAATATTCACCAAAATGACAGAGTAGAGTTCTAGGAAAATGACACCAAATGGTTTTTGAACAGGAAATGGTACTGGTACATGATGCCAAATAATTGCTTGGTAGAAACTTTATATGGTACTATGATGGTACTATGACATGTTACTGGTAAAAACGGAAAGTTAAATGGTTATATCTCAGTAATTCTTTATTCACTTTGCAAAAGAAATGCACATAATAATTATTATGACCTTGAACAGTCTAGCAATGGAAGTCATTGTAGACCAGTGGACAAGGTGTGTGTTAGGGATGATTATATCCCATTTTCTCAAAATACAATTTGTTGTAACTAAACAACCTTGAGTGGAAAGGGATGGCTATAAGGGGAGGTTGGAGGCCATTCATTTTATTGTGCAAGGAGCACACTGCAAAAACATCTGGTATTCAGGATGAAGGTCCACAAGGACTAATGTTGTAGACTATATGTAAGGAAGTTGGATTTTTCTTTGGTGCTGGTTTCTTGAAGCTTTGGATAGAAGACGGTTATACACAAATGATTAATTGGGACAGAGGTTAAGAATGACCATTATGGCTGTTGTGGTAACATAGATTATATTGTAAAGAAACGTGAAGAGGCACCTGCACCATTGGTAAATTAGAATTCATTTGGCAAGAAATTTGACAGTCACAGCATGGCGTAGCCTCCCGCGTAGCCTGTTTTCACCATCACCGAGACAAAATACAGACAATCCACATACAACATCTAGTTGGTGTAAGAGAGCACGCTTGACTTCTACCTGGTGTAGTGGTTTTGAGGACTGGGTGCAATTCCCAGACTGGATTGTGTTGGATGTTCATTGTACAAGTCTCAAAAAGTGATATTACGCTCCAAGTCCTCCAAAAATGTTTAGAATAATTATTCAAAACTTTGAGAATCTCCAGAAGGATGTTATTTGTTAGAAAAATGCCCATTAAACAACTAAATAATTTAGCAATTTGCATAATTTAAGCTTAGTGTTTCACATTTCAATCCTTGTGGATTATTCGTTATTCTTTTAGGCTTTGTAAACTAAAGCACTGATAGGCGAGTATACCAAGCTAACAATTACAAGCACTAAATAGCATTTATTCTTTACCTTACCTCCTGGAATTTATCATTTATTATCGACTTATTCTCGAGTCAAGTTTTGTCTGATCCGCCATTTTGATTCCAACCTGAACAAATGGAGTTCCTGAGAGTTCCTGTGTTTTTGGCGCTAAAGTGCATCACAGGAAGCCCGTCGGAAAATGGTGGCAGAGGGAAATCGCTCAAGGGCAAGATTCCAAAGGACTGCAGGACTAAACGGACGCCAAGTGGGAGCGGTATTGAGTTTTAGATCAGGCAAAGTGCATGCAAGTTGCAGGATCGTTTTCACTGACCTGCCTAGATATTAGGTTTAAACTATTTGCAGGTCAGTGGAGTATTGTACTTGGATATTAACTATTTTAGAAATAAAAAATTGATAGCATATTACTGTCTTATTAATGTATCCATGGATCAAAGTGTTAAGTTCGTTTTTAGTCAGTCCATTGTTATATAAGCGATTTTCCCACGATCACATGATCAATGAGAACCCTGACTCGCGAGGACACCACGACGTGAGTTTTCGCGACGATTTTAGCGCCGTTTTATAATTTGTTAAGGTGCAGAATCGTGCAACATTTCGTGCAACACGTTGCAAAACAAATGTTGCTCGTGGAGTAACTGTAGAATATCCCGCAAATGATTGTTTTTACTCGTATTACAGCCCCGCGCGCAACAAATTATCTTTGTTGCACGAATTACTAGTAAGTAGAAGCACTGTCCACCCATTTGTGGGTAATACAAGCAACATTTGCTCTGCAAGTTGCGCGAAATGTTGCCCAATTTTGTTGCCCACATTACCGCACCTTTAGTCGCGTGCCCGAAATAGGTGTTGTGAAATAGGTGTATATCAAATTTTGCAGCAGCACACCACTTACTGGAGCTAGCCTTGGAAAGTCTTGTAGACAGCTTTTTCACTTTGCGCACCGCATGCTAAACGGTTTTGAGTTTCACGGATGAAACCTTTCCTGTAAAGTTGCGTTTATCTGGCTTAAAACGGACCAAATTCTGAAACGGAATGCCTCGACCATCGTCAATTCAATCTTCGCTACACAGTGCCAGAACCCTTCACTGCTGGACAACGAACTTATGCAGTTGTAACTGCAGCAACTGCCTCGCACAGTTGCGTTGCAATGGCCTTTTTCTCATGGGAGGCAACGACGAACTATTCCTCATTCTTTGCGTTTTAATTCTCAAAAATTGTTTAAACTTGTCGATCTTTTATAGATTTGTTCTTTTTCACACTAAAACATTACCGTTGTTTTGAATGTGGCCCTTCAATGCCTGATAGCGAGGCTAACATCGAATTTAAATGCGCATGCAGCCTTGAGAAAAATAGGTCAAATAGGACCGGCACTGACACGGTCACCGCTCAGCGTGATCCACTCCCGGGGGGTGGGGACTCCATCGTAAAATGATCGGGTATGCTCGTCGGAAATTTTAAAAAATACCCCTAGGCCAAAAAGATACCGGAAGTCTTTTAAAAAGGGCGTGGCTGGACGATTTTTAACCCCCAAGAGATACCTATGATAACAAGCCAATGAACATTATGATGATGAACATAAAATTGAGCGGCTCGAAACGCTTTTGTTGGCATGGGCAAATTTCTTTCATTTGAGAACAAGATAATTAGCGATGGGCTCTTTTGATACCCTCTGAGACACCAGGAAATGTCAAAACTCTAAACTTCAATTTTACACCCTAAAAGATACCAAATCGCTGATTTTTACCCCTAAGAGATACGACGAGCATACCCGATCCTTTTACAATATATGTAGTCTCCCCCCGGGGATCCACTTCGGAGAAATAGAGCGGACATTGTCGACAAAAGAACTAAAAAGACTTGACGAACCCTACTAAATAGCAATTTATTTGCTATTTTTTATTGATTGGTTTAACAAAGCGGATGACTTGGTCCAGTCTTGCGAAAAACACATTACATTACAGTGGTTATAAAATACGTAAGTTGTGTAAAACGTTTGTAACACACTACCCTTATCACTACCCTTATTTGGGAGGTGGAGGTGAAGAGGAAAGGAAGAAAAAATACTTTCCACCCCAGGGTTTCTCACCTCATCTCAAGACGCTAGAATACCGTATTTACTCGAATAAGCGCCCCGGCGCTTATTAAATTTTTCACGTCTAAAACGGGGCGCTTATTCGGGGGAGGCGCTTATTCGAGGGAGGCGCTTATTCAGCGGGAGGAAACGCGTACACAACTGTCAAAGTATGCTTTCCTCTTAATATCAATAATATCAATGTTATACTACTACAACAGTACTGGTATTAGTATACTATAACGAGGTGCGAGGCGCTTATTCGGGGGAGGCGCTTATTAATTTTTTTTTTTTTGGCCAAAGGGGGCGCTTATTCGGGGGAGGCGCTTATTCGGGGGAGGCGCTTATTCGAGTAAATACGGTACTCCAACTCTGGTAGAATTCAATAGAGTGGTCGCACTTGACCCGTGAACTTGTACTAGCTAAATAATGCAAAATAGCACTATTACACAATGGAAAACAAAGGATTTTGTACCGGTCAAGTACTAATTAGATTTTATAGAGTGATTTTCATCGGACTGTGAAACAATTACTAATAGTCAGTGTTTAATAGTGTCTAATAGTTGTATTGCAACAAAAGAAAACAATGGGTCTAGAGTCTATTAGTGTCTATTAGCTTAGTAACTATTTCACAGCCCGGTGAAAATCACTCTACTTTTTCACGAGTTAGAGTGATCACACTTAATCCGTGAAATTGTGTTAGCTAAATAATGCAAAATAGCACTATTAAACAATGGCAAACAAAGGATTTATACTTTTTAGTACTAGTTAGATTTTGTACATTTTCACGGGTTAAGTGTGATCACTCTAAGTGCGATCACTCTAAGCATGAAACTGCGCAAACTAATTGTGCAAAAGTGCACAAAATAGCACTAATTCAACAAAAGAAAACGAAGGGTTGTATTCTATTTAGATTTAGACGGGACATATCATCTATTCTTCATATAGCTGGTTCAAGCATTAGCAACACCAAAAAGGCTTACAATATTGCCTTGACTAACACATACATGGCAATGACAAGACTGGAATAGGAAGCATAAACAACGGAAGATGAGCAAGTATCTGACTTTTCCAAGGCTGTCAGCGACTTGGCATATTCGCCCAACCATTTCTCGTAGGTATTCTTGACACCAACGGTCTTCAGTTTCTTGGTTGCATCCTTAAATAGCAAGTTACTCGAGTTGCTTCCGCCATACTTTTTAGATGAGAAGATGAGGAAATCCCCACAGTTGGAACTTGTCTTGTTGGCTTGGCAATTTTCAGATGCATACTCCAAAATCTTGAAGTTGTCACTATTGTCTTCACTCCTGGCCACCACAGTATGTGCAGGGCTGAATCCAAAGTTGCAATTTTCATGTGAATTGGCTGTTACCACTATATTGTAAAACATCACCATGTTAGATGTTGTTAATGTGTTGTAGGGGATGGAGAAGGAGTGGAGGTGTGAGAGAGGGGAAGTTTTTGCAACCCTTTTTATACTCCCTTTACTTTTATACCCAAAGTCACAAATTCCTAACCCTTTGGTATACCCAAAATTACAAATTCCCTACCTTTTATCTATACCTCTGGCCTCAAAAAGATACCGCTTTTGAGCAGAGCATCCCTGTTATAACATATACACTTATTTCAAAAATTGTTGTCGCAAGTCAAGCTACGAGCATCAAACCAAGACCGAAATGAATGCTGGTTTTATGATGGTAATGTATTCAAATCACACTTGTTTCTATAGAACTAATTACAAAATATGGTCATTTTCACGCGCTTGTTACTATATTGCACTTAATTCTGTTAACAACAAGTGTGATTTGAATACATTATCACCATAAAACCTGTCCAACATTCATTTCCGTCTTCACTTAGTACCGCGATATGCTAAATGTTTCTTTGTTTTATTTAATTAAGAAAATGTTAAGAATTACTGCTGTTTTTGGTATATTCTGCAAACTCGATCTGACTTTCAAATGCCAACTGCTATATAATTTACATAATTTCTTGCTTCTGTCAATCAAAAGTAAAAATCACTAATGAAGAACTATTAATACCACAATGATATAGTATGGCTAATATATATCATTTAAAGATCTTAACGTAGGATTTTAGGAACTTGTATATTGATAATAAATTATTATGTTTTGTTGTCAGGACGTGCTGGGCAGAAGCAAATAACCAAATTCCAATGGACTGTTTGAATGTCAGAGTTTGCAGAATATCGAAAACCACAGTAAAACGGAAAAAAAGATTGTTCATAGGCCAAACAATTCCTTTATCTAAACTCTGTGAATTCCATTCCTTGAATTACCTGGGGATCATTTCCGGTGGGGATCATTTCGGGTACAACTTGGGGATCATTTCCAGTCCGGGGATCATTTTGGGTCCTGTACACGCCTCACCTAGCTCAAAACCTCAAACATCCAACATTCAATGTTGAACCCAAGCAGGGACCCCATAATTTTTTAGCCCCTATAAGCTGGTACCAGGGTTCGTACGGACTATGGAAAACCTGGAATTAGTCATGGAATTTCATGATTTCTTTTCCAGGCCTGGAAAGTCATGGAATTTAGATTAAGATCATGGAAAATCATGGAAAATGTCACAAGAAAAAATTAATAATCGTAGCTTAATTTATAGGCAAAAAGATGAAATTTTAATTTTTTCCAAAAGGAATCCATTTTCATGAAAAGTATCGTCTAAATTTTGGTCATGGAAAATATAGAAGAAGTCATGGAAAAGGTCATTGAAAGTCATGGAATTTTGATACTCCAAAAGAGTACGAACCCTGAGTACTGATCAAACTCTAGAGTATGAATTTGGTTTGGTTTGGTGAATTATAGGCACCAAAAACAAAAAAAACAAAAACAAAAACAAAACCATGAATTTGACAAATTGCAGATCATATTACACTTCTCGTGATTTTATTTGTGATTTGATCCTTTGAGTAGGAGTAATGGAAAAGCCAAGGGTTTACTGGCAGCTCTCGCTTTCCTCCTCCTCCCCAGTCTCCTGACCTTCTCCCACCCCTCCCCTTGAGAGCCAAGTAACGCAGGCTAAATATATTACAATTGTTATTTATATAATAATGTTAGATGTTTCTGTGATCATTTTCACAGGGTTCAAATGTTCAATATCACAATTTACCTTTAGTCGATCCATCTGTGCACAAGTATTTATAGTATTTGGTCATGTTATTGCCAACAACTTCAGCTGTAGTAAGGTGTTTAACAAATGCAACATCTCCAGTACCATCCTTCATACACTTGAATGCACCAGTATATCCAGAATATTTATCATCTGATTTACATGATGGACAAAGGGCACATAAGTTGTCAAAGCCCTTGGCTACTTTTAAGCGTAGTCCTGTCATGGAAAATACAATTCATTATTAAAGATATATGTGCATGTCGATTGGTGTAGCCATATATCATGTTTATATTAATTGTAACACAGAAACACTGAGCTCATATAAAATATTGAAAAATATTTTATAAATTAGCAATATAATAGATATATAGTCTCCTTTGCAGCTGTTACTTGTCTAGCTCCCATTCCCCGGTGGTCCACTCCCACCAGCCAGGGGAATGGGAGCTAAACTAATAACAGCTGCAAAGGAGACTATATATAAATAGAACAATCACTTTGAATAGAGCACTCAAAAAGCAAGACAAGCACTTGGCTCCTTAAAGCTTGCTTTTTTTGAGCTTCACTTCTCCCATCATGACATTTATATCACAGCTACTAGTACAATTTGTACAGAGCCTTGTGCACATATTGTTTATATTTGCTTAACTGAATATAATAAATTAGAGTGCATATTCAAATCCCCAAACCCAAATGCTGATGCAGCTATAATGTACTAATAAGCTGATATAATTTAGCATCTTTGTGTTTTCAAACTGTCTCCTAAATTAATCGGTGTTATATTATTGTAAATTATATAACCTATTAAGCAGCCAACCTGGGCATGCACTTGCCCATTCCTGACGGCAGCCACTTAATAGTGCTTGCACTGTATGCCTGAAAAATAAAATATTAAGTTCTTTTTCTTAATCTTAAGATCTTAACTTGATACAAATGCAAACTATATTCACCTGGTACACAGCTTTTGGCAAAGTATTTGGAAGCAGAGGCTGCATCACTTGGATCTCCACATTTACGAAATTCAGGAATGTCTTTAAGAAAATGTCCAATTGGCATATTCCACCCAGATGTCTTGCGAAAGCCTGTGTGGCAAGTTTTCCTTCCTTTCAAATCTTTTAAGGTGACAGCCGTATCATTCTTTGCAACTGCAACTCCATAATACCCATGGGAATCACCAGTATCCTCATATGCTATTGGTACAAGACCATGCATCTTTCCTAAAAAAATAGTTGTATATAGTTTGTATAAATTATATTTACACACTGGTAAAATTATATCTTTTTATAGTGTAATGATGACAAGATTTTGTAAAAGTATTGACTAATTTTGGACAATTATATTATCATTGACAGCAAATGAAAACAGTTAGGAATTAGCACTTTTCCACTATGTGAGTGTCATGGCTCTTAAAATTAGGTTGTATGGTTTATTCTGATTTTTTTTATTATATCAGGAAATTATATGGTGCTTCTAGAAACACACTGGTTACCAAATGTTTTTGAGTGCAGTTCTCAATTAAACTTAATATCTTTATAAAAAGCACAGAAACAGTTCACTTATTAAACTTTCTCAAAGAAATTCTCTCAATGAAATGAATTTTATAGTTGAGATTTTTCATCCACAGATTACAGAGAAATCATTTTTTGAAATTACATGGCCACGGTGATCTAAATAAAGCTTGCATAACGAGGGGGGCGTAAGGGTTCGCGGTGATGCGGTATTGAATGATTTTTGGTCCGGTATTGCGGTAATTTTTATTTTTAAATGCGGTAATGCGGTTTTAAAAGTATACGCGGTTTGCGGTAAGTTTGAATATGAGGCATCGGTAATCGGTAAAAAAATAGTTGCGGTGAAAGTTTTCACTGGTCTCCAGCTTTCGGTTGCTTGTTTGTGTTTTAAAAATCATGGTAATGCTGAAGGTCTGCAAGGCCGACCGAGACAAGGGTTCTGTCTGTCAGCGTATCAGCTTGCACAGTAAGATCCCATGTTATTGTGCAAGGCTTTTCCAGTTAATGATTGATGTTAAGATTTAATAACCGTTTACTCTTTTAACTTAAGGTCAGTTATAATGAAATTTATAATTGTTAGTGTATTTATTTAGTGTTATCATTAATTTCTTGTGAAATATTTCTCAAAGCGCCTGCTTTCAAATACGCAAATGCGGTGATGGTATTTTGGTGAAGTTTATTGTGGTATTGTGGTATTTTACTTTTTTCTGTGCGGTATTGCGGTATTCGTAGTCCCCTTAGCCCCCCTCCATAACCAATGATCTGCATTCACCAGCTGTGTTGATGAAATTGATTAATCTAATAATAATAAAATTACTAAACATATCAAACATATTGTCTCATTTGTGCAGGCTTCCATGTGTTTCTACTATTTGATTTCCTGTTTACCAAATAGGTTTCTAAGCTAATTTCAAGATGGTGGACATTATTGTCAGTGATAGTACTGTCCCTTACCAAATTTTGTTATACAAAATGTATATTCTTTCTGTACAAAAAGTATACAAAGTAGTGAATACATTTGTATACAATATGTATACAATTGAATATCGAAATGTATACCTTTAGTATGCACAATTTCGGACTCATGTGTATACATTTTGTATACAAAAGTGCTTCATTTGTATACTTTTAGTATGCACAATTTGGGACTCATGTGTATACATTTTGTATACAACAAATTAATACAAAATCTATACATCCAAAGTTTATGTATACAATATGTATACATACATGTACATATATACTTACCTGCAGTCTAGCTTTCATATACAGTAAATATATGTATATATTGATATGTATACATGTGCCTCGATCTAAATAATTGCAATTCTAACGAAACTCAGAGATATTGAGACAAACTTTTTCTCTATATTTATTCATGGATATGGTATAAAAACTGGAACAATAATAATTATAAAAAAAATAAAAGTAATAATAAATAATCTTTAGAAAAAGTATATTCCTGAAGCTGGTTGTACGAAGGGTGAATAGTGCTATCCAGCAGATAAATCCTTATCCAGCGGATAAAATCTATACAGTGGATAACTCTTATCCAGTTGATAACTTTATCCAGGCTTTGTACAATCGGCTTCTGGTATTTTTTTTATATTTAAATGTTATTTTACTATAACTAGAAATTTATTGAATTTTGTTAAATATGTTCAGTTGATGTATGGCATGTCACAAATTAATTACCCTTGCAAAATGATCCTAGGATATCCAAGGACATATTAAGATTTCCTAAGGTACACTAGTGTAGAAATGTAATATTTTCAAGCAATATGTCAGTTAAAGTGAAAGAGTTAAGAGAAACATCTTGAAATCCTAAATTGGCTTTAATATACTTTTTTTTTGATATTTCTTCAAAAGAATGATGTATAAATGTCCATCAGTTTACAATAAATAGTTCCAATACAAGTAGTTCCAATCCAGCTATATACTTTACATCAGATCATAGTAATTATTATTTAAATTCTGTTAAAAAAAGTTGCCTATTTTGCATGAAAACAAATTTACATGTAGCTAGTCTATCAAATGATTTCAGGTTATTTCATGACTTATCTGTACAGCTTGGACTGGTGAGTCTATTTTACATTGGAAGTCTTCTCCTTGTGCAATCTACAATGACAATTAATGAGTTTTATAAGATTACTGAGAGGAACTGAATTTTTTAAAACGATACAGCCAAAATAGACTACTAATTTTTTTCATTTCTAGAATTCAAATAAAATTTAACTTTATCTGAGAACTTGGGACTACAGTGACTAGTAGCTGGAACAATGGCATTGAAGTCAAATCTAAAATTTAACTTACTTTAGACAACAGACTGAGGCGAATCATTTAACTTAGTTATTCTCTGAAATCAGTGGGCAAAGTATAGCTCTTGGAAATCTATCCACAATAAATGTTGAGATTAATATATAGGAAGCCACAGTGAAATGCTAAGAAATACTAAAATAGTTTTAAACCTACCTTCTCTGCATACTGGAGTGAGCTTTGAATCTTTTGAAGACCGGACTCTGAGGTCGCTAAAGCATGTTATTTTCTTAAAATTTCCCTATCAAACAGTAATCTTCTGAAACAAAAGCATTTGTAAACCTCTTCTGCCACATTTAACAACAATAGAAAGCTAATATTATCAAGAAAAGAAGCCATTAAGAATTAAAAACTTGTCTTGTGTAACCGAAACACACAAATGGCCGCCAAGCCATTCAAATGTATCACATGACAAAATACAGTCCTCTAATTGGTCAGCTTGACTAGTCACCAGTTTTTGTCGGACTCAGTCTCATGTTCAGTATGTTCAGTATGGTAATTGATATAGACTTTCTTTTAATAATTATAATATCTAAAATCAGCAGCCATTACAGGTATAAATTGTGATTGATGTATCATACGAGTTGATTGGTGGCTATATTTTCTGTAAAGTGGATCAATCCTATTATTATTGCTATTATTTAAGACAGTGATTGTATATTTGATGTATACACCAGATATACCCAAACACCTTGTATAAATAAAGTGTTTGCCAGAAGGTCTTCAGTACTTTCTATGCCTGAGATTGTATATTTGATGTATACATCAGATATACAAATTTTACTGTTTGTATATTTGTTGTATATGATGTATGATTGATGTATAGTTACTCATATTTTTCTATATACATAAAGTATACATCAGAAACCCTTCAGAATCTTCAATTTCTGTGATTGTATATTTAATGTATACAACAAATATACACACAGCAAAATGTGTATATTTGTTGTATACTTTTTAGCCAAAATTGTATACATTTTGTACATCAAAACTTGGTAAGGGGTTTCATCGCTACAATATCTGCAAGTTTTTTAATGGAATTTTGATAGTTTGGGGCCCCAATTTGCAGGAAAATCAACAAAAACAAATCTAAGTGACTTCCAAATAAGGTAATGCCTGCCCAAATATGGAATAGACTTCATGGCCATGAGAATGACATTTTTATAAAGATATGTTTGATTGTCCCTTTTTGAGCATGTATCCTCAGACTTGGTGAAATTACCTTAGTTTTCTTATCAAGAAGTAATGCCATCATCATCATTGTCACCAATATTACCATCATTATTATTAGTCATCATTTGATTAATAGTTTGACACACTCAATAGTCCAGTTTTCACCTAGCATAGCTAGCTGCCAACCCTCCCGGATAATCCGGGAGTCTCCAGATTTTGGGCCTCGTCTCCCGGTCTCCCGGATAAAGACCTAAATCTCCCGGATAATCGCTCGAACCCTAAAATCGCGGCCATTTTAACTGAAATATCGTCTATCCTTCTTGAAAAATCGTCTTTCCAACCCCCCCCCCCCCCCCCCCACCCACTGAGCGTGAAAATCGACCCAATTCTAAGGAAAAAATGTTGATCTCCAGATACGAAAGCCTTGGGGGTTGGCAGCTATGCCTAGCTGCCACGTATACATACATGTGCAATGGTATTTAAATAAGGTTAAATACATGCATAAAGTTCATAATTAAAAACATTTGTCTATAGTTACATTTATTGACTGAGCTTTATGCATGTCACTGGCAAATGAAGTATATTTTGGTATAATGTATGTATGTACGTAGTCAGCTACTCATGCATATGCAATATTACCTGCAACATAGACCTTGCCGCTATCAAGGGTAATGAAGTCGGCCTCTTTATTCTTGATCTTCTTCATACAGTCCTCATCATCTGAACCAGCAACACATGAGGGAGCAATGGCAATACCTGTTTTATTAGAGACAACCTTGAGACCTATAACAAAGTTCTTACACTTGTCTTTTTCTTTGTCATTGACTGTGCACCAACGAAATGGCTTGCTGGTGGCTGGTTCTACAAAGACAAAAAGGAAAAGAAAAAATTAAAGAAAAAAATCAAATAAAGTAAAACAAAATCTAGAAATAAAGTGTTATGGAATAAATACAACAACTAATGTTTGCATTGGACCCGCCTACAGCAAAACAAAAACAAATTATTAGTCAAATTTATATGACCCGGCCCCCTTGATCAAAATGAGATCTTGTCTTGTTTATAATATTCTACTAGCTGTTTATAACTTCTATAACTTCTATTTTAATGACTTGCAAGTTTGATTATAATTACATTCTGGGATATGCTGATCAATTAAATCTCGATCATCATTTTTTTCAAAATGTATTCAAGACCATTTTTTATGGCAGGATGAAAACATGAATTTTTTTTCATATATTATATTGCAATCTTCATGAGGGTGTGTCCAGAGCTGTCAGTGTGATTATCACATTCATTTCAATTGTAAATTCATTTAGTATTTGTATAGGAGGGCAATATCTGTATAAAGCCCTTAATTGAATTCATAATAATGGCCAGAGGGAAATACAGGATTAATAAAGCCCTACAAATTACAAAGAAAACCGACTCAATCATGTAGGCTCTATACACCATGCACGCAAAGAAAAGACAAAACTACCGATACAGAACTTAACTTAATTAATTAACATTCAAAGACCTGAACAAACTCAGATACTGACAGCTCTGGACACACCCTCATGAAGATTGCAATATAATATATGAAAAAAAAATCTTAATTCACAGGTTTTTTTAATTCATGTTTTCATCCTGCCATAAAAAATGGTCTTGAATACATAATTTTGAAAAAAAATGATGATCGAGATTTAATTGATCAGCATATCCCAGAATGTAATTATAATCAAACTTGCAAGTCATTAAAATAGAAGTTATAGAAGTTATAAATAGCTAGTAGAATATTATAAACAAGACAAGATCTCATTTTGGTCAAGGGCCAATTAATTAAAAACACTGTTCAGCACGCAATGCGATCATCAAATCAATTTGTATTATTAATTGGGAATACACAGAAGTGTACCACAAATAGAACTGAAACAAATATTATTAATTAGAATTTTATAGATTTTACGCCAGACATATATTGAGCTATATTATAGTGCATATTATTTATCTTTTTATACTATTTATTTAAACTCGATAATTCAGTATTAAATAATTACTGCTAGAGAGTCTTATTAATTAGTTAAAATTTAAAGGGCCACAAGTTTATTAGCCTTTGGCTATTTAGTGCTACCCTCATGAAATAAAGGATTTATTATTATTATTATTATTATTATTATTATTATATTATTATTATTATTATTAATAACTTTACATATGACGTACCGGCTGCATAGATGTTAAGGTAGTCAGGAAATCCAATAATCAAAAATCTCGAGTAATACTGCATGTCATTTTCTGCCGTACAGACTATATTTTAATTTTTTTTGCAACAGTTAAATTTCCTTGCAAATTTTTGAAGTTTTATTTTTTGTTTGATGTGTAAAATTAAGACAGAATGTCGACGTAAACATTTTAATAATGACATGGTGGATTTATGCATGGCTTAATTGATGCAAATTGTGAAAGCCTTTTGTTCGATTTTCTGTTTTCGAAAACTGCTGGCACGTCACGGCCTCAAAAATGCTTAAAATTGCCACCATGTAGCGCAAAAGCGAACACGGTGACCCCCTTTTAATTTGATCTTTGGAATCAGTAAAAGTTAGTAATCGTATGGAGTTTTATCAAAAATTAATCTATGTCAGGTTTTATTCATAAAACTTCTAAATATAAACGCAAGGGAGCGAATGACATGCAAATGGTACAATACAAGTTTTCCTTGAAAATTTTCTCTGGCTGCATTAGAAAGTATTGTCCTTGACAAGGAAAATAAAGTCATTTTTTGTCATCTAAACAAGCAAGTTTTCCATGTCAATGAAAATTTGTCGAAGAAGCAAACATCCAACACACACATTTCTGAGTGACATTCCATTGAGAAACTAGACACGTTTTTTTCTCTACTTCAGGTGACTTTGTGGGATTTTATATTTGGTTTTCTTGTAAACGTGACCGAAACCACGCTTTTGTGCTTATGATCTGCAGGTTTTTGGCAGATGATGGAAAATAAAAACCTTTCGAAATATTCATAAATTTATGAATATTTCGAAAGGTTTTTATTTTCCATTAACATAATGCTAGAGTTCGACAGGATTAACGGGCAGATCATAGGAATCACAATGACAAACGGAATTATATGCTATTCTATAGCTATTTCTTTCGAATATAAAAATCCTATTTTTGCAAGTAAAATTTGTATTCATCCTCTAAATCGCAATTCTAATTTCAGATCAAATTCATCTCGAAATCAGCTGGAACGGGTTCATGTCATATTGGTGTAAACAGTGTGGGAATGTATTAGTACATTAAGAATGCGTATGGCAGATCATGAATGCAATCTGTACATTATCTGTATACTTATTTCACTGGCAAAGGTTTGACATGTAGCTCATGTCTTAGCTGATGCACCAGTACGAGTATAATTCAGGGTGTGATCCAACAAATCGAGACTTATAAGTTAAATATAAACGAATTCCATAATCACAAATATTTCACATCACATACCAACAATGCCAACCAGAAATGCTGTAAGCACCAAGGCAGTTGACCACATCATTTTTGAGGTTCCAGAAAATTAATAAAGAGATGAGTTTCTGCAAAGTCGATCTTGTTGCTGCTTCAAGCTGGTAAGACCGGGCGTGCAAGTGGCGTTGACGCCTTATCGACTTGATTTTGCCAGAACCAATAGAAAACAATCAGGTTAAAGGGTCAAGCCTAATGAAAGCGTGATTGACAGCTGAGGTTTTACTTCCGCGCCCCTTAATCATTTGGAGCCCCCATCATCTGCATCATGGTCCCCATTCTTCGCTATACCAAAACCATTTTGGTTTTATACAGTGTAACTTCTTTTCAGCGAGGTTAACCACATTTTCTACTCTTTTCTCCATCATTACTACGCAGTTTTTATGAGCAATTATTTACATAAAATCCAGACAAAAGGGACCGACAAATGACAGGGCCTCATTTGGACGCACCCCGAATAGGAGGGGCTAGCTGACACCAAAACAGCTTGACCTCTGAAGTGTAGCAAGCTTGAGTGAACGTGGATATATTCATTCGAGTGTATAGTCTCCAGATTCCACCACTCTATATGATAAGACCTTAAGAGATAGAATAAAATCCAAGCCAAAGCGATGTTGGAGTTAGCATTTTATGCACTAGCAATTTTCCTAGTGTGCCCTGTGCAGATCCGTGGTCACTCGACTTCTCGCCATGAGCTTCGTGGCATAACGAGGAACTACTACATTGCCGCTGTTGAAAAAGATTGGGATTACGCTCCTAGTGGTTTCAATAAAGCAAAAGGAACAAAACTCACCGAGGACAGGTTTGTGAAATAGAAGAACGAATGTAGAATGCAGAACGTGTGAAATCGTGCATAAAATGTATTGTGTTACTGAAACTTGATGACAGGCGCTGACACGCTGTTGATGGCAATTGTTCACGCAAACATCACGCTGGGTCTTGGACAAGAATTTCATTTAGATTTAGGGGTTTTTGTTCATCATACAGTACTTTATTTTTTTTTTACAAATGTACCAAACAACATAACAACTTGCTGGGCTAGTCGTAGAAAAATAAATTCGTGCACGAGAAAAATTTTTTACAGATGGATTTGAAAAGCTCACATCACTATAAATAGTAAGCAACCAGGAAATATTTCTTCCGCATGGTTAGCAGCGTATTGGCTCCGTTTTATCCGTATGACATCTTGATTTGGAACTGATCCAATCGATCTTTGATATTTACACAGATACAGTCATATGTCTAAATATGAGCAATGGCTCAGATGGCTGTCAGGTTTTTATTGATTTATTCTATTTCGGTTTGATTTTGTTTTGAGTCATCCGTTCACGCTGATTGTACACATTTTGGAAGTATGCCATGATTTAATTGTCATGCCACGGTAAAATCTACATCTTGCGTTTGTAAGCTCGACTTGTAGCCCGAGTACTAGTTACGTTAACTCGGGTATGGCAAGCCGATTGTAGCAATATTCAATACCATCTCTTGTTCAAACATTCAACAAGATTTCAATCAATTAATGACATATTCAACTATTCAATTCAATGACCTCTTTATTCACTAGATTAAAAACAAATCCTGTGATGCGCATAACAAAATAAACTAAACTAAAATATATATAATAATAATAATAATAATAATACATTTATATAGCGCCTATCCAGATCTGTTCTAAGCACTTTACAATACAAAACAAACCGAGGTAGACCAAGAGCTTAGGTTGGCGCCTTTGGCTGCCTCTACACAGTCCATACCACGATACTACTCAACATTTTACAATAATTTTAAACAAAATCATATTACAACCACAGCTATTATAAGAAACAAAACATAACTCAAAAATATGTGCATGATGGCCGTTGGCTCAGTTGAGCTCATCCGCCCTTTGAAAGGTCTTGTTTTTAATCCTGCCTGGGTGTCATGCCACCCTCCTCACCAACAAAAAAGCTGGTGGGGGAGCCAGTTTAGACGCCGACGACCCGTCCATGTGGCAGGTAGTACTGGGTTACATGTTACCAGTAGCAGGCTCCAGCCTGACCTGACCTGAATTCAGGTAATATATATAATATATATATATAAGAATATATAATATATATATAAGAATACCTAAAATGCTAATTTAAAAATACTGACTAATATTTAAATATTAATCTATTTGAAAAACTATTCTTAAAACGTTCAGTATTGATAACAGGCATGATGGCATTATTCAACTATTCAATCTTTTATTCAACTATTCAACAAACAATTCAACTATTCAATCTTTTATTCAACTATTCAATCTTTTATTCAACTATTCAACAAACAATTCAACTATTCAATCTTTTATTCAACTTTGAGTATGAGTAAGACATTCGAAGCCATCTTTTAACTTCAAGTAGATGCATCCTTGGCCCGCTAAAAGTAGTATTTCTTTGAAGGCAAAATCACCGGCCATAACAGGCTTTGTTAGTTTCCTCCTATTTGCCTTCATGAATTCCAAATCTCCTCCTACAATAACTGGGTATTTGAGCTGGATGGCTTCTTCTAGCTTTTTTCTTATGTCCGCCTCACTCGACCCATTAAAGAATTGAGGGTCACAAAGCCTCTTAGCAAGATGGAGTCGTCCTCCAGAACAAATGATCCACGGTCAGTGTCTGCAATACCGTATTTACTCGAATAAGCGCCTCCCCCGAATAGGCGCCTCCCCCAAATAAGCGCCCCCTTTGGACAAAAAAATAATAATAAGCGCCTCCCTCGAATAAGCGCCTCGCACCTCGTTATAGCATACTAATACCAGTACTGTTGTAGTAGTATAACATTGATATTATTGATATTAAAAGAAAAACATACTTTGGCAGTTGTGTATGCGTTTCCTCCCGCTGAATAAGCGCGCCTCCCTCGAATAAGCGCCTCCCCCGAATAAGCGCCCCGTTTTAGGCATGAAAAAAAATTAATAAGCGCCGGGGCGCTTATTCGAGTAAATACGGTATCTCCTTCTGATTCAAAGCTGAGCAGCACAAACTCGAACGTTTTCTCTAAAATGGGCTTTGCCTTTTTACTCGCTGGAGCATTTGGCTTATCTGAGGAGGACATGGCTCTCAAGCGCTCTCTATGATTAAGTCTGTTGAAAGCTCCTCGACTGGCGGAGCTATTCGCCATGGATCGGGCTCTCTGAACGGTTGAGCTCACAGAAGACATGGCTGCTTGAAGCCCTGTGTTGAAACTTGTGCTTGGTTCTGATCCACGCGTTGACCCATTTAACCGATCAACAATTTTGCCAGCCTCCTTCAAGCAGGAGGCCAGTTCTTGTAAGTTTTTCTCCATTTTTATCAATGAATGATTTCCCGCCTTCACAGATTACTTGATTACAGCAAAGACTTTCGGGAAAGACACAGGGAACCCATCAAGCTTCTTTTCGTTGTCCGCAACTATCGGGTCTGAATGCGGGATTGAATAGTTGAATTGTTTGTTGAATAGTTGAATAAAAGATTGAATAGTTGAATTGTTTGTTGAATACTTGAATACTGAAAGATTGAATAGTTGAATAAAAGATTGAATAGACCCATTGTTTTCTTTTGTTGCAATACAACTAGTATTAGACACTATTAAACACTGACTATTAGTAATTGTTTCACAGTCCGATGAAAATCACTCTAGTTGAATAAGAGATTGAATAGTTAAATAAAAGATTGAATAGTTGAATTGGTCGTTGAATGGTTGAATACATGGTTGAATAGTTGAATTGGTCGTTGAATGGTTGAATAAGGTGTTGAATTGAATAGTTGAATATGTCATTGAATTGATTGAAATCTTGTTGAATGTTTGAACAAGAGATGGTATTGAAGTATTGCTACAATCGGCTTGCCATACTCGGGTTCGTGGCAACCCACCTTGTGTATAATTAATTCTCAATTTTTGAGAAACAGCAAACCAACCTTTTGCTCACCGCAAAAACACAAGACTTATCTGTTATGAATATCAAAGCAAGGTCTCCTTTCTTTCAAGCAACCATCCTTGGAGTCCCTGGAGGACGTCAAGCAACTTTTTTATACGAGATTACCGGTATTCCTGTGGTGAAAGTTAACATATTCTTACTGCGGTTTTCGATATTCTGCGAATTGTGACCTTCAAACAGTCCGTTGGGATTTGGTTATCGCTGAATACAAAAAGCTTTTAAGGACGTTCATGGGCAAAAGATCCTCTAGACAGAATTTTTTAAAATTTTGCATGATGAAAGAAAAACATATAAGAAGTAAAACAAGCAAATAAAAAATGGGGGTCACCGACTTCGTTTAGCCGTCAGATTTCTTCGAAGTTTAGCCTATTTGCGGTTAAAACACACCAATAGTGCAAGAATGGAAAGCTGTAGAAAAGGAGCCATATTTTCCTGAAAAATAAAAAAATGTCCTCATACCTAACAAATTTATAGAAATAGACCGAATGAGTAATAAACTTAAGTTTTTTTGCGTAGAAAAGTAGAATCATGGAATGTTGTTGGGCTAAATGTACAGACATGTAGGCTCCAAATTACGCGAAATTCTATTCCAACTGCACAAAGATATGTAATTTCTCGCCGTGAGCTGAAAAAGATTGAAATTACACTCCTAGTGGTTTCAATAAAACAAAAGGAACAAAACTCACTGAGGACAGGTTTTTGAAATAGGACTGAAAATCCGTAATAAAGTGACCAGATTGTGTAAAGGGGGAGCACGTAGTTGGTTGTATCGCGAGGGCGTTAGTCATGTGTGTGACATATCAAAAAGTGGTGAGATAATATCAAAGTCAAATCTAATCTCGCCATTGGATTTTAATTGTATTCCCAGAACCTACACTCAATGCATGAGTATATCACATGTCTAGCCTCCTCCGCAGGCAACTGTTCGCATTTTCGCTTTGGGCCTCCTGTGTTAAAGACACGTAGTGGCCTGGACGCCAAAATTTCGCACAGGAAGCCCAAAAGGTTGCCTGCAGAGGAGGCTATCACATGTCCTGATAGCGCAAATCCAACGGTTCTGACGATGTTCCTAACTTTGTAAAAGTCATATGTCCCGGTGTGTTCAATTTTCGGAGTTCACAAATTTCACGCAATGAGCTTTTATCAGGTATTTTTAAATTCGTAAAACAGAAAAAGAATTACCATAGCTGGAAAGAGCATGTTAAAATTAGCAAGACAGTGAAGTTTGAAGGAATTAAATCTAAAACTCGCGAGAATATGAATTTTTGAAAAGTGTGCGCATCTCTTGCACCTACCAGTGAATGTTTTCATACAAAATTTCGATTTCTGAAAATTCATATCTTCGTGAGTTTGAAAGTTATTTCATTCAAACTTCACAGTTTTACTAATTTTGACGTGCTCTTTCCAGCTATGGTAATTATATTTCTGTACTGTGACTTTTGGAATTACATGATAAAAGCTCATTCAAATTTCGATTTCTTTTCATTTCAGTGACGCCGCAGTGTTCAGTACCAGAGGTGCTACCACAATTGGTACAGTCTACAAGAAAGTCATTTATCGCGCTTACACTGATGACTCATTCACCGAAGAAAAATCCCATCCAGAACATCTTGGTGTACTTGGCCCTCTCATCTCCGCTGAAGTGGGAGACGTGATTAAAGTTCACTTTAAGAACAATGCAAAAAGGTGTGGAGTATATCACCCAGGAGTATTTCTCTGTCATTTATATATTTCCGTTTGACTTGTTAGCTTTGTTACAATTCTTGTGAGTAGCAAAATTGCGGACGATGAGGGACAAGCAAGCGCATTGCTCTATTTTATATGATTGCCTTAATTCTGCAGTCTTTGCAACAAAAAATTGCGCCACCTCGAATAATTCAAAATCCGTTTATACGAATTTCTCCAAAGTTCGTATGCTACTAGGCAAAGTCCTAAACATTAATGCCTTCTGTGTCGTTTTATAAGTTTGAGTCGAAAAACGCGTAGAATTGCTTGGAATCTAAAACGGTGACGTCATCGTTTCGTCGCTATGGTAACCCCGATGTAAACAAAACACATACCATTAAAATCTTCAGTCTTTATGTAGTAAGTGGAAGAAAGTTCATAATTGTGGGTGCTCTCATGTAAGAACACAGCCGTTTCAAGTTGACCGGTCGAGCACTAGAGAAATATGGTAGGAAGCCTCCTTAAATAGATTTATTTTACGTACACGTCTTAACGAAGATATTTTTAACGTTTTAGCGAGTTTTCTTGTAAGCTCTTTAGTGCTACGTGGATAAATAAAGTATTCTTCTTCTTCTTATTATTATTATATTATTTATTTAGGAAGTTTTCAGTCCATCCTCATGGAGTGTTCTATAAAAAAGACTCTGAAGGAGCATTGTACGAAGACCATACCAGTGGCAAGGACAAAAACGACGATCACGTTCCACCTGGTGGAACTCACGTCTACGAATGGCATGTCCTACCCAGCCATGGACCGACCAACGGAGACTCTAACTGCTTGACATGGATATATCATTCACATATTGATCCAGGAAAAGATGTTAACACTGGTCTTATTGGTATGGTTTCGTTCCTATGACAAAACCACATCCATATGAAACTGACTAGGCCTAGCTCACGCTTAACGTGAATCCATCGTGAAATGGGTGCACGCGGGAGGTTGCTAAGCATGGTCAGTTGCGACTTTGCGACCGCCCGAAGGCTAAAAGTGGCGCGTGACTCGTTTCTCGAAAGGCCCGATAACTTTACTGACCCGTTACAGTGCTACGACTGCTACGCTTCAAACGTTACCACTACCACAGAGTTTTTGATTACTTTTTGACAACTTTGAATACCCCTAACCAATTAGATATCGGCGCTTTACTTTGATGTCTCGATAGGCGGAGTTTGTACATCATACATTATTACATCGATGTAATAGTGAATGTCTATTTTAACATTTGTTAATGCTTTGTATTTATCAGGGCCATTGTTGACATGTAAGAAGGGTACGCTTGACGCCGATGGAAAACGAAAAGACGTTGACCAAGATTTCTTTCTTCTTTTCTCTGTGTTGGACGAAAACGTTAGTTGGCTCCTGGATGAGAACATTAAAAGGTTGGAAACACTTGGTACCATGGCAATCGATTTCGTTTATTTATTTATTTATTTATTTATTTATTTATTTATTTATTTATTTATTTATTTATTTATTTATTTATTTATTTGTTTGTTTGTTTGTTTGTTTGTTTGTTTGTTTGTTTGTTTGTTTGTTTGTTTGTTTGTTTGTTTGTTTGTTTGTTTGTTTGTTTGTTTGTTTGTTTGTTTGTTTGTTTGTTTACAGAGCTTTCACCAAAAAATAAATACATAATAATTGAATGAAAAAAGAAAGAGAATAAAAATATATACCTACAATGGTGAGGGACACGCAACAGAGCAAGGCTCCAATTAAAGCATGCCCTATATATCTTTTTCATTCTCTTCCTTAATGTTGCATACTGCATTACTCTTAATCCTTTTCTTCTTTTTCTTCCTCTAATCTTCCTTCTCATTTTCTTCTTCTTTGTTTCTTCGTTCGTTGTCTGTCTTCATCGTTTTTTTAATAACAAAAGCTACAACACTATTTTCCAGGTTTTGTACCGATTCTGCTAAAGCAATGAAGTCAAAGGAAAATGAAGACTTCATGGAGGCTAACAAGATGCATGCCATTAATGGCTACTTCTACGCAAATTTACCGGGTTTAAAGCTGTGCATGAATAAAAAGATAAGCTGGCATCTTTTTGGAATAGGAAACGAAGTCGACATCCATACAGGTAGAAAATAAAGCAAAGAAAAGCCCACATAAACTTTACAACTTTTGTTGCGTGTGACAGGAGAATTTACATCGTGCATCCAGCCTTTGTTGCACACAATTCGACTTTTACTTCAACATTTCGCGGAGCGAATTTCATCGAGTCTGTCTTCACGTTGGCGTGCATTGTGAAGCTAGGCCTTCTGTGCGAATCGCAAAGAAATGGTAATAGATTCGACAGGAAACTAGAGTAGCTCCGTTCTCAAAAGGCAATTGTACGCAACATTGTAGGAAAACATGCTCCATGTGTCACATTTCATTTTTCAAATGTCTTTCAGCCTACTTTCATGGTCAGACAGTTGACATCGATTCCCACCGAAAAGACATCGCCTCACTGCTTCCTGCCACTTTTGTAACAGCAACAATGAAAGCTAAAAACCCTGGAACATGGATGCTGAATTGCGTCGTTGATGACCACTACAATGCCGGTAATATTTTCTATAGATAGCTGTTAGAAAAATAAACAAACTGCTACAAAGCCTACCTGTTTGTGACGGGGAGTGTCGATTGGATGATGGCCCTCTGAGCGTGCTAGCCCTAGTCCTGCACAATAAGTTATGTTATTATTCATATTTTTCAAACAAAATTTGTGATTCCTCTGAAAATTACCTGTGAAGCAGCGCTTCTTTACAAAATGGCAGAATAAGCCATAAATGTCGGGAGGGCTGTCGGTCCTTATCGAACTGTAAAAAATGTCTTTTTACTCTTTTTATCTTACTATTACTAGTAACATAAAGGCCATGCGTATATATATAACTCTTTTCCTGGGATCACTTTAAGTAAAAAGTGTTGTACCGGCTCATCTGCGTTATACAGGATGGACAGCTTCCATATTATGCCAACACAAAAATGCTCGTGAACTAGTCGTGAACTGTCATCACATAGAGTAGATTTCGTATGAGTGTGAAACGGACCGCGCTGTGCCGTGTTGTCTATAAAGAGTTCGAAATTCCTGTCGTAACTGTGCCGTGATCGTGCGGTGTCGTTTTGACAGTCATAAGTAATCTACTCTAATTTTCACCTTCATTTTTATTCACATTTTATCAATCGATGCTATATATGTTTTGTCTTCGTGAGAAATTTTTCTCTGTTTAGTGACAACTTTTCAATGGAGTAGTGAATGGCTGATAGCACTTGAAGAGCTGTTTCCCGTTATGCAGGAGGCAGGATAGCATACGAAGGAAAATCTTTGTCCGTTTTGAAGACAAAAACAGTCAAATTAGTGACCTATTGTGACAGAAACTGAGTTTCTAGAATTCTCCACTTTATTTGTCATGTTGCCTCTATAGTTCTTGTAGAGAAAGGTGCAGTATTTTATGTTTAAAGAGTAGTTTTCGCATGAATGAGAAAACTGCACGGTCACCGCACAACCAACGTGGTTACGACATGAAATTTAGAGCCGATTTCGTATGACTGGGATAACGGCATGGTCACCGTACGGTACGGCTATGGCAGGAATTTCGAACTGTTTTTAAAGGAACTACGGTACTGATACAGTCACGATACGGCGCGGTAAGTTTCCCACTCATACGACAATCGCTCTAAATGTTTTTATAAATATTACGGTACGGCACGGTCAGCGGTTTCCCACTTTACGAAATTTGCTATATTTGTCCTAGGTATGTATGCGTTGTTTAACGTTACCCAGTGCGCAAGGCATGCACCAGTTCAAGTCCTTTCTGGTAGAACTAGGACTTACTACATTAGTGCTCAGGAAGTCATTTGGGACTACGGACCTACCGGAATGGACAAATTCAAAGGAGGAAAAGCACTTAATGCTAGTGGAAGGTAAGCAATGGCCGAAAAATGTTTGACTTTTTATTTATGTTTGGTACCTATTTTTTCAAACAAAAACTGTGTGTAAGTTAATGAATGGATTGTCACTAGGAAATGTGTTAGTTGGTTTGAGTGCAGATTTTTCTTCGGAAAAAATCCGAGCCCTCGGCGTGGTTTGACCCCAAAACCTTCGGATTTCCGGTCCGACGCTCAACCAACTGAGCTATTTGAAGGCTGCCATTTATGATGAGCGCGCACGGGACGGACGTTGTCCAATACTGAGAGTGGATTTTGTAGAGTGGATTTCGTATGACTTTGAAAAACAACGGCACGGACACGGCACGGAACCTCGTCTGCTGATTTCTTTACAAATTTGTAAAGAAATCAGCAGGCGAGATTCCGTGCCGTGCCGTGACCGTGCCGTAGTTTTTCAAAGTCATACGAAATCCACTCTAACCGGTCGCGAGCGGAATGATTCGTACAGAAACTCTGCAGAACTACAACATATGTAAGTTAAGGGTGTACTGACATATAAGAATTGCCCGTTGCTAGGGAAATTTGAAAATGCTCTAAACTGCCTCTAAATCGTCAAATCGCTTTTGCATTTTATAAGTCTTCCTTGAGGGGACGTTAACATTTTGTGACATTTTGCTAGTTTTCTTTAGCAATTTTTATTAGAGAATTTGAAATACACAAAATAAATCTTGAGATCAAGATGCCACATGCCAAGCATGCATTTTAGGAATGGTCTCCAAATGAATGAAATATTATTTTTTGAATGTCGCACTTGAACGAAAAATGCAAATATCTTCCGCATTTCTTGCGTTTTTCGTAAATCCCATTGAAGAAAAGGCTGTAAATGAAGTAGATCAGTATTGAAGAAACCCTGAGTTTTGACAAAGAAGATTATAGCTTTTTAAAGAAAACGGAAGTAAAATGTCCCGTGCATGCGCAATTAATAAGAACGAAAATGAGTCCTTTTTGTCAGGTGTGCGTCGCTCTACCGGAAGTCAAATGATTCCCGCCAAAAAACGCGCACGGCGCCTATTCAATTTTGCTGACCAAAACAAGACCCTATTTCGCAAAGCAACCGTTGCACAGCAACGATATATGTCAGTACACCCTTAATGAATGAATTTTCACTCAGAAATGTGTTACTTAGATGTGTATGCTGTAGAGCCTTAAAGGCACCGTTACACTGGTCAATTTTCTCAGCAACTTGTCTTGCAACGGCGTTGCGAAACAAGTTGCAGAGAAAATTATGGCGCTGTTACACTGTGCAATTTTCCCCAGCAACTTGCAATATTTTTGGCCGAGGCAAGCTGGGAGCGAGATTCAAGATGGCTCCTTAGAGCGAAATGAGAAATTGCGCATGCGCTCGTAGAAAACGTGCCTCAAAAATTGCGAGGAAAGTTGCTGGAGGGGTGATACACTGTGCAATGGCATTGCAAGTTGCTGCAATGCGTTGCGAAAAGTAGACCTGAGATCTACTTCATTCAACGCTACGCGCAACAAAAAAATTGCGAGATAACCCCTGTTACACTGTGCAATCCTGAGACAAGTTGCTGAGAAAATTGCACAGTGTAACAGCGCCTTAAAATAGCTCAGCTGGTTGAGCGTCGGACCGGAAATCCGAAGCACGCTTTTAGTGTTTGTACTCTATTCTTTTACAAACTGGAGTAGGTCTAACACCTTAAGGGTACATGAATCAAAAATGAGTTATACACTACTGAACCCTCCCAGTTTTCGATTTTCCCTATCGCGCCTTTTTTCTACAATAGTAATTTTTGGGTGCTATATATTACTAACGTTCGGAATTGGATCATGTTTTAGTCATACATTTTTTCATCATCTTATTCAGTGAATCTGCAGTGTTCTTCACTCGTGGTCCGCATCGTATCGGCGGCCAATACAAGAAAGCTCTTTATTATGAGTACACTGACTCTACATTTACAACAAAGAAAGCACGCTCTTCTCATCTTGGATTCTTAGGTCCAGTTATTCGAGCTGAAGTAGGGGACACCATCAAGGTTGTCTTTAAGAACATGGTTAGTATAATATAAAATGTATACTTCTGGAGATTAAAGGCGGCGAAATACGACCAATCAAATTGACCAATCAAATGAGAGCTTTTGCAAAAATGTTGCGTTACAAGTTGACTGTGTGATGAAAAACGCGCAACTAAATCAAAATTTGTTGCGGAAAGTAGACCGGGTTCCAACTTCGCGCAACAATATTTCTCAACGCGCAACAAATTTTTTGTTGCGTGACAAGTTGAGATCGCGAGGTGAAAAACGCGCAACATCGATCAAAAACCTGCAACGCAACAATGTTGCGCGACAAGTTGAGGGTTTTTGTGACTCGTATTTCGCCGCCTTAAATTATTAAAGCATTGTGCGAGACTGATTGTCGCGTTGCAAGTTGCAGAGCAAATGTTGCTCGTACTACCATACCAGGCACGCAACAAATTTTCTTTGTTGTATATGAAGTAGAAGCTTCGCCGAGTTGACCACCTCTACTAGACATTGATCATTAAGTGTGTAGCTAGAACAGCGAACTAAAGTGATATCTAAAGGAATGGTTTGTTTGATGGATAGATGGTTGGTTGGTTTCTTCTCGTTTTTAAAAGTTTTCATTGTTTCTAATTTTCGAATTGCATGTAACAAGTATTATTATAACTAGATTTCATGTTTAGATTTGTAATATTATTCTGAAAAGCCCTAAGGGAGAAATAATAAAGTTGTATTGTATTGTTTGATGGATTGTTAATTGATTGGCTGGCTGGCTGGCTGGCTGGTTTTGTTTATGACACGATAGAATTTTCTCATGTTTTTGATTTATATTTATTACGAACGGTGGGTATTCTGGTTAGTGCATAGAAAATTGTTTCGTAGTCATATCATTTTTAGAATGACATCATATTATACATTCCAGGCATCGCACAATTACAGTATCCAACCTCATGGAGTCTTTTTTAACAAGTCCAACGAGGGAGCATTATATAACGACTTTACATCACAGCAAGCCAAGCAAGATGACATAGTTCAACCTGGCCAAACATACATATACACATGGACCGTGCCTGAGGAGTCAGGTCCTACCACAAATGATGCACAGTGTATTACTTGGGCATATTACTCAAGTGTTGACCCTGTAAAAGACACGTATTCAGGTAAGTCAGACGTTTATAAGGCAACCACCCTGTATCAAGGGGCCAGTTGCTAAGTCCAGTTTTGTCTAGCGTTGTACCTCGGCTATCTCCCATGGTTGGCTGCTTCCTACCAGTCAAAAATCTTTTCTCGGTAGACTGGTTTAGCAAATGCGACGCGACGCGAAAGAGGACGTCATACGGGCTGTCGAATTTTATTCCGCAAATGACCGTTGCTGGTGAGTCGAGTATAAGTGAATTCTGTTATCTCGATAATCGACGTTCGTGTCGCACGAATATAGAACGCATCCGATGAGAAAGCAAAAAACTATGCTTCGCAATCACAATACCATTATTTCTTGGCTACACGCACTCAGTAGTATGTTCTTACTGACGTACGCAATTCTTTGGATCGGGATTACTCCTGTATGTTTGGGAATGGGAATCCTTGCCACAGGAAACCCATCACAAGGGAGTTTCGTGGTATGTGCGGAGGATACTGCTTTATTGGGCGTGGAGACGTGACTCTTGGTGGTGGTGTAGTGGTTCACTACTCGCCTTTTACCTCTGTGGCCCTCTCGGCCCCTACGAGGTCTGAGTTTTTTCATGTGCTGTTCTCTCCCTTGCCACGAGGGTTTATTCTCCGAATTCTCCTGTATTTCCTCTCTCAGCAAAAACCAACATGTGAGTTGATCAGTTGATGTATGTAAAGTATATCGAATGTAGTGGTGGAGAGTGTGGAGTTAATGTCACTAAAAAGTCCCTTCTTAAGTAAGGTGAACAAGGAGCTAGTCTTAACGATGATAATATCTGAGTTCAGTATTCTCACTCGATTTGAACAGGGCTTATAGGACCACTGTTAACCTGTAGAAAGGGGGCACTAGACGTATCAGGGAAACAGCTCAACATTAATAAAGAATTTGTGCTCATGTTGTTGGTCAATGATGAAAGCATGTCGTGGTATCATGAAGATAACAAAAAGACGTTCTGTAGCGATCCTGCTGGAGTTAAGGACGGTGAGCATCTATCACTAACAGTTGTCATTTAATCCTAGTGGGGTAGATGGCTTGTGGTCACTGTGTGTAAGGGGGGAGGGGGGAGCGGGAGGGGGGAGGGGGGAGGAGGAGAGGGAGTAATCTCTCAAGTGTGATGTGTGTGGAGGATAGATAGATAGATAGATAGATAGATATGTGTTTATTCAATTGCTTTTGCAGTATGAACTGGATTACAGCAAAGGGGTCAATACATTAATACCATACAATAATCACGAATGACAATACTTCTCATACAACTAATATACATATTGGTCCTACATAATAATGGAGCAAGGAGCAAGGAGCAAGTGTGGCTAAGTTAGTCAGTGCGCGGCGGCCTGTGCGAGAGGTCGTGAGTTTCCAGTGACCTCACATACATTTCTACTCTTCTTTACTCCGTGTTGCTTTGAGTAGTTTTAAATACTCGTAAATGGGAACATTGATTTAGGGGTGGGGGTGGGGAAGGCGGTGCGGCGGTGCGAAGCCACATAATTGTATGGTGATACCATATTATTGCTTTAAATATAATTCCTTTAAATGTAGCAACACTTATTTTTTCGATTTTCTTATCTCCCTAAGACGCCGAAGACTACAAGGAAAGCAACAAAATGCATGGAATCAACGGCCTTTTGTACGCTAACCTGCAAGGTCTTGAGATGTGTAAGAATGACCGAGTTTCCTGGCATCTCATTGGATTTGGTAACGAAGTCGATATGCATACCGTGACGTTTTATGGACAAACTGTCATAGAAAACAACAACAGGAAAGATACTGTCAGTTTACTACCAGGTAATAAACTAAAATACTCGCTCGCTCGTTCCTCGCTCGTTCATGTTTTGACGCAAACAACTCGTGAGTATAAACCTGTACGCAGCACTTTTTATCAAGTAATGAATCTATATGTAACACAGTTTTTGTCCACCCTACTTTGATCCTCTTTCCTTCACGCAACTCTCCATGGAAGACAACTTTCGGCAAACGATCAGTAAGCATTCTTCTAACATGGCCAATCCATCGTAGCCAATCCATTGGATAATATGATATCAACGCTGAACGCTGACCAGTGAAAACGCCGAGACAAGGCCCGGCAAGGATTTACAACCTTTAGCATGGATGTATTCTTGGTTTGCAACCATTCCCAGGAGATTAAATTGAACAAAAGACATAGCAGACATGTTAGTGGTTTTGATCTACTTTTTCTTTTGTCAAGACCACCACCATGTCTGCCATGTTTTTTGTCCATATGTTCTCTGGGGAATGCTTGCAAACCAAGAATTAGAGTCATATTAATTATCATTCATGGTTGCCACCGACAAAACAATTACAAAATTCACTGACTTTTTCCTGCTTTTTGCTCAAAGTTTATTTTTTCTCTGACTGAAAGTAGAATTCCCTGACTTTTCCCTGACCTTGAAAAATATTTTTCCCTGACTTTTCCCTGGCCTGTGTCAACTATTTCATTATCATCATGGACACGCCACTGACATGGTCATGGCTTGGCGCGGTCCGTTTCATGCTCATACGTAAACTACTCTATTCTTCTAGGTACTTTCACGACCGCGACCATGAAGCCCGACAACGTGGGTGAGTGGGCCTTGATATGTAAAACCACTGACCACTTTTCTGCGGGTATGCAAGCTAAATTCAAAGTGAATCAGTGCAAAAGCAATGACAGCAAATCGAGCCCCGGAAAAACAAGACGTTACTTCATCGCTGCTGTGGAGAGGGAATGGGACTACGCACCAACTGGAAAAGACGTTTTTGAAGGAGTTGATCTGAAAGACAGCGAGTAAGTAAATTCTTGGCTAGCTTGGCAAGCATGTGAAAGGGTCGTGAGGATGAGGGGTGTAGGATTGGAGAATAGTGTATGTTTGTGCAGGGAGGAAGGTAAGAAATGTGCCGGGAGAGGAAAAGAGAGCAAAGCAGAACAAAACAAAACAAAATAGAGCAGAGCAGAGCAGAGGTGAAGAGAGAAAAGAGGAGAGACAAGAGAGGTCATATTCCTTCCAACAACTTCAGCTGTAGAAAGGTGTTTAACAAAGACGACGACGTCAGTACCCCCCTTCATACGGTTGAATGCACCAGTATATCCAGCATATGTGCTATCCTTAGTACATTTATCTTATGAAAATTTGCGCAAGTCGCTAGTTTTTCTAAACAAGGCTTCCTAACTGAGCAGCTGAAGGCTACGTCCATCCGAAACCGGATAAAATGGAAACCCGTCTTCGTTGTCAACACCGAAATGACGTTATCTCAAACACAAGATAACGCCGTTTTGGTGCCAGACGAGAGGCCTAACCGTAGCAAAAAAATATGCGTTTTCAAATTCATTCACATTTGTGTAGACATAGCCTAACTCGGTTTTTTTAATACAGACATGGCAAGACCTTCACCATCAGAGCAGCAGACCGTATAGGTCGAGTCTACAAGAAGGCCTTATACCGTGAATTTACAGGGCATTCATTTACTGTGGAGAAAAAACGAACCACACCCGCAGAAAAGTCCCTGGGGGTACTCGGACCTATTGTGTACGCTGAGGTTGGTGATACGATCGAGATTGTCTTCAAAAACAAAGCATCACGTGATTATTCGGTACATCCCCATGGCGTGTTGAACAGGTAGGTTCACGTGACTATGTTACAGGACCGTACATAACCCTAATTCCGGGGGGGTTGGCAGTCAGTTATATTTTCTTTGTAGGAAATATTTAGGTATAGAGTGCAGGGTGTCAGCAAAGTTAATAGAGTGGAATGGTTAGGCAACCCATTGTTCTATTCAATGGAACAAACATGGATGTTGAGTAGGGCTTTGAGAGTGCACAATCTTTTGTTTTACCTTCATTTATTATGCTTGATTGAACTGACCCAAACGTTTTCATTGGCTGATTGTCTGATATATGTAGGAATGCTTTTGTTTTGTGCACTTTCACGGTTAGAAAAAGTGAACAAAAAGATAGAACAATGGGTTGCCTAACCATCCCACTCTATTAACTTTGGTGTCAGTTTCCTTAGCTGCCCTCTCTATACTGTGTAGTGCGCTGCGTTTTTAGGAACCTAAATGGAGGTAACATTATGAGGAATGTTACTAGAGTGCAAACATATCCGTGAAAACTTGTAATACAAATTTTCTCAATTTATACGATATTATTTCATTTAGCTGTTACCGGGTTTTGTTGTTGTTGTTGTTGTTGTTGTTGTTTGCTGTTTTGCCCCTCTTCGTTGATCCTTCCATGATCCTTAACGTTTAAACAATGATTGTTTGATGTGACATGAAATAGGGCAATTATTTCTTAGACTTCGATCCACTCATTGCTAGTGACAAAGACGTTACAATTTCGAGATACATTAATCTCCACGAGCGAATAGGCTTTCACCCACTCCAAGGGGTCCTGTGATTAAGACTAACATGTTAATCTTGTCCCTAGTATGTAATTTCACCAAACTGGGCCTGTACGCAAATATACCCGGAACACTTTGCAATCCCGTTGTTGATTATTGACCACAACGACATTTTATGGACTAAACTTTGTTTACTACAGAAAATCAATGGAAGGCTCAGATTATTTAGATGGAAGCTCAGTCGAAGACCAAAAAGACAACAGAATTAAACCAGGCGGCGTATACACGTACAAATGGACTGTACCAGCAAGAGCAGGACCTGATAGCAATGAAGCAAACTGTTTAACGTGGGCTTACTATTCTGATGTGGACTCTGTAAAGGACGCCAATACTGGTTTGGTGGGACCCTTGATTGTTTGTAGAAAGGTACCTATTGTGACGTAATAAACGCGCATTTTGATTGGTTTGTAGGGTTTGGCGGAGCCCTTGATTGTTTGTAGAAAGGTACCTATTGTGACGTAATACCAAAAACAATGTATAGGCAGGATTATACTTAAGTATAAAATCGCGTGAAGGTTTGATTTCACTTGCTTGCTTATATAATTGTCTAACGCTTATTTCTAAGGAACACATTTTTGAAACGTTTTCAGTTTTGCATTACAAATATTTTTTACTCGACTTTACAGGGCATATTGACTGCAGACGGGAAGCGAAAGGACATCGATCGCGATTTTGCTCTACTATTTACGGTTATGGACGAAAATAAAAGTTGGTATCTGGACGACAATATCAAGAAATACTGCACTAAGCCGAAAGGTAACGCTTTTCAACGCCATCATCAGCAAATCTTCAAATATTAGTTGTAAGCGGTGCGCGCTAGGTCGAAGCTTTTGTTTGTACACTTCGATTTGAATCCATCATTTGTGACCTTTTTCGGCTTCAAAGCAAATCTCGGCGTGCTGTAATGTTTTAGAATTGTACACGAAATACTCAAGAAGCCAAGTATTAGCAAGCAAGCAAGCAAACACACGAACGAACGAACGAACAAACAAAGCAGCCTTTTTTAAAAGTTCTATATCGTGATGGACCGACCGACCCATCTAGGTATCTTTGTCAAAATAATAAAAATTGATGTCTATCCAAACCGACTCGCATAGAGTGTATGCCATACTATATGAAATACCTATTATCTGTGAAATCAGGTACAAATCTTCATTCCCTTTTTTCCAGCTGTTAATAAAGAAAACGAAGATTTCCAAGAAAGCAACAAAATGCACGTAATCAATGGTTACGTGTTTGCCAATTTACCTGGTTTAAACATGTTCTACGAGGAAAAAGTCGAGTGGTATTTGATGGGTCTTGGAAACGAAGTGGACATGCACACTGTTCATTTTCATGGACAAACATTTGTTACGGTACGTAATTATAAACAGTGATTGTCAGTATGAGTGGGAAGCGCACGGTACGAATAGAGCAGAGTCCGTATTAGCCACAGAAAACGGTACGGTACGATTTCTCCGTGCCACAACTGTACGTGAATAGTACCGTACGGATAGAGCACATTACGTATTAGGCTCGGGAAACGGTACGGTGCAATTTCTCTTTATGAGAATAGTACAGTACGGATAGAGCAAAGTCCGTATTAGTCACGGAAAATGGTACGGTACGATTTCTCCGTGCCACAACTGTACGTGAAAAGTACGGTACAGATACAGCACATTAGTAAGTATTAGCCGCGGGAAACGTTACGGTACGATTTTCTCCATACGGCTCCAATTGTACCATTCTGTAGCGTTGAATATTGTTTTTGGTCAAGGATTCCTGTTTGAATCAATAAGTGGCTTATACCGTACGTAAACCGTAACCGTGACCCATATACCTTAGATTACCCTCTAATACAAAAACGGCTGACAGTCCATCTAGCACGGGATCTCTATAGTTACCAGGTGTTTCTCTAGTTCCCTATGCAATGCAACATGATAATCATTACTCGGCGAACGTCACAAAATGGAGACAGGTCTCTACAGCGCATGCTCAGCCGAGGGGGTCGAAAGCCCGCCGAGTGAACGCTCAAACAAGTGTCTTTTCTTTTTGTTGTTGTTGTTGGGGTTATTTTTTATTTAAGTATATTTTGGCGTAACATTACCCCCAAGACACTCATCGAGGGGTCTACGTCACGTGAAGACGAGTTCTGGACGCACGCTCGCGCGCGCTTATCATCCAATCAGAGCGCGCGTTATATATTACCTATGTTATAATGTCTTGTTGCATTCCAGAAATCTTCGTCATTTAACCGTGAGGGACATCGCGAGGATGTTTACGACCTATTCCCAGGAGTCTTTGCTACAGTAAAAATGGTGCCAGACAGCATCGGTCATTGGATGTTGCACTGTCACGTGAATGATCACATGGATGCAGGGATGGAAGCCGAGTTTGTTGTCAAAGAAAAAAGTAAGTGCATATAATAAAGATCAAATAATCCAGCTCTATAGTTGATTAAGTACACCTAACTGTATCCTTAGCGACTACCCGTGGTTCAAGAAAAAGTGGTCCCTCGACTTTTAAAAACACGTTTTGCACACGTCTTGTTATTAATAAGGTTTATTGTGCTTAGACATTATGAAATGAAGGGTGGGGTCACGGTAATAATATCCGTTTTTTATCTAGATTACTAGATTTAGCGGTGTTTCTTGGGTTTGTAAGATGTGTACTTTTTGAAAATTCCTTTGACTGGTGATAAAAATCATTAGTTGTCGCGCTTACGAGAGAGCTCTTTTACAGCCTGGCTTTCACGATCGACGGGAGCAGAAACTTGTTTTCTCTCAGGAAATGCAAACCTGAGCGAGTCTGTGTTGCTTCCGCTCCTTTTCAAGTCGTTCGTGAAAACCAGAGTTAGGGGGTGTAGGATCATCCTACCAGGCGAATCATCCTATACTATAGCAGGTGAATCATCCTATAATGCTATACATTTACTGCATTCTGTTTAGTAGGGTGATCCTAGTACTCGAAGTGAAGACACAAATTTCCATGTAAACAGAATGCAGTAAATGTATAGCAGGTAGGATGATTCGCCTGCTAGGATGATCCTAGTGCTAGGATGATCCTAGTGCCATGTAAAAAAACCCTTAAATGATGGTAGTAGGAGAGAGTTGACTTTAATTTACTATTAGTATGTACAGTGGATACTCCTAAGTACAATGGCGTTTTACACTATGGGATTTTTGTTTTCAGGTCATCCGTCACCACATGGCGGGTCCTGTATTGCAAAACCAAACTTTCTTATGACGGCCATTGTTGCCATGATGATAACACTGGTCAAAATGAACCTTTAATGCTACACCTATTAATTATGTTAGAGCATGTCATACGCAGATGTTCGCCAAAATAGTCGAGATCATCTTCTACATTAAGCAGAAGTTCGCCAAATTGAGTATGTTGGGATCATAGTACGTAGTTCGAAGGCTTCGCTGACTCGGGGTACAGCATATGAGCTGATGCTGATATTACCCCTCAATGACTTTGAATAATTAAAGGTTTCAGGTCGATTCCATCGGGTAAGTGTTTATACATTTCTTGTCCTTTTGGCCTGATAGTATCGAGTTGAAACTGACCTCTGTTTCTAAGCACTAGCAGAAGTTCGCCAAACTGAGTAGGTCGAGATCGTATGTAGTTAGAAGGCTCCGCAAGGTACAGCATAGCTGATATTGATATCACACTTCAATGACTTCAATACATCTAACGCGGACTATTTAAGTACAAGCATTACAATACACTGATCTTTTATTTAGTTGAAATTGTCCGATGTATTGATGTATGAAAATTTAAACCAACAGAGAAAATTAAACCAGTCAATAAGACATTTTCTTTGACTGCATCATTTACAAAGCCGATGATGTTTCATTGTCAACCGGCTGTTTTTGCTAACTTTGGATATTCATGGCAAATTATTGAAGGGCAAGGTTAGGGCAATTTCATTACCGAAAACGGGAGCCCGTAGGGCGAGGTCCGTATACATTAAAGACACCGAGGTCTGATATTAACTTTTTCCTCTTTTCTAGCATTTGGACATTTTATTTCCGGTTTACGCGCGTGCGCGTTGCTGGATTCCCGCCTATTTATTTTATAGGTGTAAGTTCACAAAAAATAACATCAATAGTAAAGGTCGTTTTCTTCATAAAAATGTTTTTGAAAATAGCATTTTGGAGTCGTCATGATATTTTCACTGTGTTGATGAAGACCTTGGCTTTTAGGGCTGCCTGCAGAGAAGAGTACAAACTTAAGGTGATTCCTCTATAATAGTTCGGGAAAATCTACGTAGCACTCAGTTGATGTAATACATTCACAAAATGTATTGTATTCTATTGGTGTTTCTGTTGTTTTATGTGTTGTACATTATATTATGAATATATTACATCAACTGAGTACTACTTAGGTTCTCCCATAATAGATTCTACCAAAAAAAAAAAATCGCGTAAAATTTGATATTTTGTAGGTTTTGACTTACTTATCTCGTAACTAACAAAAAAGAGGGGGCCACCGTGCTCGTTTGCTCGTTTGCGTGCTCGTGCTCGCTTGGCTTGATAAACAAGGGTATTTTAGTGATTTCGATATATTGTAGCGATTTGCGACGTTCGATATATCTATCTGGTCAAGAAAAGACTCCCAAGACTCAGAGTAATCAGTATTTTAATAGAAACAGGTAAATAGTAAAATATCTCGCAAAAAAGCTGCTTTAAACTTCGGTAAAGTGCATTTTTTATGCTAGGGAGGAATGACCTTAATCTTCCACTTCGATGATTACGCGACTCCATGCAGTCACCAGATATCCAAGAAGATTCCATATTGGTGGAATAGTCTCGGGTTGGACGTTGTACGAACTATCTACTGCCTTACAAACAATCTCTAGTCTGTCTACACCAACTGGTATTGATACCTCGCACTCCCAGAATGTCCACGCCCATTGACGACCAGTAGGTTGTTCTTGTCGCTTAAGGTTGGCCGTTCTCCATGTTTTACCACCATCTATTGACACATCAACTCTGATAATAGAACGCCCTCCTCCACTGCACGCATAGCCTTTTATTGGAATGGAATCGTGGTTTTGTCGGGAAAAAGAATGGTTGTCTTTGGGACAGCAGATAAATGAGGTCACTGGGAACTCTTGGATGGGAGGTGAAAGAAAAAGATGAACATTTTGAAAGTTTGTGGCAGAATTTGGAGGAAACACTCTGTACTTGGTCTGCTGCCAGAGGCTGTCACTCTCCTTGTCACTAACAATAATCTTTCCTAACCATTTAACACTTCTACATGCAGCAACTCCAGGAACGAGCACGCGGACAGGATAACCGTGGTCAGGGGGAAGGACTTCAGCATTCATTTCATAGGCTAATAAAACGTCCCCTTTTGGATCCATGGCTTTGCTGATGGGTATTGACACACTGTATGACGTTTCTGTGACGTCATAATCTAGCCCCTCGAACTGAATGTGCTCAATACCAAGAGACTCTACCATTTCGTCGTTTAACCCCGCGTATTCGAGGATATCTTGTAGTAGCACTCCACCCCACTCGGCTGTAGAAATGATCCCTGGGCCCCCATTACCTGAACCACTGATAGGACTCTTTATTTCTTTGAACATATCACTATTCCTATTTCCTGCGCATTGCAATGTAACAACTATAGTATGTTTTTTGAATTTTTCTTTCAAGTCCTTGAGCGAGAGATTTACCTCTCTTACTCCTTTCCCAGACAAAGTAAGTTGATAGTCCTTTTCGTTGATCGCTGGTACTGGCATATGGTTGCGTACGTAATGAAGTTCATTTGGTGTGATATAGTGATCCATAAGAAGATCAATAGGAACTTCAGCAACAAAAGGTTTTTGCCGGAGCACTACGAATGCAGAGTGTCGCTCAGGCTCACTACAATACGGGTCGTCGTATGTTTCTTCTGGTGCTGTTTGGTTATCAAGACGTCCTATGCAGTATTGTTCTAGTATATCTAGTACCGTATGACGTTTATGGACGGGAAAAAAAGTCCAGTAAGGCTCAAGGGCACCGCCTCCAGACATCAGAATCTTGTCCTGTCCACCAGGATGGCTGTTTATAAACTCAGTTATGTCGTACACTTTGCCTTTGTAGGTTACCCATACACCCTTTTCTAAACAGTCGTGTAGGCCAACCTCTTCTGAAGTAAACACTTTGGAATGTTTTTCTTCGTCTGTATTACGTTGTCGTTTCCTAAGCGCTGAGGACCTCTTCTGAGAAGAGAGGGAACACTACGTGTTAGTCAGTCACTCTTTAACTTGCGGGGTTTTACTCGGGCCACCTGTGGTAGACCGAGTGTAGTGTGCAGATGGCCTTTGCAAGCAAGCGCTGTTACTCGGGCTTCCTTGTAGCCTGAGTGAACGCTTTTCATTTTGCGTGTTGTTAAAAGTAAGTATTTCCCTCTAAAGGTTTCACTTATCAACATCATGCAGTCTATTGCGCATATTTAATAATAATAATAATAATAATAATAATAATAATAATAATAATAATAATAATAATAATAATAATAATAATAATAATAATAATATAATGTGCTTGTATAGCGCTTATACAAAAGTTCTAAGCGCTTTAACACAAAAATGATAAAATTAAAACTAGAATTACAAATTAAATGCAGATTTAAACAAATGAGTTTTTAAATTCGATTTGAAAGAGGAAATGTCATGTAAATCTCTTAGAGACGACGGTAAGGAGTTCCAAAGAAGAGGTGCAGCAACGGAGAAGGAGCGAAGGCCATATGATTTAAGATTATAAGACTTGGAAGACAGCAGCAAATGGGAAGATGAGCGTAGGTTTCTTGGAGGTTAAGAGATGCCAACATTTGTGAGCAAGCTATTGTTTAAACACTTCATTACCTCTTTGTTGCGAATCAGTGCTGTTCCACACAGGGTTCCCACAAGTAGCCCTATCACAGTTGGTAAAAGTTTTGTTCTTGTTGAAGTGGTGACAGTTCTCCAGATGATCATGTTAACTTCTAGAACACTAAAGGAGAAAGAGGTGAAAGAGAAGAGAAGAGAAGCGAAAAGAATAGAAGAGAGGCGAGGCGAGGCGAGGCGAGGCGAAGCGAGGCGAGGAGAAGAAAAACGAAAAGAAGTTAAGAAAGGGAAGGGAAGGGAAGGAAAAAAAGTCAAGAAAAGAAAAATCATACTCTGTGCATTTATGCCTGTTAGTATGTTTTCAGTGATAAATTGGATTCTATAATGCCAGGACAATTTGGTTACGTTATATACACGCGGCATTCTGAGTGCACATTTGCTTTGGTTCTAGAAGTGACGATCTGAAAACTCTATAACCTCGGGAGACGATATCACAGTGATTTAGGGCCTGACTGTATGAATCGGGCGGGGCCGGTTAAGCGGACTGACTTCTTTTGGCTTTCTTTTCCCTTGGAGCCACAAAACAAAAGAAGTCAGCCTGCTTGACCGGGCCAGCCCGGTTCATATAATCTGGCTCTTAAGGCCGGTACACACAAGGGGACTTGCTCCCGCAACACGCTCCGTCGTGTATCAACGATTTCGGCGCAAAAAGATTTTGCTCCTTGGCCATGCTCCCTGATATTGAACTGGTAAAATGTGAGGGAGCAAGTCCCGCCGGCAAATTATTACATGCAACAAGTGCTCCCTCACGTGTACTGGTTGTGCAAAATTGCGGCAGCATGTTGCGGGAGCAAGCTCCCTCGTGTGTATCAGCCTTTAGAACTGATTATAAAATATTTGAGATATAACGCGCGCGCTGATTGGCTGGCAACCATGTTTATATCAGAGGACAGAGACATGGCTCGCTCAAAAAGGCTCGAAAATATTTTATAAAAGCAATATAAAACGATCGCTTATGTCTCTGTTCTGTGATATAAACACTCTGCTGGAAGATGTAGAGCACTCGAAAAGCAAGAGAAACACTCGGCTACGCTTCGTGTTCCTAAGCTTGCTTTTCTCTTGTTCTACATCTTCCATCGTGTTTATATCGCAGTACAGAGACATAAGCGATCGTTTTATATTGCTTTTATAAAATATTTTCGACCATGCGCGCGCGTTTTATATTCCTTAAATATAGCCATCCCAGAAACTAGAGAGGTTATAAGCATTGAAGATGAGGACGAAGACGAGTTTACACTGATGCGAGTTTCTAATTTTCAGTCGGTTATAACTCGTCCGTAGGATAGAAAGCGATTTATAACTCGACTTTTCATAAAAAATGTCGCATGGCCCTTTAAGGGCTTCGTAGTTTTCTCGTCGGAAAGTTCACGCTACCGTTGAAAGTTTTCAAAGGATATGGTTTGCAAAGAGGCTTAAAGAAAGCGTATTATTAATGAACAGCTGATAGCCCGAAAACACACGAATAGACGATAGACGACGTATTTGGTTCGCAATGTGTTATCTCTTCTGGGGATATTAATAATTTTGCGATTCAACCAAAGTAAAGGGTACGACTAAAATCCGGAACGGAACTGGAATCCGGAACCGGAAATGTATACACGGAATACTAAAATCCGGAATGACCAAAAAAGTTGAATACGATCGAGATTTTTCTATAAAAAATAAACAAACAAATAAATATATCAAACGGCTTTGAAGGAAGTACTGAAAGATTATAAGCATTAACGCATTAACCTACGATTCTCTGTCTTGGCGCCAAAATCTTTGCCTCGACTTCATGTGACCCTCAACTTTGTGAGACAACAGTACAGATTCGCATGTATGTGCACGTGTACTCTCTGCATTGCAAGATACGACGAGAAAGAAGAAAAGCGATTCGAAACGGTATGAAATTTAAAGAACACAACTTTCATGCACTAAGCACTTATTCAGACTTATTAGAAACGAAAACAATTTCTTATAAAATGTACTGTATTTCATTGCGTTGTTTACAGCTACTCATTTAGGAAGTTAAAACAGTGTCGGCTTGACTGGTCAGTTATATTAAGCCTAATAAGACTTATTGACGTTTTATTAAGTTTGTTGGATCTCAACCTCGTTCCCAGGCTCTCCCTTCTCGCTTTTTTTTCAAAATGGCGGGCGCGAGAAGGGAGAGCCTGGGAACGAGGTTGGTTGGATCTTTTGTAGTTATTATTTCTGACAACCCTACCATCAGCCCTATAAACAAAAAAGGAGTAAAAACCAAATGGTAATTTTAAGAAAGTTACTTAGATCGCTTGCTCACGATGTATTTTTGGTCATTCCGGGTTTTAGTATTCCGTGTACAGCTATTTCAAAAAACGTTGAATACTGAATACTGCATTCTGCACACTGAAGAGTGCATTGAAAGACCAAAATACCTTGTAGTTGAGTATGTTTGGAGATGGCATAGTGAAAATCCTCTATAACAGTTATAACTAAGGCAAATAAGTGGCAAAACGACAATGGAAACGATCAACAATGCAATTTGTAAGTCTTGGACTAATACACTATTCAGTATGCAGAATACAGAATTCAATTATAATATTCAACGTTTTTTGAAATAGCTGTATACATTTCCGGTTCCGGATTCCAGTTCCGTTCCGGATTCCAAATCCGGGACTTAGTAGTACCCGGAAAACATTGAGGCAATCGAAGCTCTATTGCTTAAATAATCATACAAACTTTTCCATGATTTTTCGACTTGAAAGAACTTGATTTACAGCTGTTTTATTGGTTTGTTATAAAAATACAGTTCTAAACATTCCTCTGATATAGTATTTTCAGCAATTCTCTAGATATAAACTAAACGACCGAATCAAGCCGGAAAAGTTTGTACATTTGTACAACAATTTGTTTTAGCTGGCGTACGTAGCGGCTCTCTGTAAGTTATCTTACAACCGTTATCGTTGAAGTGCGACCTGTATAAAAGTTCAAAGTCTCTTTTGAAAACAAGCATTGAGACTGCATTGAGACGGACGTCAATCAAATTACGCCAGAGAGACAATTGACAATTTTACTCTCAAATAAGAAAAAAACTGACTCGTATTTATTGAAAAAGCTTTACTTTCATTTAGAAAGCTTACTACCGTTATCGTTGAAGTGCAACCCGTGAAGTTCAAAGTCTGGGCTAGTTTGGAAAATCATTCAATCAAAACAAACAGCGATTTTGGGGTATTCGTAAAAGGAGAGAACGGTGGAATCCGGAACGCCGGAACAGCCGGAACTGCCGGAACCTCCGGAACCACATCAAATATACTTAATAAGCAATTAACAAAGTAGAGAAATAAAACATAGACCAAATTAAAAGCGATTTTTATCATTATTCATTTTAAAATACATTTTTTCCCTCATATAAAATACGTTTTTGGAAATGTTGTTGAAGGTTGGGCTTCCTGTGTGAAATTTGTTTTTAATTTTGGGCTTCCTGTGATTATCCCACGTTTTTGCCGCGTAAAGATCCAAGATCGATGGTGGAATGGAGAGCGTTGATAAATGCTAACACTTGTTTTCCTTGCTTTTTTGAATGTGTGTAGTTTTGCTGTAGCTTTCGAATCTTTTTTTTCTGTGTAGTGAGAAGAAAAATAAAGAAAAAGAAGCAAGGTTTGTAAATTCCCATGTGAATTGAATCTGACATTTCAATGGATGACGAAATAGCCTCCACACTATAAACATTGATATTTGAATTATCGCGTTGTTGAACTATATTGAAAATATTAAAACGAAAGATGATGCCATGTGGTTTATGCCCTATAAAGCTTTAGATACATTTTAACAATTCTTTATTCGATGCTTAAGATATTGCACGATACTTTGCATTGATGAACAACTGAACTTTTAAGCTCATAGAATTAAGAGCAATGATTTCTAAAATGTCAGTTATTTTCAATTCACATGGTAATTTACAAACCTTGCTTCTGTTTCTTTCTTTTTCTTCTCACTACACAGGAAAAAAAAGATTTGAAAGCTACGGCAAGACTACACACATTCAAAAAAGCAAGAGAAACACAGTGGTGTTTCCAAGTGGGTGGCATGGGTGGCGTACGCTGTTAACGCGTCGTCTTCACCACTGTGGTCTAGCGGGTCTAAGGTTCGCTGGTTCGAGCCCCGCTGTGACCAGATGTGAATTGAGTTTGTTTGATGTGTTGTTCTCTCCCTTGCCGCGAGGGTTTTTCTCCGGGTTCTCCGGTTTTCCTCCCTCCATAAAAATCAACATGTGAGTTGAGTGTTGTGTGCTAAATATAGAAATGTAGTGGTAGTGAGTGTGAGGGGGCAGCAGGTCCACATCAGCGAAAGCTGCCAGAAATCCAACCTGCTTAAACAACTAAAAGATTTGATTTGATTTGAAGTGCTAGCATTTATCAACGCTCTCCATTCCGCCATCTTGGATCTTTACGCGGCAAAAACGTGGGATAGTGCAGATTTCGTATGAGTGTGAAAAGGACCGCGCCGTGCCGTGACCGTGTCAGTGCCGTGTTTCCTATCAAAACATTCGAAAAACAAATTTCACACAGGAAGCCCAACCAACAACATTTCCAAAAACGTATTTTATATGAGGGGGAAAATGTATTTTAAAATGAATAATGATAAAAATCGCTTTTAATTTTGTCTATGTTTTATTTCTCTACTTTGTTAATTGCTTATTAAGTATATTTGATGTGGTTCCGGCAGTTCCGGCTGTTCCGGCGTTCCGGATTCCGCCGTTCCGTGTTTTACTAACACCCGCGATTTTGACAATAAAATCAAGAAAATATCTTGTACTTACGAAGGAAAATACAAAATTTAAGCATTCTAAATGAAAGTAAAGCTTTTTCAATAAATACGACAATCGAAAAGTGCAGCACACCGACCCCAGTCACTAACTACAGCACTTTTACTAGATGTTAAATACCTCAAAATGTACTCTTTTATCAAGAGACTCGATAACAAATACAGACCTTTCCTTCTCCTTCGCAGCCGTTTTTACGCAGAACTCAAAATCGGAGCTCAAAATCAGTGTGAATGGGCATTGCGTCGTATTAAACGATATAAAAACAGCCGCGAAAGAGACTAGACTAAAGTAGAGCTTTTTGGATCAGAGCCGAACTAAACATAAAACAGCTAAAATTTGAACATTTTCGTGTGAAAAATCCACTCAAGCAACGCACATATGCAAAATAAACAAAATATATGAAATACCTTAAAGTTCCAACTCGATGAATTGCAGTTCAAGATGACTCTTAATGAAAAGACTTGCTGGAATCGATTGCCGAGTATTTCTTTCAGCCGAGTGTCCAGCCGTGAGACCATAATACCATGGTGGGGGGAGGGGGAGGGGACCAAAAAGAAAAATTATGCAATGGAGAAAGAGAGAAAAAATTCGTGCAAAGAAGAAAGCAAAGAAATAAATTCATGCAGAGAAGTCCTAGCCCAGTATTAAAGGCACTCTTGGGAGAGAAGAAGGGGAGGACGGGACAGGGGAGGAGGGAACAGGGAAAGATCTTGGAAAGATCAGAATCATCTCCCTTTACCACCCTCCCCAGTCCTATCCCTCTCCTCCCCTCTCCCAAGAGGGCCGGATGGCTCAGGTTAGAAAAGTCCTTCTGCAGTCCAGGTCATTCTTTGATTTTGAAAATTGGTCAGTGTCTATTATATAAACAGCCCTCTTTGCAATTCAAAACTTCAATATATTTAACAATTATTCTCTGAACTTCAGGTGCCAATAGCGGTAGAACATTTACTTGAACTTTACTTTACTTTATTTGAAGAGAATGATTGTTTTAGTATATACCAACTCCACAACCCAACGCTTAGGATTCATAAAACTACATTATTTTTACAAATGTCAACTTATTTTTGAAATAATAACAAAGCGTGACAAAGCGCGCGAAAGTTTACAAGCCTCGTTTGCAGACTCTTACGTTACTTTGGTTAAAATGGCCGCGATTTCAAGATTCGAGCGATTATCCGGGAGATTTGGGGCTCTATTCTTGAGACCGGGAGATACGGTCCAAAATATGGAGACCCCGGATTATCCGGGAGAGTTGACAGCCCTGTATATGTACAACATATATTCTTAATCAATGAACGAAGAAATTATGGGATGACCTTCAAAACATTTTCATGATTCTCTGGCATCAAGTGCTTTACCGTTAATATATATATATATATTTTTTTCTTTTTATGCTCCTGTTAAAATATTGAATTAAAAAAATAAAAAATAAAAAATAAAAAAATGCTTGGAACGCCATCCCATAATATTATCAATAGTTATTATATATGTTGTATATATATTACAGTTGCAGAGTTTTTCTTGGTTAGGTGTATACGCCTATTTCAGGAAAGGTTGTCAGAGCTAAAGGCGATAGGAGATAGGTCACTCCACTATTCACGGTTGGGTCTTCTATTTGTTTTTATTAAGAAAATCAACAATCAGACATTCATATCCAATGTTCGCAGCAAAACGAACGGAATAACGAAGTTATTTTTAAAACTTCTTGATTACTTTAGAATTTGAATTACCTATCTCCTATCGCCTATCGCCTTTAGCTCTGACAACCTTTTTTGAAATAGGTGTATATATCATATACGGCACGGCACGGTTACGGCAGGAATTTCGAATGCTTTTACAGTCAACACATTGCCAGGCACAATATGGAAACAAACAAACACTTTCTTTTCTACACTATCTTATATCAGATATGCCTTTTCTCTTCTTTGTCTTTGCAAAATGTGCCAAATTGTCATAAAGGCCGGCGCAAACGACTTCAACATTTGTTTCAACATCACTTCGATTTTGTTGAAAATCCATGTTGAAGTCGTTTGCCATCCCCTGAAATGTCGCAAATGCCCCTCAAAACGCCGGAAATCGCATTTCCGAGGGAATTTCAAAATTTTTCGGGGGAGCATGCCGAACCCCCCTAGTTGCCTCCGTCTTCGGCGGCCGATTGCTTCGGTGAACATTTCAGTCTGGCTACGGCCCTGAAGTATGCCATCAAGGAAGGAGAGTGTACAGTAAAAGAGACAGTATAATAGTATATATTATCAAACATAAAGCTTAAGGCCCAGTTCAGACGTCGAACTTTTGTCGCGTCGAATGCATTGAAAACAATAGATAATTAGACGGCCTTCTTTGATGTTATTAGATTTGACGCGGCAAATGTTCGACTGTCTGAACTGGGCCTAAGATTAAGAATTTCACCATTAAATTGACTTTCAAATTTTAAGTATATTGTGATAAAATACAATTTTATGTGTTTTTTTACAGGATATTTTCTAAAACATTCTCAGTTCTCAAACATTGCTGTTCAAAAGTGTTTAGTGCAAAAGTAAACAATCAGGAAGTCCAAGGAGCTGTTTTGCGGAGGAGACTACAGACTTAATCTTCCACTTCTACGTTTACACGACTCCACGCAGTCAACAGATATCCAACCGGATTCCATATTGGTGGAATAGTCTCGGGTTGGACGTTGTACGAACTATCTACTGCCTTACAAACAATCTCTAGTCTGTCTACACCAACTGGTATTGATACCTCGCACTCCCAGAATGTCCACGCCCATTGACGACCAGTAGGTTGTTCTTGTCGCTTAAGGTTGGCCGTTCTCCATGTTTTACCGCCATCTATTGACACATCAACTCTGATAATAGAACGCCCTCCTCCACTGCACGCGTAGCCTTTTATTGGAATGGAATCGTGGTTTTGGCGGGAAAAGGAATGGTTGTCTTTGGGACAGCAGATAACTGAGGTCACTGGGAACTCTTGGATGGGAGGTGAAAGAAAAAGATGAACATTTTGAAAGTTTGTGGCAGAGTTTGGAGGAGGAACTCTGTACTTGGTTTGCTGCCAGAGGCTGTCACTCTCCTTGTCACTAACAATAATCTTTCCTAACCATTTAACACTTCTACATGCAGCAACTCCAGGAACGAGCACGCGGACAGGATAACCGTGGTCAGGGGGAAGGACTTCAGCATTCATTTCATAGGCTAATAAAACGTCCCCTTTTGGATCCATGGCTTTGCTGATGGGTATTGACACACTGTATGACGTTTCTGTGACGTCATAATCTAGCCCCTCGAACTGAATGTGCTCAATACCAAGAGACTCTACCATTTCGTCGTTTAACCCCGCGTATTCGAGGATATCTTGTAGTAGCACTCCACCCCACTCGGCTGTAGAAATCATCCCTTGGCGCACATTATCTGAGCTACGTCTCTCTATTTGTTTCAACATATCACTGCGCCTATTTCCTGCGCACTGCAGAGTTGAAACTACAGTATGTTTTTTGAATTTTTCTTTCAAGTCCTTGAGCGAGAGATTTACATCTCTTACTCCTTTCCCAGACAAAGTAAGTTGATAGTCCTTTTCGTTGATCGCTGGTACTAGCATATGGTTGCGTACGTAATGAAGTTCATTTGGTGTGATATAGTGATCCATAAGAAGATCTAAATGGACTCCAGAAATAAAAGGTTTTTGCAGAAGCACTACGACTGAGGACTGTCGCTCAGGCTCATTACAATACGGGTCGTCGTATGTTTCTTCTGGTGCTGTTTGGTTATCAAGACGTCCTATGCAGTATTGTTCTAGTATATCTAGTACCGTATGATGTTTATGGACGGGGAAAAAAGTCCAGTAAGGCTCAAGGGCACCGCCTCCAGACATCAGAATCTTGTCCTGTCCACCAGGATGGCTGTTTATAAACTCAGTTATGTCGTACACTTTGCCTTTGTAGGTTACCCATACACCCTTTTCTAAACAGTCGTGTAGGCCAACCTCTTCTGAAGTAAACACTTTGGAATGTTTTTCTTCGTCTGTATTACGTTGTCGTTTCCTAAGCGCTGAGGACCTCTTCTGAGAAGACAGGGAACACTACGTGTTAGTCAAAGTCACTCTTTAACTTGCGGATTTTTACTCAGGCCACCTGTGGTAGACCGAGTGTAGTGTGCAAAATTACCCAGATGGCATTTGCAAGCAAGCGCTGTTACTCGGGCTTCCTTGTAGCCTGAGTGAACGCTTTTCATTTTGCGTGTTGCTAAAAGTAAGTATTTCCCTCTAAAGGTTTCACTTATCAACATCATGCAGTCTATTGCGCATATTTAAGAGATGCCAACGTTTGTGAGGAAGCTATTGTTTAAACACTTATTTACCTCTTTGTTGCGAATCAGTGCTGTTCCACACAGGGTTCCCACAAGCAGCCCTACCACAGTTGGTAGAAGTTTTGTTCTTGTTGAAGTGGTGACGGTTTTCCAGATGATCATCTTTAATTTACTTCTAGGAACACTAAAGGTTAAAGAGAAGAGAAGAAAAGTGTACAGACCTTGAAATAATCCCATCTCCAAAATGTTCCCCGACACTGAAATGATCTCCAAATCGTCCCAGAAATGATCCCGACTCCCAAATGATCCCAATCTTGTACCTGAAAAGATCCCTAGATAATTTCTGGAACAGGCCTCAAATGGAGCACAGAATTCTTGAATAGGGAATTGAATACTGCTAAACACCCTTACACTGTTACACAATGAACAAACATCTATCTCCTGATGCAATCAGTCATGTGATTCCTGCAAATTAGTTGTTAATAACTAAGCATTTAAACAAAGTATAATGCACATAACAAACAAGTTTTGCCCATCATGGAGTGTGACATCATTGATCATGCGATTCTGACTAGCCCCTTTAATACCACACTGCAAATAAGCCATTAATAAGAGGGTCCTGAAGGGGTAAAATGGGACTGGGATAAGCCAGTTCGGAGTTTAAGAATCGTTTTCAGTGCGCATGCGATTTTATCCCGAACTTCTCACCTTCTTTGTTTAAAACTTCTTTTGTTTTTAATCAAACAAAAGAAGGTGAGAAATTCGGGATAAAATCGCATGCGCATAAGAAACGATTCTTAAACTCCGAACTGGCTTATTTACCTGTTTTTTTGACTGGGAAATGGGATTTGTTGTACTGGGACTGGGATTTGGGGATTTTTTCTCACTGGGAACGGGAAACAAAACATCAAATGGGAATGGGATTTGATGCTGAAAAACTGCAAAACCGTACAAATATTTAAAAGAATTTTGAAAAATTACAAGTCGATCGACGCACACAAAAACGAAAAAGAAAAAAAATCATACCCAGGACTTTTCGGTATATTATGCATCTGAGAGACTGAGACTGGTCACATGTCTATTTTTTATGACTTACTTTGTGAAAAGGGGAGTTCGAAAAGCTGCAATGGGATTTTTGAGAAATTTATGACTGGGATTAGGATTTTAATGAAAAAGTAGGCTGGGAATGGGATTTGGACCCCCCCTTCAGGACCCTCTAATAACTAAGCATTTAAACAATGTATAATGCACATAGCAAAGAAGTCCTGCCTGTTGTGTAGGATGACATAATCCATCATGTGATTCCAACTGGCCCCTTTAATATCTCTCTTGAAATTAAGAAAAACAGGCCAGAAAACTGGCAATTAAACAGTAGAAAAGGTATATAAATACATCACAAACACATGGAAATCTCTTATACACTTAGTTCCCACTGTACAACTACAACAAAGTGATATGCATATGCAATGATTGATGTGCATTGAGTATGAAAGTCACTTTATATTTTTCCCAAAAAGAGATGAGATGAGATGACAAGAAGAGAAGAGAAGAGAAGAGAAGAGAAGAGAAGAGAAGAGAAGAGAAGAGAAGAGAAGAGAAGAGAAGAGAAGAGAAGAGAAGAGAAGAGAAGAGAAGAGAAGAGAAGAGAAGAGAAGAGAAGAGAAGAGAAGAGAAGAGAAGAGAAGAGAAGAGAAGAGAAGAGAAGAGAAGAGAAGAGAAGAGAAGAGAAGAGAAGAGAAGAGAAGAGAAGAGAAGAGAAGAGAAGAGAAGAGAAGAGGAGAGGAGAGGAGAGGAGAGAGTAAAGGAGAGAAGAGAAGAGAGGAATTTAATATGTGCCGAGAGTAGAGTGTTTGCACTTAACCCGTGGAAAAGTTGTATGAACAAAGCTTAAAATTGCATGGGCGAGATTTATATCAAAGGGGAATTAAACTAGGGCATGCATGTTGTCTTGGTAAACTAATCAAAAATAATGTTCTTGGGTTCAGAGATCTAGCAAAAAGTTTGTAAATCAAACGATATCTACTGAAAGACCAATTTACAAAAAAGCTAACGGTTTCAAATTGGCCCAGTGATATATATCATCCAGGCTTACCAGATCCTCAACAATGATCGATCCTCCCCTGCGAGCAAAGTCTTCTTTTACCAAGGACTCTGATCGCAGGATAGTCTTCTGAAAGAAACACAACTACGTTTCATACTCGATCCAGGCCAGTAATACATTATCCTTCTCTGCGGTCGTTTGTATTGCTTGTTTTCAATCTGGGACCAGGGACAGTTTGTACGCAAAAAAATCGGAGCAACATCGGCGTTTGTGTGAATTCTAAATCAACTGTGGAGACAACATTTTTTGGATGAGGCTATTAAACACTGAAGTAACGTTTAGCTGCGTTTGCATGAGCAAAAAAGATGAAATACCTTAAAGTTCCATCTCACTGAGGTTCATGTGAGGTTCCATGTGAATCTTCACATCATATGAAATACGTTTTAATGTTGTGACATGACCCTGCTTGTCACGCCACAGGTAGCCCAAACAATAGTAATGGGCTCCTGTGTCACTATATGACAATCTATAGGCTTTTTCATATAAATACGAAATGAAATGATTTATTCAATCAAAAAAAAAAAAAAAAAAAAAGATAAAAAAAGATGAAATTTGGGTTAAGGCACATCAATTTGATAAACAATTATGATAAAACCAACAACAAACATTTAGAAAGTAAAGCTTTGGGAAAGTATATTGTTCTACACATTTAGACAAGATATAGAGAGTGAGTGAGAGAGAGAAAGAAAATAAGTAGGACCCAACTGAAAAGGGGAGGGCACTGGCCCCCCCTTGGATCCGCCACTGATGACCCATTTTCCACCCCTGCTAATTTCTGACAATAGTCCCCTTCACAGTTCCCTGCACCATCTTGAAAGGTAGCTGTCCCTTTTTCACTGCCCATTTTTTCATGACCCTCCCTTGTCACAGGCTCAAAAAGTTGACCCTCCTCCATTTTCCACCCCTGCTAATTTCCGACAATTCCCTGAAGTTTTTTAAAATCAACCCTTTCTACATATCCCTTGGTTTGCAATATATTGTGTGCAGCCTGTGTTTTGTCAATGAAAATAAATACAAGTAGTCTCCTTCGCAGCCGTTATTAGGGTCGGGAATAGGAATGACCACAGGGAACCCGACCCTAATAACGGCTGCGAAGGAGACTAAAATACAAGTGCCCTTTTCTTTTTTGTTTTATTTTTCAATATAAATAATCTTTACTCTACGTTAGAAACATTGTTAGCTACACATCCTGGGCAAGCATGTAAAGACTCATGGATGTATGCATCACAGTCAAGGCAGAATATTTGATTACAACTTGTACACGAAGAAGCCTGCAAATTAAAATGGACATGGAGTTAGTAATGGACTATATATACTTTCCTAGCAACTGATGTGCATACTAATAGTTTATAAATATAGAACCATTGTACATTTACTTTGGCTTTGAATAGTGACCAAACATGAATAAAACTATATAAGTTCTCAGAAGAATGTTGGCCAACAACAACAACAACCAACCAATCAACCAACCAACAAACAAACAAATTCTGGCACCCTAAGCCACCAACTAGACAACTAAACAACCTACTAACACTTCTATAAAAACAACAGACACCCTATCAACACCCTACTGACACCCTGCCAACAACCCACTGACACCCTACCAATAACCTGATACTCTGAGAACAACCTACTGATACCCTACCAACAACCTACTAACACCCCGTCAACACATTACTGACACCATACCAACAACCTACTGACACCCTACCAACAACCTACCAACACCCTACCAACACCCTACTGACACCCTACCAATAGGTCCAGCACTTTTGAGGGTGATAATTGTGAGATACAGCACACAACAAACCAGAGCTATATAATACAATCTGTTTTGGAACACTTACTGATTTTTCTTTGAGAATAATTTGACAAGCTTGACATTTACTGATGACAAAATACAGAAAATCTGAGTAAATATAATAATAACATCAAAATTATCTTAACTGGTAAACATTCATTGCTAACCTGGTTTCACTAATATCTGATAAAAGTATTTCTTCAAATTGTGGGAATGGAAAAAGGTGTTGGTAGGAACGTGCTAAATGAGGTGCTGAGACCAAAGTTAAACCTGACAAAAAAAACAGTCTTTTTAGTCTGGTGTGTGACATAGCAAGAACAAACATATAGTCAATAACAATTTGCCTTTAGAAGCAAATGTACTTGACTTTTCTCTGTCAACAAATTCAGCACTGAGCAAGTCTTGCTTTGCAACAAAATAATATTCATAAAAATGACTTACTACAGACTTTACATTCCACAGGTAGATCACAGTATTTGCTTTGACACTAGATAACGTAATTAAAGATACATTATCAGTTGATTATTATCAATAAAAAGGTCTGTGATTTGCTGCAGAGGGATCAAGATTCCTCTTCAGTTTCTATGGGTAAAGATTTTTGTTAGCTAGAGTGCATGTCATCACTGCAAAACTGGGAAATTTTTCATTGGTAACAATTCACTATCACAGATGTCATCATCATCATCATGTTGGTGACTAATGATGGTATGGAAAAGGGGGGCACTGGGCCATATCTAATACTGTGAAATCAATCATTGGTCAAAAATTAATCATTATCATTAATGTCACCATCATCATCAGCAGCAGCAGCAGCATTATCATCATGTTGGTGGCCAATGACAGTAATCAAAAGCTGCATGGAGAAGGAGAAGGGCACTTAAGAAACCAAAATGACACCAAAACAAAATGAGTTACCAGAGCCAAGTATTCAAGAAACAAGTGAAAAGTTATCTAAAGAAGGCATTCCTCATGTAGCTTTACTTTCGAAAAAGTAACAAAGAACAAAGTTTTGTACATTCTGGCTGTTTTAAATGTCCAGCCAAAATTAAATTATTAGAGGGGCCCAGTTTCCAGCTTATTTTGTTACTGGCTAATATTATTGTATTACCTGTGGACAGAAGTATCCCTTGGTACTCAATGCAGTATTGCCATCTAAGTGACTATGAAATGGAAAGAGAGAAACCTAGATTACTGCTTGAGCATCTTACATCTGTGTGTAGAGACATGCAATACATTCATACAGTACCAACGTTTTGCTGATTGTGAACAATGCAGTACTTTTAGAGCAAGTCCACAAAACTGGCACAATCATGGCATGGGATTTTAAGTTCAAGGCCTGATAAGTTCAATCATTATTGTAAAAAAAATATTTTGCTTTAATAAACTTTGGACTTACCACATACAAAATGATGGAGGCCCTTTTACAATATGCTGTGGAAAACCTACAGGAAATAAATACATCATTCATGTGTTACCAGCAGCAAGACAAGAAGAAAATACTGAGATGTGGGCCAATAGAAGTGTCACTCAAGGAATGAGATTTTGTGAAACCTTCCTTTTTTGAAGAGAGGGGGTGGAGTTGTTTGTTGCAGAGTGGTAGAGAATCAGTTCAGGTACATGTAAACACCCATATCAACCACCACACCATTGCACACACCCAATTCACTGCCCATACATGTATCCTTTGTCTGAAGAGAGAGGGTGGAATTGTTTGTTGATGAGTGGTGTTCAGGTGGGAGCCTCATGACCACACCCATGTGAAAGACCACACCATTGGACACACCCAATTCACTGCCCATACATGTATCCTTTATCCGAAGAGAGAGGGTGGAATTGTTTGTTGATGAGTGGTGTTCAGGTGGGAGCCTCATGACCACACCCATGTGAAAGACCACACCATTGGACACACCCAATTCACTGCCCATACATGTATCCTTTATCCGAAGAGAGAGGGTGGAATTGTTTGTTGATGAGTGGTGTTCAGGTGGGAGCCTCATGACCACACCCATGTGAACAACCACACCATTGTACACACCTAATTCAGTGCGCATCCCTGTACCTCTTGCCTGAAGAGAGAGGTACTGTATGACTTCTTTCTGGAGTTGTATGTTGATGAGTTGAAGAAACTGAGTTTATGTAGGAGCCCCTGACCACACCTATATCAATGACTACACACACTCATTTCAGTGGACATGGGATCAAGGATGACTGAGTTGCTAGCCCTCTCCCCTCTGTGGTCCCTCGTTCAATTCCTGGGTGCAGTAATTGAAGTGAGCAGAGGTTTTTGTTTGTCCTCTCCCTTATTTTGAGGGTGATCTCTGGGTTTCTAGTTTTGACCCTCCATCAAAAGTGAACTGGTGAGTTTAGAGTTGAGTGTTTAGAATTTTTAATGAACTAAGACCTGCATGTGTGTGTATGGAGGACCAGAATGGAAGAACGTTCAGCATATATAGAAAATACAATGTTACACATTTACGATTATTCAAGATGCATTTCAATTGTATATATTCATATCAAATCACAAAAGAGAAATACAACTGATTGCTTACCCATTCGAATTAAAGCAGCTTCTGTATCAGCCTAAAAAAAGTTGATAAATTTATGGTTTCAAACTTCAACCTAAACAATCATTAGAATTTTAAAATTGAAGTCTGACCTTGGCAGCGGGTGGAATGACCTGTTGCATAAGCAGTTCTTTGAAGTGTCTCTCATCCAGTATTACATGATATGTACCTAAATAGTATAAACATCTTTGAATAACCATGGGATTCTACCAGGAGAGCATATTTAGGAGACTGAGACAGGTGCATCACGTGAATGTAATTGATTGTCTGCATTTTGACTATTTTTAGGCCACTAGCCATGGGCAATGAGAAATATAAATATTTTCCATGCATTCCCTGCCAACACATGGTGGATTGAGTTCTAAAAACAGCTGAATGCAGGGCAGCTCGTCAAACTCAGGGCTGAAGGTTTTTGTCAAGGCACATTTAGAGTGTCCATTTTTTGGTTATGCTCTCTTGATCATGTGCATTAAACTGAGAGATAGACAGTATTACTTTTGAGAAAAATAGTAGTAAATACAATGTCTCAGTTTTTGATTGACCAAGAAAATGTAGAGCCTTTCAATTTATGACAATAATTTATTTCCATCATACAGTATACATCGTTTCTTTCATTTACCTTGTGTCTGGCTACTAATGGTTTTACAAACTTTCATTTCTGCTGCAAGCCCAATGATTGAACATCTTATATTTTGAGAAGCAATAGTCTGAAAACATACAAAATGGATAGTGAAAGTTTATACCATTGACCTTGATCTTGATGGTAGGAGAGCTATATGTAACCCTAATCTATGTGACATGGATATAGCTTGACCTTAAATCCTGGACAAGTGCTTAAGAATCAGGCTTTCAGTAACTCTAGGCAGGCTTTCAACTCTCTTAGGCTAAGCATGTGATGTGGAGACCTGTTTGATACTACGCCTGCCAAATAAATGACTGAAACACTTCCTGGACACAGCTACAAGTGTACGCACTTTAGGATAAAACATGCATCTACTCTACCTGCATAGTTTGTTCAATATCTCCTGGATCACATGACGTCAGACTACCAAATAGTATTAATACTTCTTTGCTGGAGTGACCTGGCATGTGTCTAGAAATGGATAAAGTGTTTCAATAGCAAATATATCTGACAGGTAAACCAGAAACTTTGGACAGCTGTTTCGGCCTTGTTGAGCCTCGTCAGCAAGGTGCACTGGATACTGGTTAGGGCTCCCACTGAGAAAATTGAATATGGTTCTGGATGTCACCCAGTCATGTGGCATCAGTAATGCCCTGGTTCACTGAGCATGCTCATAGTTTTTTTGAGTTGTGTGAACCAACATCCCACATGGCTGGGTGATGTCCAACACCATATTCATGTTTCAGTGGTGTCGCTTCAATATGGCTTAAACCTCTACTAATTGGCACTGTTGGTAAATGGACGCCACCCATAAATGGACAGCAATCCTTGGCCCCTTCTTCTGACAGAACTCTACATTTTTATCCTCCAGTTAATGGAATCCTCTTATGAACATAACCTCAACTGTATCCTGATGTACATCTTCTATGACCTTCCAAGAAGTGATCATGTTAAAATGTAAACTTTCAATTAAACATGGTTGGAGTTCTGCATGATCATCAGTGGAGGCTAATGTTGTGCATCCAATATGTATGCTTATACGTACACAGCTACAGATATAAGTTACGATTAATAATACTTCTATCAACACTTTTCAATATACAGAACTTGATACAACTTTTGCATGTTCCCCAGTGATTGCAAGCAACATTGTACATTCAAAGTAGCTGTCCTGTGAAGTCAAGTTTACATTCACACGTATGGCTACAAACTGAATAAAAATACTCATTTATATCCACACTTGTAAATGTACAGAACTTGATATGACTTTTGCATGTTCCCCAGTGGTTGCAAGCAACATTGTACATTCAAAGTGGCTGTCCTGTGAAGTCAAGTTTACATTCACACGTATGGCTACAAGTTGAATAAAAATACTCAGTTGTAGCAATACGTGTGAATGTACAGAACTTGATATGACTTTTGCATGTTCCCCAGTGGTTGCAAGCAACATTGTACAATCAAAGCAGCTGTCCTTTAAAGTCAAGTTTACATGCACCGTATGGCTACAAGTTGAATAAAAAATACTCAGTTGTAGCAATACGTGTGAATGTACAGAACTTGATATGACTTTTGCATGTTCCTCAGTGGTTGCAAGCAGCATTGTACAGTCAAAGTAGCTGTCCTGTGAAGTCAAGTTTACATACACACATATGGTTACAAGCTGAATAAAAAATTACTCAGTTGTAGCAATACGTGTGAATGTATGGAACTTGATATGACTTTTGCTTTGCCTCCATGGGTTGTAGACTCTGAATCTAAGTGACTGTTGACTTGACAACTAAGTCAAATAAATAATATGCTGTTTGGACACATACCTGTGAATGCAATCACTAGTAGATAGGTGCTGGTTCTAACTTTTGGTACATGTATGTGTTTATTTGTTTCACTATTGATGCATTATGTTGTACTATAATACTAAATCTACATCTGAACTACAAGACATGCACTCAATATTCCTATAGACCTAAAGCTAATATTTTCCCCTTAGAAAACCTTTGTTTTAAGCTGATAATATGCAGATACACCCTTTGCCCTGCTTTGGCTCAGTAAAAATAAATAGAATAACCTTAGTAACTATGCCATTGTCTAGCTGTGCCAAAATGAGGCCAGGGGAGAGATGTATCGACTGCATGTGATTAACAGTATTATACAAAGAGTCTAATATAAACTTTACCTTAAAGATTGTGCAGCAAGTGAAAGTGCATTTTGTAGAGATGGCTCCCCTTGACATGACTTAGGGATACAACTTTTATTCAAAGCATTTATGTGTATTTTTGGATTACCTGAACATAGCAGATTAAAAAGAAATATTTCAAGGAATTAAAAAACTGTAATAAAATACTAAATAAAAATAAATGACAATTGATCATCAACATACCACTTAATTCTGTTAATTTTTCTGCTCTTTTATTTTTCATTACTATTATTCCAAGCTGTAATAGGATTAGGAAAACACACTGTAGTCTTTACTATTCACAATACATTAACTTATCTCCAGTTAACAATGACCTCTTTATATACAAAATGGTGCTTAATTTTCTCCTTGGCCATCTATTGAGTTGGTCACTCTAGACAGATGGTCATTGTACACTGATGATATTGAAGAGAGGTAATCTCTGGAAACTTTTGGGGAAGTCTGAGGAAACATATACAAGCAGAATACAAGAGAGATGGGATGAAAATGAATTGGATGGTTATGCTATAGTATATTTTATGAATGAAATAGAGAGTTCGAGTGATTTATATACCTGTGATATTGGGTTTTGATCAAAATACTCTGTTATAAAGTTTTCTAATAGCTGTAGGAAAAAATGCATGTTATTGCAACTCAAAGAAAACAAGAAAAAAAGTGTGAGAACATGGAATGCAATGGGAAAATACCAATAACATCTATTGAAATACACAATTACCTTGGAGGTACATACTATTCTTGATGGTTTTAGATCTGCTTCTTCCATTGCTTTTGACATGTCAACAATTAAGTATAGATGTCGCATCTAAATAATATCAGTTGTGTAACTATGTAACGTCATTATCTAATTCACCCAAATACATGTGTGATATGGCCTTAGGAGCTATAGTCACTAGACAGTGATCAGTTGCCATAGTAACCTTAAGGAAGCGGCCTATTGCACACTACAACCGAAAATATTGAATTTTAATCATGCAATTTATGACAGTATGCTCAAAAGTCTGTGACCACCACCCTTCTCCTTTATCACTCCCTACAGAGCAAATAGTTTTAACTGTTGATTTCAATATTACAAATCTTGTGACATTGGGATTTGAAATGGCTCTGATGAAATGGCATAAAAGGAGAAAGAGACCTGTAGATGTTAATAGATCTTTGCTTACAATAACCTTAACAACTTACCATACCAAGCCTGACATTGCCAGTTCTCAGGAATGCCCTAGAAATTTTATAATTAGAAAAATAAATTATACATGGAATGACATGGTGTACTGTTCTAAGAGAACACTAGACTGGGGAAACTGAAAACAATCTGAAGCAATCAAGGTATATGATGAGCAAAGTTTACCTCTTTCGTTTATTTCGAAGGACAAGTTCGTCCACCATGGACTGCAATGATCCCTCTTCATCTTCTGTAATTGCTTCCCTGAAAGTTTTTCAAAAGAGCGATATAGAAGTCCCTTCTATTAACTCTGAGTAGATGAAGTGAACAAGTTCTCCAGTATTAAACTAACCAAGTTTTTTCGTATTGGTTCAACCAACGATATCCACCCTCTTCTTCTTCGTCCGCCATGCTGAGATCCCAGAAGCTGTTTTCGTTTCGTTTTGTGAGTTTTCTTCCCTGCTGAGTTGAGTTTTGAGCCCGTTTTCAAACAGCGGTCACTAATTCCACAGGTAGCCCAAATATTGCCTCTGAATATATATATTGGAGTTCACGTGACCCTATCTCCCCTAAATCAACAGCACCATCAAAATGAATGCCAGAAATAGAAAGAGCATCTCGATATTAGTAAAAGTGCAAAGTTTTAGTTTATAAGATGAACAAGGGAAAAAATTACACCAAGAGACCATAATACTATGGTCTCTTGATTACACCAAATTCAAATCGGAATCTTCCATTTTCTTATGCATTTCTCCTGCATTACATCTTATGAGCTGAAACTTTGCACTTTTACTAATATCGAGGTTTTCATTCTATTTCTGACATTCATTTTTATGGTGCTGCTTGATTTAGGGGAGATAGGTTCACGTGACCTGTTAGTGCAAGTCCCCATTCATTATTCCCAAACATGTTTTCTCAAAAATGTATGGGGTCTGAGAAGGGGTCTGGGAAGGTGCTGCCTTTGTGATGTAAATTGCATCTACAAATGGTTAGACCTTGACGTCTTCTCGGATAAGGACGTTAAATCGTAGACTCCGTCTCTCACACTTCACGACTTGCGCTGGAGGGACGTTAAAGTGACCCACACCTCTGTTCGGGGAGAGTAGGCTATGACGTTTCCGGTGTGTGGAGCTGTGCTCCGGGCTCACGTATGGATTGTATAGTGGCAGCCATCAGCACATTCACACACTTTCAGTTGCATCGCCGTTGTATTTACGGTGGTGATAAGCGCGACAGCTTTACTTTTCGTTAGCCTCTCTTTAACTCAAATCGGGATTATAAAGCGATTCTTTTGTTCAACTGAGCCAAAGCGAGGCGAAGGATGTATCTGCATATGATTGATCTATTTTAGCCTATTTGAGATTTTATATTCTTGCCTTGTATATTCTTCATTCAGGTTAGGGAGCATTCATTTTTTAGTAGGGGGGGTGGGGGGTGGGCCGGAGGAATTGAGGGGTGGGCCAAAAGAAATTTACTCTATGAAAGGCGGGGGTGGGTCATGTTTTTCTGAAAGTTAAACCAGGTCAAGGGACCCTATTTTCATATTTGGAAGTGGGGTGGGTCATCAATATAGTTCAATTCCTTACCGAGACCGAGGGGGTTTGCATATCAGTTTTGTATTTGATTCCTGCAATTCCTCCAGCCCACCCCCTCCAAAAAAATGAATGCTCCCTTAGCTTTGAGTTCTAATTTTTTAAAATCCGTTTACGATCTGGTCTGAAACGAGGCTATATTACATATACACTTATTTCGAAAAACGTTGTCGCGGTTGAGAGCAACAAGCGTCAAGCCAAGACCGAAATGATGGTTTTGTTTGTAATGTATTCAAATCACTCGTAATTCCAAAATGTGAGCATTTTAAGTCCTTGTTAGTATACCCCACTCAATTCTTTTGATAACAAGTCTGATTTGAATACATTATAGTTATTAGCAGCACAAAACCAGCATTCATTTCGAGCTTGCCTTAATTGATGCTTATTGCTTGGAATCGTGACCGGCAACGTTTACCGCGGAAATAAGTGTATAAACGTTCAAGTGGAAATGCACGCGCAATCTACAGATCGAAAAAGGGCTATTAAAATAACAACTACTCAGAACAACTCATTATCGATTTATTTTTCTTGCTGATGTAGTAAATTGGTATAAATTATTTTAAAACTGCACACATGCAGTGAGTGATAGGTTATATTTTATCAAAAAACTTTGAAGTTGGTCAATATGATCTCCGACCGTCAACGTTTTTTGAAATAAATGTATATCCCGTATAACAATCTCGCTGATTGATTCAATGTTGGACATTGTTATTTGACGTATTCATTTGGAGAAAATTGGGTGAAAATGTGATTTACAAAAGACGGAAATAAAATATTCATTGGGACCCAGAACATCATACCCAGAATTTTAGACTGAAAACAGTTCTTACTTTCTGGGCATCCCCTCCACCTCCCCCTGAGTGCTAATATACATGCACTCACAATCAAAAATATTATATATCTACAACTAAATAAATTATTTCTTTGTAGTCTATGCAAAGAAAAAGGCCATAGCAGGGCTGTTCTTATATATTGCTTCAATGTTGTATATTGCTGTTTGTTTGACTTTAACCTGGGGAGAAAAAAGAGAAATTAAGGTTTTGCTATTCATGTATTACTGATTGTTCCATAATGCCTCGATCTCTCTCTATATATATGAACGTAACTAATGTGGGATTCCTCTTGAATGGGAAGGAGCGAGATTGCACGAGATCGCTGCGGTCAGTGATTATCCAGGGCTGGATTTAGGGGAGGGGTGCAGGGGTTCAATTTTTCTTCTCGATAAGTTTGCAAAATATCCTCTGGATGGTTTCCGATTTCCTTCGGTGTGCAATACAAATAACCTACATAAAGGGCTCTCAGTTGTACTTCCCAGGCTATCTTTGTTGTATTCACTAAACAAATAGGTTTAGAACATCACATTTTGTAACATTACCTATTAAGGTAAACTACATCATAATATACCTGTCAACTCGACAATGAGAGACGATCCCTCTTTGATGATTATTTTGGACGAATTCTGTGGCATCTTAATGGTCAATTCTCCATTATTCTAATAAGAAAATGTTAAGGTAACAGTTAATACAAGTGTCTCTCAGGAAGCTTGACAAAAGAGACGTACACAGAAATGAGATGCTGCTTGTGGTGTAAGACTTATAAGAGTGAAGTGTCGTTTATACAGAGAGGTTCGCGTCTTATTTAAGTCGCATCTTAGATAAGACTAGTCTTTTTTTTCGATTGTATAAATGGTCTTAGTATCAAGTCTGAAACGCAAAACCACAGCTTTGTCAATTTTTTTTGCTACACGATGCAATTTGCTGCGCGCAATATCGCAGAAGAACTCGATTCTACTTCTGCAGCAATTGCGCGCAATATTACAAAAAGGTTGCATCATGCGGCCTTAATGGCTTTCTTCTAATTAAATACGAAGACAATAAGAGGAAGTACAACGACACTACTTACCTGACTGACTTGAGTATTGATATCCTCGCAATTTGCGCCGTCACTACAACGAACGGCTGCTTTAGAGGCACGGGACGCAAGACGTAAGGAAGAGAGCTTGAGTTCTCCAAATTGAACAGAAATCTAGAAAAAGCGAGTACCAAAAAGATTATCTTCTCTGAAAAACTGTATCTTTGCCAACTTATGAGCTTTTTGTAAGACTGACCGTCGGTTTGACTGTCTGTCCTGACTTGTTTGCTCGTTTGTGTCTTTCTTTATCAGCTCACTTGCTTTTGTCTGTCTTGACAATTCTTCTTCCTGCCTGACTACTGTCTCATTGCAGTTTGACAATAAACATGTACTTCAGTCCGTCTGTCTAGTTTCGTCTGTCTGTCTGCTTGACTGCCTGCCTGCCTGTCTGCTTGCCTGCCTGCCTGCCTGCCTGTCTGTCTGTCTGCGTCTGTCTCTGTCCTTTTGGTATCACCCACCTTCACAGTGCCATTAGTAAGACCACTGTCTCCTTTCTGTGCATACTGTCCCCAACACGACCCAAGAATAAAGAATCCACGGAAATTTGTCTCACAAGCACGAGGAGCAAAGCGTAAGTTAACAGACGAGGGGTCCTCCTCATCGAACGTCCAGTCCTGGATGAAATTCAATTCATAAAAGATCAGTATTACAACTTCAGTCAGTTTCGTAAAATTCTTTATTTTTTCCCTCACCCTAGTAATTTTCAGATTACAATGACGACAACAACAACAACGAATTATCATAATTCTGGAAAACTAAAGGGCTTAATTTTCTATAGATCTAGTACTTGGTTGGCAATGATCAGTTTCTCAGAGTATCGGGCTAACCCCTGGAAAGGGGCTACATTTTAAATTTCCAAGATAACTTTCTGTATATATTAATGTAAACACCCGTGAATGCGATGTGAGAGCTTCACGCAAGCAGCGCACTGATCAATCTTATATGTTACCTTGGTGAAGTGCCAATAGTGAGCTTTAGCACCAAGAACCCCGCGAACGCAGGAGAGGTGTGCCCGCCATCGGTTGCAATGACCAATCTTTTAGAGATCTACATTGTATCCTGTGGCAACTGGCGCGCGCACCTCTTCTGAGTTCGCGCAGTACTACGTTTGGTGCTTAAGCTCACTAATACCTGTCCTGATGCAGCTTCAAATAGTAAGAATGATCCCATTGGTCGTGCATAGTGATCACCACACTCGATTTCATTCCATGGACTACGACGAGTTCCATCGTACTTGTTCCTGGTGTCTGTCAGAACTATGAAAACAAATTGCTGTCAGCAAAAGTACTTGTTTTTATGGCTAAAGAGCCAGTGTGCGGCTGATAAACTTGAATACGTTTAATTTGTTAGGTACATGTAGCCTTATGATTAACATTTTACGGAGGTGTACACTTAGCGAGAGTTCAATATAGTCAAGTTATATTAAACAACTTTAAGTCCAAGCATTGGATGATGGTTTACAATAGATGGGTATAAGAAGCAAGACAAATCAGGACATTCTATCCCACCAAACTGAAGTACAACAATATTTTAAAGACTGTAATATGTTTCATATCACTGCATGAAAACCTTTAAGTCCAATGTCATTGAGTCCTTCGTAGAAACACAGTGCAGCAAACTCGTACTCCAGTCCAGTCCAGGCACCCTGGAATAGTAGAACAAGAAGTTAATTTAAGCACTTTTCCATGGCGCACAGGGTGTGTCCTCTATCCCACACCCTTGTCTGTCTCAAGGTGCTGTTACACCATGGAATGTTTTTTCTGCAACTCGTCTCGTAATAGTCTCCTTCTCAGCCCTTTTAAGGCTCGTCACGCGAGGGAGGGTTGCATGACGAGCCTTAAAAGGGCTACGAAGGAGACTAGTTTCGTAATGGCGTAACGCCAAAAGTTACAAGAACCATTGCACGGGAGCTTTGCACGGGGTGTTTACCCAACCTGTGTCACAATGATTTTGCGCAATATAGGGTGTTATAACATAGCTAATATATAACGCGCGCTCTGATTGGATGATTAGCGCCTTGGAAAGTGCGTCCAAAACTCAATGGGCAGCACGCTGACGTCAATTTTTCCTTTTCCTTGTCTTTTTATAACACTAATATTAATATTAATATAATATTAATTAATACGAAATTTTTCATTTATTTTCAAACGATTGGTTTTTGATTTTTTTTTTTTAAACTTTACATCATGGGACCGATTCACCGATTTGTCGTCTAAAAAACGAAATAATCTATTTTTCTTCTTCAGTAGTACTGAATGAAAACGCGCAAATTTACAACCTTGAAGTTCATCAATATTTTTTTGTGGGTAAAAATAGGGCGTATTATGTTTGTCTATGTTATAAAAGAAATGGTCAACATTCAGCGTGCGTCCAGTGAGTTATGGATGCACGCGGGAGGCTGCTAAGCACGAGAGAAGCGTGAGAGTCGCACGAGGCGTAGCCGAGTGTGACCATAGCTTCTCGAGTGCTTAGCAGCCGACCATTTCTTCATTACACGCTGCAACAGTTCGTGCAACTTGTTTTGCAACACCACTGCGAGACCAGCTGCAGGAAAAATTGCACCGTGCAACAGTGCCGTAAGTCTCAGCGAAAACGTCTTTGCACATTTACTGTAAATTGAACCTTTTCTTAGCGGACACCTTAAGTGGATACCAGTTAAGGTTCTGAAGATGTGCGCTTGATAGAGGTACCACTGTATTTAAAGTTCCACTGAGTATCGTGGATTAGCGGGTCAAGCAGAGACAAGAAAAGTGAGAATCACGACAACGGAAGAAGCCAAAAACCTCCTTCCTTTACGCACTCATATTATTTTGATGAAATCACTGAGAAGCAATACACATAACAAACTAGCTGATGTATTAATAAAGGTTCTGAAAAGTTTGGGATAAATTTGATGACGATACAAGTACCTCTGAGTAGTAGGCTAATGGATGCTCTGGAACTTTACCAGGGAAGGAACAGATAACCATTCCTGCATCGCGCTGGTCAAAGAACTTTCGTGGCTTTTGAGTTGCTGAAAACAAAATGGAAGTGTTGAAATTGTTTAGGCCCTGTTAGATGAAACCTTTTTTTGTTTTGACAAGAATCAAGAGAAATATCCATGGAAAGTTAGTGTAACGAAAACTGTGTTACGAGTTCAAGGAAAAGTGAGCAACCAAGTTTTAAAACGCCTATGGGATGAACTAGATGTTAGGACCCAACAAGCAAAATATATTGATGTAGATTGTGGTCTGAAGAAGCCTCACGTCGCTAGTAGAAAAATTACTCCTAAATGCGTCTCAGTGATTGTTTCGTTCCATAAGGACGAAATACCTCAAGATAAATGCCATACCTGGATTAAAGCTGTCTACATGATTTCTCAAGAAGACATATTCTAATGTAGATTTAACATTTTCTTTTTTTAAGATGTAACCCAGGCCAAGCGCATGAGCCCACCACTGACCAACAAGACAGTCAACCCAAGTTCCTGGACAACAAAAAATAGTTTTAGTTCAGTAGCTTGCGTGGTCAAGAGCCATAACACATACATAAGCTTCACACCATATCTATAAGGTATAGCCCTAGCACACCCTAGAGGAAGAACATTTGTCAGTTTTCCAATCCCAGCCCTAGTAGGATATCTGCACCTACCATCAGCAACTTCATTGACAGGATGTGCTGGATCAACAATCTGGAGATGAAACAGGAAATTAATAATGAAAATGATAATGATCAAAATGGTCTACCTTTAAGCTCTCTGGTGAGGAGGAAGAGGAGGGGGAGGGGAGGGGAGGGAGAAAGGACAGGTGAAAAGGGGAAGGGAGAGCTCTCCCTTTTCTCTCCTCCACTTTACCCCTCCTCGTCCTCCCCTTCCCAAAGAGCCTGCAGGCAAGCTAATGACAGAGTGATGATGGTGGTAGCATTTTGGAAATGATGGGCAATTTTGATGACAACAGTATGGGAATTCCTGAAATTATACCTGTGTGTACCACTTCCCATTAAAGCATCGACTGTCTAACTGTTTGCTGCCTGATAAGAATCGTTGGTGATAGCTTTCAGCAAGCTCCTGTTGAAAAAAGAACAACGTTACACCTTGAACAAGGGAGAAATGTTGGGGAGGGGGGAGCAGGTGGTTTGATATCATTTTCATTGTCAGAACAACCATATCTGGAAAATCAAATGTCTGTCTTTTAGCTGAAAAATCAAATGCTATTTTTTTAATTATGACTTGGATGAACAAAATAGTGTACATTGGGATAATATGCCAAAGAAACATGGAATTATTCATGTGATATCAAACTAGCCTGTGTACAGCCGTTTCCCACCCCTCCCCCCCTACGGGAAAAAACGTTTTTTCCCGTAGAGGGGGAGGGGTGGGAAACGGCTGTACACAGGCTATATCAAACATAATTGTGTTGCATTTATACGTAATAATTTTCTAGAATGAACAAAACACTTGCCGTTTCTCCCTGTATCTTTGCCATTTCCTCAGCAGCTCTAAAACAGACACAAAATGTCAATTTAACACAAACAATGAGGGGCTGATGGCTTAGCATACGTTACCTTAAAGCAGCCAAGTAATAGCCACCAATGTAGACATTTACACCATATATTGTACAGTCATATGTGTTGGGTTGTGGTCCAGGTATGACACCTGAAAACAGATAAGTTGAAAATGTTAGAAACTTAATGAATTGATCAGTCAGCAATATACATGTAGCACATTTAGCACACATATTCATCATTGTGAACATTCAACTGATCATAGTAGGTGGCTGTATGCAATGCATTTCACAACCTTTAAATACTATCCAGTGGCAGAAAAATAAGAATAAATAATGAATAATGAATATCCATTGTCTTAGCCAATTGGGAGTGGTTTGGGTTTGGGGGAGCATTACAAAATAAAGGGTAACCTTTTTTGATATAGGTATACATAAGTTCCATATTGTCATGCTTAAGCTAGTTGGGGTGGGGCATAACAAAGAACAAAATTACAGCTACTAGACTTATAATCAGAACACTTGCCTGTGCCATCATCAAGGTCAGTCATCCATCTTGTCATGATCTTTTTGACTTTGGGCCAAAGTTTGTTAAACCAATCACGACTTGCTCCTTGTAGCACCTGATAAAATATTCATTCAAGCAAATCAGACCAAATTACAAAGTGAGCACCTCAAAGCTGACACCCCCTGTAATGTGGACATCCCTTAACTGGTGTGGTCCCAAATTTCACGGCATTGTCTTTTCTATAGGTACATGTATATCTCAACTTCTCTAAGGTGGAAGCTTTTCTAAAGTGCAACATAAAACCCAGGAGAAAATTCTTTGTAGATTAACAAACTGTGATTTCAGAAAACATCTCTACCCTAACAAAGAGGGAAGAATTCAGAAGAAGAAAAATTCATTAACAAGAGTTGATGGAGAAAATTTGGAAATTCTAGAGGGGTAGGGTCCCAGTATTTTAGTCCTATATCTATTTTGGAAATTCCAGAGGGGTAGAATCCTATAATTTTTCTTTGCAGCTTATGGATATTTCTCCACATGATCCTGAGGAATCAGGTTTTTGGATACCAACACTAAATCAATTTAATATTCTTACCTCTCTATACATCTTGAGAACAGTGCCAATGTCTCCATCTACACAAATAGTTGTAGATGCTGGATTAGTTGAAAAATTATCCCAGAGTGACCAGATACGACGGAGTACCAGAGGAACAATGGTACGGCTAAAGAAAACACAGGTACATGTATCTCAAAAACAGTACATTACAATGATTAAAATGACCCAATCAGCATCAACTTCTTTTGGTCAGTAATGTCTAAACTTGATCAATAATAGATATCACTTGTTTGGAATCCTGCACTCCATAAAATTACTACATAGGAAAAGCCCAAATGTTTTATCCAGATAGCTCTTTAAAGTAATGATTATTGTTGATTATTATTGATGAATAATCATCATAAAAATAACTGTTTATTTTCTTGCGAACTAATTGGCGGACACTGTACTCTCTCACACACACTACCACTATATTGTAATATTCTATCCACACAACTCTCAGCAAACTTGTTTCTCATTTGGAAACACTTTAGTTTTCATTGTTGGAGCTACTGTTGGTAGGATTGGTGTATTAATAGAATACTAATACAAACCTTGGAATGACGCTGTAGGGTGTCATCTGTAAGTTCAAGTCTACATTTCTCATGGTTTGTTCCACATCAGGATAGCATCTGCAAAAATATGTCAAATGAAAATACCAAAATGAGATTTTATCCATTGAATATTCATTCATTTCCTCAATTAATGTTGATGAGTTCATTTATATCCATGTATTATCTGATAATCTATTTGTGTTAGATGCATTCATCCATTCACTTGCATCCAATAATTCATTCATCTGACGATTGCTCATTGACAATGATATGTTTGTAGATGTCATACACAGTCAACTGTAGATAGAGTACTACTGTTAATAAATTATACAGAGTCGTTTTCGTATGAGTGGGAAACTTGCCATACCGTATCGTAACTGTACCAGTATCATAGTTTCTATAAAAACATTCGAAATTCCTGCTGTAACCGTATCGTATTGTAACTGTATAGTGTTCCCACTCATACGAAAACTGCTCTAGTAGGATATTGATATTTATACACTGTCAAGTAGACATTCCTATGACATGGACATTTCTCTAAGGTGGCCATTATATTCTCTCTTTGGTTCTAATTGAATTCCAAAGCATATTTGCCTGTCCCTGAATTGTCCGAGACAGATACCTTTGTAAGATGTGTAGTTAAGGTGGAGTTGAAGGTATCTCATAATTTCGGAACATCGTTTTACTTTGTACTGAGTTGTTCAGAGCAGATTATTTTAGTCAACGTGTTTCAATACTGGTCGTCCACAAATCCCACCCAAAACACCTGAACTTCACCAAAGAGACATCAAGGAAACTTACTTAGCTAGAGCCATCTCATAATTCCATACATGGGTACAGTTTAGTGGACAACAGCCTAGAAATAACAATGGTTGGCAATGAGATAAGCTGAAATAGTTCAAATATGAAATGTGATAAACAGCATATAATCAAACCCACCTCCTTTCTCACTGCAACCTGTAAATAAATAAATAAATAAATAAATAAACAAACAAACAAACAAACAAATAAATAAATAAATAAATAAATAAATAAATAAATAAATATTAAGTTAATCAATAAATTAATAAAATGATAAATGAACGAATGAATGAATGCATGCATGCATGCATGCATGCATGCATGCATGCATGCATGCATGAATGAATGAATGAATGAATGAATGAATGAATGAATGAATGAATGAATGAATGAATGAATGGCAATGGCTTAACTAAAATAGTGCCACATAATATAAGCTTATTCCCTCAACGATCTGTGCACAATGCATTGTACATGTACTAGGATCCAGTCGAAGCATACCTTCAAATGCAAAAAAGTTACCATCTGCATGCCACATACAAGTTGGTGATCTGTAAATACAAACAAGTCATTTGTAAAGTAAAAAGCTCAGAAAATGGATCACAGCAAACCAGATATGGAATTAACAGAAAATGCCACCAAACCCTGACCAAACCCCTAGGACAATCACTTACTTTAACACACTGACACGACCAGCTGCACTGTCGATCAGTTGCCATGGTAAAGTCGATTCAAACATTGAATTTCTAAAGTTTCTTGTCTTAGAAGTTAAGTCATCCAGATTTGAAGCAGTGTAGTTGAGAACCTGAAGTTAGAAGACAGATTGACATTTAACCCTTGAACTTTCAATGAAGTGTTATGAGACCCTCATTTTTTGGAGGACTATTTACCACCCAAGGATGAACTGTCATGTACACTGTAGCACGCACTTAGTCAAGACTGCAGGTGAAAATGAATGCTACATGGTAAGTTTTTTTTTCTATGCAATTAGAGTACCTCCTTGATGTCTTTCCAGAAGTTGCTGTATTGATGGCCAATGTAAAATGCACTGTTTGGATCTAGCTTCCCAAGTCCTGGTTGAGGCCAGTCAACATATCTATAGCATAAACAGTAAGTATGAATGAACGAATGAATGAACGAATGAACGAATGAATGAATGAATGAATGAATGAATGAATGAATGAATGAATGAATGAATGAATGAATGAATGAATGAATGAACGAACAAATGAAATAAATGAATTAAGTCATTGCACATAAAGAAATCAGAGTATCGTTATAATATCAGTACCTGTGAGGGAAGTGCCAAGCCAAAAGAAAAGTGAAAGTCTGTTGAGCAATGGAGAAATGAATTATTCTAGACTACCAACATTTATAGCCAAAATTCAGATTACCTCAGTAGCATTAGGTTGAAGTGTTCTTTGACAAGACACAGCACCATTCCATGTTTTACCAGCCTGTAAATACAATAATAAGTTAGATGTACATCTCTCTTCATACTCCTGCCTACAGTACATTCAGTTACATGATCAACTACTTTAAACTTGTCATTCCCTGTAGGCTGAGACTAGATATACTGGGAACTATGTGTCTTGTTCTTTATCAATAGCACACAGCATATCCAAGATTATCTTCAGGAGGGCTGTAGCAGAGCCCAAATTTGACTCAGAAGTAGTGCACACCTTGCACCCCCCCCCCCCCTCCCTTCAAATTTGCCCCTGTAGTCTACTGCAGCAGAATGTTGGCCATTACATCTGAAGCTGCTAATGCTAGTATATACAAAGTTTTGATGGACTGCAATTGCTACCTCTTCTAATATAAATTAATATCACTGGCTAAATCAAATTTAGGCAAAGCTAAAATTGAGACATATTGGCCAGCAGTCTCTAGCCTGCATGTGTGGGGTGCCCCTAATCTATGCAGTGCCTTTATGTATGGTCATTCTTGTGGGTCATTGTGGATCCATAACTGGTTACCGTGGTTATCACCTTATCACCAGGGACAGACATGCCCCTTATTGTGGCTCTATGGCACCCAAGCCATCACTGCTGATGCATTTAACAATGTATCTACCACTAAAACCATGCACTTACTGGAGATGGACCACTGTCACCATGACCACTCAGCCCACTACCAGCAAAGTTCTTCCATAGGTCTTTAACTGCTGAGTACTGTAGTTCTGTCTTTACTGTGTCTCCCTCTTTAGTCAACACTGAAAAATATTGACAAAAATTTAGGCTACAGTTTTGCAATATTATTATGGAGCCTGGCTTGATGACTTTAATTGCAAACAAAATGATCACAAAGCAGATAATACAACATACAGTAATATAACTTGTATCAAAGTAACTCAATACACACACAGTCCGGTCAACTCTGTCCAGTCCATAATATAATACCAGACTGTACATCAAATATAATTACATACTCATGCATTCAAATGCAAATAACTGACAGCTAAATGTAATACACTCACCTGTAATTGCTATATGACCATTGGAATTCCTCATCTCTTGAAGTGTTGGGTTAAACATGTCTATTCCATACAAAGCACTGCAAACAGTGAAATCAATGTGTGAGAACCATAATATTATAAATCTTCATGCAGTGCCATTTCACTCATTTTGTCTCCAATCAACATGTTAAGATGCTGCAGCATATTGATATAATTATAATGGTAATGATGAACAGCAAAGAATATTTACATGTATTATAAATTCTGGTCATGCAAATCAACAGTGTACCTTGTCTGAAGAAGTGTGTTGATATTTCCTCCATATCCTGCATTGCACACTGTGAAAACATAGATGAAACACTATAAGCTAAGAAGGAAGTTAGGGTTAACTGTAACAACCAGCTGGAATTAGTTACTAAATACTTTTGGTGGCAGTACAATTGGACCCAAAGAGTAGGGTTCAAATTAAGACAGAGCTAAGATAGAGAAACAAGCAGTAATGAGGGAGGTAGAACAAGATAATTGTACACTTGTAGGAAGATAGAAGAATAGAGGGAGAGGGCAGGAGAGGGAAAAAGCAGTTGAAAATGACCGAAGTTTGAAGGCAGTGAGGAAGAGTAACACCAAAGTTCTATCTTCTGGTATATATTCTGTAATGAATTTTATTACCTTCAGATGTTATATCAGATTCACCATCCCAGCCAGCAATGTTTTGTAAAGAACCAAGCAGAGACACCTGATGAGATGGTATATATAATGATCACATTTTAGGGTCAAACTCTCATAAATAATTTTCTATAAAAGAATTATTAAGCTTCATGTATCTGGTTTTGAACCATTAGCATTATCACCATGACAACCATAACCATCATCATCATCATCAACATAATTATCAATCATTATCATTGCCATGACAATCATCATTATCACCATGACAACCATCATTATCATCAGTCATCACCATAACAACCAACCTCTTATCATCAATCATCATCATCATCATGCACAGGTTATTTATAAATTTGAAAGTATTTGTAAAATATTCTGCAAACCTTAGCTTCTTTGGAGCCAGAGTTTGTAACAGTAAAATTGAAGACAATCACAGGTATTGCACTGTTCTTGGAGTCTAAAGGAATAGTTGGGCTGAATGCTTCAAGGTGGACCTTCACAGGGACCTCAGAGCTGAGATAATCAACTGAAAAAAATTGTAGTATACAATGTCACTTTCAAACTGCAATTACATCAACATATCTTATTTACAAAATGTAATCATCTGTTATCTTTTTATAATTAGCCCATTCTTTCATCCAATAATTGAAAATACATGTACCATGAAAGGCACTTGTTGACACCTGCCCACTGACAAAGTCAAAGAGGCCTAATTGTAACACTGTCAGACTCAAGAAAAAAGAGGTTTCAAGTTGATTTCTGGCTAAGACCACTACTAAGTAGCAACATTGCAGTCTAAACTGATGTCTACTTTGACAATTTGGGTGTGTTGTAATTTTACTGATAGTGACACAGAGCATAAATGCTGCAGCCATCTCTTATATTAACCCCCCTTGCTCTCTAAGACTACATGCATAGAGGTGACAATTAGTAAAACATTCAAGATGTGAGACATTAATTAAGAGACCGCTCACCTTCAGCAATAGGAAACTTGGCAGTTATCTCTAGTGTTTTGATTCCAGGTATATCAGACAATAGTTGTTTGGAAGCTTCAGGGACAACTGCAAAATGAATAAAACATCTGATTAATTATTAATATTTTAGCATGATATGAAGCTGTACATTTACATGTACAGTACTAGGAATTTATTAATACATGATTGTGTAAATTTCTACCAAAGACCTACAATTGCTGAGTTTCAAACAGTTGATGAATCTCATTCCTGGGGGGGGGACTCCGATCGGAAATGGACGGGGATGCTCGTCGTACCTTTTAGGGGTCAAAATCAGCGATCTATACCTTTTAGGGTGTCCCAGACTTTAGTGGACTACTAGAGACCTAGCTGGTACCTTTTAGGGTAATGTTTTCCTCTATCAACGATTAAATACTGGAAACAAAGATCGGATTGCACGACCATCAAATTGTTCGTATATAAATAGACACAATTGATCGCTTGATTGACTAAAATATGCAAAATGTTAAATTTAGTGTTTTTGAGTTGGTACCTTTTAGGGGTAAAAACATGTATTGTCACGCCCACCCGGATATGACTTTGGTACCTTTTAGGGGTCATTTTTAAAATTTCTGACGAGCATCCCCGTCCTCTTATATATAGGAGTCCCCCCCCCCCAGGATCTCATTATCTGTCTCAAATGGTGGTGAACATTAATCACATGTATGTGCTCAGTCAACCAGAGAGTTTTCTATTCATTGAAAATTCATCATTCAGCTGATGAAATTTCCAACAAGACTGAAAATGACATAGAAAACCCAGCAGTAAGTTTCAACTGGAATGGCTGGAGTTCCAGATGCTCAGAATGAATAATTACAAATATGGAAACTCATCAGTTATATATGGATGCTTTGTGAAGTGTGGGTTAATCAATTGAACTTACTGTGATCAGTGACATAAGCTGAGGGCACAAATCCTTTATCGTCATACCAAGTGTTAGACTGAAGTGCAACTGCCTTTGTTTCATTGTTCTGATCAACCCTGAGTAAAACCAATCGTAACAGAATTAGATTCAATTATACTAAGATACCCAGTAATGCTGATTAATATTTAGCAGTTTCATAATGAGTGTGAAATGGATGACTGTGCTATGAATGTGTCTTTCAAAAATATTCAAAAATAATACTGGATTCATTGATTCCTGTCCTATCCAACCTTCAGCGTAATATTTTTAAAGGAAAAATAATGACAGCATGGATGCAAGTGTGCATTACAAATCAGCACATTTATCTGATCAAAAGGACAGATTTACATTATGTAGCTTAGACTGCAAGGTGATAAGAATTACCTTATGGCAAAAAAGGAGTCTGGTGCAATCCCCACATGATTGACCTCATTACTGACTTGCCATTGCCGCAGACCACCATCACCTGCTAGTGCAATACAGCCACCCCCTGAATACACAAATCATACATGTATAACCATGGGTTAACATTTTTAGACATTGAAATATACATGTAAATAATTATGCTCTATAAGCTTTGACTTCCTCAATAGTTTTCACAACTTTTGAAAGTAAAGTTAAACTGGTGGACATTTACCAATTAGAGCTTTGCAAATCAAGTCCAAGAGGTAGAATATAAATGGTAAACTTTCTAGCCCAACCTGTACCTACCTAGTGCTCCAAGGGGAAGTGTTACTGCCCTTAAAGCTTCATCGCTGTATTTATATTCACTCTGTCTCAAATTCGTTCTGTTATGAAAATTATGATCAGTAGTTGCATTAGTAATCCTATCATTACTATTACAGTCAATGCAAGAGTTCTTGATATAGAGGATATTACATGGGTGCATGGAGATACGAATTTTATCTTCCAGTGTTGATGAGATCTCGTGAGTGAGCACAGTGAACAAGCAAGAGATTATCAACACAAGAAGATAAAATTCGTATCTCCAAGCGCCCATGTAATATTCTGTTTAATATATAATCAACGATGAACTAGAATGTGCAGTCACTATGAAGCTCCCCAAAAATGTAGCCATGGCAACAGTGTTATCTTCATATGTGAAATAACATGTTATCTTCACATGTGAAGATATCACTTTTTCGAAACAGAGAAAAATAGATGATGATTGATGATTATATATTAAATGTCATTAATTTTGAGTGACTCAAAAAGCTGAGACTTACACTTTTGTGGGAATGGTGTCATTACATGGAGGTGGGTCTGGGATTGGTCTACAGAAATCACCACATGGCTGCAAAGGAAAATAACATTATATAAATTAATGTGATATCCATATACAGTTGTAGCTAATAATATTGCCCAAACAGCAGGGGTAGATCCAGGATTATCTTCAGGAAGGGGCACGTACACCATCATATAAATTGGAAACTGGAAATTGGATATTTTGAGTAAATATTGAGAAAAAAAGGACTCAAAGTCATCTCAGGAGAGGGGCTGCGCATCCCCTGCACCCCTCCCTTAAATCTGCCCCTGCAAACAGTGACCTTTTCAAAATCATCAAACATAGAGGCTGAGACTGAAATGGTTACTTAGTACCCTGGGTACTCCTAGTAATAGGTTGGTACACTGGCTACTCCTAGTAGTAGTTGTATTTTTTTGTTTCATCTTATCAATGTGCTGTACTATTGTGTCTAGATTACCAAAATATGCCTTGGTCACTGTTTGAATAACAGTAGAGAGTAGATTTCATATGACTGTGAAAATGTCACAGCCATGGCACAGCATAGTTACTGTATGAATTTGAAGTGTTTTTATAGACAACACAGCACCATACGGCACTGTCCATTAATTTCACACTCATACAAAATCTACTCTAATAATACTCACACTTGAACAGCAACTGACTTGGTTGCTTGGATTTACTTTCTTTTGCTCACTACCTGACTTCATGGGAAAGGCACTAATGTGTAAAGTGTTTTTATTGCCTTGCATGTTACAACCAGTTCTGATGGCTTCCTTCCATTCAAGCTCTGTTTTACCCTGTTTGGAAAGTCACTATTTTTAAATCCCACTTCAATGGCTAACTGGGAAATGTTAGAATATATTGTTAGAGTATCAGTAGATTTCACCAGCTGAATTGCAACTAGTTTTTGAAATAACAACTTCCAGTTGAAAGCTGAGCAGTTTTGCCCCTCAGTCAAATGCAGATAATGACATTTTTTGAGTTTTAACAGCTGATTGACAATAACTTATAAACTACTTTACGGTGGATTCATGTGAGTGTAAAAACGGCACCACACAGTCATGGCACAGTTACGGCAGAATTTCGATATTCAAAATATTCAAGGGGCAGATTGTGTGTATTGGCTATTCAAAATAATCTGGAGCATTCCCTAGAAGCACAAACCCTTTGTATCTCTTCAATGAGGTTATACGTGCATCAACTTACAAATATCATGTCTTCTTCATCATCAAAGTATTGGAAAGCCCAAGCATTCTCTGGTTGGTCTGTGAGCTTTAGTTGCTGTTCCAGCTGTTTTACCACATCAGACCAACTATAATGCACAACACACACAACAATAATATCAGGTTCCCCTACACCTTTTGTGTGAAACGTGAGTACCAGATTTATTTTTGACGTGAAACATCATTTAAGGTCTATCTCTTACTATCTCTTTTTTTTGTTTTTGTATACTGAAAGCTTTAAAAAAAAACAAAAAAAAAAACAACAACAACAACAACAACAAAAAAGTTCTGTTAATTGTCCAAAATTGTAATTAAAAAAAAAAAAGGAAATTATTGTAAAAAAAAGGAAATTTTCTGTTATATATGTAAAAAAAAAAAAATTTATTGTAAAAATCTATAGTGTTAAAATGTAAAAATTTATTTATGTGTGAAAGGTTATGCTCTCCCCACCTTTGCTGAAGAGAGTTAATATCAACATTTGATTAGTGTTCGCTTTGAAATAAAACCGTCACACCAGTGGCCAAATTATATTCCAAACTATCATGTCTGTGTCATCTCTCTTCAACAAACTAGTGCGACGCTACCTGGAGCACGCGGCCATTAACTAAAGTACGAGGAATAAAAAAATCATTTAAGGTCTAAAACCTTTTTGTGTCCCCATGATTTATTTATAAATTTCAGTATTCCCATAAATTACAAACATGGTATTACCTACTCTAAAGTAACAATAACAATAACTATTAGCTAAATATATAAAATTATATATATATTTGTATTAAAAATACAATCAATGATCAATAAAAAGATATTGAATCTATAAAAATGATCTAAATCTACTGGCAATTGCTATTTTGTATATGATTACTAATATAGTTTGTTTTTCTGGTATTAATAGCATGATTTATAAAAGCTGCAGTTGATTTTGAAACTGTTGGGTCGATACTGTTAAAAAGGAACATAATTTTGAGAGTGTCATTTAATTGTGTAAAGTGTGGGAATTTGTTGTTAATTTTCTCAAATAGTTTTTTACGTTCATTTTCATAGAGATCATAATCTAACACGAAATGTTGTTCGTTTTCAATTTTGTTTTGTTCACAATATTTACACAGTCTTTGGTGTTCAGGCGTTCTTGGTATTGTATGCCGCCCAGTTTCTATCCTTAATGTATGGTTGCCCAGTCTTAATTTCACTAAATGCCTTTTATGATCACTAATTTTAATAAAATTTAGACTTTCAGCTGGTTTCGTGTCTTTTTTGAATATTGAATAGAAAGCTAGTTTTCTATTTGTTTGTATCAATGTTATTTGATGTTCTTCGAGTTTTTTTCTTATATTTGTTTTTATTTCAGACGACATCACCTTTAAATTTTGCTTGTTCCTCATTATTTGAGAAGCATCAAGGTCATAATGCTTAATTATAGAATTTACCTTTCCCAGCAAGCCATGTTTACCATTAGAATTTAATTCTTTGGACATAACCAAGCACTGATAAGCTATACTTTCCTCTGATTTATTTTCAAGATAAGACCAAAATTTAAGTAAGTTTGTATCAATTGCCTGTCGAATTGATACTCTTCCAAGTTCATTTCGGGATCCGGCATTTGGTGATCTTTTATTAACCCCAAGAACAAGTTTACAAAAATATGCGTGTGTCTTTTCTATCGGGTCATTTTCCCAGGAGTTTAAGTCATTCTTATCATAAATGGCCCAAACTTCCGAGCAGTAAAGAAGTATCGGTAAGAATAAGGATTCAAATAACTTATTTATAGTTCCTATTGATAGCTTTGAAAAGTCCAAGTATTTTCTAGTAGCAAAAATCGAACGTCTTGTTTTTAATTTGAGGTTATCTTTGTGAAAACTAAATTTTCCATTTGAAGAAATGTTAACCCCTAGATAAGTATAACTTTTAGCAATTTCAATATTGTTATTATCAATTGTAAAATGATGTTTACTAATGGTAGATTTCCGGCATTGCTTTTGAAATATAACAATTTTTGTTTTCTTTGGATTTACATTTAGAATCCATTTTTGACAGTATTCTGAAAGTGTATTGAGTGCGTTTTGTAATCCTTTGGAGGAATGTGAAATTAGAAGTAGGTCATCAGCGTACAGAAGGCAATTTAGGTTTGAACCATTAGGTAACTGTATTGGATCCGTTTCTGGTGAATTTTCTAGGATTTTTGGTAATTCATTCAAGTATATGTTAAAAAGCATGGGAGAGATAATACAACCTTGCCTAACTCCTTTGTCATATGGAAAGAAATCTGTTCTTTGGTTATTAAATTTTATGCAGCACTCAGATTTTGTGTACATACTTTTAATGATATCATAGAAGTTTCCAGATATTTTGTAGGATAGCAGTTTGTGTAGCAGGCTCTCATGCCATATTGAATCAAAAGCCTTTTTGAAGTCTACAAAACAGGCGAATAGTTTTCCTTTTGTTGCATATGTTACGTTTTTATCAATTAAAGTTTTTAAAGAGAAAATGTGATCTGACGTTCGGTTTTTTGGAAGGAAACCAATCTGAGATTTGTGTAACAATTTATTTTCAAATATAAAATTTTGAAGACGGTTGTTTAAAATTAAGCAAAATAGCTTCCCCAAGCAACTGTTTATACATATACCTCTATAGTTTGTTGGATCATCTTTGTTTCCACATTTGTGTATTGCAGTTATCACACCTTTACTCCAAGTAGTTGGGAAAACGCCACTTTTTAATATTAAATTGAATAACTTATTTAGAGATTTCCCCAGAATAGGAAAGCTACATTTCAACATTTCATTCTTGATTTTATCCAAACCAGCTGTTTTGTTACTTTTTAACATTTTTACATGAAAGCAACTGATTTTTTTGTGAATGTGAAAGAGATTTTTCAATTATCCGGTGACACGTGAAAAGACCAAATATTTTTGCATGATTTCATTTTGCAAAGGGCTATACGAAACCCTGTAATATTGTGGATAAATTTGTCATCATTGGACAAAAAAATATTTTGTTTTATAAATCCAGTTGCCTGATCCCCTTTCAGAAACACCTCAGTCAAATGAATTTTATACACGTCTTGAGCACAGGAATCCCAAGCAATATTTTTATAATTTTTTCTTTCCCTTTTCCCATATCCATGATACATGCATCTAAATTCTGAGTACTTACGGGTGCAAACAGGAAAGTACTGCAAACGGCAGGGGAATATATACTACAATGTCCTTGAGCTGAGGTTTTGGGACTAAGTTTGCTTTCTGTAGCTTGAGTTTCGCTCCAGCAGTCAATTTGACTTCCAGAGAATCTTTAGATCACATGATTTTCTTGGCAAACTCAGACTGAATGATTGACAAAACGGGGCAACTCGAAATATTACATGCACAAAGAATATCTACTCATTATCTTTGTTTAGTAAAAAAATCAATCTTTCCTGAAGCATTTTATAGCCAAAGTAAGTTGATCGATCGAGTCTCGTGACAAACTTACCAAACGTCAGTGCGTTGTCTCAATACAACGTTCTTTTCTACGGTATTTTTTTCTTCAGGAGAGAACAAGCAGACGTGTACATGGATATCAAGGTCCTTAGACATGCCTCCAGCTTTTCGATCGAGGAGTGGAGGACTTTGAAGAATCTTTTTATCAAGAATGCGAAACTTTTCTCTTTCTTCCTTCAACTAGTCATGTGCCAAGTGACATTGCTGTGGTAACCAGGTCACCGGTCCTCAGCTAGACAAAGGGATCCCAATCTAATTCATTCCCTTGCGTATCAGAGTAATTAATGAATCTTGTTCCAGGCTAGCTTCATGACTCATGATGATAATGATGATAACGATTTTTGTTTCCCTGTCGCAAAAGCTTTTCAAGGCGGTGTGGATGTCGAGTCCTCGAAGCTATCATCATCATCATCATCATCATCATCATTGTAATTAACAACAACAACAACAGCAGCAGCAGCAGCAGCAGCAGCAACAACAACAACAACAATAGTGAACAGCAACAACAAAATTAAGAGTAAGTGAAGATAATGTGCGACACTTTACGTGCGCGTAAATATTTTTACTCAAGTTGCAGGTTCTTATCAGTAGACCTTTCCAACACTACTTCAAAGTTAAAAGTAAATTTTCAATTACTTAAGTTCTCGCTAGTTACATCGTACTTAACTTTTTTATTTTCAAAAAGCGTTTTTATATTATTATTATTAAATTTTATGATAATCTAAAAAAATCATATAATTAACAAGCCTATTTTTCTAATGTACAAACTTGTCATAGAAAACTTTTCTTTTACTCGTGTAAAAGGGGCTTTTAAAAGCATTCTGTAACCTTTTTCATATAACTTATAATTTATTTGTTTAGTAGTTTTGTTTAGTTTAGTTTTTTAATTTTATTTTGGAGACTATCTTATAGGTGGCATCCACCTGTCTAGGTCTCCTCAACTCATTTTGTTGAAAGCTAAATAAATAAAAAATAAATAAAAAGTAACCAAGTCAAGTTGTGGATGTGTTATAAGCCCTGTTCTCTAGTTCCTGGAATTGCTTTGTGACGTTCAAATTCTCTTCCTGGTATTTCAATCTTGCTTTGGTTTTTAGGTATGCGATATATTCTTTCTCTCTCATGTTCATTTTTTCGCATAAATACTTATTAAATGATGGTAAATACGGCTTAATTCTGAAGCGAATTTCTCCTGTTTCGGTGTCAATGTCTGAAGAAGCGATGCATTCCTTTTCGATGTTTTTTCTCTTGAATTTTAACTCTCGCACCTCATCGTGAAAGCTGCTATCCTGTGCAGAAATAATTTTCCATAATGTTTTGTTGAAGTGCTTGTAGAGGGCTGTGTCTGCGTGATTCCATTGATAAATTTGTTCCTAAAAGAAAACAAAGGTATAATCAATTGCTGATTTAATGTACATATGCGAATACCTCACTTTTCACAAAGGGTAAGGCTCAGCTCAGAAAAACGTCATTGTCTGCTTTGAGAAATGAGGCAGTGAACCAGTGCGCTGTTCCTCTTATAAGACAGTCTTATAGAAGCATTTTTTAACCCAAAAAGACTAGTTGCACCGTAAAATAGAATTTTCGGCTAACTTATTCCAGGAGAAGCGCGTTAGTTCTCCCTATTTCGTGGTTTATTGGAGGCCCTATTAGCAGTGCTTTTGAGTGCGCTCGGCAAACAAAAGTATCTGCGCGCAGCTTGCAGAGAAGAGGAAGTTGCCATATTCACGCATTACTTCCCTAATTCCCATCCCATCCTCTCCCATCCCATCGAAGAAATCACACATGAGATGCACTTGACTCTTTCGTCAAGAGAAAGGAAAGCAAGCTGATAGATGTATAAGCGCCTCAGTTACTAGGAATTTACCGCCATATCAGCCGTGATGTTTAAATCCTTGTAATCCACATGTCTTTGCCTGAGAGAGAAATACAAGACATCAACAATGTCCCAGCACAAAGCTCTCTTCAAAAGCACGAGTGACTCGTCCATGTATTCAGATATGAGCACCAAATCTATCGCATCGTGCAGTTCCTCAATCGTTTCATTGATAACTCTCTTATCTGAGAAATGGATTCTCTTGAGACCCAAGTCAAACATTTGGCCTGAAAGAAACAAGTGCAGTCAGTGATTTTTTTGGCGCGAAAAGTTATAATTTGCTTGTAACCATTAAATATTCCAACTTCACCAACTTATACTAGAACTGGGAAAATTATTCACGTAGACTTTTTTTTACTGAGTCTGGGGGGGAAAGTGAGAGAACTCACAGTATTTATAACTCTACGTAATAAAGTTGGTGACGAAACTCGCAAGTCAAAGCTTGCATTTTTTCACAACCAAGGTACGAGCGCGCGCCCGTCCGCGCGCAATTTTCCCGCCAATTTATTGAAGGCGCAGTCAGTTTTTCCTATGGAGCAAATACATGTACATACAACCTACCATTTACTGCAAGATTCAAGTTGATATCAATTTTCTTTTCTGTTTGTAGATAATGAGATAGATATTGTTTTGGTGACTCTAGGAATTGTAGCAAGGGATTGGAGAAGTTCTGCAGTCCAAACAGGTAATCTAAATGATAACTGTAAAAAGTTGACTCAAAATGGCTGACAGGATCGCGTAACACTGATATCAGGAAGGCGCCCTGGAAAATAGAACAACTAATGGTGATTAAAACAAACATGAATAGTCAATTTCCAAGATATAAACTTTGCGTCGCAAGTTGTCACACATGCACAAAGCACAGTAATTTGTAACAAGCTACAAAAGTTTTATCAGCTTTTATAGCCTCGTTCTACTTCTTTTGCCTCAGTTTGCATGTGGATGCAGGTGAAGTATATCTCGGAACTAGTCTGTTGATAAGGACTTTCATACAATCTCGAGATAATCTTTCCAGCTAGGGACACTCACTAACCAGCTAATCCGCACTTCGCTCCTAAAACTCAACCTTACCTTTCCTTTCCATAACTGCATAGAGTTCCCATGTAAGCGTGCATTAACAAGTATGTCGGCTGGCTTAGAGCTGCTGAAATAACGCTTGTCCACAAAACTAGGGTTGTAAAACACCGGCCAGTAATACTCAAAAGAATGTTCATTGGGTAAGACAAAGTCTAAGTTGTTTAAGTCTCCATATCTGTAAAGAATGTTGGCCAGTGTGCTACTCCCTGTTCGATGTGTCTTCAGTAAGACAAGTTTTTTGATAGGATTCACATCGCTGCAAGGTATTCTATAGAAATTAAAAATAGGGAATGAAAGTTTTCAAACAATTATCCAAAGCAAGAGACCATAATACTAAGAGAGCGAAACTCAGTATTGATGTCTGAAAACAAACGCTCACGTCCGCGCGCACGTCAAAAATCAATTTCTATTGTTATGAGAGCCTTAAGCGCGATGGCGTGCACTGCGAAAGGCCACTGGTGGATCGACTGTCTATGAAATAATATTGAATATGGAAGAATATCGACAACCCCATATAACCCTATACAAGTGGCCCAGAATCGCTAAATATGCTAATGTTTGGTAATCAATTATTTTCTAGAGAAAAAACAAAACGAACTTCAAGAATTTTTTTATAGTCCACATTTCACTAATGCTTGTATACAGCTAGCTATCCAGCTCCATCCTCGGGAACCCAGGAGTAATATTCTGCAGCGAGAAACGAGCGACAGAATATTACTCCTGGGTTCCCCGAGGATGATTCAGCTCCTGTTTATGGACAATATAGATTAAATGACTGAAATATGTTCGTTTGACAGCCACGGACAAGCATCGGTTACCCCTTTTCTTGCAACGTTTTCTGCACCGTTGCACGCACGTAACTGCAGTTGCAACGTTGTTTTTCATAAGTCACGCAACAGGACGCGCTACCGGTTTAAGCATCGTTACACGTAATAGTAGGCTCCAACGCTCCATTCTACTCCTGCAACTGTCGCACGCAACACGGCGCGCTACCTGTTTCAGCAACATTACACGTAACAACGGCCTGCAACATTGCGTGCAACCGGTTTCATAAGTAGTACTCGTTGATGAAACAGGTAGCACGTCATGTTTTGCGTGCGAAAGGTGGAGGAGCAAAATTGAGTTCTACTTATGACAACTGTCGTACGCAACCCGGCGCGCTACCGTTTTAAGGGGTGGACTCACGTTACGTGTACGTATCTCATATACGTACTTTAAAATCACCAAATCCATACCTTTTCTTTCTTAAAGATCCCTCTGTTGGATCAAAGTTCTCGTCAATAGTCTCGTCCCTTTCAGCTTCAATTTCACCATGTATGACATCATTGTCGATGAAGTGACTTTCAGGAGTTTCAGTAACTCCATTTGGTATAGAGTTTTCCAGTTGGCTATAATCTTCCGTGCCTTGTGATTGAACGGCGATTCTGTAACCATGGTTATCGAGGTAGTAAAGCTCTTCAGAACTGAAAGATATACAAAGAATTGTCAACTTTTTTATACGACATGGCGTGTACCGTCACCGAATGGCGCCATTGTTTTAAAGCAGTTTCGTATAAATATGAAACTGACCACGGCGTGTTGTGATGAAATGTGTCAGTGTTGTGATATCTAGAGTTGAGTTTTCGTATGACTTTACAAATGACAAGCGGGCATGGCACGGCACGGTTACGACACGACATAGAGTAGATTTCGTATGACTGTGAAAACGACACCGCACGATCACAGCACGGTAAGGGCAAGAATTTCGAATGTTTTTATAGACAACACGGCACTGACGCGACCACAGCACGGCGCGGTGCGTTTCACACTTATACGAAATCTTCTCTAGAGCTGAGTTTCTGTATTACTGTAAAAATGGCACGCGGTCACGGCGCGGCACGGTTACGGCACGACACGGTTACGGCACGAAATACTTAAGGTACAGGTACGGTCATGACAGGAATTTCGAACGTTTTTATAGACAACACGCGACGTTGACATTGTCGCGGTACAGCGCGCGATCCATTTCGCACTCATACAAAATCTTCTCAGTAAAACTATTTGAAATCCCTGCCGTGAACATGCCGCGCTGTTCTTACAGTCATCACTGGTCTAGTTTATCTGCACATTTCGACCAGAAATAGAGACGGTATCGAATTAAATCTAGTTACGAATAAATATTTACCATTACAGATTGAAAAAATATTTAGAAAAAATATGCATAGTTTAAAAAGAATTTAGATCTCGTAAAAATAATTATAGTACTAAGACAAAAGCAGCAATGCAGGTATTCAAACAAAGAAAAACATATATAAAAGAAACGAGAAAAAAAGAAAAGAAAAGAAAAGAAAAGAAAAAAGAAAGAAAAGAAAAGAAAAGATCGAAAAAAAAAAGAAAAAAAAAAGAAAAAAAATTGGCGTCGACAGGGCTCGAACCCGTAACACCTAAAAAGGCACCCCCCGGACACGACGTAAGAAGATGCATGAATAAATGTTTGAAAATAAAAAATGAAATTGAAATTTTGGGACGATTCTCCCGAGACATTCAATGAAGCTGAGACATCGAATCGACTTACGTTACGGATGAAGATTTCGGCCCCATCCACGCTATCCCGGTGCTACATATTACAGTTGACTTAGCCCGAAGGCCAGGGAGGGAGACGATATCCGGACCCTAATCCATACCTTTAGATATCACCTTAGACCGCTGCGCTATCTAGAACACTTAGTAATTATAATGTCTAATTGGGGTAGTCTATTCGGCGAAGTTTCATTGTAATGCTAATTGATTGTCCGAAATCCTTGGGGACGCATCGCAACCAATCAAAATCTAGTACGTCATTTGAGAAAGGGTAAATAGATTTTCGCGCACATTTTTAGCGCATTGGGATTCTTTGTAAAGAAAGTTACGCCATTTCTTGTCAACGGATTTTCAGATTTATTTTTTTAAGTTATTGGTAAGCTCAGCTTTTAACAATGTTTTAATTTTGAATTTTACCGCTTTATCGATCAGTCCACGTTCCTGTACACGTAAATTCTTTATTAAAAAGTGTTTTACAAATGCATCTCAACTCCGAATTTGTAAGTTGTATTTTGGAGTCGAACTGGCTGTGTCCACAAGGTAGTTGGGACATTTTGTTTGATTACAGAGAAGAGAAAATCTCGTCAGAATATTTTCCTGCGAGGCTTTATAGTGAGGGGGAAAGGAAGGGAAGGGAAGGGGGGAGAGGGAATGGAAGGGAAAAGAAGAGAAGGGACAGGAAGAGAAGGGAAGGGAAGGGAAGATTAGGGAAGGGAATGGAAGGGAAGAAAAGGGAAGGGAAGAGAAGGGAAAAGAAGGGAAGTGAAAAAAAAAACCCGAAAAGAAATAGAAGGGAAGGGAAAGGAAGGGAAGGGAAGAGAAGGAAAGGGAAGGAAGGGATAACTGAGCACGAAGAACGAAGCCAGACGTAAAGAATATATAAATCACTGATATCGGTTTCCACAGTGACTGGACCAAAACTTTTTTGCGATGCCCGCTCGTCTTTCGTAATTCAAAGCTTTAGGGTTGATTATTAAACACCTTTTAAACCTTAGCCGAGACCTATCTTGGCGGACCGAATAGAAAACAGGGGCTAAAACTTAAAAAGTGTTTAAATCAATGAGCCCTCTGTTAGGGGACTAGATGAAAATCTAATGGCGGTATCAGGCTCATTTCAGTCGAATAAAACCGAAATTTTGTGCAACGATGCATGCGTCTTTTCTACCCTGCATGTATCAGGCTTTCTAAAAGACATATAATCTATTTCGGGTCAAACCACACGAGGGGACTCTGGAACCCTCCTATAGCTACGCCTGAAAATATAGTCATTACTCTGGCCCAAGAGACAAAATGTTAGATCACCTCGAAATGTCTTTAAAACATCTCAGGAGGGAAGGGAACGAAAATATATTACAGTATATTAACTTTGTCCATTAGTGAAATATGTATTTGTTGAATTCATTACCAGTGCATTGTAAATTAAGTGACATTCTCCCTTTAATGAGTCTCATCACCATGGTGACGGGTTCCGATATACGAGTTGCCATGACAACTACTCCTGGTCGATCAAAAAACTTTATAACGTGGCATGAAATATTTAAAGTAATATGCTCTTGAAATTTTTGCTTTTTGTTTTATCTAGCTAAGGAATATTCCGGCAACAAATTCAGCAATTTTTAAAGACGAATTCATCTCGCATTGCATTATATCCCATTACTACAATCCTTATTGAAAATAGCGCCCAAAATTAGTTTTCTACGTTACCTTAGGGACTGAATATTGTAGTCTTTGTTGAATTCCTCATATCCTGGCATGGCAGTATTAAGTTGGAAAATTATCGATGAATCAATCGACCGAAAAGATAGGAATACCAGATAGACGACGGAGGCAGCTAGAAAGAAAGCTCCAACGACCAGAAAATTAAAGGAATTTCGATTCCTCATTTTCGATAAGACTAATACAATAACACGACAAAATGATATTATTGTATCTGCTCCTTCATTTTGTTCGGAGATTTTGGTTGACAAGGTCAACTGGATTCTAGCAAAATGGTTTAGCGCTAAGCTTTAGTTAAGTCAGTGACGAAAATCTCCCTGAATGCAAAACCTGTTGGGCGCACATGTGTGCAGGTGTCGGTAATGAATAGCCTTCATAACTCGTCCATGCTCGACTTCTTTTACAAGACATTGGAACCGGTGGTCTATCATTAGAAGTCTACTCAATTTAACGCTCATTGGCGTTAAATTCAGACCTCGGATTACTATATAATAATATAATAAACTTTATTTACATAGCGCTTATAGCAAGAATTGAATGTGCAAATAGTGATTACAAATACATTATAACTTATACTATAAAACCCAAGCTTAAGACTAATATAATTACAAACACAAACACAGATTAGATTGCACAAAGCAAAAGCAAGAATAACGAGAGACGTCAGATAGAACAATGTCAGTATTCCTTGCGAGAGAAATAGAACAAATTAACACTTTAATTCAAAGCCTGTGATTCCGAATATATGTGCGCGTGAGAGCATATTATACCTGAAAAAGGTGATTTCCGGAGATAACGCGCCCTTACTAAAACGTTCGGCAGCCAAGTATGAATGAACTTTGTAGAATATGTCATTCTACGGCTTGATGCCTACTTATAAAGGTAGCTAGGGACTCAAAGACACTAAGACCAGATAACTTTATTGAAACCGTTAACTTTTCATATTAATTTATTTTAAGTAAAGTTTATTATGATGGAATATTCATTTTCCAGTCAGTGATTATGGAAAGATATAGCAATCTAAGGTGCTGTATGGAAAGATATTGCAATTAAGGTGCTGTATATAACCCGTTGTTTTTATTTTAACTAGTACTAATCACAAAGAACTCAGCTTATACACATGGATTGGAAAATCAATCTGGTTTCTTGGGCGTGGTCTTAAAGGTTGTTTTTCAGAACGGTTCATGGTCTACCAACTGATCATGATGACATATCTGTACCAACTGATGACACCCTGGCAGTGACACATGCATATGTTACCATCTAAGGTGGCATGTTTTTCGACGTCAAAATCCACTTCTTTTCTTGAGTTAATGCATTGCTATGAATGGAAATACAGCTAATGCCAAATCAGTGAATCAACTAAGTAGCTCAGTCTACCAGACAGTAACGTCTTTATCTCACTTATAGTAGTTGTGCGAGTATCTAAAGAAAAATGGGAATTTCCTTGAATGGGTAGACTCTGGAACGATTGTTAAGTCTTGGCGTTTTTCAATGTTTTCAAAATCAGCATCCGTGAAGCCATTCATTTCAGTTACTGAGCTGATGTACGACGCAATCTGCCGCCAAGTAGGTCTCTAGATAGGGAGAAATCTTTCGATTCTCGTCAGACGCATCACCTTGTGTCCGCTCGCAAGTTTCGTTATCAATCTTTAAATGTGGGCTTTGCTTTTCTGCACAATTTTCTATCGTTGTATCTTCTTTTTGCCCTTCAACAAGACCGTCCCATTCGTGATCATCATGCAACAGTCGCTGTCTTCAGTTACTGACTCATGGATAGCTACTCGACGAGCCATTTTCCCTCTCTGATGTTGGAATAAAGACTTCTAATAGTCTGACAGAAGGAGTTTCGCAAGTAAATGATGAGCTGTTGCAATTAACTGGTTGTTCGTCTGCGCGTGCATTCGATGGAATGCGTTCGAAATCATGTCGATTGTCGAGATTGTTATCGGCACCTTTGGTGGCAAAGTTAACCTCTTTTCTGTTCTTACTATCATCAGAATTCACAGTGTAGACAATTTTTCTTGATGAACACTCATTTAGTTTGGAAATTGCCATTCCCATTTTACACTCAGCCAATATTAGCACAGCTGTTGATGACGTCAGAGGGTTTTGACATAATTAATGACATCATTATTATTGTTAATTTTCTCCAAAGATATGTCATTTTTATTTTGTAAAAAGCTTGTTGAAATTTATCACAAATTAAGAAAATCCTCTATTAAGGCCCAACTGAAAATCACTCTTAGTGAGTCGGTTCAGTCCTATTCAATGATGATGATGATGACGATGATGGAAATCGAAAGAAAAATAGCATAATTAAGAAATCATCACTGACATGTGGATAGAGCTAGCAACAATAACAGCTGTTTCAAAAGCGTCGATCGATTGCCAATCCAAAATGGGTGGTCTGAGAAAAAACAGATATTTACACTGATGTGAGACCCTGACTTGCAGCGTTCTATTGCAACATTACAGCGCGCATGCAATGAGACTGTGAACAGTGTGAATATATCAACATTTATAGTAATTATGGCTTTAGTTTTAGACCGGGGGAACTCCATTGTAAAAGGATCGGGTATGCTCGTCGTATCTCTTAGGGGTAAAAATCAGCGATTTGGTATCTTTTAGGGTGTTAAAATTGAAGTTTAGAGTTTTAGCATTTCCGGGTATCTTTTGGGATATCAAAAGAGCCCATCGCTTAATTTATTATCTTGTTCTCAAATGGAATAAATTTGCCCAATAAAAGCATGTCGACGATCCAATTTTGTGCTCATAATAATAATGTTCGTTAGCTTGTTATCGCTGGTAAATAGGGGTTAAAAATCGTCCGGCCACGCCCTTTTAAAAAGACTTCCGATATCTTTTAGGAGTATATTTTTGAAAATTTCCGACGAGCATACACGATCCTTTTACAGTGGAGTCCCTCACCAGGAGTTTTAGCTTGTATTAAATTCTGACTCATCAATTTCTGACCGACTTGTCAACGTCTTTAATTTGTAATTTTTTGTAACAGGTGTGTAAATTTATTTACTATCCGAAGCCAAAAATGGTTCTCTTTTTGAATTATTTGTGCCGTTCCACCAAAAATTGACAGTCCTTTAATTGCTACTGGCAAACTGTTTCTTGGCGCGGAGATCAAAGAAAATTAAAGCAGTTTAGACATTTACCCTGATCCAAACCAATGGAGCGATGTTACATTTTGGCACTTGTGGTCTCCTTGCCACAAGAAAAGAAAAGACGGTGGGGTCGAATTGCCATCAAAAATCGGCACACTCTGTTAGACAATACGTACATTATAAAATAACATCAATGTGCAAAATTTGTTGAAAATATTCGTTCAGTTTTTCGGATCGATCGGAGAGTGGCTGCAGACTGCTTTCTGTCGGAGGGCCTATAAAGAGATTTCGTCGTTGTACAACTTTTTTCCTACTTTTGATATTTGTTTCCACAAACAAACAAACACAGGGGCTGGTCCAGGGTTATCCTTGAAGAGGGAATGCAGCGCCGATAAAAAATCGGAAACCCCCCAGAGGATCCAAAAGATCTTATGGAAAAGTACCGAGAAGAAAAGGGCCCAAATTTATCCCAGAAAGGGGTGTGCAACTCCTGCACCCCTCCCCTAAAGTCGCCGCTGAAACAACAACTGACAAACTTACCGTACAGACATCTTTTCATTAGTCTAGCTCAGTCGAGCTTTCTCCATTCGCTCGATCATCCAGTTTTGCAAGTTCAATCAGTACATTAATTGAGAAAAATATTTTTTTCTATTCACTGATCCATCTAGGCATTTATCTATAGCTGCTCTTCATTCTTTCATCCATCTATCCATCCATCCATCCACATCGATGTGCTGATATACGGCTCCTTTTCACACTGTTATATTTGTGATTGATTATATCACCTTTGCAACCATCATCAACCACAATCGTGAGATGCTGAATTATCTCCCTTACAATCAGATTTTATCTTAAGTGAATCATATGCACGTCGGTTAAAAATATGGATAGTATAGACAAAATAAACGAAGACAAAAAAGTAAAACATTTTTGCGAAGCACCATAGCGACTTCCGGTCTGAACTCCAGTCTCCAATGACCTAAGACCTTGTTTACCTCACACAATCATGGCGGCGAAGAGAAGAGTGCCGCTGCCGAATTTCTGGCTTCATTTTGTACTATTACTCGCCTGCTCAATAAATCGTTCAAATACAGAATTTACAGAGGAGATGTTAGTATTGTATAAGAGTTGTATTATTTGAAGTATCGTAAATTGATGCTTCATTGGGCATATTTAATGTCGACTGTCTTGTTTCTTTCAGGGTCACAGAATGGGCCGAAAATATCGGCAAAGAAGTTTATCGGTTCTCCAAAAATATAACTCATCTCGAAGAGCTGCAAAAGGTAAAGAAGTATTGTTTGCTTTGGTACAGCTTTCCTTCAGTTTATGTATGCTTTACTATTTTATTTTTCAGAGCTACGAAGGCTTAAATTTATCTCCAAGTGAAGTTGACTGGAAGCAGCTGCTTCAAACAACTAAAGTGAACATTGAACGATATTTCGACAAGAAAATACAAACGCTCAAGGTTTGTGTTACGTTTGATACTATTTTACAGAACAAGTCCTATTTTAACAACGATAACCTCAGGAGGTCGTAAAAATCCTAAATTGTATTTTGAACACTGTGTTTTGAGAGTACCGATTGTTCAACCGTATTGACCAAAAACTAAGTTTAGAAGAGTATTTTCTCTAATGAAGTCTTGGTGTTTCTTGGTAACGAATACATTTACCTCTTCTAAAAGAAACTGTAAACCTAGATTTTATATTTCCTTAATTCATAGGCGAAGATTCCTTGGTTCATAACTAAAGTCTTTAATTTTAGCTATTGTCTTCGAGTTTAGATGGAATGTGTGAATTTTTGTATTCGCACAATTCTCAGAGCGCATTGATTCTACTGTGATGTTTATTTTAGAGGTTTATGACCAGATTCAACGTATCACCTCTCCTTTTCTCGCTGGCAAGAAATCGCATCTGCCATCTAAGACAGGTGTAAAAAAGAAATTCTGTGGAAAATAAGATCGGATTTATATTCTTTTCTCCCCGATTCATTACTTTGTCCGAGTCAAAATCATTATAATTCGCAATTTATGTTAGCAGAGAAAACAGAAGAGTTAGTACACTCTTGATATGTATTCTATCAGTTCGGCTGTAAAGCGCTTTTGAGTATCGTCTGTTGTTCTCCATTTCTTAGTTTCTGTGTACTGCGAATTTGATACTTGCTGAATTGTAGCACCTTTAAATTGCTGGTTGTTATGTTGATTATATTTTGTTCCAAATTTCCCAACAAAATCTCTCTCAGAAAATTACCCGATTACTTTAGAGTTGAACAGATTTTGTGTCGCATCCGATTTACGCACTTACGTGGAAATTTTCTGTACTTTTGATTTTGTGTTTCGGAAACGAAAAGGAAATTTTTCGTGACTTCAAGTAATCCCATTCACAATGCGAACTCGATTCTTTTAGTTTTTCTGTAAGAATAAAATATTAATTATAGAATTCTTTAATATAAATGAGAGTATTTGAGTGATATTTTGTCACTAAATGGTTCTTATCTGATGACCTAAAATGTCAGTCGGTCTGATAACATCTCCTAAGTGCAACATTGAAAAAGCTGAAAGCATAGAGCATTTTCCCATTTTTTCGAAATCTCATCATCTTTTCACATTTTGTTCAAAAATGTGAAAATGATATCTAAGGGTAATTATGAATTGATATTCATCAATATCATTACCTCATGGATTGCAAATCTTGGTGTAATTTATAGTTTATAATAGAACAAAAACCTCTGTATTTGGCAAAATTAAACTTGATATAATTTTATTTTTTTGATGCAACATTGACATGCAACTATACTCTTTTGGCAGTTGATCTGATAACCCTAAACCTATTTGCAAAGAGATATGGTATCTTAGTGCTTGAATGAGTCATTTGTATTTTAGAATTCTTACAGTACATTTGTCCAAAAAATTAAAAGTCAGGGTTGATGAAAGTTTAAAGCCCTAAATTAAACTAGCTTGTTCCCTATGTTTTAAAATTTGCTATTTATTTTCAAGTTTTATTTTGTACACATATACTGTATAAATATATATAAATAGTACTGTATTGGCCTTATTTTATGCCGAATGTATACAATCCTGTAAACACAAATCATTATTTTCTGTTTCTGCATGGATATTGTATTCTATATGCCACAAGCATAATAAATTATTCCAAGATTCTAGAATTTGGATGCATTGACAGAAGTAATTTTGGGAAAATAAAAAATAAAATTTAAAAAAATATATAAAAAAAATCCATGGAAAAGAAAATCCAGAATATACAGAAGTGTGTGTAATTCATACTACTGCTTACTATGAATAATTTATTCTTTAACAACTTTAATTATAGAACACTACAACCTTGTTAGTAAGTGATCACTGAAGACTGTACTCAAAGTAGAAACAGCCATCTAAGAGCTCTAGTTAGATAAAGACATCCATAAAGGTTTTTCATTTCCATCAAGTTTTAAGAGGACATACACTGTATAATTAGCCAACCACTAGATTGATAGACTGTAGTTGTAGTATAACACTACAATGAATTTTTAATGTTTGGAATAACATGAAGGTCATGCTTTTGATGTGGTTTTACTGATAACTGTAAGGTTTTGGATGCGTATAGGTCTGACAGGTTGTCACATTCATGTATAGCTTGGTGGGCTTTCTTTCTGGTTATTTCAAATGGATTTTTTAGTTTATGAGGGCCATTGAAGAGTGCTTTAATGGCTTACAGATGGTAAAGAAAAATGAAATATTGAGTAAATGGATAGAAAGAAAGAAAGGAAGAAAAAGAGAAGAGAGAGAAAGAAGGAAAGAAACAAAAAAGAAGATAGAAAGACAGAAAAAAACCCTGAAAAATTCAGCCAGAGCAAATAGTTATGCCATGTGTTGCCCATTGATAAATGAATTAAAGAGTAGCCTGAAACCACAATGTCACAGAACCCAAAGTCCTTTACCAACAAATGAATGACTATATGAACAAATGAATGGATGAATAAACAAAGGAATGAATGACTAAGAAACAAATATAGGAACAAAACAAACTAAATATACATGTATACTAGATAAAAAGTTTTTTGTATAGAAAATAAAATATTGTTAATACCAGCAAATTATGTGTATGTTCATGGAACATCAAAAGCAATTAACTCAAAGTTATTTTTATTGTTCATTTCCTTTTTTTGCTCAAACATCCTCCACAATATTGAGAGAGATTGTTTCAATCCCCCCATGTGGACTAAATTGCCTATGTCCACAATTTCTCAAAATCCACAATTTTATATTATTATTTTGACAAATTAAGGTCAACTTCCATTTTACATATGCTTTTACATTAGAATGCTATCATTTTGCCTTCTCAGAAGAATCATTTTCTTTGAACAATGCTCACATACAGTCATCTCATTATCACAGACTTTGTCCAATATAAATGCTAATAATAATTTCCTTTTTTCTAGTCTCTAATTATTGTGATATCCTTTCAATATGTGAAGTTTAATTTAAATTACAGCTCTAATTTTTCAGAGCTTCATTGCATATGAAATATAAAATTCAGCACCTGCCCATTTGTATCTTTGTGTATTGGACCTGTGTATTTAGCAGTAGCCATACATCTATATATCTTAATTTATTCTATCTATGTTCAGTTCAGTGAAGGTTGTGGTTGGACGATTTTTTAACCCCTAAGAGATACCAGCGATAACAAGCTAATGGACATTATTGTCAGTGATGAACATAAAATTGAACGGTCGACACACTTTTGTTGGGCAAATTTCTTCCATTTGAGAACAAGATAATAAGCGATGGGCTTTTTTGATGCCCTAAGAGAGACCAGGAACTGCTAAAACTCTAAACTTCAATTTTAACACCCTAAAAGATACTAAATTGCTGATTTTTACCCCTAAGAGATACGATGACCTGACCCTTTTACAATGGATCCCCCCCCCAGGATTTGACATCCCTTACAAATACAACAAGTTTTTGTGTAACCTATCTTACAATGTAGAATATACTGACAGTAGATATATGTGTAACATTGTAACTCCATGTTTTTCGTTTATTTGACAGTTTTTATTTCTGTTTTTAGAATATTGTAAATAGGGCAGAGAATGCGTACTGCAGTCATAAGGTGAACAAATCACTAAAGGTAAGGTTACACATAAACCTCAAGAGAAATATTTATTTATGAACTATTGATACCATTAATAGTTTGTGATAAAAATTAATTTATTAATAATCTTTATTAAGACAACCGAAGTCACAAAGTGATTTACAGAGAGTTGCTCATAATAAATAAATACATGTATAAACAAAATTAATATAGTGATAATTTAAAAGAGAGATAGAAACATTTCCTTTCCATTTCAACTACTGAAAGAGAGAGAGATAAACACCTTTCCTTTCCATTTCCTAGTACTCCTACTGAAAAACACCTTTCCTTTTCATTTCCTATTCTTCTCCCTATAACGAGAGGGATGAAAACATTTCCTTTCCATTTTCTAGTTTCTTACTGAAAAAGAGAGAGATGAAGTTCCCATTTTTCTTTTTATTTCCTAGGCAGTACTCTTAATGTAACGAGATAGGTGAAAACATTTCCTTTCCATTTTCTAGTTTCTTACTGAAAAAGAGAGAGATGAAGTTCCCATTTTTCTTTTTATTTCCTAGGCAGTACTCTTAATGTAACGAGATAGGTGAAAACATTTCCTTTCCATTTTCTAGTTTCTCACCTAAAAAAGAGAGAGATGAACCCCTTTTTCTTTTTATTTCCTAGGCAGTACTCTTAATGTAACGAGATAGGTGAAAACATTTCCTTTCCATTTCTTAGTTTCTTATTGAAAAGACAGAGATAAAAACATTTCCTTTCCATTTCCTAGTACTCCTTCCTTTCCATTTCTCAGTACCCCTATTTCTCAGGGGAAAAACAGTCTATGTTATACTGTATTCAACAACAAAGACTGCCGATAGATCTTATTAGAATAAATTTGTTTAAGTGACAGGTAGTGAAAATATCAGCAGTTGGTGACACATTTTGACAAATCTTGTGTTAAGTACAAATGTATTATTTATTTTCTCTGCAGTAAAATGATGATCAAAAATCTAACTTCTCCTTTGGAATTGAAAGGGTTCCAAGGAGAACTTAGAATTTGATCAGACTGGACATAATTTTGTGTCTGGTTATATAAATTTAGCATGATTAATTGAAAATACATTGCTGCATGGACTTAATTGTCGAAAAGAGGAAGCTAGTTGAAAATGATGCGAAAAAACTCAAATTCAAGATGATCCAATGCTCATATAGGCCAATTTACAAGCTAGTATGATACGTGGGCTGATTTTTGATAAATTCCATTCAGGAAAGGGAATAAATCAGCCAAATTCTGAAAAAATTGTAGCATATAAATTAGCCTTATGTACTTAGTTACCATAGATATTAATCCACAGAGCTAGACAGGCTTTATAAGTAACCATGGCAACAGACAACAGAAATCTGTATGAATGAGCGGAGTTGTCACTACCACGTAAACGTTTTTAATTATAACACCAAGCTTTCAGATTGTAACATTTTCATTAGCCCTGAAGATGGACAATTGTCCAAAAGATCAGCATTATAATTAAAGATTTTACGTGGTAGTGACAACTCTTACTACTCATTTGTGTTTTCTTACATGTACAATGGCATGTTAAATATAAAGAAGTTTAACCCTAACCCTTTAGCATACATAATAATGATTGCATCATGCTAGCATGATGTTATAAGATATTTGATTTATAGAAAAAAATATTTATACTGTTGCAAATAAAATATCCATGTAGTGTATCAATCGGTATGCCCACATTTTACTGCATCTGTTGTATTTGACAAGAAAAACCACTTGACTGTGAGATGAAAAAGAGATGGACGAAACAAATGACACAAAACATGTTATATGAAAAGATATATGAACGCGTTTCATGATCAATGAGTTTTGTTTATATAAGCTCCTAGGTGTTATGTGTTTAAGTAAAGTATTGTATTGTATATTGTAAAAGTAATGTATTGTATATAAGGGAAATGTTCCCTATTTATCAGCAAATGTCCCCAAATTTCTTTGATAGAGGGACACGTATCCAAATCCAAGCACACCCTAGAATGAACATTACTCACACAATGAGTAATCATATTATATGAATTCATGATATGCAGTCGGTGAGGTATATTTTCAAAATTTCATTAATAGTCCACTTCACAGTTCCCTGCGCCATCTTGAATGGTAGCTGTGCCTTTGCATCGAAGCGAGACGAACGGTGAGCTTGCAATGATAAATACATATTTATTTAACCTTTCTTAACACCTAGAACAATTATTCACAAGTCTCTATCATTGCAAACTCACCGTTCATCTCGCTTTGATGTAAAGGCATGACTACCTTTCAAGATGGCGCAGAGAACTGTGAAGGGGACTATTGTGCTATGTCAGGAATTCATATAATATGGTTAGTGAGGTCATGGCGTGGCTGGATTATTAAGATTTTATATTTTTTCCACTTTGTGGGGAATTTTGTTCAGTTTTGTTATCATTTTAATGTTGCTGACAGTTATCAATATGATTGTATTTTAGCAAGAAGATGTTAAATTCCCAGATGCTAAAGATCTTGATGGATTCCTCAATAAAAGCAAGATAACATTAGAAGATAATTCTCTATTTAAGCAAAAAATCACTTTAGATGCCAGTGTCGTACATGTACCAACTGATGTCTATAAGGGATGTAAGTATTTTTTAATACGATAAAACATGTATACGTCTGTGAAAAAAAAAAACACCATGACACAGGGCAATTTACAGCATTATTATATGGCTAGATAATTTCCTGAATTCTGATTGGCTAACGCATGGTCTGTATTTTGCCATATCAGGACCGCTGTCCCGGATGAAAAGAAAAGTTTGCGTTTGGCAATTGTTTTAGCGGGACTTCTCAAAGCCATATGTCAAGACCTCGGTCTGATATTTTCCCATACAGACCTCGCGCTCGGTTAATAACCCTTTATTACATGCACAAATGATGGATAGCACTATCTATTGGATAAATCCTTATCCATTGGATAAATTTATTAAATAATGACATGATTTTTACTGGGGTCAGATGTTTTGAGTCATAGCCCTTTGTTGGAGTAAAGGATATTAAGTGATAGTTGTTAGAGCAGATTTCATATGAGTGTGAAATGGACCGTGCCATGCCGTGACAGTGTAGGTGCTGTGATGTCTATAAAAACATTTGAAATTCCTGCCGTAACCATGCTGTGACCATGAAGTGCCATTTTCACAGTCACATGAAATCTACTTTAATGTATAGTGATGATGATAATAAATTGTATAGTGATGATGATAATGATGGTGATGATGATCAAGTTGATTATGGTGATAAGTGCTACATGGTATATTATGTTGTTGAATATTTACTAAAAAGAGTCAATCTAATATGCTATTATCTGTTGTAATTATAGCAACCACAATTGTTAATGGTATTAAGTGGAGTGAAGCTCTAGATGAAGAATTTAAACAAAATGTCAAAAACGACCCATCTCTAGTTTGGCAGTACTTTGCAAGTAATGATGGATTTATACGCACTTATCCAGGTAATAACTACTTAACAGTAAACTTATCATAGTAGAGTTAAAGAACCTACAGAGAAATTATACCTAATTAACTGCATGGTATTTTGTTGTTTAAGGACACAAATGGAACTTAGAAGCTGGTCAAGTTGATCTTTATGATGCCCGCACTAGATCATGGTAAGTTGTATCACATCTTGCCAATGCACTGCACAGTCACATAAAACAGTTTTTATAACAGTGTGAAGCTGACCTGCATTCTGTGCGATGATGTCATCTCCAAGCTCTGCATCTGTTAGAGTACAGATGCACAGAAAATGGGATCTATATGTAAAAATATATGATATTCATCAAAATATTTCAACCAACCAGTGTGCATGTAAGATCTATGCATCTGTGCATTAATTTTGTACTCTAATCACACATGGTTCTCAAACAATCAGAGCATCATTCTGTAATATACTAACAATTTAGTATATTAAAGATGTTCTGCTTGGTTGATAACTATTATTACATTATCAAAAAAGCATTCAAAATTCCTGCCATGCCATTTTCCCCATCATATTCATGTTTCAAAATAGATTACAAAAAATCACACTTTTCCCTTCAGATTTTTTAGAATATGTGATCCAGAGGAGTGGGAAGTGAGCAAGTTGAGGAGGGGAAAAGGGAGAGGAAGTAAGGACTAAAGACAGTATTCACACTAAGAGATGACTGAATTACATGTATAGGCCTTTAGCATAAACTCATCACAGCCTGGTACAAAAAAAAACGGCCATGCTGGATGGCAAAGGAACATGACAGCCTCCAAAACAAAAGGATTGTCTCTGTTGTCCCATGTATCATTTGCCCTCCAATATGTCCGACTTTTTACCATGTGACTGATTGATGCAAACCACCTATTGCCCAATGCTCTCCTGTCTCAGTTGTGGTATAGCACATATCCTACCATTTTTAGGTTGAGTATTCCTAGCTGGGCCTCTAAGTGAGAGTTGTTTGCAGGTGTGATTTTGGTTGTTGAGATACACTTGTTTCAAAAAGATGGTCAGATGAGAAGCTCCAAGCCCAAACAGCTAGACCAAAAAGGGGATGCAAAACATTACTCACTTTTTGGCTTTGATCTTGATTTGAAACATCAACAAATGAAGGTTAAATGTTGTGTAAGGTTGAAGCAAACTGCATGAGAATTGTTGCATGTTGTATTGATATTCATGTGGTTTTAGAGCTTTTAGTAATTTCTGCCCATGCAATTACTCATCCCTTTTGGGTGAATTGGCTTGAGGCCTTTTCACCAACATGTTTTGAAACTAGGTGTATTATCTGTATGCCATAGTTTTTACATTTCTGAACATTTGAAGGCAAGGGAGAGGGAGAGCTTGCTTTAAGTTGCTTTAATTTTCAGTAAAGATGTTCATTAATCATGTTAATGATATGTTTTCATATCTTAGGTATATTCAAGGTGCAACATCACCCAAGGACATGGTGATCATTCTAGATGCAAGTGGAAGTATGCGTGGTGTTCCAATGAGTCTTGCAAAGCTGTCAGCAAAGGCACTTATTGATACCTTTGAAGACAATGATTACTTTAATGTAATTTGGGTAAGTCTGATGTGTTTATAGTTAAAATATTTGTCTTCCACAGAAGTCATCATTCTTAAAAGGGGGATCATATGTTATTATAGCAAGTTGTATGTCAGTAGTACAACTGTACTGAACTCCTACAGGCTCTCTGAATTACAATAAGGAGGAGTTGGGTTCTGATCAAATTTCATGTCAGTGGTTTCCTCACACAGATCCCTTAATACTCAGAATCATCTGCTGATCTTTGGGAAGTATTGATATGATTCAGGGCCAGATCCAGCATTATATCCTTCAGGGGGGTGCAGAATTAGAAATTGGAAACTGTTCAGAGGATACTTTATTAGAAAAGTATTGAGAACCACTAGGTGAACAGTCATCTCAGGAGAGGTGTGTACACCCCCCTCCCCCCCTCCCTAAATCTGCCCCTGGGAGGGGAACCACATTTTGACAATGGCTAAAGAGGTCATTTTTTTAACTCGATCTATACTGTTGGATATTAGAGACTGGTCCCTTATCTTTATATAGCTAATAAATGATATTTCTTATAATTTAATATTCACTTGTTAGTTTAATAAGGATGCTGAAGCCCTTGTTTGTGGTGAAAATCTTACTCAAGCTACTAAGAAGAATAAAGAGGTACTGTTATCTTCTCCATTTGTCTCACTGTGACCATATTGATACTGTTTGATAAGATTAATCGTGGTAGCCCTCGAAGAGAGTGTGTACTAGTAGACAGAAAATGAACAGCCCCCCCCCACCCCCACCCCCACACACCACACCACCCCCACACACATGCCATGATTTCCCTACTTTTCCTAAATAGTAGCCACAGCTAGCTGGGTGATACTGGTTGGCTCATAACAGTAAGTTTGTTCAATAATTAAAAGTGACATTTTTGCTATTTTATTGATTGTAGGCAGCAAAGAAAATTATTGACACATCAGACAAACTTCAAGGTGAATTCATGGCCAATTGGAAAAAGGGTGTTGAAAAGGCCTTTGACTTGCTAGAAGAATCTCGAAAGGTATCAGTTCAAACAAGTCAAACAGTTATCATTATTATTATCTGTTGCATGATTAACAGATGAAGTTGTTGTCTTTCTAATTTTCAGACTAGACATACCAGTCTCTGCCAGCAAGCCATCTTAATCTTTAGTGATGGGACAACTAATAACCTCAAAAAGTTTTTCGAGGAGAAAAACCCTAAAAAAATGGTGAGTTGAAGAGCTTTATACAATAAGAAAAAGACGTTATACCATCATGTCTGCTGGAAACTAGTGCTATCAAAATCAAGTTCCAAGAAAACAATATCCATTCTTAAAATTCTTTCTTTGTTTTCAGGTTCGAGTGTTTACATATCCGGTAGGTCCTCCTGCAGAAAGTACTAGCGCCATGCTGGATATGTCAAGTCAAAATAGAGGTACCTTTAGTATTTATCACTTACATTTGAGGTTGAGATGGGGAAGAAGGGTGTGGTTAAGGGGCTTAGAAGGGTGTGGTTAAGGGGCTTATTTGAGAGGGGTTACCCCCCTCTCAAATAAATGCCCCTTCTCAACTGTATTTTGGGAAATAAGTGTTCTCTTCTTCAACCCCCTCCCCCTTCACCATGTCTTGTGAGACTGGTAGTACTTCTTGAACGTTTTTGAACATTGTGGTGCATGTGATTCCTTTCTCATGAAAGCTTTCCTGATTTGCCCTAATATAACATTTCTCTGGGGAACATGGCAAATTGGAAGCATCTCTTGTCAATGTTTTGAGAGCTTATGTTTCGATGAGATACAGTGCATTTTACTTTTGGGGCCTGATGATGTGAAGTGGGCTGACCTGGTTAACCTGGCTGGCTGGGCTTGCAGAGATCCCAACTTGTCTATAAAATACATATAATTTGGTTGGTCCAATTACATGGGAAACAGGCCAGCCTGGCCAAGCCAGCCCAGTCAAATGGGCCAGCCCACTTCATATAATCAGGCCCTTAGTACAATTATAGAAACTTTGTTTCAAAATCAGAAGTTTTTACACATTATTTAATTGTGTTATCCATATTCTGATATATTTTTCTGAAAACCAAGATATTCTTATGGGGCAGTTGAAATTGCTGCAGAACAAATAGAGAGTTGTCCAGTTCTTACCCTTGCACATTGTTACTTATAAATGGGTACATTTCTCTTTCATAGGGTATTTTTCACGGATACAAAGTGTTGGTGCTGTGAGGGCTGTCAGCGCAGGTAAGTTTTTACAAGCTTTCTGGGATATAATTATGTGAATTTGCCATTGGTGAAGGTAATGATTCGTTCTTAAAAGAAACCATCCCTACTCCTATTATTAACCCTTGTAAGAGGAATTCAATTTAGTCAAATACATGCATGACCTATTAGAAATCTTTTGCAAAGATAGTCTAAAAATGAGCCAGTTAACACATGATAACCCCTTGTAACATAGCTGCACTCTAAATTGTCAGTATTGATTGTATGAGAAATTAAATAATAATTTCCTATTATTAATTTTGTATTTTGCTGTAATTATTAGTCGTATGTTAAAGTGTTGAGTAGACCAATGGCAATAGCTCCCAAGGACAATATTACCAAGTCTGCAGTATGGACAGGAGCCTACCTTGATGCTATGGTATTATTATATTACAACTTCAAATTAAAAGAAATTTGTGACACCTACCACCCACCACTTTACAGACATACTTGTTGGCAACTTAGTAACAATTTACTGACACTTAACCAAACATTTTGACACCTTACCAACCACTTACTGATACCTTACTAAACACTTAGTAATGGCTTACCAACCACTTACTAATCTTACCAACCACTTACTGACACCTTATTGTAACTACTTACTGAAACCTTACCAACCACTAACTGATACCTTTCCAACCACTAACTGATACCTTACCAACCACTTACTGACGTGCCTTATTTTAACTTCTTACTGAAACCTTACCAACCACTAACTGACACCTTACTAACCACTTACTAATCTTACCAACCACTTACTGACACCTTACCAACCACTTACTGACACCTTACCAACCACTTACTGCACCTTACCAACCACTTACTGACACCTTACCAACCACTTACTGACACCTTACCAACAACACACTGACAGCTTACCAACTACTTACTGACAAATTACCAACTACTTTCTTACACCTTATCAAGCACTTGCTGATCTTACCAACCACTTGATAACACTTTACCAACCACTTCCTGTCACCTTACCAACCACTTCCTGACACCTTACCAACATTTTACTTGCATATTTTGCTTAGTGCTTGCTTGTTTGTCATTCACTTATCAACTCAGAATGCAGTTTGTACATGTCATTTACCATTTCTAAATAATTAATCATATCTAAATTATTAATCATATCTCCACAGGGTCTAGGTATGATGGTCACAGTAACATTACCAGTATTCTACAGACCTAAAGTCAATAAAAATTGCTCAGTAAGTCAAACATTAAAAGTATTTTAAAGTGATTCATCAAAGACCTAGCAATCTCTCAAATTTTACCCTAGCAGGCTTTGTGCATGCATGGCTGGGGGCGGTTGCATAACTAACAGTGGTTTAAATTGGCTGTTAATGATTAACAGTTACATCCAATTTTAAGTTTATTTTATTCAACTGGCTCCAGTACTTTATAGCTCTATCAGTGAACTACTAGCCGACATGTCACAGAGACATGGAGCCTAGGACTGGTTGCAAGGGCAACTACCCTTCATGTGTACTGCATTAAAAAATGTTGATGTAGCAAATCTCAATCTCATAAATAAAAACTGGTTTGACTTCTGTGAATAATGCACATTAATGGACTTGTCCCCTAGTGTGTGCTGAGCTTATGAGAGCACTAATTTTTAAACAACTGGTAATTGAAAATGTTTCTTTCTTAGACTGCACAAAAACCCCAGTATGATCTTCTTATTGGTGTGGTTGGTACTGATGTCACTTTGAAAAATCTTCATGAGTTTTTTCTTCAACCTTTGGTAGGTGGCATTGTCCCCTTTGTAATACTAGAATGTATGTATTATCAGCTCAAACAGGGGCGGATCCAGGATTTTGCAAAGGGGATGTCCCAAATAGACCTCTTGAGAGATGATGTCACAGAAGAGAAGATGGCAGCCTCCTAACAATGTAATCTTATGACATCATCTTGCAAGAAGCCTATAGAGTAAGTACTGCACTAGGGGAGGGGGGGTGTCTGGTGCACCTATGGACACCCCCCCTGGATCTGCCCCTGCAAACCTTAAGATATCTTTCAATTGGTAGATGGCATTGCAGCTTTTGAACAATTACCACCCAAGGTCATGATCTGTTATGTTCAATTGTGCCCTGACTAATACAATTGCGTTGTATAATATTATTTAGATGGGAAATAATGGCTATGCCTTTGTGGTGAACAATAATGGCCTGGTGGCATTTCATCCACGACTAAAGACAGTTGTAAGTATATAGGTTATTGGGAACTGTGGCTTACAGTATAATACAATACAATACAATATGTCTTTATTTAGTACCACAGTTTAGATATATACAATTTACAATTAAAATTAAGACAGGAAATTAGGTACAGGCTACCTATAATAACCACGGGCTTAAACAAAGATAGGTAGCCGACTAGTGAATGTTTACATTTACGACATGTGGTCAATTAAATAATATAATACTAAAAAAGACGTACAGAAAAATAACACTGAAAGTACTTATTAAATTTTACAGTATTTTACAGCTTACAGTATAAGCCCCCTTAACTGCAAATGAAAAGATATTTTGTTTATAACCCCCCCTCCTGTATTTCATCATCTCCATTTTTTGGAGTAGAAAAACCTAGGAAAGGATGTCAACAAGTATTGAATTCTAGTTATTAGGCCAACAAGTCAGAATAGTGCCATTTGTGTCAAAAGTTTTAACTGGGCGTAATTTTTGACTTATTAAGTTGAGTAGTACCATTGTCATCCTTATCATCAACAACATAGCATTTGGCTTTTTGATGATATTGTTGCTTCACTGTAGTAAATGACTTTTCTTTGTGTAATATTATTTGTATATTACGTGCACTCTGATTGGTCGAGAAACGTGTGATTAGAGTACACATACATAGATGACATCACTGAATCTTACGTACGCTCTGATTGGTTGAAATATAGAAAATAGATTCCATTTTTCCATGGGTCTGTACTCTAATCGATGCACAGAAGACGTCAAAATGTGGCGAGAACAACGGTCACGCTACTCCACTTCGTCTCGTGGCGTACGTTTTTGTTCTCACCACATTTTGACGTCATCTGTGCATCTATTAGAGCACAGACGCACCGAAAAATGGAATCTATTTGTTAAGTATTTACTCCATAATTATTTCAATTTTTTGCAATGTCATTAGTTTGGCTACCTCCCTGATTCACCAGGAGTAGACATAACAGATGCTGAATTCCCATTGAACAAAGACGATCTTATAAAGGTTTGTTGACATGTTAAATTTGTTCAATGTTACTTGTATGTTGTTATTGTTTTTTGGTTTTGTTTTGGTCAATTTTGTTTGTTTATTTATCTAATCTGTTTGATTTTTGAATTACTGTACTAATCAGACATAATATTGAGAACTTATCATTTGACTGAATGCACAGCACCGGTATCGTTTTTTGTTGTCGTCTTCCCAGTTTCTTCCTGTTTTTGATTTTTTTTCAATATTATTACTGGTACTATCGATAGCACTTGTTGATATTCATTTTAAATTACCGGTACTATCGATAGCACATCATGTTGATATTCATGTCTTTATAATCCTCAGCTCCGCAGAAGCTTGATCGACCAAACCTTCTCATCTAATGCAGAGCCAGTTGGTGATGCATTTGTGGTGTATGATGTATCACAAGATGAGGTATGTGTCATAGCAATCTATAAATAATTATATAATAATTGGTATATTACGCGTGCTCTGATTGGTCGAACAACCATGTGTGATTAGAGTACACACACATAGATGGCGTCAGCGAATCTTACGCGCGCTCTGATTGGTTGGAATGTTTCGATAAATATCATATAAAACAGATAGATTCCATTTTTCGGTGCGTCTGTACTCTAATCGATGCACAGAAGACGTCAAAATGTGGTGAGAACAACAGTCACGCCACTCGACTTCGTCTCGTGGCGTACTTTTTTGTTCTCACCACATTTTGACGTCATCTGTGCATCGATTAGAGTACAGACGCACGGAAAAATGGAATCTATTTGTTAAATATCACAATGAACAAATTGAGGATAACATTTTGGACACTTGTTCTAGCTTAGAGTGGTAAAACGCCAACTTCATTTTTACCTGGAAAGCTTGCAAAATGCACCGTTCAGGTAAGTTCATATGATTTTTGTAGTGTAACATTAATTTTGGGGTTTAAATGAAATCCATCAATTGTTCTTCCAAAAAGTTTTACCAGGATGTGGTCACTCAAATGCTGGCTATTTAAAGTTGTTATCCGCATAGCTCCCCACAGCTCTCAACTCTTCCCTCTTCCCCCTTTTGTTTAATTTCACCATCACCTCTCCCCAGAGAGCATGTAGGCAGGCAAGCTATTGCAGCTTTACTGTCTGTGTCAATTTGTTTTGTTCACGTTGTCTGCACAAGATTTCTTTACTGTTATTAACAAATACGATGCAATAAAACGTACGTTTAAAGGCCCACTTGGATGAAAATCGGTGAAAATTGGAAATTGATTATTTCTATATGAAGATTAGCATAGTTAAATAACTAGGTAATCTTCGACAAAAAATCTACATTTCAAGCTTATTATCACAGAGAGATTTTTGTTTAAAACCTAAAAGAACAATAGGGTTGAGTAATCGACGTCATAATGACGTTACTTACTCACAATTTTGATGCTAATAACCTTGACAACTTTATCCGTCTCTTTCGGATGTGAAAAAAATATTGCTTCATGGTGATTATTAGCACCGTGTACATAGGTCTCACTGAGTTTCAACTGAGTCATTTTCAATTTACATTGATTTTAATCCTTTAATGACAAATACATCAGACTCTTTCACTGTGTGACTGACTACACTTTATAGCATCACAAGGCTGCATTACTTTTTTTTCACATCCTTTTCACAATGTGCATGTGCAACGTCAATAGTCATTTTTAAACATCTGTTGGTAGACATGGTATCCCCTTTCATGCTGCGGCTAAATAACTGGAAGTTAATGTTCACATGTTTTATTCTTTTCAGCTTCGCTATTGCTACACCAAGAGTGGGTTTCAAGTATAAATTGAATTCGGATGCTCTTCTAGGTGAGCAACACATTACTTATTCTGTATTATATAATAATTGGTATATTACGCTCACTGTGATTGGTCGAGAACCGTGTGCGATTACAGTACATACGCATAAATGACGTCATTGAATCTTACACGCGCTCTGATTGGTTGAAATGTTTCAACTTTGTTTCGTGGCGTACGTTTTTGTTCTCACCACATTTTGACGTCATCTGTGTATCTATTAGAGTACAGACGCGCGGAAAATGGAAACTATTTGGTAATTGTTACTAAAATCATTGTTTGTTGGTTAGCTAAATATTAATGACTGTATGAATAGATTGGGACTGAAGAAATGGTGATTCCCCATACCTTTCTTAGTCTCCCTCGCAGCCGTGTTTAGCCTCGTCACGCAACGCTCCCTATACCTTTCTATGTCACCCAGAAAGCTCTTACAAGGCAAACCTTGTACTACACTTCTGCAGTTTTCTTAATTCAATCCTGGACAAGAAATGCAGGAACAGAAACGTCGAGAAATAATTCTTTAAACATTCTACCGACTGTTTTTTGCTCAGGTGAAATTGCCAAGGAATTGAATTCTACGCATCTTTCTTTGGAAAACTGGTGAGTCATTTATGCTAGATATTTTCGAAGAGTCTTTCACCTTGCCATACAGTCTATCCTATATCTATTCGTCCTGCAGGCAGGGATTAGGATAGGCACGCCCCACGGCACTCATGGTAAAACCCATCATCAAACGCTGATAAACCGAGACGATTTGCAACGATGATTTTTCGCGCTGTTGTACGTAAAGCTTATGCCGTGGAACATACAAAATGTAACGATGTGTAGCGCAATTTTGGCTTCGATAACGCATTGTGAATTTTGTTGTAGTAAAACAACTTGCAACGCAAAATTACGCGGATTTGACCCAGCATTGCGCAAAAAATCGTCGTTGCAAATCCTCTTGTGTAACATCAACTTCAAACTGAACTGGATCATAGGCCATCCCTGAAATGATTTTACATTCAGTCCATCTCAACCAACAGTCAACCAAATATAATCTGATTGTTGTACTTTCTTACCTCAGGGGTTATTGTGAAGGAACGTTTTTATCAGAAAATCCTGTGAAGCACTTGAAGACTAAAGATTTTTCAAGTCGTCCAAGTGATTGTAAGTTTGTACACCATCTTGTTATGTTGTACTACAATCAAACCTCTCCACAACATCCCCCCCCCCGGGGACAGATGGACTTACCTATTTCGTCGTCTAGGCAACACCGTCGCTATGCGGTTCGCGTGCTATGTAAAATGGCGGGAATTTTTACCACTTTTTGACGGCGCACACTTCGATCGAATGTTGGATCGACCACAGTACTTAGTAGCCAAGCAGGAATGGCTGTGTTCTCTCTGGAGTACTTGGACCAAGACTGTACTTCCGGTTTCGCAATAAAAGATTCGACTCCTTCAGATGTTCAAAACAAAATGCGTGTTTTTTCACATAAAAATATTTGTATTGGCATTCGTCATAAAAAATAAGCATGGATTTGAAGTTTTGACCAATCGCGGCAAAATTATGACTATTAAAGTGCCTGGGAGAACTCCCCAAAAATTATATCTTTTTCATATTTTTGTCTATCACTAAACGCATGCTTACTTTTACTTACTTTTATCCTCTTCGTGATGATCATTGGCAAAGATGGAAAGTGCTGGCAGTTGCGGAGGGGTGGTCGTTGTAGAGAGGTTTTAGTGTAGAGTATAAATGTATGGATCTGATCATTGGCATGGATAGAAATGCTGACCGTTGTAGAGAGGTGGTCGTTGTAGAGAGGTTTCAATGTAGAGTACAAATGTATGAATCGGATTATTGGCATGGATAGAAATGCTGACCGTTGTAGAGACGTGGTCGTTGTAGAGAGGTTTCAATGTAGAGTATAAATGTATGGGTCGGATCATTGGCATGGATAAAAATGTTGACCGTTGTAGAGAGGTGGTCGTTGTAGGGAGGTTTTAATGTAGAGTATAAATGTATGGGTCGGATCATTGGCATGGATAGAAATGCTGACCGTTGTAGAGAGGTGGTCGTTGTAGGGAGGTTTCAATGTAGAGTATAAATGTATGGATCTGATCGATGGCAGGGATGGAAGATATACTGGCAATTGTTGAAAAGAGGTCATTGTAGAGAGGTTTCAATATATATACAGTATAAATGTATGGATCAAATTGATGGCATGGATTGAAAATCTGCTGACCGTTGTGGAGAGGTGACTGTTATAGAGGGGTGACCAGCCGTTAGTGGAGGTTCAACTATATGGATGGTACCTTTTTTTTGTAACTATTTAAACTGCTGTTTATTGTTTGTAGGCAATGTTGACATGTTGGATGGTCTGGCTGTAGACTTGAAGGCAACTTCTAATATACCAAATGTATGGAAGATTGATGAAAGGTAGGGTAACTTATTACGAGTGACCAGCTTCCTCAGTAAACTCGCAAATAAAATTTTAACTCTTACTTTTAAGCATGAAAACTCCGTTGTGAGACATTTAGTGAATAGTTCTTGTTTTGGTTCTCCGGGGTGGTTTTTTCTTGGAGGAGCTTCCTATTGGAGGAGCTAAATACAGGCTCGTTTTGTAGCTTGAAATTTTTCCAATAAAGACTATTATTATTATTATTTTTACTAAAGAAATAACTACAGTCGAACCCCTTTAAAGCGGAACACCAAAGAGCCAAAGTGTTCGTAATATAGAGGTGTTCGTTTTATAGAGGTTTCATGTATAGAGATTCCAGATGTCGGGACATAGAGACCTGTCCGTTATAGAGAGGTGTCTGTATATCTGTATTATGAAAGTGTCTGTAAGGAGTTAGGTTCTAATGTAGTTGATAATGATAACATGAGGGCGTCAGAACGTCCTACCTTACTGTCAGTTTCAGTTTATTTAGTGCTGTCACTGATCTTTCTTTTGAAATGCTTTTCAAAATTACGTATGATTGTTTGTTTATTTTTACTCTGGTCATTTTTTATAGAAGTAATTTTTATCTTTATTACATTGTAGCATGAAGTCAGTGTTTGTCAGGACACATTACGGTGTTACAAGAAAGAAGACTTGTGCATCGTGCAGGTACGTCCTGGTGTAACTGATGTAACATATAATAGATTTCCTCTAAACGGACATGCACTCCCCTCCCAACGAACATGCGCGCACCCATTACGCATCCAAACCCAACATATCGGCAACATTTCCCCCTCCCTACCTGAACAACCCCGTTATGTAGTCATATTTCTAAACCTGTAAAATCGGGGCTACACTTTTGGTGGGATAAAAATTGTACTCTATGTTTTCTTCGTGATTTAGCGGTGGCGAAGAGCACTATGATCTCACACAGAAAGACATTGGACGTGTTGAATCAGAGGGTATCGATCAACAAGCTGTTGTATTAACATCTCCTTATGATGCAGGTAACTTTTAGTCTTAGAGTGGATGTCTTCATTAGTTGCAAACCTACGGTACGACCCGATGTGGTAGAGTCGTTTTCGTATGAGTGGGAAACTTACCGTACCGTATCGTAACTGTACCAGTATCATAGTTTCTATAAAAACATTCGAAACTCCTGTTGTAACCGTATCGTATCGTCCGTACAGTGTTCCCACTCATACGAAAACCACTCTATACTGTTACGGTAACAATACTGAAAATATAGCCAATCATGAGTCTAGGATGGGTTCTCCAGCCAATCAGAAGTTACGATGGCAGGAAATTGTGCCATACAGTTTCCCACTTATACGGAATCTTCTGATACGGTTACGGCCAAGTTTTCGGCTAGATACTGAAAATGCAGTCATATCAGGAGTCCATAACATGAGAATTTGAAGCTACGGTATTGAGTAACAGTACAAAGAAAATTTGTGCCGTACATTTGAAATATGCTGTGATTCAATTTCATTGTAAAATGGTGCATTCCTCACTCACTGGTACTTGTATGCCTTTCAGCTCATTTCGTTGTTACCCATACATTTAAACTATTGATTTTCACCAGGTCGAAGAGAGAGGAACTCATCCACTGTGATCGGCTTACAAAAGGTTATTTTGAAGAATTTCACTGCAGCAGGTAAAAAACTTTGTCTTTATTAATATCTATTACTCGGGCTCCCTGTGGTGGCCTTTATAAGCAAGCTTTGTTGCTTGGGCTTCCTGTGCCCGGTTGAACGCTATTGTAGTGTCTTGTTCTCATTTTAAAACTGACATTCTTTGATGATAATGATGAAGATGATGACGATTTGATGATGATGATTAATAACTTAGGTCGCTGATTGGTTGATATTTGTAGGGGTTATGAGACAAAAATATCGCAGATTTCAAGGAAAAATTATTCTTGTTAAAATTTAGCTGAATAGACCTAATCGGCTAACGCGTTGCTATGTACGTTTCCACCCAATTCAAAACCTCTGGGAATATAATTCTTTGTCTTTGAAATTTTTGGAACAAAAGTTCTTATTCCCAGAGGTTTTGAATTGGGTGGAAACGTACATAGCAACGCGTTAGCCGATTGGGTCTACTAAAATCTAGGATGACGATCTAATCTCATGATTGTCTTATTTTGTTTATCAGTGACTGGGTATGAAGTACAATCAAGTTTCTTCTCCAAACTAGTGTTCAACCAAACCAAGAAGGTAGAACCAAAGCCTTGTGTTCCTGTACATTTATTGTTATGTAAACTTATGGTATTTATCTTGCCTTTATTTCTAGTGCAAATCCAATAAGAAATGTGCTGATCTTAATTGTGACAGAACAGGAAAAAGTAGTGTAAGTACGACATAGAGTAAATTTCATATGACTGTGAAAACGGCACCGCACGGTCACGGCACAGTTACGGCAGAAATTTCGAATGTTTTTATAGAGATCACGGTACTGACACGGTCACGGGACGGCGCGGTCCGTTTCACACTCATATGAAATCTGCTCTAACGCTTAAAGTAAAGCAGTGTTTTATCAAGCTGTCCACATTGTATATGTCTTCTATAATAGGTTGCTAAGTATTTGTTATACTTCTTTTTCAGGCCGAAGGACTGTACTGTTATTTATTGGATGAAAATGGCTTTGTTGTAACATCAAACACTGATAAGGTAATACTTGCATCGTGAACTGAACCACAGCATTGTTAAAACTTTGTTCTGAACTTTTAGCACGTCTCCCAACAACCTACACAGATTTAGTAATGTTGGCTTTGAATATTCCTTTCTGCGTATGCAACTCTTGTTATAATTGTTATATTACGCTCGCTCTGATTGGTCGAGAACCGAGTGTGATTAAAGTACACGCGCATAGATGACATCATTGAATCTTACGCGCACTCTGATTGGTTGAAATGTTTTGATAAATATATAAAACATATAGATTCCATTTTTCGTGGTCTGTACTCTAATAGATGCACAGATGACGTCAAAATGTGGTGAGAACAACAGTTGCGCCACTGGACTCCGTCTTAAGGCCTACTTTTTTGTTCTCGCCACATTTTGACGTCTGTGCATCTATTAGAGTACAGACGCACGGAAAAATGGAACCTATTTGTCAAATAACGGCTATAATTCAGGCACCCGTTTCACAAAGCGTACAGCGCGCAGCATTGATATAATAGCCTTCTTCTACTAAGAATATATCATTTGTTTATTTGTGTGATAGTCAAGCGGCATGTTCTTTGGCAAGGTCAATAACATCGTCATGAAGGAGTTGATCCGAGAAAATGAAAATTCTACAAGTGGGTTTTACAACAAGTGAGTATTTGTCTCTCTCCTTTTTCTCTCTGATTTTTCTCCGCCCCTCCTTGACCAATGACCTTTCCAGTTTCCAGGTTTTTTGGTGTTTGTAACGTCTGTTTCCTCTCCTTTCCCTTGTCCTGATGCCCTGAGTTCTCGAAGATGGTTTCTGTGCCTGTTTAGGTCTTCGATGTCCTGAAAGAGTATTGATACGCAAATCGGATGATTTGTTTAGCGTAGTTACAATAGTAGGAAATCGATGCATGGATTCATAAGGGCTCATGTTAGAAGGGTATTCCTTATCTCGATTTCACAGGGTTGTATTTATCGACTATCAAGCGGTTTGTGAGAAGAAAACTGGCTTTTCTAGTGCAGGAACATCGTTGCTGGGGGTGAGTAACACTTATTTTGGAAAAAAATCAGCTCGATTCCTTCGAATTCTTCCACCTCATATCAGAGAGGACCTGTTCTATCATCATCAACACATGCGCTCTAACCCTCCCTTCGTCCGCACTCTCTTTCCTTCAAACGGAAATCTCTTCAAAATGAATGGCCCAATTTATGAATTGATAAGTTAGTATTAGAAAACGAAAACTCCTATCAGAAGAAATTTCGTCAAACTGATTTTTTATAATAACTGTTTATTTAAGTGTCCAAGTCTTCTAGCGCTTGCGCACTAATAATTGGGGGGGCACTACACTCTCACACTCACTACCTCCTCTACATTAAACATGAGCTTCCATCTGAAGTCAGGACTCTCTAATATGAATTCGGCTAATTATAATCCGTGTCATTATTGCATCGAAGTGATTTCCATTCATGAAACTTATTATATCGTACTTGTCACCTTTTCGAATTGATTTCATTAGTACTATTGTCTTATATTTCTAGCCATTGTTTAGTATATCGTCATATGTTGATTGGTGGACTAGTAAAGCTTGGTGGTAAGTAATAAAACCTCGTTATTTCTAGTGCTTTAGATGATTCGGATTAGCGAGGTTTAGCCATTGTTTAGTATATCATCATACATTGATTGGTAAATCTTGGTGGTAAGTAATAAAACCTCGCTATCTCTATCAGTGCTCTAGATGGTTCGAACTAGGGGGGTTTTAAACTGTCTAGCGAAAGAGAATGGGTTTTGATAGAGTTAGGGGGTGTTAACATGACACTAGGATAATCCTAGCAGGCGAACCATCCTACTTGCTATACATTTACTGCATTCTGTTTAGTAGGATGATCCTAGTACCCGAAGTGAAGACACAGATTTCCATGTAAACAGAATGCAGTAAATGTACAGCAGGTAGGATGATTCGCCTGCTAGGATGATCCTAGTGTCATGTAAACATCCCCTTATTCAGGATACGATTGCCATTGTTAGTTATGTGGGGAGCATTTTAAGGTTCTAAAGATTGGGTTAGAGGGGTAGATTTATTTTAGGGGGTTATATAAAATATATAGGGATGGGAGTAAATAGTGGCGAGGGGTGGGAAATCATCATTGTAAATTGTAAATATCAAATATGGGATGGATATTAGGTATAGAATCAGGGTATGGATTGGGATATACATTTTAGTAGTTTTACAAAGGGTTTTAGATAGGTGTCCCCAATTAGTTATTGTAAAATAGCTAGAACGATGTGACACATAAATAAAGTCATTATTATTATTATTATTATTAGTGTGTGTCCATACCATGAAAGAATGGACTTGTTAGAAATAAGCTTTAATCTATACTTATTACATAAAATGTTGTCGCACGGTCACGTGACTATACCGCAAAGGCGTATGGCTAGTTGCAAACTTCATTGAGTTTCAGCTTTGTTCTTAATTTTGAACATCACCATGTAGAGCTCTTTAGGCTTAAGGACACGGCAAGCCACAGGCAGCCCAGGCTCATTATCTGACAACATTAACATGTTTAACGTTGTCAGATAATGAGCTTGGGCTGCCTGTGGGCAAGCTAGAGATGGAACGTCGTGCTGATATTTGGTTTTATTTAAAGTTTTAGTTATTTCTAAACATACTTCTTTTTGGGCGAATCGCGCAGCTTTGTTTCCTTCTTCATAACAACGGTTTATGAAATAGATGTATAATAAGTGGCTCAAGGAACACCGCAGGCTTATCGAGAAAGCAAAGTAATCAGATAATGGTTCAACTAAGAAAGTCTTATGACTATTAATAACTAAAAAAGTTAAAGGCCTTTGTTTAACGTCGCTAGTTCCTTTAAATCGAAGACTAGTCTTCCAGGAGGCCGACGGTGCGCTCATTTTACTCCCCTCTTTCCATCAGCGCTCCGTTTTAAGGGCATTTAAAGCCAATTAAAGCTACGCGGAAAAGAAAGAATCGAAACAAGGATGTGAGGTCACTGGGAATTGAGCTCAGGCCGGACCTCTTGCACCGAAAGCCGTGCACTAACCAACCGTGCCATCCTTGCATGCTCCTAATAACTGATAGTGTTGTGTTTGGTTGCAGGTTCTTTGCGTACTTTAATGTTTATAGGTGAGTGTTACTTCTTTGTTTTTTTTACATCACTAACTACAAACTATTATAATGTGGACAACACCCTTTAGTTGTCAAAACCCCAACGAATAATTGCATTGTTATTTACACCTTGATTAAGCGACAGACTTCATTACCCTGTTTTGACGCTTAATAAAGGTTTACTACAGTAATAGTAAATAGCTAATTCAATTAACGTTGTCGCTGAAAAAAGCCTAAAGCTTTGAGAGCGGAATCATGACAATTTTTTATCACCGTGACATCATTACAATAAGAAACTCACTGTATAATGTTTGCAAATTCTACAACTTGAACACATTATTTCCTTTTAATTCTTAGATTAAGCCTACAGCTGAAGTTTGATAGTAAACAACACGATAATTTGAAAGCCTTTAGCCTTTAGGCTTTTTTTCAGCGACAACGTTAATTGAAATAACTATATTGTTCAAACATATCAAACACTGCTTTAGCGGTATACCGTGGAGTATAGCTAGAAAATAACTTCTAGGAAAAGTAAGGCACCAGCGCAGGACGTTAAAACCTGGTTTTCCCTAGCGACGCAAGCACAAGCGCAAGCAGCGTAATGCTCCATTTTCATTGAGATAACATGGACGCAAACACAAGGGCAAGCACAATTTTATTCTTGTGCTTGCATCATAGTGAAAAACAGGCTTAAGGGCAGAGATATCGCCAAATATACATTGACGTTCTTGTATTCTGGTTAGCTGTATTTCTATGATGTCAATAATTTCTTCTTCCGTCTCTCCTTTTTAGCTCGTGGATACACGAAGCGTAACAAGTTTTTTCCCGTATTTTCAACAACTCCACGGATTATAAAACCAGAATAATGACTATCGTTTTTCTTTTTTTCTTTAGCTGGATGATGTCAGAGACAAATTCCTTTACAGGTTGTTATTTATACAAATTAGAAATTAACTTTAAATACTAGGGTAGTACCGCGCATGGGACTACAGTCCGTTTGTGTCTCCCTCTTTGGGTTACGTAATTATCTTTTATGTTATGTTATTAAAACTTCAGTTCAATACTAATGTGGCTCATACGATGGACTTCAGATAGGCCTTTCCTCTTCCCTGTGGATGTCAAAAAGTCTACCGCGGGATCGATATTCCCTTAGACAAACGAAAACTGCCGTTTTAGTGTGGACGAAAGGTCTAACCGTAACAAAAAAGATGCGTTTTTAAATTTATTCGGGTTAGTGTGGACGTAGTCTTAGACAAAAAAACGTTTTAGTGTGGACGGAAGGTCTAATCGTAACAAAAAAGATGCGTTTTTAAATTTATTCGGGTTAGTGTGGACGTAGTCTTAGACAAAAAAACGTTTTAGTGTGGACGGAAGGTCTAATCGTAACAAAAAAGATGCGTTTTTAAATTTATTCGGGTTAGTGTGAACGTAGTCTTAGACAAAAGAAAAACGCCGTTTTAGTGTGGACGGAAGGTCTAATCGTAACAAAAAAGATGCGTTTTTAAATTTATTCGGGTTAGTGTGGACGTAGTCTTAGACAAACGAAAACTGCCGTTTTAGTGTGGACTGAAGGTCTAATCGTAACAAAAAAGATGCGTTTTTAAATTTATTCGGGTTAGTGTGGACGTAGTCTTAGACAAAAGAAAAACGTCGTTTTAGTGTGGACGGAAGGTCTAATCGTAACAAAAAAGATGCGTTTTTAAATTTATTCGGGTTAGTGTGGACGTAGTCTTAGACAAAAGAAAAACGTGGTTTTAGTATGGACGGAAGGTCAAACCGTAACAAAAAGATGCGTTTTAAAATTTATTCGGGTTAGTGTGGACGTAGTCTTAGACAAAAAAACGTCGTTTTAGTGTGGACGGAAGGCCTAAATGTAATAAAAAATATGCGTTTTCAAATTTATGGGGATTGGTATGGATGTAGCCTTACACTGTATAGTTTGTACTCGTTTTCCTCAAACGCTTTTGGCCCCATCCTTGTCCCATTGTCTCTTCTCTGATTGATGGGTCAAAAGCTACGTTTCTTTGTTTAATAAGGAGTTTCCCGTATTTTCTTTTAGTCGCTACTGAGGACAAACCCAAGAACTACAGTTGTATTAAACAAGTAACAACATATTATGCTGATAGCGGCAATGTCTTACAAAATGGTGTGTTTCTAACTTCAAATCCTCCTTTATTTTTTAGAATGAGATATCACTTAGGCAAAATGCAGGGGCGGATTCCAGGATGAGGATATTTTGGAAAAATATTGAGATAAAAGGATTCATTGTCGTCTCAAGAGGGGTTGCACAGCCCCTGCATCCCTCCCCTAAATCCGCCCTGAAGTGATTTAGAGTGCGCTCTCAACGAGTCTCTGTATATAGGCCGCTGACCACTCTTTATCACTCGATTACTTAGTTTAACATACAATGTTTTTTAGTACTGATTAGTACTTGCAATTTCTAATAAATGTTTTTACTCAAATACTAGGGTCTGCATTTTGTAAGTCAGACAACTGCTTTAGGTGAGTTGGTTTTGTTCCACTACTATATACTTAGTTAATAAGATATCGAAAATATTCTTGTTCTAGTTCTTCAAATACAGACGAAAACTAACGAGTAAACTTGCTTGTTTTCGTTAGGAGTTTCTTCGTAAAGAGTGTGCCACACAGTAATATGTTCCTGGTAGTAGTAGATGCTAAATGTGGAGTGTGTTCAGACAAAGCAGGCTCAATGAGCATTCCTGGTGAATCTAAAACCAATATCCTTTTCACTGCTATCATCTTGAAATCATAAACTCCTTCTAACAAATAGACAGGGTTGTCTAATAATCCCTATATGCTAAAGGTGTCTCTCTACACCTATTTCAAAAACGGTTGTCGGTCGAGAGGCCTCAAGCGTACGCGACTAGACCGAAAAGGAGTATGGGTAGGTACTAAACCTCACTCGCTTTTCAGCTTTGTTATTGATTTTTAACACCGACGAATGACGTTCTTTGTGCATAAGCTCGAGGAAGCTAGTTGAGAATAGTCGTGTTGATATTCTTGTGGTTTTATAGCTTTTATTGATACCTATACTCCCTTGCGGGCGAGTTGAATAGGCTTCAGGCCTTTTTCCCGACAACGTTTTATGAAACGGGTGTATGTTCTTGTGGTGGATGGGTCATGTTTAAAGGGATGTCTAAGTTCCCTCATTCGTGTTGTATACTGATCATGAGTGTAAATGAGAATTTTCAGTTTCAAGGTTTTGTTCTCTCCTTAACCACTTTGCACTAGAAATAGAAGTCCCATGTCAGTCTGATTTATATCGAAAACGACCTCAACGATGCTTTGTATCAGATGATCCTGTAAGTAATTTACCAAGCATTTCTATTATGTCTCAATTCGACACAGCAATTATAACAAAAAATAAAACTCTGAAGTAAAACTCTAGCAGGGTAAATGTACTCTAGTACGGATACCAAAAACCTTTAGAAATCCGAGAGTGATTTTTAGGATATGCCTTCACTTTTCCTCTCGGTCTTTTCCTCTCTATGGCCACGCACTCAGGATTTAACATTTTTATTGATTTCAGGAATCTGGTTACCCGCCTGGAGCAGGGTCGCAAGTTATACCATCTCTTTGCCTAATCATAGTGATGATGATGATGTCTTCCTTCTTAATGGAGAATACCCCCTGATGGTATCCTAGTAACAGTGATGACGTCATACTGGCCAAGGCGGCCATTGCACGTTCGCATTATTGAACGACGCTTGCGATTGGATGATGCTGGTTACCATGGTAACAGTGGTACCTTGTGCCAGCTTTGTTGAGATGTACAGACTGCAAAGATTTTATATTTGAACTTCATTTTTTGCTGGATTTGGATTTTGTACGTATTTGATATGGCGTTGGAGGATTTCTCCAGGATTTTTTGGAAAAAAGGGACGTTTAAGGGAAGCCATACACGTGTATGGTTAAATATTTTGACAAAATGTGGTCACGTTATTTGAAGCAAAACTGTGAATGATTGATTTGAAGGGCGTCGCGGCGGCTTTGCTACACTAGCAAGTCCAATTTTTTTGGCTACAAAAGTTGGTTACGTTACGTCACGTCACGCACGTCACGTCACGTCACGAAAAAAACCCAGTGTACAAAAATTTAACGAGGAAATAATTTATTCAAATACTTAGTTATAATGAATTTTTAAGTAATGGTCCGAGTAAGAAGAAGACAACCAAACGACGAAGTATGCAGAAAGGTGTTAATTGTAATATTGTTTAAACCAAAATCTGACATAACTTCAAAATCTGCGCATTTTATGTAATGTCTGATTCGTTCTTCATGAAAGCTTTCCTGAGTTTTAGTATTGCAACATTTTTATGTGGGGAACATGGCAAATTGGAAGCGTCTCTCGGCTATTGTTTTACGCGCTTATGATTGGACGAAATCTTTTAGTACAAAAGAAACTTTGTTTCAAAACAGGGTTTTTGCACATTTCATTTTTAAAGTGTGTTATCCATAGTTGTTTTTGGTTTTGTTTTACAATGTTTATTAATTTTTTCAATAGTACATACATACATCAAAGACATTTAAATATATCACACATGTACAATTTCCTTTTTTACAATTCATAGTTAATTTATTTTTACATAGTAAATAGTACAACAAAAAGTAAACAATACACACGAAAAACATCTAAAATCATTTCTGTCAGAAAGTTTAAGTTGTTTAAAAGTAGTTTTGGCCAATGAAAGTTGAATCAAGTGTTAATCCAAAGCAAAAATTTGGATCGAAAATGAGGTTTAGTTCTTCATTTGCTCATTTGCTATATGTTTTCTTTATATTCAGCTTGAAAAAGCTTAATCCTAACACAACTTCAAGAAAAGTCTTTGTACAATTCAAAAATCTGTTTTAAACAGGTATTTTATCTCGGTACATCAGTTTTTAACCGGTAGAAAAAGGATTTAAATGTTAATCCAGAACAAAAATTTGGATTAAAACTCGGTCTAGTTTTTGGCCGCTTTTCACCATTATTGCTCGTCATTGAAAAAAAGCTTCTCTTAATATATTCTCAGTCTGATAACCAATACATTCTTATGTGGGGGGATTGAAATTGGCACAGGACAAGAGAAAGTTGGCTACCTCTTACTCGGACCATTTCTTAGTTTAATCATGTGGACACACATAAGTCCAAGGAACATTAATTTATTACCTGAGAACAAACATGTCAGGGAACGCGATGTATCATGGGATAGTTAATTTATTTGTATATGTCATGCATGTTGACGCCCATCCAGCCCTCCCAGGGACTCGGACAAGACTGAATCACACTTGTTGTTACTTTTGGGGTTCCTTTGGAACAAAAGGTGAAGAGGGAAACTGGGGATAAAGGAAGAGGGAGACTTTCTTCCCTCTCCCCCTCCCCCCTTATTTTTCTTTGTTCGTTCCCAGTCTCTTATCTGCCTCCAAAGGAACCCCAAAAGTAGAATAAAAGGAGTAGCCTGCGGAGGAGGCTAACTTGTTGTATCATAGTCGATGATTTTTTCAAATTTATCATCAATTTTTATTTATTTGTATATTTAATTCGCACATTTTAAAGACAATTGAAATTATCATTATTTGAGGCGATAGCTTAGAAGCATTTAATTTATTTTCACTGGTTGCCATAAAGACTCGACTTGGAATAGATCGATAGTAGACTACCGTTAATAGGTCGATAATAGACAACCGTTAATCTACAAGCACAATAACCCTCAATTTATACATGAATGCCCTTAATTTATAGTAAAGAAGGAACGGATGGATTCTACTGGGTGGATTATCCATCAGTGAAATGTTGATTCGCGATTCGTCTGAAAATTATACAAATTTACAATGGCTTTCCGTGGTAAGGACTCTTATTTACCAACATTTTACGTCACACATGGTCAAAATATTATGGACTCACGAGGGGTAGTCTAAGACGCATTTTATCAAGGGACAGCGTTCTGAGCCGCTCTCAAGGCTCGAATAAGACGAGTCTTAGACTAAAAGTGCCGTTTACACGGAGAGGTTCGTGCCTTATGCAAGGCGCGTCTTAGACTAAAAGTGCTGTTTACACGGAGATGTTCTGTCACAGATACATAGCCTGTTTCAAAATAAACGTCCCAAATAAGAGAGTAATAGACCATTATTCGTCCGTCGATGCGTTTTAGATTAACTACCTATCTACTCGACAAAAATTCGTCTACGAGGTGAATCATCATCTGATAGATAATCCAGCCAGATGGAGAATTCGTCTGACACGATGGCAGCCTATCGCTCAGTTCCCAGACGAGACTTTTGTCTGTCGTAATTATGCAAACAGTAGTGATGCATTATCATTTACTTATAATTTATTCTTAGAGACTTATTTCGTTGCTATTTAAAGAGGTTATTCTTTAAATAGATGATTAAAAGGTTATCATTCAAAATGAAATGTGACGACTGAGTCTGAAGGGTGATTTTTTTAAAAAAATTCGATTTCTCTGTGAGGAAGCTTCAATAGTCCCCTTCACAGTTCTCTGCACCATCTTGAAAGTCTTGAAAGGTAGCCATGCCTTTGCATCGAAGCGAGACTAACGGTGAGCTTGCAATGATAGAGACCTGTGAATAATTGTCCTAGGTGTTAAAAAAGGTATCTATCATTGCACGCTCACCGTTCGTCTCGCTTCGATGTAAAGGCACGGCTACCTTTCAAGATGGCGCAGGGAAGTGTGAAGGGGACTATTGTAGTCAACTTGGTAGAGCAATGCGATCTGTCAAGAGACCATAATACTAAGAGAGCGAAACTCGCGCATTGATCATGATGTCTGCGCGATGTGCTATTTCAATATTTGCGCCGCGCGGTCAACTTCCTGTAAAACGTTAGTTATAGAGTGATCAGAGTTAGAGTGCATGCACTTAATCCGTGAAACAAACACTACTAATTACTACTAAATAGTATTGATTAGACAATAGGAAACAAAGGAATTACCATAATTTAGCACTATTTTGTACTATTTATGTTTCACGGATTAAGTGAATGCACTCTAGCAAGGAAATGTTCAGAAACAGCGGTGTGAGGTGATGTAGAGTGGGGTGTGTCAATTTTGCGTCGATGTTCGTTAAATCTGCCTTTAAGTCGTCGTTTAGTTTTACCAATGTATTGTTTGTTACATTTGGTGCAGTGTATCATGTAAATGACGTTTTTGGAATTACAGGTTATATGAGAATTAATAGTACGGGTTAAACCAGTAGAGGAAAACGTTATTTCTTTAGTACCGTGAGCAATGCCATTACAAGTGAGGCAGCGATTAGAGTCACAACGAAAGATACCTCGTGGAGTAGTTTCAGTATTATTAGAAGAGGAGAGTTCCGGAAGTTTGGCTGTAACCAAAAGGTCTCGCAGATTTATAGGAGAGCGCCGAAAAGCAACAACAGGAAGTTCTGAAAAAACGTCCTTACAGCGATTAGAAGAGTGGAGTATGTTGAAATGTTTCTTGATGATAGATGAAATGGATGGTAACATGGGATTATAAGTTAGAGTGAATGGGATGCGGTTAGCAGTAGATGATTTGGGCTTGGGTTATATTTTTTGCTACTTTGTTTGTTTGTTTGTTTGTTTGATTGTTTGATTGTTTGTTTGTTTGTTTGTTTGTTTGTTTGTTTGTTTGTTTGTTTGTTTGTTTGATTGTTTGTTTGTTTGTTTGTTTGTTCAACTAGCAAGCAAAGACATTAGTACAAAATGCAAAAAATATATAGACTGAATTAGCGGTTTTCCTTCCTTATTTTTGCTTTATTTCTCTCCTCGTTCCCCCTCCAATTTCCTTCCTTCCTTCCTCTCCAACATTCCTTGTTTGGCTATCACGTGTGGTCAATATATGTAAATCTGTGACATCACTAGTTATTGTATTACCGCTCATGACCTTTAAACACGAATAACAACACGAAGTTTCGTTTTAGAAATCAGTATCTTTATCAAGAAGCCATGTAGACTAGAATCTCTACCATCTACATCGTAAGAATCAAGGTGAGAATTGGTAAATCTAAATGATTTAGTAGCGGTAGACTTGTAGGAACTTACTAGGACCCCAGAAAAGAAAACAGATTTTGGGTAATTCATTTTCGCCTCCCCATCGAATAATTAGATTCGGCTGGCTGCTGTACTCGTGGGTATTTTTGGAACCAAATCGAAATTGTAATGAGTCTTTCACCGTGATGTACGTATATATTATATATTTTGTTTGTTGATTAAAGCGAGGTAGGGATATAAAAGTCGATATGCAAAGCCACAGGTTTCAGCGTGAATTTCAACGTGTACAACAGGCCTCAGCTCTAATAGTAGTTCATGTTTTTTTAAAGTACAACAGCCGGATTAAGTCGAGGGTTTCTATCTATTTTCTTGCTTCACTTCTTTTTGTTTACTTGAGAAATATTTCTTTGTTTTGACGAAAGTTTTGATATAAAAAGGAACCAGAATTTTAATATTCAGCAGACGTTTGATCAGCTGTTCAGCTCTTTTCAGCTGATACTCAGTTCCCATACATTCCGTACGCGTGTTTCAGAGGGTTTATAATTAAAGTAGCTAAAAGCGCTGTTATCTTGATCTTTCCATTCAAAAGGATTTAAAAGGATCTAAGAGTCATCTGGTTGTACTTAACTATTTGTATTTGATTAAGATTAAAATAATTTTCCCGGCGCGGCAGGATAATTACAATACCGTGGCGTTACAATAACAACGTTCTGGTACTCACCCCTCCCCTGATCGTTAAACCGCACTGGGGAGAGGGCAGTAGTTGCCTTGCCTTGCAGATTAAATCTTTTTACGCTCAAAAACTGGCGAGATTTTCGAGCGTAAAAAATAAAAGTAAAAAATCAAAACAAAATAAAAAACTGAGTCTGCAATGCAGTCTAAGGTAATTTTTTATAGACAAAATGGCAACCAATTTTATTGTTTATGTTTATCTGATGAAGGGAGGAAAACCAGCTGACTGTGAATTATCTTTTTATAACTGATTCAAAAAAGCAGGAAGCCAAAAGTGCGAACAGATCAACTTATTAATGATTCTTTGAGCCACTAGCCCTGGGGTAAAAGATGAGTTAATCGAAAATTAGAAATTAGCTGTTATAGTTGCGGTATAAAGTAATACACGCGAAGACGAAGTTGGTCACTTTTTGTTGGATTTTGCACAATATCGAACGCCTTACTTTCTGTGCGCGCGAAGTGTTTCAACGATTGCCCAATGTTACGTTAAAAATCGACGAGAGTGCAACATGACGCGCAGTTACGATTTACGTAAGTGAAACGTAATGTAACCGTGACCGTCAGCACCGTTCATACGAAAACTGTCCGAGCTACCTTATGCGGCAGCTTGTTGCAGAATCTCACAACAATTTTTACGGTATAAATCGTCGTGCAATATGTAACCTCACTTTTAAACGAATTCAATAGATATTAAAATTAATAGATATTATATATATTCAATAGATATTAAAATCATTGACTCAATCTACCCCATTTTTTCCTTCAACAGTGCGGCATGCATAAATCAGAGAAGTATCTCCAACAATGGAAAGACATCGACAGACCGTCCTATACTCCGCTCGCCAAAATCCACCTCGATTTCCTTGAGTCTGTCTCAAAATATCCATCTTTGATACAAGGTAAACACCTACGCAATGCTGTACGACGCTATGAGTTGCTATGGTTACCATTGTGTAAGAAACATGGCACAATGTCGTGTGAGGACTGGGCAGCTCCCCTGGATATAGCATGGGTGTGGTACTTACATATGACCAGACCTGCTAATTATATAAATGACTGTATTCAACTAATTGGTAATGCACCCAGCCATACTTTAAAAACAGGCCAGGCACAACAGAAGGCTTTATCCTTGACAAAAGCCCTATGGGAAAAGTCGTACTCGACTGTAGAACCTTTCGATGTGGATTTGAATGCACCTTTGCAAAAGTCAAGTTACAAACAGAAGCTGCCTCACGACTTCAAATACTTGTCCCTAAAACAGCAAAATTTCTACTACCAAGTCTCTCTTCCCCATTACCATGACGACGCGTTTCTCAACGCGGCAAGTGAACGTTACGTCACTCATCTGGATCTCCAAATGAAAAACACTTCCGTCTGTCTGTCACTTCCGATCGATGTGCAGCTTATTATGCATACACATCAGTTGAACCCGATATTTTATCATCACGAGATGAATGTCATCCTGAGGAAGGTCAGTAATTATGATGATTATCACCCTCTGGACTCTAAAGAAAGGATGGAACAAAAGTACAATGCTGAAACAATGACAAAGGACTTATGGCAAAAGGCTGGGCAGAATTATTACAAAGCGGGGACCACATATCGAGGGGATATGCCACCTTACGACAATCACTTAAAACGACGCTATTCCATGCCAATCGAGTATGATATCTCAGTGACCAAGATCGAGTTGGTATCTGAGGACACCTTCAGCAACTACGCCTTGCTGTTTTCGGTTACCAACGGCAACGAGACGTCCAAAACAAAAATAAAAATCGAGAGGGATGTCGTTGCTAAGTTGCGAAACCACTCCCCAATTTTGGGTAGGGATGAGGGGGTCGAGTACGTGCAACTAAACGAGTTGACAAGCGAACACAAGCAGAAGTCAAAAGTCAAAGTCAGCGGTCATACACATCCTCGCTATGCAATTCTAGAGGAGGAATCAGTACAAGACGATGACCATTGTGATGACAATGTGTTTGTAGTTGGTGATGGAAAACACGCTCTTATCAGCTACAAAACTACTGTAGTGCAAACAACATCTGTACAAGTATTGCTGTACGAAATAGAACGAAACAAACTAACTACTGATAAAGCTTTAATAGGAGAAGCAGATCTTGATGTTTTGAAGTTTTTGGATTCTGGGGATATTCCAAAGGACTTTTGTAGCCAAGGAGAAAGACAGATGGTTTGTTTACCTTTAGAATTTTCCAACGAATGTCCGACAGTTCGTGTTTCCTTAGCCATGCTACCCATAAGCTCTGGACATGATGTCTACCAAGTGAGCTCGGAGTATAGCTGTTCAAAGTTCAAGCACATTTCTAAAGCGCTTACGTACCCCACGTTAAATCTCCCCTTATCAATGCTGACAGCTCCAGAGGTACTGACAGAGGTGATGGCCTACCCGATATTGGACTACCGGGGACGGGAGAAATTTTCATGCCGGGTAGTTCGATCTCGCTCCGACCTCTTTTTTGCTGTAGAGATCTTGGATAAGAATGGTAGAACCACTGCAACTAGTAGCCTCCTGCCAGAAGATGCGTTGCCGAATAAGCACGATTTGTCATCAAATCAAGGGTGTGCCTTCTTTCTCCCCGATGAGACCCAACACGCCATGTTAATACGAGGCCAAGAAGACTGGGGGATATGCTTTGGACAACAGCTCCAGCTGACTTCATCATTCTCTGGGAAAGAAGTCTTTTTGGGGCTAAAGCTTTTTCTCTTACATGAGAAGACGAACTCCTATTGCTACGTCCACAAGTTTAAGAACTCTTTGTACATGTTCACTCTTCGACCTACTGACAACAATGGCCACGAGTCATATATCTATCTTCATTTAGCAGAGGGAAAAGTTGTGATGTCTCGCAACCTTAAAGAGATTCCAGAAATTCTGGCCTTCACCTTGTCTGCCTTGATATTGCGTTATCTTTTCTGTGAAAAGAATCAGGATTGCTGGGCTATGATTGACAGTGTGGGTATGGATAATTTACTAAGCATATTTCAGAGTAGTGACGATGTGGGGCTTTTGTGGAATGGTGTTTATGAGGGAAATGGAGCGACGGATAAAACACAGCATATTATGGCTACGCAAATTGATTGTTGAAATCGAAGAGTTTATATTTGATCTGGCTAGAAAGGAGTGATTGTTTCAGCTTTGGCAAAGCAAGGAGTGGCGGACTGATGTTAAAACAAGGACAACAAGAATAATAACAGCACGAACAACAACAACAACAACAATGATAACAGCAGCAACGATAAACAACAAAGACAGACAAGAACAACACCAAATAACAACAACAGCAAAAACAAACAAACAAACAACAACAATGATAATGATAGTACAAGCAACAGCAACAGCAACAATAAACAACAGACGGACAAAAACAACACCAAATAACAACAACAGCAGAAACAAACAACAACAATAGCAGCAACAATCACAGACAAGAAGAACAAGAAATACTTTCCAAATAACAACAAACAAACAAACAAATACAACAGTAACATCAAACGAAAACAACAGCAAGAATAACAACACAACTGAGATAAAGCCATGAATATACATTGGAAGGAAATATCACAAGTAACTCTTCAAGCACACATGACCACGCCCTGAAACTATGGTCTTTTGTTGTGATTCCAACCAATCAGCTTAATCGTTTAAAGCTCTCCAACCAATCAGAACGCATATTACAAAATTCTGACTTTTATTCCAAAGGTTTCAACATAATCTACTGAGTTGATTGTCTGCACTCTGGCTGTCTACATACGAACAAATAGTTGGCATGAAATTCATGAGTACAACATTATAATGCATGTGAATTTGTTGTTCATTGCTGACTCCGTGAAATACAAATGGATCCTTAAAATGACACATTGGTCTCTCAAACAACGTTTCGTACGACCTCTCACAGTTTATAAACGGTAAAAATCTCGTATCCATTCGAGGTTTCACACCAAGATGACGCATAAGAAACCCAAAGCTTGCATCCTCTACGGGAAAGACTGAGACTTCCTTAGAAGCCTTAATGAGTCTAGGGAGCAAATGTCCACTGAACAAATATCCGCCACCGGATATATACGGCTTGAAGAATTTCCCCGGGTGCTCTTGTCTCGATACGAAATACCGGCTGTTTTTATCACGCTCCACTAAGACATTTTTCTGAACTTTCCCGATGTAAGCGTCCTTGTCACTGTTCGTGCTATGAAAATCACTTAACCAAATCATTAATGGGATAATATTGATGAAACAATCTTCGTCAGTTTTTAGTATGTACTTTGATGGACAGTTCTTCAAAGGCCATGAAATACCTAAGAGCATTTTACTGGAAAGATGGCGAAATGTGTCGTGGAAATCCCCAATAATAACATCATTGTATAATAGTGCCTCTTGATGGAGGAGGTCATTGACGCGTGAGCTGTTGCTCTTTCCAACCAAGAACACTGTTTTCCAAGTCCTGTCAATCAAAATGCGAAAAACGTTAGAGTATAACCAGGGGACTGGGACTGGCGTCACGTGATGTGACGTATTGCCCCGCTTATGGCCCGGATACACGATTGAATGTTTTTCTGCAACATAGCGCCAGCAATGTTGCGCGCAACGGCGCAGAAAAAAAGTTGCAAAAGTATAGCCTGCGTAGCGGCCCTAAGGGAAGGGGAGGGGACTGGGGAGAAGAAGGGAGGGGGACTGGGGAGGAGGAGGAGAAGAGAAAAGAACTCGATCCTTGAAACCTGCAGCTGTTGCGCGGTTCACGGGTGGCCGCACGTTGCAACTGTACTGCGTGTAGTGTTGCAGAAAAAATTACAGGAAGGTTGCATCATGTGTCCGGATAATTAAACCGCTTTTGGACCGCGAGTACTTTCGCACGCTGAAAGGTTTTGAATTGAATTTATTTAGCATGAGCTGAAGTCATGCAAAATAACTGGAGGAGACTGGCACTAGTTCTAAAAATAGCCCAATTGCGTGGCAATATGTCACATTTTGCTACCGAAGTTTTAGGCCAATTTACACTGCACAACTTTCCCCTCTGTATAATGCAATAGCCTTACAGAGAATAAATCAGGATCAGGAATAGTTGCGTGCAACTTGCTTTCGACTTGACTTGCGTCTGATTTACAAGACAAAACTTTGGTGCTCACATTTCTCAGCACAGCCAGAGGTAAGTCAAAGTGCAAGCAAATTGCTGGAGAAAGTTGTAGGCAAAATTTGCAGTGTAAATTGCCCTTAAGAGCGCGCAAAATAAAAAAATCATTATTTTATATATATTTTAAATGCTAAGAGCGAATCATAACTAATTTTAAATCTGATAGATTAATATATGGAAAATGTCAAGTGGATGAGTGAATAGAATAAAAGAATGAAAGTTGAAGTGGATGAATAATGAACGAATGAGTGAACGAGAGATCAAACGAATGCACAAATGAATGAACGATCATGAATAAATGAATGGATATATGAATGCATAAATGATGAGCGAATAAATGGAATAATAAATGGGATCTGCCGCTAATAAGAAGGGAAAAAAATATATATAAACAACATATAAATATATATTGATAAATTTGTATTAAATACATGAAATAATAAAGTAAAGTACCTTTCTGGTTTTGACCAGCTTCCTTTATTAATGCTGTTATCGGGACTTCCCCAAGACAGTCTTATAGCTTCTCTACTAACGAAGTTATCCGGCTTGGAGTGCACTTCAATGAGTAGAAATGGTGATTCTGAACACCTAACACTTCCACCAAAACGCTTGCTGTTCGCAGCCCTATCGCTGTAACTCGCTTGCTTAAAGTCTTCTCCCAAAGTTGACACAGACATGGAGTATTTTTCGAGTGTTTCTTTAAAGTCGGAGTTCAACATTTCAAGCTGTCCATAGCTTGGCACACTGGTGTCATACCGAGTATTGTCCTCATCAATGCTTGCAATTTGCCTGCCTAGAGCATGGCTCGTTTGAGAGTCGCGGGGATTTACTCCGCTGAAGTAAATTAGGCTCAAAATGTTTACCATCCCTGTTATCGCTGTAAAGCTGAGCAGATTTTTCAAAGACAACACTCGTATTCCCCTCATAGCGTCTGAAAAATAATAATAATAATTTATACATATAAAAAATTGACAGCACTAGGCGCTCTTTTGTTTAAATATAATTTTGGAACTCCGCGTCAGTTGAGATAGGTAAAAAGCTACGGTACCTCGCGAGGAATTCCGTTAAGTGTTTTGTTCAAGACGACATTGTCCAGACTGTTTTCTATGAATGTTTCTCTTTATTTCTCCTTATGGAATGCAAACAAAGCTCGTTGCCATACCAGCGCTGGTAACATCGACAAGATTTCAACAAGTAATTCAATGATAAGGGTTTACCGCGGAAGTACAGCAATTAGAGTGGCTTTTTATTGAGTCAAAACAATGTTGAGAAGGCAACACAAAATCATAATAAAAACACAAAGGAAAATAAATAACGGAAGGTTCGCTGAAATTGGATACTAATAATATAGATTTTTTGGTTGAAGACTTGGAAAAAAGTAGCAAAATGATTCTTAAGTTTGATTCAGTTTTCAGTTTGAAAAAGATAACAGAACGTGATTTGATAATAAATAATGAGATAAAAAATAGGAACTGATAAGAGCTCCGCAAGAAGAAAGAGAAAATATGACTTTTGATATCTTGAACTTTTTCTGTAGACTAAATAGCGAACAAACCGGCTGAGAAATACAATAGGAAAACAGCGCCAAAATAGTAAAATCAAATAATTACATTAGATAAACTAGGCGTGACCTTCTGACCAAATGCTTTGCATGGTTTCAATAAATGCCGCAGCCGCCGCCTGGCCTGCCATAGATATGGATTATCGGTATGTATTATGTATTATGGTATCTAAACCAACCTTAGACGAAAATTCTACTCAGAAAGATTATTTTGAATTACTTGATCGAAGAATTGACATTGATTTATAGACTCCTAATCTAAATTCGAGGTTTGCGTTTTTTGAAGATCCATCCCACGCTAACAAACGCGATAAAAATGTTTCATTGTTTTTGAGACGAGATTACTGTAATAGTTTAGTTAACCTCGACATGCAAAAAGGTTTAAAATTTAGAGCATTAATTTGAGCTAAATTTAATAACTATTTATATTTGGCTTTTAATTGTACACTGAAATTGCAGCATCCATCAATGATATATTGACGAATCGATCAAGTAATCAGTCAGATATCTTATCAAAAACTCATCAAAACTTTGATTTGCATTTTGGCGGGAAAAACGCGAGCATCACATATGCCGCATGCTCACGGAATAGCAATGAGACTGTTCTGTAGCCTTTAATTTCAGGAAATCAAGGAATTTTATTGACATTGTAGAATAAAAACGCATTTAAAAATCAAGAAGAATCCTTTAGATCGCTTGGTAGTATATGTTTCAGTGACATCTTTGGGGAAATTGCAAACATCACTATTCTTATTTGTGATTTATTTTTCTGCATTTGATAGAATGCACCAGAAACTTTAGGGTGACCAATTTCAAAAGTTCTACAGGTGCCCCATCAAATCCAAACACTTTACGATCATGGACCATGTGCTATGGTCTGTCTCTCTTGTTTACGACCAACACGTGGACAGTTTGGATACACAGGTGACACCAAAAGCCTCTATACAAATACCTGTACTTGGAATTCATCGGAATTTCGTAGTGTAGAAACCTGAGTTGAGCAAATAAATAACTACTATAGCCTTATCTATGGCCTCGCAGCTCTTAAACACAACTGAGGGTACAATCAGCCGTGTTGGCACGACACTTTCTGGATCGCTGATCATGGAGACTTCGAAGTTGATGTTTGTACTCGATGATCCATGAAAATACAACGGCCCGACTAGCGAGAGTAGCCCCGACACGTGTTGCAGAGAATAACTGTAATTCTAGGATAAGAAAGCTGTTTGTTGTGCCACACAGGATCCCAGAGTGAAAATTACATGATGGAGCGTTTGAAAACGGAATGTAAAAATTGATGAACGGACATGTGGTGAAACTTGAATGGTATGCTGAGTTAATAGTTTGTTTTATGAATGGAATGCTTTTCTTTGGTTCAATTAAAAATATTAAGGCAATCAAAACATATCATTTTCACACCGGATTTTGAAAATTAGAAAGTTCAGGAATCGATAAAAACTTTCCTTTCGGCGAAAAGATAGCGTGCAGAGTTAGAAAAATAGACTCGTTTTTAGAGTATTTGACAACGTGCCGGTAGCATTCGAGACGATAAAATGACGCTCTACAATGGATAAACCGATTACTGGTAATAACGTTACCTTCAGTGAAATTTTGAACAAGTCAGATTTGTTGCTCAGAAGATGTGCCCTTTCTTTTCGGCTCCCACTTCCAGTTCACGGTAACTCGTTTCTCATTGACATTGTCACCATTCCGTAGTAGCTCTCAAGCGTTAAGGAAATATCGTTTAAATTGATTTTCACATGGATTGGATTGATAATGTCAGCAATGTAGATCGAGAGATATTCTTGGCTAGATGTTTCCACGGCAAGATAGTCTGTAGACCAGTGGTTTAGAACAAGGCACGTCTCGTCTTGATCTAGTGTGAGCTGTCAATTGAGATGGTATTGCAGGAGTAAACAGACCGACAGTCAACCTATTCTTTTTGACGAGAACAACAATAGAACTTCCTTCATTTGAACAGAATGGTTTCAGGATTAGCATAACAAAACCAAATATTTAGAACAATTGACTAACTTATGATATAAAACAGTATCGAGAGAGACAGAAATGAAACAGACTCAAACATTTTCTGGCATGGCACGGTACATTGGACGATATGGAAAACATTTGTTGTTCTTTCTTTCTTTCTTTCTCTCTTTCTTTGTTCGTTTCTTTCTTTCTTTCTTTCTCTCTTCGTTCCTTCGAATTCCTCCCATCCTCTATCCCTTCCTCTCTTCCTTTCTTTTTTTCCTTTCATTCTTTATCGTGTTACCGACTCACAAAACATTCCTGCGGCTTTGCATTTTATCAGAATTGATCTGATAGTCACCACAAACTCATCCATTGGAAACATGGAAATTACCTTCCTTGTCAAGCCCTCTAAAGCCGACGTTGGACAGTTGCGTGTGACACTTTTTAAAGGAGCACTTGGATGAAATTCCATGAAAATTGAAAATGACTTGAAACTTAAGTAAATCCTTATTCTATCCTGTATCCTGTTCAATAATCCACCATGAAGCAAATGTTCAATTCCCATTCCCCCCAAAGCGAGATAGAAATAATTTTCAAGTTATATAGCTATCTAAATTGTGAGTAAATGACGTCATTTACTCAACCCTATTGTTCTTTTAGGTTTCAAACAAAACTTTCTCTGTGACAATGAGCTTAAAATGTAGATTTTTGCGGAGAGTAGCTAGTTATTTAGCTAAATTCATTTTCATATAGAAATAATCAGTTTCCAATTTTCACCGAATTTCATCCAAGTGGGCCTTTAAATCTGCTTGTTGTCTGTGCGTACAATATTGCAAAGTTCTTCACCGAGTAGGATGTTTCCGCAAAAATCAAGCTATTTGTATGAAATTCTTTTAGCACTTGAAGTTTACATAAGCTTTTCCGTTGTTTCTCATATACACTTATTTCAAAAATCGTTGTCGCAAGTCAAGCGACAAGCGTCAAGCCAAGACCGAAGTGAATGCTGGTTTTATGGTGGTAATGTATTCAAATCATACTTGTTATCAACAGAATAAAGTGCAATATAGTAACAAGCACGTGAAAATGACCATATTTTGTAATTAGTTCTATAGAAACAAGTGTGATTTGAATACATTACCATCATAAAATAAACCGGCATTCATTTCGGTCTTGGCTTGACGCTTGTCGCTTGACTTGCGACAACGATTTTTGAAATAAGTGTATACTTTTTGTGAATAAATCACAACTGTAGAAAATGTCGTCATGTATGGACAAGAAGAAATGCACGCGTGCTGTGTGCAGATTTAGAGCACGCGGGAATTGATCAGAACACGAGAGAAGTGTTAAGACGCTTATCGAGTGTTCTGGTCAATCCCTGCGTGCTCTAAATCTGCACACAGCACAGAGAGCAAGTTTTCTATTTCTTTTATGAAATAAGTTGTTTTCGAGCAAATTCAGTGTTCATTTACACTGGCGAAGAAATTCGAAAAGTGCGCGCGTGCAGTGTGCATATTTAGAGTTCTTCTTTATTGTCCTTCGGCCAATGAGAGCGCGCGTTATATGATGGTTACTTTATAAAATATAATATAATAATACTTAATACTTAATATAATAAGTACTTAAAAGCAATCAAGTATTTTTAAGCCACCCTAGCTGCAGGTTTCAAATATTAAGGTAAATACATAACGCATCCTATTACCTCGACGTCTAAACTGGACAGTTTGTGGAGTTTATAGATTTTTCTCTTTTAAAGAGTAACGATATAATAACTTAGAAAATCTCAATGTGCGATTTTCAGCATTTTAAAAAAGTAGCTTGATTTCCGCGTCAGAAAAATATGAAGCCGGCAAAGTCATTTTAACAAAAAAAAAAAACAGAAAATCTTATCTGGAAATTGTAGACATTTTGTTTACATCTGTGATGGCACTCGTCCCCAGGAAATAATTTCTGGGACATTCTTTCTCGGGAGAGGCCGGGGCTTTCCTTGCAGTATTATTCGACGCAGGAGGCCCAAACTTACCGTCTAATTCACAGTAAAATGTACACACTTGCATAACATACACTTAGAAAGTTTCATCTACTGATTAAGTGTTTGAATCACTGCTAGTTTATTTAGGGTTTTGCTACTGCTCTATTTTCCCGGTTAGATTCTTACAAAAAATTCACGCTGAGTCAAACCGCCATTTTAATAACCGCCAAATTATCAATTTTGATAAAGTTGTAATTGAGAATCTAGTGGCCTAGAATTACCAGATGCCATTTACTCCTGAAATTACCTCACATACTTTCACACCCGCACTATATAATTGGTCTTTTTGTGCAGTTATGCTTTGCGCCGTTCTCCCATTCTCCCATCCAGCTAGGCAATTCTAAGGTTGGGCTTCCTGTGGTGGCGATCCCTAACAAAATTTTGGGCTTCCTGTGGTGGCGACCCCTAACAAAATTTTGAGCCAATTATATTAAGAATATTTTAATAAAATATAGTAATCCATTTACAATAAAATATATGGATTTTCATATTTATTTACAACCCGCAATAAATAAACCATAAATAAAGGAGAATAATGAATGGATGAAATGTCATCGCGTCGGGCATTGCAAAAATTATAGCTAATTAAATGTTTGCATGTATTGGGAACATTATGTACAGAATTATTGATTTGGTGGTTGGGTTTATTCAATTGCTGTGTCTTTCCCAAGTGCTGATGCGTTGATTAACTGTGAAGAAAAAAGAGATCAATATAATTATTGTAAAATTAAGCACCTCAAAAATACTGTCAGTTTGAATCTTCTCTCTGCGTGTGTTTTTGTGTGCAAACCTTACCAATCAGATCATAAGCCAGTTAATTACCTCGAACCTCGGCATGAAGCTATATACAGCCCTCGGGCCTACGATTATCAGGCTATATATAGCTTAATAATACCTCGGTTCTTGGTAATGAACTCTTACTTAGTTCACACTTAGGTCGGTTTTCTTTGATGTTCCGCGATCATCACTATTGTTCAGTAACGGTATTTTAAGAGATGATATATATCATATTAAAAGAAGAAAAGGTTACCTCTCGGGTTTGATGAATGTATAAATATCACCCCTGGGATGTAAAAACACCGGAAGTCGTGAAACGATCCGTCTGGCACATCACCACAAGAAACGTCCTCAACTATTAAATCATTGACATTTCTCATGGTCGACCAAAGTCTTAAAATTGTATTGCACGTAGTATTAACCCCCCTCTAAAACTTTACTTCCGTGTGACACCAGGCATTGGTCGTATTTCATGCTGCACTGCGCATGTCAGACCTCAAGAATGAGTACATTTTTGTCTGATATGAACGATAAGTAATATATAGCTCTTGAATGTTGTTGTTTGGGTAACCTCGTTAATATGATATGTTTAGAAAACCTCTCTAAGTGTAAACTAAGCCAGTTAGCTACGCGATCGTCGCCTCGTGCTGCGCATGCGCCTTCGAGCATTAAAATCACTTAGTCACCTCGGATCGAGTACTTAACACTCGCTTAACTACAATCGTCTGCAGTTAAAATTAGCTGCCATTCTCGAGTGTCTCTGACGTACATTAGGTTACATACGAGAACAAGCAGCCTGCCATACTGAGTGTGGATAGACCAAATACGTAGTGACACCGGAATAAAGGGGCAGAAGTCGTGCATGTACGACTAATGAGCAGTGTATATCATTACAAGGAGTATCGTATGAACCCCTTGCAATGACGTCACGTATCCCATAGTAACGGCCTAACGTTGACGTATGGGGTCTATTCGCAGATTCATCATGAACTCAGCGCAGTGTTAAGCCTCTACCAGAGATACTGATTAAGATATGCGCAAGAAGCACTCGGTACTACATTTGTCTTAGAGGTGAATGTCATAAAAGATACCTTTGCTAAGAGCATCACTATATTGGAGATTCACTCTGCGTAGCGCTGGGTCCTCAACAATAACTTAAGCGCAAGTTCAATATATAGAATGAGACAAGTACAGCAAAGAGAACAGATATATTAAGGCCAATTTACACGGTGCAACGTTTGCCTACAATTGTTGCATGCAACTTACTTACGACATATTTTAGCGGCTATTTACACGCACGCAACTTTGCATGCAATAGTTGCAGGCGAGTTGTAGGCTTGATTTACACGACGCAATTCGTGTTGTATGTATATCGTAAGCAAGTTGCATGCAACAGTTGTAGGCAAAAGTTGAACCGTGTAAATTGGCCTTTAGTGAGATGTGTGTAATATGGTTTACTGACCTGATTTGCAAAATCCACATGCAAAGGGACAGGTTTTCTCCATGAAGGGTTTCCAGTACTTACAGTACCCCTTGTGGGACGCAAACTCTTTGCATTTAACAGGGTAGACGTCTTTACAGTTCTCTAGCAATAAACAGATAGAAACTGTTAACTCATCGACTCTGGTATCGACAACAAGGTAAAAGTACGTAAAGAATGGTACAGCAGCTTGCGTATGAGTGTAAAACGGATCGCGCCGTGCCGTGACCGTGTCAGTGTCGTGATCTATACAGTAGATTTTGTATGACTGTGAAAACGGTACGACACGGTTACGGCAGGAATTTCGAATGTTTTTATGGAGCAGATTTCGAATGAGTGGGAAACTTACCGCGCCGTGCGGTGGCCGTGTCAGTGCCATGATGTCTATAAAACGTTTGAAATTCCTGTCGTGTTCATGCCGAGCCGTGACCGTGCCGTCTTCACTCTCATACGAAATCTGCTCTATGTAACCGTGGTCTTCCGGAAAGCAGACTATACTATCTCTACCCCTCCCATCTGCATCAGTCCTCCATCTCCGCAACCACACAGATAGGATCCCGCGAAATGCTTTCACTGAATAAGTGAATAATAAGATCACTGGTGCCTACAACTACCAGATTATTGTATGACGGAAACTTACTATCATTTTCATTCTTAGATTCTCCAGTTTTCTCTTCGTGAAGTTCTTCACTTTTGGTCCTCTTAGGCTGTGCAGGTAGAGGATCCTTATCAATGCTACGACACTTGTAAGCCTTTAAAACTTGTTCAATATCTGCTTTACTAAATCTATCCATTTGTCCAAGCTGTCTGTTAGCATCGTCCAAGGCTTCAATGGTATTTTGTCTGTTTTTGCTGAATGCTAACTTTTCGTAGTGCATTAGGCTATCGTAATCGTAAGGAACATCAAGGGTGTCTAAGTCTTCGTGGCTGTAACTCTCAAAATTCTTCATAAAGTCTAAAATTATGGAAAGTGGGTTGGTTAGAAAGAGAACAGTCAAATGCAGTGGTGTCATTAAACACTTGATCACAGGAATGTTAGAACAATGCAACAAGGAAGTTCTTGGGTACATTAACGCAAGTTACGATAGTCAGCCTTGCGCGTCGACACAACCGGATTCCCCTCAGACAGACAACGGTCTATTCGCGACCAGGAAAAAATATTGTACTTGAGGTTTTATCGCGCCGCAAAATAAGACGTCACCGGATAAAGTTATCACAAATCTCATATCGTAGTTTGAGTTTACTATTTTTAAGGACCTCTTGACTTCCTTTGAGTTGTGGGGATACTTTATGTATTGTGCGCCATGTAAAGCGGATACTCTATACTGTCTGGTTTATCGTTGAAATGCGCGGCATCTGTGTTACACCAAATATTTCATAAACAGTAAATCTCTGTAAGCTGCCAACCTGGGAGGGAATTGGTAATATGGCCCCCTTTGTAACACGGATACATTTTCACCAGACGCAAACTTTGTGCGTATTTATGCGCTAGGTTAACATGCCAACGGTATTATTGCTGAGCACGGAAAGCGCGAACGTTTGAACATGCTCCGCTCAAACTAAAAACCTATCATGAAGATGCAAGTCCGTCGTTCTACGTCGAGTAGATGGCAAAAATCGCAACATTAATGAGCTGCGCACATATATAGAACAACGCATTACGTTGAGTGTCGAGAAAAGACTGCCTTACCTGGTTCAATATTCCACCATAGAATCTTAACGTACTTGTCTCGATCAAAGCGCGATTGTTCGTGAAAGAAACCTAGAGTATGCATCAATTCGTGCATAATAGTTCCTTTGTGTTCACACGCCTCCCCTACGGCGACTTTTTGTCGGCCTCCTTGTCGTCCAATGGGAGAGTAACATCTATCAAAGTAAAGAATCATCTGTTACTTTTTGGTTACGGGAAAACCTATCATTTCATCAATCGGATTTCATGTGACATTGTTTATCAAAGCGCGCAATTGTCGGGATGTGTTGCTTGGCTACACTTCCGATCAGACTAAAGGAACCGCATCCCAATATCAGATGAGGGTATGTTTGCGGAAAGAGAGTAGAACCGTCTCGTGGTTGGTTTACAACCAACTCCTCGTTATCTTAGACACAAACTCGTTTCCCTCGGGACTGTGTTCTGTTTTTTCAGTTGTCTAGGTCGCGGTACCATTTATCAGTTTATTGAGGTCATCCTTTCCTTTGGTTGTACGTCCCCATGCTTCACCCTCCCCTCCCCTACCTACCCCCTCCTCACAGAGATCGCTAATGACACGGTACTCTTGCTTACCCATAGTCACGTTCAAAATGAATGTAGTCTTTCTCGTTGGTTCGTCGCACAAACTGTACACAAGTATGCTGGTGGAATTCTCTAATGGCATGTCGTATTGCTCTACGGGCAAATTTACCTGTAAAAAGCAAATCAGATACAGTTGAACAAGGCTCTCTAAAGCGGTTATCTGAGTGGTCGTCGTAAGGCCATTTATAGAGAGGTGGTTTGGTTTGGTGGTTTGTAACTGGCGAGATGCCTCATTTCAGAGAGGTGTATGGTCATTGTAGAGATGCGGTCGTTGCAGAAAGCTTTTCATTGAAGAGGTGGTCGTTGTAGAGAGGTGGTCATTGTAGAGAGGTGGTCATTGTACAGAGGTAGTCATTGTAGAGATGCGGTCGTTGCAGAAAGCTTTTCATTGTAGAGGTGGTCGTTGCAGAAAGGTGTTCGTTGTAGAGAGGTGGTCATTGTAGAGAGGTGGTCATTGTACAGAGGTAGTCATTGTAGAGAGGTGGTCGTTGCAGAAAAGTGGTCGTTGTAGAGAGGTGGTCGTTGTAGAGAGGTGGTCATTGTAGAGAGGTGGTCATTGTACAGAGGTGGTCGTTGTAGAGAGGTGGTCGTCAGAGAGAGATCTGAATAAGACTAAATTCTGCAAAGGCTGGGATTAAATAGAGTTCGTTGTGGCAAGGAATGTCGCATAGACCTGGCCGTTATTCGAAGTTCGACTGAACATATTTTTCCAACCCCCCAAACTGTTGTTGCTCTCGTTCAATATAGCCTCGTTAGTTCGACTTAATATATCTTATAAGACTTCCAAATGTAGTAACATATTCCCAATACCATAATTTCGTACAATATAGACTCTGTAATGAAAGTAATTAGACTGAATGACTTCCAAAAGTAGTAATTCACACTTACGTGATACTATGATTTCGTACAATATAGCCTCGTTTATAGTGGGTTGGTTCAACAGGATTTTTCTCGAATCTTCTGATATAATGATTTTTATGCAATATCGACTCTCGTACAAGACGTTAATGTACAGCTTAGAAGAAAGGTATTGTTTTGAAAACTCTAAATATAATGTAATCATTTTGGCATAATATCTGAGTATAGACCCAACAGGATAGGTGGAGAGGGAAAGGTGTGACCTACCCCAATTCCGTTGGACGCACCTCTTTCATATTTCAAAATTTTCCCTCTAATTTTGTGGGTAATTTTTGTAATAAACATCGAAGTATAATACCAAATAGGGGAAGGCGAAAATGTTCAAAACTGAACAAAAAAGTCTTAATGGCGTGCGGCAGACATTGTTTCAACTCACGCAGACAACAGAGCGGAATTCCGGTGTAAAAAATTGTGTTGATTTTCTATATTGTATTTGAATATGAATAGGCTATAAAAGTTTCAGACGTCTTATCACATGTTATGACTCGATGACTTCTTGTTTCATTCAGGTGTTCTGACACTTTAAATTAAAAACTGACATTAAATTGTCTCCTTCTATCGACAAATCTTTAAATGACATCGAAGAGAGGGCGTGCTAATCTAACGAGTGATGTTCACAAGACGACTCGTGTCACACCGCAGTGTATCCAGTATTTTTTGCCAAGAATAGACAAAGGTTAAGTCACTTACCTAGTTTGGAATCAATCATATAAGGCACAACGCTGTCAGGCCAGCGCTTTATCAAGCGCGTTGTAACTTCGCGTCTTGAGCGGCGATGCGGCTTTTCAGACATCAATTCCTTGAGAGGTGTGGTAACTAAAATGTCCCCTTCGATGATTTCTAAAGAGCAAACAAAGGAGTATTAAAGTAGCACTCTTGGCCATTGGGACTAAATCGTAAGGTCATCTCTAGCAGTAATTATCACTGCTGTATACTTGAAACCGTCATTACAAAGGCGATATTAGCTTCCAAAATGGCTAATTTCCTCTCTTTATCTAAAAGTAGCACTTGAAAGGTTTCTCAATTTGGTCTATCGATAGGTCTTTTCATCACTTTAACAAAACAAACTCCCTTCTCATCCCTTCCCTCTTAATCTGTTTTGGTAAGGTAACGTACAATTTCATTATCTAGAATATTCCGTAGAATAAGATCACCTTTTAGTAACATTCCAAATGGAATTTAAATCATAACAGTTTTTAATTTTCTAATAATATTAAAAATGTCATCCAATTAGCACTTTAACTACAGCATCTTCGGAATTTAAAAGTAATGACAAAAATGGGAAAACAAACGAAGAAATGAAATGCGTCATAGAACAATAGGTTAATTCAAGACACGACTAGTATTTTGACATTTTTACTGAAAAATGAGGTCAAATTGGCAGCAAAAACACGTCAAAACTAGCGGAACTCTGAAACAATTGCTATTGCTGCTGGCTTATCTACCCGTCAGGTAGATATATTACAATTGTCTTCGATTCACAGCCAGAAGCAGCATGTGTTTCTTTTGACAAATCAATGCTTTATGAATTAATTATCTTCTTCAATTTCTGCTCCAAGGCTGGTTGATTTGTAAGGCATGTTGATAATTGGATTTTGATTAAATTCGCGTCAACGCTGGCAATTCAGGTTAATGTTGCGCTGATTGGTCAGGCATATCATAAATTCTTATGCTTGTATGCGAAGTGCAGTGCGTAAAATGTTTGAACTGCAGAAGATTAGCTATAATCGGCTTTCTAGAAAGGCGCAAAGGGCACTTTTCACTTTACACACAATAAAAAATCGCTGCTTTTGACGCCAAATGAGCAGCTCTTAAGTATCTTTGGCAAGTTTTGCCTGGATGCAGTTCTGACAGTATAATTTGATCTCTAAACTTATGCTAATTTATAGCGTTATGATAGCTGCACAAAGGAGCTAGCGTTTGGCCAGTTTTGTGTTAGATCCCTGATAATAACTCCTTAGAAATCTACAATATAACCTCTTTATCAGCTAAAAATTCTGCATGTCCAAAAATGACAAGAAAATACAAATTATCTTACTTTGATCATGTAAATATTGCTGTTGTATTGGAAGGGCACTGTACCCAGACAGCAGACCAAACAAAGCTAGTACACATGCAGCTTTCACGCACACCATGGTAGATTCTTGGCTCTAACACAAATAATCCTCAGTCAGTTCCCTTTTTAGTGTGTCTTCAATGTTTGAACACTTTTACTTGACTGAACAGTCAACGACTGAGGAAATTTGAACAGAGCGTGAGCTTATGGCATGTCGACCCATAGGTCAATACACACATCTGAAGTGCTGTTATGACGTCATACCTACATGGCAGCTTTGTCATATCTTGGTCAAACCCGTGACTAAGTGACTGAACTTCTTTTGTACCAGCAAAGGTGCTAACGAATCTAAGTACTCTGTTCTTTCTTTCAACAAAATGTGTTTTCTGCTAAGGAGCGGAAGGCAGGAAAACCAAAACAAAAGCCGTGTGTGACTATGAATACAGAACCACTACAAGAGTACTCAAACTCAACGAGCCGTTTGAGTCAAACGGTCCATGTGTAGTTCCGTTAAACCATTAAACAGCCTCAGGTATGTCAATCTTTACAAACCGATCCACTTGTATGCTCTTCAAACTTGCTGAGAGACTTCAACGGTTACTGTTCCAGAATACAGAGTGGAGTCAATGACGCGCGCATCACTCGCAAGGTTTACCGAGTTCCATCACGAATATCACGCTATCTACGATTGAACTGTCAAACGTGCCAAGGTGAAGAGTTATCCTACTGTATTCAATGTCCAGCTCGACATTTGTGATGCTATTTTTGATAAGCAGTTTGTAAAATGAAGAGCATAATTCAGTGAAGAATTCCATAGAGTATAGCGGCGTCATTTGGTCAATCACCCACTCCACCCTCCCTACATTTTTAATCCGATGACAAAACATTGCTACACAAGAATAAGAATCAATTAACAAGCCTAATTTACAAGAACACAGAAAACAGTGGTCTTTTCGCTCGCTACCTGAGTTTGCTGTGCGAAAAAGACGACAGGCTATCAAATGAATCTTCATCAGTTTTAAAGTTTGTTTTTTAATTCATCAAGTTTGTTACGTCATATCCGAGGTTATCTTGTCATGATATGTTTACTATGTGCAATTCCAGTGCAATATAAACATGTTTCACAATCGTAGAGCAGCGCAAGAAACAGACCGCACAAACTTAAAATCTCCAAGAACCCAGATGGTAGGGAAAAGAGAGGGGTGGGGTAGGGGAGAGGAGAACGGAGAATTTTGGATCTCTTCTGAACATTATAAATCTACTAGAAATTGAACATTCATTAGAAATTTGTGAGAAAATTATGCAATTTCTAACTGCTTGATGTGTAGTCGAACTAAATTCTATCGGGGATCGACTGCGTGCTATACTCAGTGACACAGAAAAGCATCTCATTTCAGCATCCCGGGATCAATACATTTATCGATTGATGTTCTCGATTTTTCCACTACCATTTAAGCCAAAAAACTTGTCTTATATTCCTGCTACTGAACTTTAGCGTGAAAGTTTTGCTTTACTGATCAAGTGAAACTCTCAAACAAATTTGTTCAGAGTTTTCGTCATTTCACAGTATGCTGTCAAAAAGCCATAAGTCAAAACTTGTCTTATATCTTTACTATTGAACTCTTAGCTGAACGTGAGAGTTTTGCTTTACTGATCAAGTGAAACTCTCAAACAAACTTAATCAGAGTTCTCGTCATTTCCAGTGCGTTGTCTACCGATTGTCTAGAAACGTCAATTACAGTAGTGATGTTTTCCTTCCGTAGATGATCTAAACAAAGGTCATATCTTGCTGGCTTTGGATGAAAGTGAAAGCCCAATTAAAGAGGGGGACATGGAGTTTGCGGATCGGCGATTTGAGCCTTCTTTTACGTGCGGATTCTCGGATAATGATATTTTTAAGAACGGATTTGCGGATTCATCCACAGTCAGAATCGCGGATTTGAAGAAATGATCCAATGAAATTATATTTTATATGGCCATGCTACTTACCTGCTTACGGACATGTGTAACTTTTCCGCGTCAGAGAAATCGCTTTCTTTAACAATATTCCATTGCGGAACAAACTTTAAATCAAAGCATCGCGCATATAAAATGTATAAATGAGCATTAGCTGTAACATTCTTTTAAAATATGGTAGTTTTGAAGTGCGTTTATTACCGAAATTACACATGCGGATTTTACGATGAAACGTAAACGATGAAGCAGCCATGTAATGGATGACTTGCCTCGTGATTTGACGATACACGTCCTCAGTCTGAATTCTTCACTTACAATACTGAACGTGCTAGGAGTAAGATTAGGGTCTTGTTGCTGACGCAGCGAGAGCGAGCCTGAAAGCGAGCGAGCAAGGAAGTAAATCTAATCTACAAAACATATAATATGTATACCCTGACTAACCCTGCCAGCAGAGATTTTTTCTAATCCCTAATAGCGAGCTAGCGAGGGAAAAACCTCTGCCAACCCTCTCGACTATTTAAATTTAGCATGCGCGAAGATGACGTAGCAAAACGTCATTCATGAGCCAGCGATACCTTCCGTGCGAAACTGCCATGCGCTTGATGACGTTTGCGTACAAAAACCGGTTTTGAAACATTTTTTTTTTCGAATATACCATAATGTTTACATCCAGAAATCGCGAGGGAAGGCAAGGGTTACTTTCCCCTTGCTCCGCGGAAGGGATTAGAAAAGTAACCCCTGCTTGCAGGGTAAATATACAGGACTCAGAAACCTTCTTTTCGATATTAATCCCAATGCTCTACAGTGCTCTCGATATAAACACAAACTGACAATGCTATCAGATACTCTCTGACAGTAGCCACAATGCACTACTCGGGTTACTTGTAACTAGAGTCTTATCTTGCGATATGTAGGTTCTTTGTTTCAGTAACGTTTGACTGAAATTTCTAGACTTGATAAGTACATATCGTACAGTACATAAGTTACTGAGCTGAAATTCCTTTTACAACATTGTGACTGATGATGTTTAGTGATGAGGGGGGCCTAGGGGGGTTACGAATACCGCAATCCCGTATGAAAATTCGAAAATACCTCTCACCACACGAAAAATTCGAAATACCACACCCACGGGACCTCACGCGCAGAAACAATAGTCACCGAAACATGAAATTTTCTATCGAGCGCCGGAAGCAAAATCCCGCATCTCGCAAGGCTCAAAAATTCCGCATTTCCGCAATTTAAAAACGTTTTTCCCGTAATACCGCAGCTCAAAAAAGAAAATACCGCATACCGCAGGGTTTGAGAATCCCGCAATACCGCAATTTTTTTTGTAAAATACCACAATACCGCACAAAGAAATGGTCAATCCCGCAATCCCGCAAACCCTTAAGTCCCCCTCAGTGATTTGGAACTCAACTTTGAATTTTTTCCAAACTAACTAAATTTTTCTGTGTGATTTGACTTCGTGAGACGTAGCAGTTCCAAAAAAAAAGAACAACAACAACAACAACAACAAAAAAGAAAACAAACAAACAAACAAACAAAAAACCACCATGGCACTGCAAAAATATTGATCACTTTACACCTTCACATGCACGTGTGATTTGAAAAATTGGGCACCAACAACCTTTACCAGGAGTCCATATTTAAACTAGTTATGGACTCCTTAGTGTCTTCACTAACCAATCAGAAAGTAGGCCGGATTTTGAATTCAGGTTTGTATTCATTAAACTAGAGATCACCTGCTGACAAAGCCGATCTAGCGATGCTCAACTTTCCACAACTTATTGATTTACTCAGTCGATCAAATCACTTAACATGCCACCAGTAAGTAGGAGGGGGAGGGGAGGGGAAATCGGGAAGAAGGGCGTGGCCCTCCTGACCTTTCTCTCTCTCTATTCCTCCTCCTCAATTTCTTTCCCCTCCCCCTCCCCCTGAACTTTACCTTCAACGAGGGGCGCTACGCAGAAAATCACGCTGGAACTAACTTTATTTATGATTTTTTTTGTAACCACAAGTATGTATTTTTTGAGGGCCACGCTAGGAGGAATTTGTAAATGGATTTTAATTAATAGGTCAAGGATAAGAAAAAATGTAATGTTATACATGATCAAAGTGTTTAACATTACGCGCTTGTCATCGAAGACATTCTTTTTCTCAGCAGTGACGTCATTCTTGTAAACATTCTGCATATATAGTGATGTTGGACCTAGTCTAGTCACGGTCACGTCAAAACAAAGGTAGCCCAAAAAGAGGAAGAACTCTTAGTGAATATGCCATCTTTTATCTGAGCTGATTTGAAGAGTAAACATTTTCATGAAAAGATCAAAAGGGTCTGCCTACTGCATGAGCTTAGCCATAGCGATAACCAACATTATCCCTACGAACTCCAATCCAGCATCCATCGTAGTCACTTCGTGGTCCCGCGTCGTGCGTCGTGGGTCGTGCAACAATAGCTAGAAATGGAGATTCGAGAACTGAGAAACGAAGTTAACAAAAAAGCCTAATATCATTTTACCAATAATAACTATTGTAAATTACATTGATTACTAGTTACAGCGGTTTTCGATATTCTGCGAAACGCCAACCGCTAATTTGCGTTTTTGCTTCTGTCAATAAAGAGTAAACATCATTAATACGAAGAACTATTAATATCAAAATAATAGTATAGCTAATGTATATCGTCTTACGATCTTACTTGGTCATTTGGTAGGATTTTCGGAACTTTTAGTCTTAATTTTTTGATGTTTTGTTGAGGTGGGCGGAAGCGAATAACCAAATCCCAACGGACTGTTTGAAGGTCAGAATATCGAAAACCGCAGTAATTGAAAACGTTTTCATTTACTCCAGCGAGTCCGTCCATTTTTCGTAACCTTTCATTGATCTGACTCTAGTTCCAAAAAGCTGTATACAAACAACTCCCGACGAATTTCATTTATGTCGGACGCGCAAAGAATGGTACACTCATCTGGGTTCACGCCCTTAATAACCAATACGTTGGTGGTCTAAAACCACAGGAAGCCCACTTTTTGGTGTACGATATGGATCGAGACTAAAACTATGCATGAACTGATAATCAGACTTCTGCTGAATCAAAGTCGGTTCTCGCTATGAGACTAAGGAGGTGGGCCTGGGGGCTGGGGAGGATGTTTAGAGACCTGGGGGTTCTCAACTAAGTTTTACAAAGAGAGAGGCTCCTGCCCATTTTTTACTGATCCCACACCATAGAAAATACAGCCAAAATCAGGTAATTAGCTGTATTTTCTATGGTGTGGGATAAAATTGTTATACATGCAATGGTTTCTCGTGGCATACCGTATATATCCCACTCGTCACTTCCATTCTTTATATCGCCTAAAGGCTTATGTGTATACTTAAGCAATATAAAACGGGCGCGCATGTCTCTGTACTGTGATATAAACACGATGGAAGATGTAGAGCAAGAGAAAAGCAAGCTTAGGAATACGAGGCGTAGCCGAGTGTTTCTCTTGCTTTTCAAGTGCTCTACATCTTTCAGAGTGTTTATATCACAGTACAGAGACATAAGCGATCGTTTTATACTGCTTTTATAAAATATTTTCGAGGTTTTTGTGCGAGCCATGTCTCTGTGGTGACTCGTGGATATTCCACGGCCGTATTCTATTCGCAACCATTGTATAACTAGTATGAATACCATCAGTTTAGGAGAAAATGCACCCCTTTTTAAATATTCGGCAGAATTAATGGTCCCCATTTCAAATAGATAAATAGCAGTTTTCCCGACACTGAGGCCGGAGGTACTCAACTCGTGAAATCTCTATCCTAAGTCACAATTCGTGAAATCTCGACCCTTTTTTGTACCTCAAGCATGAAAATGGTTCCTCCTTGGGGCGGGACCTCTCTGAGATCCCAGCGTCTGTGCTTTATTTCAGTCTTGTGTTGTCTATAGCAAACATTTCATATTCATTTGAACTTATAATTTCTGTGTAATAATTGTATAATTCTGTTTATATAGATTATTGGTCGACTAACCAGCTAATACAGCTGTGTATTTTTACGAGTCACGCTGTATTTGTGACAAGTAAAAATTCACAGCTGTATTCCCTGGTTAATCGACCAATAACATATTTATTATACAATTCTGCAAAAATCAATAAAAAGTAATGATGTCGTCTTTATTGTCACTTTAATTTTGACTTTGATTAGCGCGCGGCTTTGCACCGGGAAGCCATTCAAATGTTACTAACCTAATACGGTCTCATATTTTTCGCGTTCTTGTGCATATGACGTGCGTTCTTTTGAGAATTGTACAATTAAAAGGATATACTCAACATTCACTGAAACTTCTTCTGAACTTTACTTTGACTACTACTGATTTGGGCTTCCTTGGTTGAGCGACCTATGGAATCATTCTAACAGTCGATTTGCATACACCTATTTAAAAAAGGTTGTCGGACGAGAGCCATCAAACCTACAAGTTTAGTTCGAAAAGGAGTATGGGTATTTTCAACTCACTTTTCAGGTTTTGTTTGCTTAGGGTATCAAAAAATGGCGTTCTTCTTAGGTGTGTAAGGGAAAAGCTAAGCAAGATGCGGTATGGATATTTTTGCTGTAGTTTCTACCCATTCCGTTTAGGACCGCCACCGAAACAGTTCCCACATGTACTATTAAATTAAGAAGGTCTTGGTACGTAGGTATCATGATTTTAAAAATTCATTTGCAGCTACTACGTGCCTTTTTTTGCATGGTTAAAACCCTAGCACAGGAAACTCCGCTTCTAACTTTCGTGTGAGTCAGCATGTCTTGGGGCCTGCTAGACAACATTCTTTGAAACAGGTGTATCTAGAAACTTGCGGCTAGAGTTGTAAGGCACTGAGAAATTGAGAAGCTATTTTAAGTACCAATTATATGACGATTTTCAGCCCGGGCGCTGAAATTTTTTCGCGATTACATGACTCAAAACCAGCCCGGGCTAGGTTTTGTCAACTCTTCAAAGCGCCTGTTCAATACACTTTCCGCTGCCCCAATACAGCGTGGTTCAGGTTTTCAGCCCGGCTGAAATTTTCAGTCGCGATTACATGAGAATTTTCAGCCCGTTTCGCCGGGCTGAACCTCCCAGCTCGGTTAGCTTGACCCGGGCTGGAAATTTCTTCCCGGGCTGAAATTCAAATTTCTTCATGTAATCGAAAACTTATAATTTTATCATAGTCACAGGTTGTCCAGATGAAAAGACGTTTAGTCATTAATATACATATTTGCATATATCACATTTTCAATTTTCTGGCAAGAATTTCAACTTTAGCTGCAAAACTACAATCTATTATACACAATATATAATATGCAATGTACTTTGGTATTTTGAATTGAAATTCCTGCGAGAAAATTGAAAATCTGATATATGCAAATGAGTTTATTAACGTCTTTTCATCTGGACAACCTTTTTGAGAATGATGTATGCGTAACCAAGCCGAATACTTTTCCCCATCTCTACAACTCCTCGTATTTCATCCTCGGGGGCCCATGCAGGGCGTCCCGGATTACCCCCTCCCCCCCCCCCCCCCCGCCCGTTTACGCCCTGGGCACCCGAGGATACCCGTGCTTGGTACAGATACGCTCAGTAGTCGCTTGAAGAAACGTCGCTGACCTGCTCCACGACTAAGCGACTAGTGCGAACTGAAGCACGGGTAAAAACCACTGAAAGACTTATTATTTAGCTCACGGTATAGAATATGATGAACATGCAGCTCGAATGAATGTGTGTCTTCGTACTGTGCGAAAAGATAACAAGAGCCCTTATGATTCTTTCTGAGTGAAAGAGCTTCTTCAGTTTTCTTTGCCGATGACTTTTGTTATCCAAACCCACTTGCCAACATAAATCTTCGCTCTGTGCTTGATGCATGAATAATTAAAATGGAAACACTGTGAGCTAGCTCAAGACGTGGATAATAATATGTGCAGCTAAGCGCTTCAGTGATTTCTACCCTACTGGTTACGTAGTCGCGAAGTCCTACAGCGACAACGTTAATTTTTTCAGATTACTGTATACAAAGGGAGGACTCGCCTTCCCAGACTATAGAATTTTCATTTCGTGTACTCTTCCTTGAATTGGCCTTCCTGTGGTTACATTCATATGCAAAATTACTAAACCTTTTTTCTAGAAGTGGATACTTAGAAAGAATAATTAGTGAGACACAGTTAATATTACTTAGCTTGGCGTTGATTTTATACTACGTACGCTTATACAATGTTTCGTAATTATTTCTGTGATCATTATTTTCGGTCCTTTCAGTCTGGAAACCTATTCCTATTGTACTTAGAATCTCAATGCAAGAGTTTTGTGTATCGGGGCCCGGTTACTAGAAGGTGGGTTGGCGCGGTTTACCCAGGGTTTCGCCTCATGTGAGGGAATCCGGAATGATGCAAGATTCCGGCCGGATTACTCAGTAGGGGTGCATGTCTTATGGATTCGAATGGCCGGATTCCGGATTCCAAGGGCTGGGATTCTCGATTCCAAGGGCTGGATTCTCGATTCCAAGGACTGGATTCCGGATTCCAAGTGCTAGAATAAAATTTTTCGTGGATTCCGGATTCCCTTACATGTGCGAAGGTTTCTAGTAGTTTAGACTTCACCCGGGGTTAACGCTAACCCACCTTCTACGGCAACTGGGCCCAGTATTCAAACTTATGGAATTTAGTCGAAAATATTTCACATTCGTAATTTGACCTAAAATTTGCTAGTTTCCCTTTGAACCCGGCCCAACTATATTCTTTCAATTTTTCAAAACAACTATGACAAGGCGTTTCTCGATGTCCAAAAATGCCAAACAAGTATGACAAGGCGTTTTATCGCTGTCACATGTACTGTCACATGTACTGTCACACGGACAGTAAGTCGTAATAATCTACACACTCCACCATCCATGGGAAAAATGCCTGGCGTTATATAACCAACTCGGTTAAAGTTACGTAACTAATCTAATCAAACACCGGAAGTGAGACAAACTGGACGATATAAAAATATTATTTTAACGCCAAAAATCCTACTTGTCAATAATAAAACATAAAGCTTATGAAAATATTTTATTTTTAGCTATTGGTATGTTATTTTTATGAATTTTACTGGACTTTTTGAAGAAGAGAAATTTGCATTTAAACGGCGTTATTTCCGGTACACGTGAGAGCTGTACTAACTCAGTTTTGTACGCGTGACATGAAACATGAATTACATTTCAACCAATCACATCGAATTCTGAATATGATTATGTAACGCTGGTACAAAATGAATCCAGCACGCGACAAGTTACGCTTACATCAGGGAAAACCACTACAAAATTTCCAGTTATTTGTTGGAGCTGTTGGGAGCGAGCAGATCGTTGTAAAACTCTACACCTAGTGACTCAAAATCGTTAAACTGACTTCCATGGAGGAATTGGTTCTCCCCGAGAATTTTAGTAAGTGTTCTCTGCTATTTATGCCATTTGATCTGACATATTTACTACGACGAAGGGTGATTCCCTGTTCATTCATCGGTACACAGTGCGGTGTGTAGGATAAAAATAATATGGCCGCTTTGCCCAACACATGTTTCACTGGGCTTAAACTGAGTCAGATCGTCTAAGCATATGCTCTTAATACAATAATAACATCGAAAATAATTTGTATTTTACTTAAGGTTGCTGTTTATATTCAAACATAATAATACTCAAACATATATTACAGATATTGAAAGTCTTTATGATAACGAAATGGAAGACTTCGACAGTGGATGTTCATCTGTGCCATCTTCTCCAAGCGCCCACAGTGACTTTTCCGTTACAAGTTATGATGACATGACTGATGATTTCACTATTCGAAGAGCCGATGCCATCAAAATGGGGCAGTCTATACTTGACGGGGGACCAATCCTGAACCCCTTTATCAAAGTATCGACAGAATGCGATGACGAAATTGGTGACTTTCTTCCTGGAAACACTGGTGATTTGCTTGGTATCTGGAACAGCACTGATGAATTTCTGAATTCCAACTGTTTTGAAATGCAAGAGCGATTTCCTGGCTTATTTGATATTGAAACATGTGCAGCACCTGTAATTGCTGTTAAAGAGCAAGAGCAAACAGAGGACTCAGATCAAACTAAGAAGCTTTGCGTAGACATTGAGGAACAATTGCCATTACGGTCAAAAAGAAGGCGAAGTAACAAAATGAGTGCCCCATCTCCAGACCACACTTACGCCCACAAAGAAACTGACACCAAAGCGCCACAGTCTCCAGTTCGAAAAAACAATAGCAGTAAAATTGACTCTACAAAAGACAGTCAATATCTCGAAAAAAGAAGGAAGAACAATCTTGCAGCAAAACGATCCAGAGAATTAAAGAGAGCCAAAGAGATTGAAAATGTGAAAAAATGCGAGACACTTTCTAAGGAGAATACGAACTTGCGGAAAGAGTTGCATAAACTTCAAGCTGTAGTCTCCAAACTCGAAACCAAGTTAAAGCGTTTGTAAATAACTGGACCTCGATCCATTTTTGTGAGGGGGAGGGAGGGTGGGAGGAGGCGGTAAATAACATCCCCAAAGGGAAATATTTAGGGGAAATATGGATGTACTCTGGGAAGTATATGTATCGTTAGTTACAAATACAGCGTAGTGAGTTTGAGTGTTATTTAATGAAAACATTTCGCACGTTTGCTTTGACGGTTTGAACATGTTGTTGACTCAATGTCGAGTGTTGATCGCTAATTACACGCGTTGTCATGTTCTCACAGCCGGACATTACAAATCTTCAAACTTTTCAAAATGTCGCTAGTCCGGCAAAATCAAAGTATCTCACGATTATTATTCAAACATTTTGAACAGTTTGAAGATCTGTAATGGTTCTGTGAGAACTTCAGAATGCGTGTAATTAACGATCAAACATTGACTCCGCCCCAAAAAGCACTTGACATTCAGTCTAACAGCAACACGTTCAAACTGTCAAAACAAACATGTGAAATGTTTCCATTAAACACTCAAACACACTACGTTGTAATATATAGTCTACTCAGAATGTTTTACCAGAGTTATTAACTCTGGTTTTACTCTTAACAAGGCTGTCAACCCCCAAGGCTTTCGTATCTGGATATCAACATTTTTTCCTTAGATTTGGGTTGATTTCCACGCTCAGTGGAGGGGGAAAGGGGGGGGGGGGGGGGGGGGAAGGGGGTATTCTAATCTAGAGACCGGGACAAACGGTCCAAAATCTGGAGACTCCCGGCTTATCTGGGATTGTTGACAGCCCTGTCTTCAGTACTTTTTTAAATGGATCAGCACAAGAGAGTCATTTTTTCAGTATAAACTCTTATTTATTTCAAATGTCTCCACTTGATATTTTTATATGAACAAACAAAATGCAGTATATCAGATATAACGTTCTTTTTTCAGACGTGTATAATGGCCTTTTTTCCATATCCAGGGCTTACTTAGAAATTTGAAGAAATGCCTAATCATTAAAGTAGTCGGATAAGCACAATTCAAAAAATGTGTGATATTTAATCTGATTACTGACAGAGTTTATATATATATATTTATTGTGTTGTCTATATTGTATATAACTAACCCAACTAATTGTTCATCATCACAGAAGTCACTTTTGATATGCCTTCTAAAGCAATTCTCACCCCTCTCCACTGTAGCTGCTTTGGTAGCTCAGTGGTAGAGCACCCGTCATGAAATCGGGGTACTGTCAGGGATTCGAGTCTCGCTCGGAGCATCCAGTTTTTTATTATACATTTGTTTTCTCCATTGTCCATCAAAGGCATATATATCAAAAGTGACTTCTCTGATTATGAAAAATACGTTTCGAAATATGTCGTTATATAGTATGTTAACTAACCTAACATGTTCATATTTTGATCACTGTATTCAGATTAGATCTGATATCATCATGCATGTCATAAAGATATGTACGGATTTTTTAAAATTCAAAAATTGTTCAATAAAATACGCAAAAGTCGATAATATTGTTGATAGTAATGTCTTTGAATGTCAGAGCAGGGGTGTGTGTGTGTGTGTGTGTTGGGAGGGGGGTAGATTTCCGTATAAGAGAGCGCTGATGAAGTGATGAGAGGGGGGCACTAGAAATTTTTGTCAATTTCCTGTGATAGGAACTATGTAGGGAAATGCAATTTCCTTGATATTTCTTATCATAGGAAATTGAAAAGGTAGAAAATGCATGCCTTCTTTCTCAAAGCTAGCGCTCTGGAGCCCAAGCATGGCAAAGTGAAACGTGGCCGATGAAGACAGGTAGACCACATGTCCATAAGATTAAGGGATTCTAATGAAAGCCAATCCTTAGCTTCCTATGAACACAATTCAGTCATGTTATGCATGGTATAAGACCGATTGAGGCGTCTTATGAGTGCCATGCTGAGTTAATTGATGTAACCAACTGATAGCCAACTGTTAGACTGAGACTAAGGGGGGAAGGGGAGTGGGGAGGAGGAGGGGAGCCTGTTCACAGGCTACCGTTTGCCGTTTACCGTGTACGTGATGTTTCATCTCTCTAATTCTGAATTATGTACGGCAGTACATGAAAAATACGCCTTATGGGCTGGGCATTTCCTACGAGGTTTCAGTTCGCATTAGTATGGAATGCGTTGTACAAGTCCTCAGTTTTAATTCGGCGCGCGCAAATAGCCAAGGATAGCTTACATTCATTGGCTGGCATTTAATTCGAGCCTCATTTATTTGCGCAGTTCACTAGCGTGTTTCCGTCGGCAGGACAAATGCAGTAAAAAAGAGGACTGGGTCGTGTAGGGACTGGAGACAAAGAAACAAGAATCGAGATCGAAGGGGAGGGGAGGGGAGGTAAGAAGAGAGATGGTGACGAGAGATGGTGACGACGAAGGAATTTAGTTTTATGCTAGTAAAAAAGCAAAAGCAATAGCCGACTTCCGAGATACGCTTCACTACCCACACATAAAGATCAAGACGAGGCTACGTGCATAAAGCTCAGTCATTCGTAACAAGACAAAAGTTTTAGCGCGTAGCCTCGTTCTAAATCCTTTGTATGTGGCAGGTGAAACACATCTTGGAACTGGACTGTTGTCGTTAAATTCAGTAGCTCTTTCGCCGCTTCTCTTTTTTATTTGGGCTTCCTGTGTCGCAGCCCAAATTACAAGAGGAGCGGCGAAGGATAGTTCAGTATCTTAGCTAGTAGTCCCTTAGGCCCGCCCCACACGGTGAGAAACTGTGAAGAGAAAACTGCCAATCGAGGTACTTTGCTCACCGCTAGACAAAGGCGAAAAGAGCAAAATAGGTGCGCAGACGGCGGGCAAAGTGTTTGGCGGTTTTCTCTTTGTATTTTCTCACCGTGTGCGGCGGGCTTTAGCATGCATAGCACGGCACTCTCTCTTCTCCCCTCCCCTCCCCTTTAAAAAGCGCAGCTACGCAGCCTAGTGGTTCCTTCACCTTCAGCATACCATGAAGCTGGCCTCCCAGGAAGCCGACGCTTTTTACTCCCTCGTTCCATCAGTGCTGAGTTTTACACAGATTAGAAAGAAGTCGAAACAGGCCGCGCACTAACCAACACTGATCAGATAGAGTAGATTTCGTATGATTGTGAAAACGACACCGCATGGTCACAGCATGCATGGTTGCGTCAGGAATTTTGAATGTTTTTATATACAACACGGCACTGACACGGTCATGGAAAGGCGCGGTCCGTTTTTCACTCATACGAAAAACGCTCTAGCCACACCGTTGCTTCTTAAGTATATTGATCATCAATAAAGTTATTCTCAAACGGTTGCCCATATATTTAAACATATAAACAACTATCACGTGTACAGCACAGCAAAACAGGTCTATATTTGGAAACATTGGAATTTCTAACAAAGGTACGTGTCTTTTATTTTTCGATCCGTCATTACCTGAATAAGAAAATTAATTAGCACCAAAATAACTTTTCATTTACACAAAGGCAAAACAGAGAATCATTTGAATTTATTGATATTTGCATGGGGCAAACATTCATTATTTAACTCGACAAAAGGATTAGCCTTGGAGTAGGCTTGGACTTTAAGGACTGCGGAGTGCGGAATCTTCATATATGACTTCATCCACACTTAATTTTCACCTTCCTACCATACAAATAACAAAGTTTTTAAGGTAGCCGTGCGGTTCGTGCGAAGTTCGGCATTTTTACACTACCGAATTAGATCAAAGAATGCGGATTGTGTGAAATATAGCGCTGAACTAAGTCCTTGACTGACCAGCCTTAGCTAATAAAATTTGAAACTGAATACTCGCATAGATTATTTTGAGGGTCTGTTGAGAAAGTGACAATGTACTGCTTAGGTATTTCACGAGTTTTCATAAACCTGTGAAATAAAAATAAATAAATAATGTGTATTAGTCAAATGACAACAGAAAACAATTAGGAATTAGGGTCTACTCATGTGTATTAGCTTAATATGTATTTCACGGGTGTGTGAAAACCACTGTAACACTCGATCTCATTTGTATTTGTATATTTTTTGCATTTGGTAGCTTAAGGAATCTACCATGTATATAAAGTTGACTTGTACAATATATGAATTGAAAATCTAAATGATTGTGAACATGTCATCTTGAGAATGACTTATTACTCGGGCTACCTCTGGTAGCTCGAGTCTAGGTTTACCTTTTCGGTCTATCTATCTATCTATCTATCAACGTCGCAAATCGGCAAATTACCCAGAAGCCTTTGGGTACACTGTTGACCACGAGGCTTCCTGTGGTCGCGAGAGATTGAGAACAAAATGGCGGACGCTATCAATGGAATTATCAATGGGAATGTATCGAACTATTTGGCTTGATCTCAAGATACTTTGCTTTTAATCGTTAATATCGAATTCTCGAATTTAGTGGTGACCTTCTTACCAGCTGTTGTAATCAACTTATAATGTATTGATCGTCCAAGAACACGAGACAGATCGATTTGTGGCAGCGAACTTCACTTGAGGACAGACATGTAAGACACGGAGATATTGTCTTTAGATCAGTAGTTTGTTTAAATTAATAATATTTCACCACTGCTTGCACATAATGTTTGCTTATATAAGCTTTATTTATACACGGTGTCTACAGTCATGCTCCTAGGATGTATTCAATAATTAAGCCAGGAAACAGGAATTAGTAAATGGTGCAAAATCACACCAAATAAACAATGGAAAACAAATGATTTTGTATTATTAACTTATAAATATTTAGTGCAATCTGTATTTTGTACAATGTCATGATTATATTGAATGCACTTTACTGTCAATCATAAATCATGCTCAATGATAGCAAATAAAAATATTAGTGATATGGATAATCATGGAAATGATAGTAATGTTTATGAGACCTTATATTAGCAACAATTGAAGAATAATTTTAGAATGTACAAAATGATATTTTCAATCAATGAAAAGTGATACTCAACCACAAATTTGTACAAGCTTTGTGCAACCATGCTCACAGAAACAAGATAAAGTGGATTGAATTGAAGATGTTACTGTATGTAGTAGTATCAGATTGATGTGCATGGAGGAGCTATATATGGTATCGGTAATGAGCATATATTGTATGACATTACACTTCTTCAAATAGAGCATCAGCAACTGACTGCTGCTATAATCATTGATCTGCTCCATATTAAAAACATGTATTGAAAAGTTGTATTAAGAAACTGAAATGTACTGTACTGAAATGATTTCATAGAAAGGTAACTGTGGTACTTCTTAGAATCTACCAATGTGATAACAGCAATATCAAAATCATTTTAGACTAACTTGTTGGACATTGAAACAGTCTGCTGCAGTTTGTAAGTTTTGTTTCCATAAATCAAAGTAAAAAAGTACAGAATAGAAATTTAAATTGTCTGAGCTATAATGTGTTATCTATAGATCATATTGGATTATTTGGTAGGCATTTACAAAATAAAGCAGACTGTATACTGTATATGATGGCGTGATAAAAAGACCAGCAGTATATTAATAACCACCATGATGTGGTACAATTATGTACAAACTACTTTCTCCCCAATATAATTTGTGTTCTACTCTGGGAGTACTTGTCATGCATTTTTGCAATCAAAAGACACTGACAAGTCAAACTGGTTTCCATCAACTTCTGTTCTCCATTTCTCCTCAAGTACTACACACAGGTAGCCCGAGTGAACGCCTATTAGGCGTCTAGTTATTAATAAGATTCAAATCCTTAATGAACAATTCAATTAGTGTCACATCCAACCTCCTGTTTGCGCGCATAGTTTGCCCAAATTGCGCGCTACCTACAGATGGAATCATGCGGCATGACGACCAACAAGGGAGAAAGCTGTAAAAGAACTTAACTAAACATTAGAAAGTGGTGACTCTTGTTGGTCTTGTATCTCTTAAAATTTGTTAATGTTGCTCTTGAAAAATTTTAATTCACTTATCTTAGTGAATCCTATAAAACCCGAGTATAAGTAGTTGATCTCGAATCAATCACTGTTAGACAATATATAGCCATGGGATTTTACGATCATCAGTGCAGCTACACGAATGACCGCGACTTCCTAATATCAGAAGCGGAGTCGAAGTCGATGTAAATAATTGCATAAATTTATGTATCTATTTTCTAAGGTGTTTTTTCTTTTGCACTGCAGCTTTAGATAAATTATCATAGTGTTCGATTACTTTAAGTGTTATTCACTCCACACAATTGGTCTGCCCACGAAGAGTCCCTTGGGGATTTCACGGGGTTTAAATAACTGGAAAAATGTAGGTGGGCGGTGGTGCCTACTGAAGCATGCATTTGAATTGGGTCCAAAACCTTTCAGTGCAATCTTATTATGAGACTTTTGAGCACATTGATTGACATCAGCATATTGGCATTTGTAGCAAGGCACGTCCAGACCAACACACAACTTTATAATCAGCTGTGTTAGGCTTATGGAGACCGGAAACTTTTTCCAGTCGACATTCGACTGTTTTCAAGGTAGGAGATTTTATTTTTTTAATTTTAAGTGTTTTTGTACCTTTTTGAAAATAATAAGTAATTAGGAATTCTAGAATTGTGTGCGCATTCAAAACCAGTAGCATTAGGTCTCAAGAATATGCTTTTTGCTAGGAAGATATTTGTATGGGTTTTTCATATATTTTGTGATATAGGCTTAAAAAGCAAACGAAAAATACCAGTAGATTTATCTGACGACCAAAGTAATATAATTATGCGACATAATAATAGAATTTGTTTTTTAGATTATTTCACTACTTCATGCAAAAAAAAGTTTTTAAAACTTTTACTATAAAGTGTAAAAGCGGCTTTAAATTTTGTTGATATAGGAAAAACTGGCAAATACAAGTCAAACGCAGTTTCACAGTCGGCCAGTGGTGTGTTCAGCTGTTGAGCTGTTGTTCAGCTCTTGAGTATTTTGGTTTCATTGAATGATTTAGGCATGATATCCATTCAATCTTCCAGCTGAGTAAACTGGGCTTTTTAATTTAAATGGTTTTGTGTGTCTAAGATAGAAACATTCAGGGGAATGTCAGAACGTTAATTTAGAAACATTAGTCATTGATAAGCATCTAATTGGTAGGAAAATTTGTTATTTGAAGATGATAAAAATTCATAAAAAAAGTTAATTGTTCGCTCATTGAACCTTGACGTCATGAGCTGACAAAAGACTTTGTTAAAGGTTTAGTTGCTATGGTTACCACTTTTAAGCATTTGGTCAACAAAATTTCTCACGTTAAAGTTTCTTCACTCTTACTGCAAGTAAAAAGCTAAGATAAAGAGCAACATCGGAAAAAGATCAAATATCTTTGCTGTTAACTCCCATTCCCATGTGTTTGACTAACTAAGATAACTAATCAGGATAAGATTTAAACTTTTTCCACGGTCGAAAGAACATGCAATTACGTTAATTGTCAGTAAAGACATTTCATTGGTGTTTAGAGACTATTGTGACTTAAAGAAGGTTTACGGGGGCTGCATTCCAATACGTAGTGATTAGATCAACTTTAGCGGTTGAGCAATTTATATTTTTCTTGACAATTCCTTTAATAACGTAAGTCGTGAGGAAGGTTTTTGAATATATTCATTGCAAAACAATTTTGATTTTGATGTAAGTATCATAGAAGTTAATTTTATCGAAATATCCTTGTCGATCGGAGGCTTCAATTCACTGCTACGCGCATGCGCTGAACGAATATAAATAACTACAGTGTTTTCCGTATCTTTATTTCTTACCTAATGAATCAAAGTCACAGCTTTAAGTCATAATTAGCAAGAGAATTTCATTTTAAAGACCGCGCTCATTTCTTTGGCCGAAGGAGTTGAGGTCTTGTCGTTCACACTTGCTAACTCTATTGATCAATCACCTCTCAGCCATAAAGTGGTATTACTTCTTCCCAAGATACAGTTGAGTGAGTCCTGTACTATCCAGAACCTCTTTCTCGTTACGCAAGATGTCAGTATGATCACGGGCATGAAACAGAGGCTTTAGATGGTACGCTCACTCAAAAGGACTAGACCGCGCCGTGCCGTGATCTTGTTAGTGCCGTAATGTCTATAAAACACTCGGAATTCTCTCTATAATCTTATACTGTGCCGCGACCGTGCTGTTTTTACATTCATACCAAAACTGCTTTATTGGGCCTGGGTAAAAACGTCGTACTTCAGACGAGCCGTGCTGATTAATCAGAACAAAAGAATAATGGCGGCCGTGTTGTTTGATCTATTTTGGTACTGCTCATGTGAGGTTCGGCACGTACTGCCTAGCCAGGCCGAACGCTCTCAGTGCGCATGTGTTGAAGCTGCAAGATAGTTTTAGGAGAATCGTTCAATCTAATATCGTCCCCAGAGTCGATTTTTCTAACTGCGCATGCTCGCAAAAAAAATATTCTGCGAGTATGCGCAGTAAGAAAATCGGTTCTGGTCAATCTCATCCTTGTTTCATCTTTCCCTACCAGATATCGATTCATTCCGTAATGGAACATCATTTAGTGATGAAGAATCTGACACCAGTTCCCCATCCTCGTGCGGCACGCCTACTGCCTTGGACTCGTTCATATTTGATATCCCTGAATTGGACCTCCCCACAGACCTCCACCAGGCATCAACAACGAAACAGATGCCTAATAATTTGCCGAGTTTGGCAGATGACTTTACCTTACCTGATAGTGTAAGTCTTCCTGACGAGTTTCATCAGTTTAAAGATTATTCCGTTTCAAGGGCACAGCCCATCGACCCGACTGCTACCATTCAACAAAACGCAAACGTTAGCGGGAATGTTACTGGAAAAGCTCTGAACGAAACGAAGGAAAATGACTTTGATAATCATTTTGTTCCCATCGCATCCTTTCATTCTGGGATGGAAGCTCCAAACAAGATGGACGACGAAAGTTTGAGCCAAGCATTCCGTAAACGCATTCCTGACGACATGAAAGATGAAAAGTACTGGAAACTACGACTACGGAACAACAAATCTGCCAAGAAATCCCGTCTGGCCAAACGCGCTAAGGAGAGCGTTATCAAGAACAGAATAGCAGTTCTGGAGATGGAAAACCTTCAGTTAAAATCGCTCGTATCCAGATTGGTCTCGCAGCAAAGAGTAACGCACGGAATGGCCCCTGTTTGGCCAAACAACAATATGATGTATAGGTAGCTGGAATCAAAAGTTTACAATGGCCTGTAATATTGGTTGATTGTACAAAAGTCTAGATCTGATTAGTCATCATATCAGATAGCTGTATAATTAGCCCCGCAGCGCGACTACTGCCAGGTTTCCGTAATAATATAGATAATCAACCCTACAATGAGCCCTATCCTACTCTTCACTCGCTGGAGGAGTGTAGAACAAATGTTCCCCCCCCCCCCACACACACACTATATAGAAAATACAGCCAATCAGAAAGCAGGAAAGCCGTTGTATATTCGGCGGTATTCAACTGTCTCTTCCCATGAGACATTGCGGTAATTGGCTGTAATTTCTATGGTGTGGGATAAAATAGTTATACAATGGTTTCTTGTTGCATACTATGGATATCCCACTCGTCACTTGTATTTTCTTTGTATACACACTCGCCTAAAGGCTCGTGTGTATACTAGCAAATACAAGTGACTCGTGGGATATTTCACGGTATGCAACGAGAAACCATTGTATAAGTAGTATTTTCCATCCCTCACTGGAAATTTTTGCCCATTTCCTATGATAGGAAATATCTGAGAAATTGCATTTTCCTATGATAGGAATTGGAAAAAATGTAGGAAAATACATTTTCCTACATATTTCCTAGATATTTTCTATCATAGGAACTTGCATTTTCCTCGATATTTCCTACCTTTCTATTTTCCTATGATGGGAAATATTTAGGAAAATGCAATTTTCTATGATAGGAAATATCTAGGACTATATGTATTTTCCTACATTTTGTCCAGTTCCTATCATAGGAAAATGCAATTTCCTACATATTTCCTATCATAGGAAATGAGCAAAAATTTCTAGTGTCTATATTTTCCCTTTTTGTTTCTCTCAGTACATAAAAAGATCAGTAGTCCAAAGTACTAGCTATAATCAGATAATGCTGGCTTATAGTGTGTTGATAATAACTGAACATGTAGGGAGGAGGTCGAGTAGGTCAAAACAACGGTCCAAAGTAAGGACCCCATTTTATCAAGACCTGGTGGTGGTAATTTACTTTTCCAGATATTTGATGACAAAGTTCAGTATTTTGCTCCTAAAGGTGGCGGGTGGCGGTTAATACCACCCCACCCGTCTAAACTGGGTACCTTCAGATGACCATTGTTTTGACCACATCCCTACGAATAAGGAGAGAATGGAGTAAGCACTCTATGATGCTATTTTTGAAACACTACGAGCTACTCGTTCGCTACTCGCTGCCATGTCAACGTCAATGTCAACGGCGGATTCCTTAGTGAACAAGAACTTTCTTATGATTCTTCGAGTGAAAGAGGACTGTAAGGTCTCACTTGAAACTTCAAAGGAAAAAATTAGAATTACTATAGCATCACTAAACGGTTCTTATGAGATTACTTCTCTTGCCCCATTTTCTCCTCGTACTGATGATATCAGCTAATCCATAATCTCCAAAGGATTTTCAAGTATAAAATTTAAGGTTGCACTTGATTGACCGGTTAATCAGAATAATACACCAAGTAGAGAATCGGCTAGTCTGTAATTTAGGGGAAATAATAGATGATTAAATAGTAGTTAAAGCGATTTTAAATGGTTATGGTATTCCATTATCCTCGTTTCCCTAGTCCCATCGAGCCTGCGTGCCGGCTCTAAGGCGAGGAGAGAGGGGAGAGAGGGGAGAGAGGGGAGGAGGGGTGCGAGAAGAAAAGGAAGCGATAGACTTTCCCTTAACCTCCCCTTCCTCACATCACTAGCTGGCCATGCAGCCTGCCTTTCCCACCTCTAACGAGGGTCATTCCAGGGTCCACGCTCAGGGTGTGGGTGGGCGGGGACGCGAAGGGGGAGGGGTTGCGATAGTAGTGTCCCGTTCAGGGAGAAAGTGGGAAAGGGTGGGGGGAAGGAAAGAAAGGTCATGAAAAACCCTATAAAATATACTTAGAGTACATTTTGCTCTCTAAGGTGCTCACGGTCAGGCGGTGCTATTTATAAAAATTGGTAGTAAATTGTATGTTTATATTGGTGCCTATTAGGCCAAGAATGAGCTTTTCTCACCCATTGCGTGACATATTAATCTTTTATCCAACAGGAACAAAAGTATAATATTTGGAAAGAGCACACCAAAGTTAGCAAAAGTTGGAATTTTTAGGTAGTTTGGATGATTTGCGCCAAAGTTATGGAAGGCCGAAGTTTGTGCTCTTCGTTTATAGAGCAGACTAGAGGGGCTGTTGCCCACCACCGAACGTAGTTTCTTTTCAAAAAGCATCAACTTCGGCCGCCCATAATTTTGGCACTATTCATCGAAACTACTTCAAAATTTCACGTTTTGCTAACTTTGGTGTGCTCTTTTCAAATATTATATTTTTGTCCCTGTCCGATTAAAATATAAAATGTCACGCAAGGGGTAAGAAAAGCTCATTGCTTCAGTCACGCAAATGTTGGTGAATATTCCGCATAATAAGACTTCCATTCCTCTTATTCATCCCGGCTGAACCCTCTGTGACGGACGAAACGTATCGCCTGAGATCATGTCTTCGCTATGTACCAAGTGCAGAGCTTTGGATTGCGTTACGAAACGTAACTCGAGTCGTCACAGTACGAGCTTACATGATTTCGGTCGAGACGTTTACGGCGGGGAGAGAACTTCACATCACGCCGGAGTCTTTTCTACCCGGGACGCTGACGAATAACTGGATTTGAGACGTTGCGAAAAACGTGAAATGTAGAAAGGCTGGACGTACGTAGCCTGCGTTGTTACGTTGAAATACGTAAATATCTGGTTTAGCCTGAAGCGTAAGCTGTCAATCCTGAACTGACTAGTGATTGCAGCAGCTGCGCCGGCGGAAACAAGTCATGATACATATATACAGTTACGGTTTTGGCTGAGACGGCGTAATCAGGTTTAAGTTTACAACCGAACGGTTTGAAAAAATAACGAAAATAACCTTGAATGCAGAAAAAAATCGATATCAAGAAAAACTTTTGTTTGGAAAAAATTCGCTCCACTCTGAAATACCTGTTTGGAATCAGGTTTACGGTTCCGGAAACCGACTATACACGGACTATGATGTGCGCTGTTGAGCGTAATCATCATTCACAATTATCTGCTCTTTTTGAGAAAAACATTAGTTTTTTGTCTGGTTGTTTTTAAAAAGCATTGCCCTGTCCTCAAAAGCTTGACTCCTTTCTCAGACAGACTTCTCGGCAAACACTTCCTTCCTTTCCACAATCGTGATAAAAATTTTACTCATGACGTGAAATTTTTCAGTAAAACTACTTTCACGTGTTCTTTGTGTCATTCTGGCTATCTGATTGGTAGTTAGTATGACAAATACGTTAGCCGCCAAAAGCGGAAGTATTTTACGGGGGGAGGGGATTGGACTCAAAATATATCAACGCTATATCGTCGATACTCAGGCATCAAGCATTTAAGTTTATGGTTGACATTGAATCTTTTTATAGCTTAGAAATAATTTGATGAATATTAAAATAAAATACTCTATTTTTATGTTTGAAGCGTAATATACAAGTTTTGAGTTTATACTAATCCCCCCCTGAGGTACATTTTGTTAAACCGGCTAGGTGACCGGATATATTTGTGTTTCAGGCAACCGACGTAATAGCGTGGTTAGCAAATCTTGGCCAACTCGTTTTACTGGAGAAACTAGATGTGGAAAAATAATACATAAAACCCAGTTAAAAACACCTGAGTGAATATCAGACCTGAATTGAACCTTGTGACACTACGAAAACGAAGTAACTCCAAGAAGAATTGTGAAATTTGTGTTTTTGAAGACAATTTTACGAGTGAAACTTCTTCATTTGTGGCACTCCCAACTCGACATTAGAGTCGAAAAGGAGCTGAATTATGGTCATTAATGAAATGAAAAATGAATGTAGAGCATTTGATACGGACAAATACTGTACTCCTCTACTTAAGAAACTAAGGGACAAAAGTAGAAAACGGTCTGTTCTCGATGCTTTCGGAGAAACAACCGATGCACTTGATCATCTGGAACTGTCCCCTACAGTCAAGCGAGTCGTCCGTCGACCTCCGCCGGTTTTAACTGTTTATGTACGGAGAGAAACTGAAAAAGCTTATAATGCTATATTTATGGATTCTGTGTCTGTTGAGAATTTCAAAGAGGCGCTTTCGTTATGTTATGGACTCCAAGTAACTTCTATAAAACATGTAACGTTACGAGCCAAATCAGGGTAAGTAACTTTAATATGTCGCTGTTTTTAAAATCTTTACTTTAATTTGTAGGATTCCTCTTTATTACTCCATTTTCACTTCCTATCCAAGGTTATTTCCTTCTGTGGAAACTGTATTGGCAACGATTCGGGTTATGGTTTGTTTATTATGAATTATTTCTCATATTCAAAACCTTATCAATATGTCAAATGTACTATTCAGTTAACACGCTACCCCAGTGTTCTAGCTTTACAAATTAGTCAAATAATTTCATTCTTCAAGGACATTTTTTCTGAATCCAATGACTTGTTGGCATTTATTTGGTTTTAGGACGTTTCAGGAGTTGTAAATTAGAATGTTTATTTATAGAATATCGGCATGACACCAACCACGAACCTTGAGTCACGGCATAAAAGCTTAACACTAGAGCTCATGCCAGGAGCTACTTAAATTTTTTTCTCGTTAAAAAGGCTAGCGTCCTTGTTTACTGATGAAATCAGTGATAGATTGTCTAGTATTATCTAAATACATGCAGGAGATCACGAAATATTGCTTCAAAATGTCACGTCCCTGCAGACTGGAAATGGCTAAACTGGTTCTTTATCGAGTAGAACCGGTTTGACTGGAATTACAGACTTGGCGTTGCACAATGTTTATTCTGTTGAAGATGCTACGAATTATTTTGCCTTAGGATTTCTCAACTTTCGCAAATAACTTTTTCAATCATTATATATAAGCTTAGTTTAGTTTTGAAATCCCTCAGGTAAATAATAGGTGCTAATTAATTTAAGGCACAACTTGGACGTCACGTCAGTGTATTGTCACGTTTTGCCTATCTTGGGTAATCCACGGTTTTATCTTATCACGTTTGTGGCATTCGAGGTTAAAGTCCTTTTCTTTCATTTTCCTAAATATGGTTAGCTTTTTGCTTCCAAATAAATAAATTGAAACATTCCATCACACGGTTTCACATGTGCCAAAGATTTCTTCATAAGTTTGTATTTGGTAGATATAGTTTGTTAAACTCCACTTTACACTGATACTTAGGTTAGTAAGAACTACATTTGTTTGAAGTGTGGCATAGTCTGGGTTGCCTGCTACAGGAATTTTCTGTGTATTTATGTGCATAGGATGTTTGGCTTCTGAGTTTGGCAGGAGAAAATCTAGATAGTTATATAATGGCATAGATTAACATTAAACCTTAATGTTATGTTCAGGATTTGTTAATTATTATTTCTACCAAATTTTGTGAAGATTTTACCAAACTTGTAAAGCACCACCCTCCTTTGAGCAGGACAGATATTTTTTCTCAAGTGTCAAACTGTGACAGATCCATCAGCTGTGATGCAAAACCTTTATTCAGATTTTTTAGTTGACTGGCATTTTGTGGTTGGGCAATAGTTTTCTGTTTTTTCATGCCAACATGTTCACCAAAACTAATAAAATTTGTTGTGTCTGTTAAAGCTAAACAAATTTTGTCATCTTGGTGTAGTGGGACTATTAGCCATTTCTTGTTTTTAAAAACATTTGAAAATAAAGTCTGTAAACAAAATTTAAATTTCTAGTAAATCTTGGATCTTTGGACCTCACGTCTGTTTCTTACCAGCCTATGTGACGCTGTACAGTGAAATCTCCTAAACAGGATTCAAAGTTATGAAACAGTAATATAGAGGCCGGGAATTTTATGTCTTTTCCATTAATAGAAAATTTGCTCTGTTGAAAGAGTTTGCTTGTCTGAAAAAAATATAAAGTTCAGATATAATTTCCTTTGATGATTATTAAACAAATTTAATTATATCCATTATAATAATTATAATTTAATTAATTATTAAATGTTGTCATGTCTCTGAAAAAGTACAAATTCTCAGTAGAATTTTCATGGTACGGACTGTGTAGCAGCAGCCCAAGGCGCCATCCTATGCTTACAGTCTACCATGCATGTTATATGTTTTTGTAAAGTGCCTAGAGCAGATTTTGGATAGGCGCTATATAAATGCTCATTATCATTATCATTAGAAGTACATTCTTTTTAACTTGCAATTTTAATTAACATAGGTAATATTACTACTTGAATTTTTTTGGAAAGTGTGGATGTTTTAACTTTGTACATGTCTGGAAGCCTAATATACTTTTTGAGTTTGATGTCACCATTGTTGAATCAAACAACAGATGCATTAACACAAAGTTTGCCTTGAGTCAACTTAAATATTTTAAAATAGTAGCATGAAAAAAATTGGCAATGAATAATACAGATGAACTTCATGGGTCTTTCCTGAAAAGGAAGTCAATAGAATAAATCTGCTAATGCAATGCTATGTACGTTTCTACCCAATTCAGAACCTCTGGGAATGAGAACTTTTGTTCCACATGATAAAAATTCCCATAGATTTTGAATTGGGTAGAAATGTACATAGCAACACATAATTAGCTGATTAGGTCTGTGCTGCACAAGTCTATCCTTTGTCAATATGTAATGTATATAAAGGACAAGACAGCGTGTTTGTTATATTGGTAGATAAGGTGGAAACACTTTTGGCCACTTATAATGAGGATGCCTAAGCTCAATATTTTGTATACAAGCCCTTCAAGGGTTAAATAACAAAGTATTAAACTCCACCAAAATTTTGTGAATGTGTCTCTGAGATATGGGTACCCTGTACTTTGGAAGATGTGATATTTTGATCAGCAGATAAAACCTTTTCATAAATATCTCCAAGAAGCTAAATATAGTGTAAATTAACAATTTTTTGTTTTACCAGACTGAATTACTTACCCTCATACATGTATACCATAAAGGATAATATTTATAATTTATTATAAACATCAACTAAATATAACTGGATGATGATGCATTGTAATGTGATGAAAAATTGTACAATTTAAAACTTACTAATAGCCATTATGGCTATGATAAAAATTTAAAAAGAATCTCCTGTTCTATAGCATTTGGATATTACACAATAATACAATTATTGTACAGTGGCAATAGCCTTCTTTAGAGGCAACTCTTGCTTTTGGAGTTCCTGTGGTAATTTAGAGTCAGGAAGGACTTGACTTCTCCCCTAATTCCACACAGGAAGCCCAAACCCAAGGGGTTGCAGAAGAGGCTATGGTAAGGGACATCACTGCAGTTATCATATATGAGCAAAAGATTTGTCATTAGTGTCTGTTGTTTGTTCATCAAACATGTCTGCTGCTTTATTTTTTGATCCATTGAAACCAAGCATTATAAGGTTTTGACTCCAGTAAACCATTTGAATTTTCTTGCTTTCCAAATCCTTTTGTATAATTTCCCCATGTAGGCCTTATTCTAAATTCTGATTGTTTTTTATAGTGATGACATGGAATTAGATGAACAATGCCTTAAATCATTTGTAGATGAAGATGACTTTATCTTAACTTTGGACTATGATGATGTTAATGGGGCTTGTAATGTTACACTGGCTGAATGCTGACCAACGCTTGCTTCCAGTGAGGAAGCTCATTATTGCAATTTCATTCATCCATGAGAATACCAACAGACATTCCTAAGTTTGCACAACCAAGACATGAATTGCCATAGAAATGCATACTCTAAAAAGAATATCAAGCTTCTTCTACACTTAATCCTGATGACCTTTGAGACAGAGTAAAGTTGAATTGAGCCTTTAAAAGATTAACTAGCTCTTTAGTATTACTGTCATTTTAGATAATTTTGTACTCCATTTGGGTTAGGCTTAGTAGAGGGGTTCATATCTGAAAAGACCATATAGCTTTTCTTTTGTAATGATGATATCTCTGATAGTCATGAGTAGCTTATGACATGGTTCTTAGCACATGATATGCATTTAAGAGCTCTATAAGACTGACTCCATTAAGTCTATCTAAAGAGCAAAAACTGTGACTAATAGAATCAGTCTAGAGCTCAGGGCTCATTTGTTTGAAAGTGGGTTAATACTAACCCAGAGTTACTGCGATTTTCAAAATCATGTGAACTTGGACATCTAAACATTCAAGTGGTTTTTGCCAAATTAGAAATCAAAAATACAAAATCTAACATACAAAAATTACATATAGCTGTTACAGGTTGTCTAAAGATCGTATTAAGTCTTTTGATAGGTTTTTAGGGATCTTTATTTTGGTTGTTTATTTGAAGTGGGCGGAAGCAAAAAAACAAATTCCAACAGACAGTCTGTTTGAAGGTCAGAGTTCGCATTATCATGAAAATTGCAGTAAACCATTAACCTACTTTTGAACAAATGGGTCAGTCCCTGAAATTTCAATTAGTTTTAATCCAGATTTAATGGTTTCATTCTGGATTAGCACTGACTGGGCTTTCAGGAACTCATTTTCTTATTGCTCAAGTGTATTGTTGATCTTTTTTGCTTCAAGGTCTTGGTTTACTTTGATATATTAGTGCTGCTATTCAAATGAATCTGGCACCCACATCTTACTGCATTTAGTGAGTACAGTGATACAGGTGACAATGGTGAGATGGGCTTCTGTGATACCCTTGTTAACTGATGTTAAACCTTTTTAAACTGATTAGAGAAAAGATGGCAACTAAAAATAAATTGTGTGGCTGGTTACTATGAGCATTAAAACTTTAGTCAACAACAATACAAACACTTTGTTGGTAATAATCCATTAGTTGACTGCTTTCCTAGTATAGCTAGAGCAGTTTATTTATGAAAATGACACTGGTTTTGGCAGGAATGCTCCAGTTTCGAGTTCATTTTGCCCAGCGTTAGCCTCAATACCGCCTTATATATTCTTTTGTGTTCAAGTCATTAACCCTTGGGAATAAATGGAATGTACACAAATGAACAAAGCAAATGCTATAGAATTCCTGTGGGGTTTGCTTGATTTCTTTGAATATATATGTTAATAGATATCTGTATGCTTGCCTGGGTGTCACCAGATGCCCTTCACCATAAAATCTTAACAAACCTCCAGAATAAGGAATTATCCAATGGATAGAGCTTTCTACCTTCCATGCAACTGTGTCCATATATACAAAATCTGCTCAAGTTTCAAAAATTTGACTCCTGCATATTTTTAACATTACTAATGCTCATGGTAATCACCACAAGTACCTATAGCTACCAACTTTCTTTATTCAGAAGTTGCAAATATTTCCCTTATGTTCTTTTTACTTATTGAAATAAATGATTATTATATTTGATGGAATTGCAAAAGTGATGCATAAAGTTAGTTGTGTACATATTTCCAACCACTTTTGTCCATTTCAGGCTCAACCCTTGACCACTGTCAGGCAGCAGCAAGTTCACAGCACTCTAAATTTTGTGAATTGTTTTCAAGTGTTTTAAATGGAAGCTAGACATGCTGTATCAATGCAGTTAGCTTGCAGTATACAAATGCCAGTTCAAGTGACACTCCCAGCTTTGTTGTTTCTCACATGTTTAAGTATAAAAAGTTGAAAAGGTATATTGAGGGGGTCTGTGTAAAGTTAACAGTGATCTTGATCAAAGTTAAAACTCATCTTTAGATTTCCGAGAAATTTGAAAACTAGTTAGTGCATTCAATAAATGCAATTAACATTAGAGTGATCACACTAATTAACCTGTGCAAAAGTACTCGAAAGTGTGAAGTAGCATCAAACAATGGAAAACAAGATTTTGTAATATTTAGCACTATTCAGATTTTGTACTTTTTTCCCGGGTTAAAGTGATTGCACTTAATAACACATGAAAAAGTACAAATTCTAAATAGTACAAAACCCTTTGTTTTCCGTTCTTCGATACTACTATTTTGCATTATTTAGCTAGCACTTTTTCACAGGTTAAGTGCAATGACTCTGAGTGTGATAACTCTACTAGAGTGCAAAACAGCACTAATAAACAACAATAGAAATAAAGGATTTTGTACTATTTAGTACTGCTAATACTTAGAGTGATGGCACTTAACCTATGAAATTGTACTAGCTAAATAATGCAAAATGGCACTATCAAACAATGGAAAACAAAGGAATTTGTACTATATAGTACTCTAAGTTTTGTACTTTTTCACGGATTAATTAAGTGCAATCACTCTAGTTCAATTATATACTTACACTGGATGCACTTAAGAATTTCATCAGAGATCACTAACTATTGCTATTTGCAAGGACCCTCTCCAATTCCTTCAATAGAAAAGTCTATTTTAGTAGTCCTTGGACTAGTTGTTTAAAAGTAGATAATGTTAATTTTCTTTAGATTTAACCCAGGATTATCACCAATCAACTTTCAAACAGCTAGGACCCTGATGTAGAGTCACTTATATTTTGAAGAGTATTTTTAATTGCAGTTTTGTTAACAAATATTGGTTCAACTGTGTGTACTTGTAGAGAGCTACATAGGTTAGCAACTAATACCATATACTTATGGTATGAAATAATGTTGAATTTAATGAAGGTTCAAATTAGAAACCTGACTGAATAAAGTTTATTGCTAACTAATTGAATGTCTGGGGGATGTCACAACCAGCAACAAATTGATATGAGGTGGGGACTTCTTGCAAATTGCAGGACTGAATTCTCTGTGTCATAATCTCTGTCCATATTATGATACCAATTTAATATGATTGAGCATGTATTCCAATGGAATGATTTCCATCTCTGCAACAAATCATGAAATCCCAACCCAAAGGGACACCAAAGGTGGAAACCCTTTTATATACCATTTATCAGAGAAAAGATGGAGTGCATTCAATATAAGCATGAAATGTCAGTAAATTGTATAAAACGGCTTTCCGATATAGGGCTGGGCTATCACTTTCATATTTGATAGTATGTCTTTGGAAAATGATGACGTCAACACACGACGTCATCGTGTGACATTGCTATAGTTTTCTTAAGCAATGCATATTGAAAAAAAACAAGCATACATGCGTTTTAAACATCGTTTCAAAATAAACTTTTTATGATAACAAATGAGCGAGTAATATATATAATTAAGTTCCAAGCAGTTTCTTGATTTTACGTCAATCCCAGGCCCGTCGCAAGCGATTTCCACCATATTCGGCTGGGATTAGGGAGTGCTTTAATAAATGACCTGTATAAGTATCAGAGCTCCAGCTGGCTTTTGGAAAGTGGAATAAAATATTTATTAGATAGCTATTATTAGATTATCATTATTAATAGACCAGAATTTTAAGCCAAGAAAAATTAGAGAAGAGAAATGAAATCCATTTAAAACAGAAAATAAAAGAAAAAAGAAAAGAAAAGATGTTGACGCAGGCAGGACTCGAACCCGTTCCCCAAAAAATTAGTATGCTAATTTTATGGAAAACCCAAAAAATGGACCATGCATCCAGACAAATCGCTGAATCATCGCGATAGCATGATACGAAAAGGATGGAGATTTCAGCCCCTTCCGCGCTATCCGGTAGAAACACAGCGAGCTTCGCAGTCAGGGAGAAACAGTCGGATCCTAGGCCGTAAATGACTGAAATAACCTAGTGTAGATGTAAGAGCCGGGTTCCTGGCTTGGGCCTTTTTTTCTTTTTCTTTTCTTTTATCTTTTCTTGCTCACTAGTTTGTGAGTACTCTCTATAATATGCTTCCTTACTAGGAAGAAGAGGTAATAAACCTCTTCCTAGTAAGGAAGCATAGAGAGTACTCACAAACTAGTAACATTGAAAAACACCAAGAGAGCATAAATAAGAGAGGGAAACTTGTTAATGGGGCGCGCGCCGTGATGATTCCCATCTGTGCTATTTTTAGTAACCGTCTTACCCTACTCCCGTGCGTCGAAAATTTGAACAAGTGGAATTTGGCGATTTGAGCTTCATAAAATCACACAATCGATATCAAATTTATTCCAAATTCCACGAAAATGCCATAGGATATCCTATTAGTAACATACATAAAAAAATTATAGAAAAAACGAGTTTTTCTCATCAAAATGAGCGAAAATTTTTAAATAAACGTAAGCGCGCGCTCGATGCAGACGTGTGATGCGCTTGTAGCGCGCGCATTTTCGCTAAAATTTCATTCAAAAAGCGAACAAAATCCTCGACGTTTTTGTCTTTTTTTCTATCAAAATCGTTACTTTGTAATCAGAAAGTACACACTTTTGATACTAGATAATATGAACAAAGCAGAACTAAGAAAACTTTGTTTTTAACGCTGTTTTTGAAAACTCAAATTTGCACTAAACGGTTCTCTGGGTCCGGAAGTATCAAATTATGACACACGGGAGTAGGGTAAGACGAAAATTAAACTGCATCCGGTTACTAAAAATAGCACAGATGGGAATCATCACGGCGCGCGCCCCATTAACAAGTTTCCCTCTCTTATTTATGCTCTCTTGAAAACACATAATATTTCTCCCTACCAAAATTACTGCATGATCAAAGACGTCTCAGTTGAGATCACCGGTCTGACAAATATATAGCTAATACCTTCAATAAGTTGTTTGCTAGTATTAGATCTACATCTAGTTTTCCCGGAGGCGAAATGGGCGGGATGTTCGTCGTACCTTTTAGGGGTCAAAATCAGTGATCTGGAACCTAGCTTTTAGGGTGTCTCAGACTTTAGTGGACTACCAGAGACCTAGCTGGCACCTTTTAGGATGTTTTCAGTAAATAAAATACCTAAAATAAACATTACTGGAACGATTTTAATATTCTGACTTGTATCTCTTGAGCACATTGATAAAGGAGTTTTTATGTTTTGGATTCTTCAATTTTTGTTTTTGGATTGGTACTTTTAGAGTAGAAATCAACTGTTGCCACTCCCATTAGGATAAAGGTACCTTTTAGGGGTCATTTTCGAAATTTTCGACGAGCATCCCCGCCCTCTTATAGTATACGGGTCCCTCCCCATTCCGGGATGTTTTTGCTTATGATGCGAACATTTTCAATAGCAATAAAAATCTTATAATCAGACTAGAAAATTGCATTAATAAGCTTCAGTCAATTAGTAAATGGCAGCTGGCTACAAATAAAATAACACTGAATGTTGAGGAAACAAAGTACATAATCTTTCATCCTTTTCAAAAGAGGAGAAACTACAGCTTGAATCTCACTATAAATAACTAGTTTGATATACTAGAAGAGACTCCACAGATAAAATATCTTGGGGTTACATTAGACAAACACTCTGCCTATTTTTTGAAAATAAATTAATATGTAAAAATGATAGATAGATAGATAGATAGATAGATAGATAGATAGATAGATAGATAGATATCTTTGTATATATTTTTTATAATTTTGACGATACGATATAAATTTTTATTTTTATCGTAAATGATACAGGGGCACCTCCGCAACCATTTCATCAAATTGCCGGCACTTTCGGAATTGACTGTTTTTGGAATGGAAAGAATCCTGAAAGAATCAGTAATCAAAACTTGGTAATCGGGAGTAAATATCCCCATATCATATCACCAGGATTATAGCTAAAAAAGGATGTCAGAATAGAAGGTTAAGCAGAACGAGTATGTTAGTTTCAGTTAGTTGATCTAATCCTTGCTGATGGCCTGATGGGCTCTCTGTGCCGAGAACGGAAAGGAAGGAGAGAGGACTGGTAAAGAAGTTACAATGTTACATAACCAGAACCGGACCAATGGCCTGTACACGTGAGTTTTCCTGATTTTGCCAAAAAGCCAAGGAAAATGACTAAAAAGTAACTCAATTTCAAGCGAGTGCAGAGTTTAAGATCAAAACTCGACATCTTCAAGAAAATTCTGTAATAATTTTAAGTTTTAGCAATGATAGATAAGGAAGTCTTCGATCTTTGTTATGCAACAATCAAGTATGCAACGTGACTGCCAGATCGATAAGCCAATCAGATCTTGAGAATATCGTATGTTTACGAGCGAGGGTACGCAGACTTACTCGAAATTTGCTACCAAGATGACTGCTCCAGCAAGCCCGTCTCCTTCGTCCACCAATTCTTGTATATGTAAGTACGTCATTTTATCATAATAGCAGTAAATGGGGAATCAGATACTGATTTCGTCCTGTAGCTTCTTTTTGGGACGTTTTTTCTGTTTAGTATCCGTTCATCCAGTTCACAAAAACCTGCTCTCTAGTAGAATACTACAAGTACTAAGTTTATTTTCCTACAGCTTTCACGAGTAATAATCTTCATCCAAAGGCTATTTTCTTTTCCATTCTACAGTGTGGCATCTCATTTTTGCGATTTTTATTCGTGATCCGCTAAAAAAAGGTCCCGCAAAAATAGATTTAGATATATAATTTACTTTAGAAAACTCATTGAGCAATTCCAAATGCGATGAAATTAAATATTTTCATTTTTGAAAGTGACGTTTCTGCGTCGGATATGTTTTGTGGCACGTTTTAGTGCGACATACTGTGACAAATCTGTGCGGTGCTGTCTTGCGATTTGATTGGATAGTGATTTACCTTCGCCCGTGAAAGAAAAACGACAATTTTTTTATCTGACACAATTTCCAGGATATTCCTCGTAACTATTATTAGTAACAACATAATTTAGCAAATTTTAGTGAGTTCCAGAAAATTACTAAGTTTTGATCTTGGTAAGTCGTAGTAAAAGTCATCATCCCTCCCCCCCTAAAAAAAACCCAAACATTTTTTGTTAAACTATAAATTAAAGTAGCAGCCAATTTTTAAGGTTTCAAATCTCAAAATGCAATGAGATGTCAAACAAAAAGGCATCATTTATTATACAAAAATAAATCATTTCCATAAATGTTTGGACATGGAGGATTAGCAGATTATGATGACAATGAAACAGGATGCTAAGGAGACTAGACAGGATAAAATTTGCAGTTAAGCAAAAAAAAAAAAAAAGGCTAACTGTTCAGCAGTTGCTGTAAAAGGCACAAGAAGTTAGCACAAATGCCTTTTTAATTTCCACTTGCATATTTTGGTGATGAACTGTGTTCTGGACCTCAAATAGTCTTTCTGATTTTTAAAAATGCTCATGATTGGCCAAATGGTTGTCATTCAACACCATTTCTTAAAGGATGTTCATGTTCCTTTGCACCGATGCAGTATCAAGTTTCATGACATAAATGACAGCAGAACACAAATGGGAAAGCAGAAAGGGGCTAAACATGGGTTCAATAAATTCTTACAAATCTCGCGCGCGCTAATTGTTACCGTTATAATCGCGTGTGCAAACGTTGTTGTCACACTGAAGAAGGTCTGCGTTTGGGCTGAAACGTCTGTCAACTTTTTCATCAAAAAAACGAAGCTAGAGACAGCCAAATAAATTATCATGAATAATCCTAGCTGCAAATTCAAAATAAATTAAAATGGGTTCAATAAAATAATATTCTTTTTAGAAATAAATTTGTTTCATTGAGCGTGTAATAAGCTTTTATCAGGTGTTTTTACATTCGTAAAACAGAAATAGAATTACCATAGCTGGAAAGAGCATGTAATAAAATTAGCAAGACAGTGAAGTTTGAAGGAATTAAATCCAAAACTCGCAAGAATATGAATTTTTGAAAAGTGCACATGAATTTGTAAGAAAACTTTTAATGGTAGGCATCTCTTGCCTAACAGCAAATGTTTTGTAATTCATACAAAATTTTGATTTCAGAAAATTCATATCTTCGTGAGTTTGAAAGTTACTTCATACAAACTTCAGTTACACTAATTTTGATGTGCTCTTTCCAGCTATGGTAATTATATTTCTGTACGGTGACTTTTGGAATTACATGATAAAAGCTCCATTAGCTTGAAGAAAATTCACAGACAGGGTTTGAACCTGTGACTTGGGTACCAGTTACGTTCTAACGACTGGGTTGCTGGGACTCCTGTGGTGAACAGGTCGTAAGTTTGTATTTTTCAAAGCTTATAACACACTTGACGAAACCAACATTTATTTGTTACTTCTTTCTGAGTGACAATTCCATTCATAAATATTCTTTTTTTATTTTGCAGCTGATAGTGATACTTCAAATGACAGTGGTATTGACTCAATGGCTGGGGGAAGTTTGCCACCAGACTACATGGATCTTGATGAGTTCCTGCAAGTTACAAGAGTCAAATATGTCAATAAGCAGTCCACTTCTGGCTCCATAACAAATTCTTTTTCAGAAAATGAGGAGGACATTGATCCAGGACCAGGACCTCCTATTTTGCAATCATACAGGAGGGACACAAACAGTGCAAATGAGGAATATTTGGACTCTAAAAATGACAAAAATAAAACAGCAACAACTAATGCTATTCAACCCAAAGGTCAAAATTCAAGAAAGACTCAAGAGGAGGAATATACATATAAGTATAACCCTCTCCCTGTAAAGAAAAAAGCTAAACGCAAGTTTGTGTCAGATACTGAGAAAGATGAACAGTACTGGAAAAGGAGAATTCGAAATAATGAAGCTGCTAGAAGGTCAAGAGATATGAGGCGTCAGCGTGAAATTGAAATTTCTTCAAAGTGGAGAGATTTGGAGAAGGAAAATACCCGTTTGAAAAAAGAACTTCAAAAGCTAAAAGAAAGAGCAAATGAATTGGAGAGACAATTGATGGATAAAGAAAATCAGCAATAACAGTTACTATCCATTGACACATTTGTAGATAGTACTTAATATATGTACAAGCAGTCGACCCTTATACAGCTCAAGAAAGAAACAACACCTCAGAAAGGCCTTAAGTTGATTCTTTTGGGTAAAGCTCAATTCCAGAAAATCAACTATGGGTGATCATCTGGGTTGCAAGTCCTGATCATAGAAAGATGTAGGCCGTTATTGAGACTGATCCCTAATGGTTCATGTCTGCTAGAGAACTAGACCAATTCATGTTTCTGACTTCCCTTAGTTACTGGCCTACAAGCTCAACAAATTTGCTTGAATATCTTGGAATTTAAAACCCTGATCACTGAAAATTGATTATAAATTGTTTTAATTGTTTACTGTCTTTTGAAATTGAAAGAAAATTACCTCATAATCCTTTTGGTACTCTATAAAACGAACACCAAGTTGTTGTTTGTAGGTCCAAATTTTAATTCCGGTGCAAAAACTGCTACAATATTGATTGGCTTGCTATTGTCGGAGTCAGAACCATGAATGGCAAGTAAACTGTCAATGAAAATGCTTCCTTAATTGTTACCAAGAGTGAATTTGTGTAAGGCTGAATTTTTCATATAAATGCTTTGTAGATGAAGCACTTATAGCAGTACATGTAAGACTTTGGATGGACTTCAAGCTTTTATACTGTTTTGTGCATGTGAAATTACTTAAGCAACAGAATTTAGTATAAGCTTGTACACAGAATTTTGTACGCAAATTTGAAGGTCTCTTTTGTCACAGGGTGAATCTGTAGACAGATTTGGCTTTCTCTGTAACTCCTATTTGACAACCATCACAATATACTAGTAAGCGTTCTCTCTCAAACTTTATTATCATCATCATATCTACAATGCATAAATAGTCAGGGTTTCTTAAAAATTTGAAATTTGAAAGGCTGGTGTGCTTTCGATGAATCTTAATGTGTAAATGCATGTTACACAGAAAATCGTTGCATCACCACTCATTTTTTCCACCTACGTCAAGAGTTAATTTGTCTTTTCTGAACAGTCCATCATCGTTGGGGATGGAGCTTATATGATGCGTTCAATCATTGGTTGATTTGAAATACGCTGCATCCCCAAGGACGATTAATGGATCAGAAAAGACAAAATCCTAACCAACATTGGAAAAATATAGATGTGATGCTGTAATTTTCAATTCTGAAAGCAGGATTAGCTCATTCATGTTGCATAAAGCCAAGTATAACTCATTTTTCAATTGAGAATTATTAATATATGCATAACTAATAGTTAAGAGTTGTCATTATGGTAGTGATAATATAGTGATAACATATGCAACACAGACCAGAGTATTTTAGTAGGTAGTCGTCCATAGCTTTTGAATGGTTTTGGTTTTTTATCATTATTTCCAATGAAATGATTTCAAACCCTAGGCCTTCAAGGCTATTGCTGGGGTGCATGTGAATTCACGGCAGCCATCTTGGTTGACCTTCAACAAAAGATTTATTGTTTGGTCATCCAACATGGCTACCGCTTCATTGTCTTTGGATTCCCAAAGGTATTGATGCACCCCAGCAATACAATAGTTCTTGCATCACTTAGACTCTCAATCATTGGAACAATTTATCTACAGTACATTTGCAAAAATAGAACACCAAAAGCCATCATGGTGGGACTAACTCATCTGACAAGTCTCTAATTTTGAGGTTCCTTATAATTATGGTCTCAGATCCTAAAAAGTTGGCTTGTGGAAACAGTGTAATGCTATACTTAGGTTAGAAAGGATATTTAGGAAGGTCGTCAAAAGCTATCGTGGCTGCATCTATACATAGCGTAAAATTCCATGTGGCCTCAAATGTGTATAAGTTTGTGAGGTTAGTAGGCCATGAAAGATACTGTATAGTCAAAAATTTCCATTGTAATCTTGTACCACAAGATACTGAAGCTGTTCAGGGTTCTTAAATTTATTTAATAAAACTAACCTCTTCAATGCAGTGTAATAAAATTATAAAGGAATATACAGATGTACATATTTGATATAATATATAATACAATAATTTTCTATACAAGTATTAAATTATAGCCCAGCTCATCTTGATGAATGAAATCCATGAACATCTAAAAGAAAGAAATCGGTTATTGTAACAGGTGGGTTGGCAGAGTGAATGCGTTTCAAAACTAAAGCAAAGTAATTACTCAACTGGAGCATTCACTGTTTGGGGGTGGACCATTGGCAACAAAAAGTTATTTGTCTGTTCCTCCAAAGGAATTTTGTTTGGCGGGGGGGGGGGGGGGGGGGGGGGGGGGGGCATTGTTTCATTGTAGGATTTTTTTCTTTTCTCTTTTTTGAATTGCTGCCCCATCCCAACATTTCTAATGGTCTGCTCCCTTTGAGTGACAGATTCCAGATTTTGAAAAGGGGCAGCATGAAGCCATTTTGAAGTGGAGTGCAGTGTTTTGTTTAAAGACAATGGCCTTTTGAAAATGGTGAATGAAAATATTGAATCCTATTGTACTCCATTGGCCAATCAGACAATCTGTTCAAACCCACATCATAGTGGTCCAGGAAATTTCTGATTTCTAAGGCCTTGGAAATGATTTCTAAGGCCTTGGAAAAACTGTGAAGGATAGTGTTCAGTAGCCTCCTCCGCAGGCAACTCATTATTCCTCCTTGGGCTTCCTTTGTAGCGGTTATTTTAACAGTGCGGAGACTGAGAACAACCCCCTTCTCTCCCCACTCTTCTTATCCCTTCTCGCATTTCACCTAAACAGGAAGCCCAACACCCAACACTGAGCAAACAGTGTTGCCTGCGGAGGAGGCTAAGTGTTCAGTAAAACTAAGAAAACTGTTTTTTTTGGAACCCCTTTGGTCTTAGAACTGCTGTGCAATTGAAGCCTAGTTGGTATGAAATTGCAATATCTAAGGTTTGAAAACAAAGGATTTAACTTCAAATACAATGTATGCTATTAGTTTTCTCTACTTGAATTAATTGAGACCTTCCCCACTATTGCAGTTTCTGTCAGGGGGAAAATATCCAGATAATTTTCCTGCAGCACTGGAGATCTATACTCTAACGATCTGTTAGCAAGGAAAAAGAGACCTACAGAGGTGTCTGTAAGAGGATGACTCCTTAAAGAGACCCTCTCCCTTTGCATGCATTAATTTCTATTTTGGCATTAATTTATAACCTGAGTATCAGGCCCTTTTGGGAGGGGAGGGGAGGTCCCCCTCCTCCCATCTCCTCCCCTCTCCTCCCCTCCCAAAAGGGCCTGATACTCAGGTTAGCATTTACAGTCTCTATTTGATTTCAGAAATTATTTTAGAATTGAATGCATACTCACCATCTGATGACCTTATTAGCTTTCACTCCTTTCTGACATGTGAAAATGCCTCAGAGGGGTTAAATTTCTTTTTAACAGACGTCTTTTCTTGTTGTTTCATGTTTCGCTTTTGTTTTTCACACAACTCACGCAGTTTAGAAAGTTCCTGAATCCATGATAAAAGGTTAATCAGAATAAAAGTCAAGTTCACATGTTTTGTGAGTGGGTTTTACTGTCTACAATAGTCACATCAGTGGAAAGCAGCTCTATTCACAATTGAATGCTACTACCAGATGAGTATATATGGCTATTTTGTTTCTTAGAAGTGTGCTCTAAGGTCTTGACCTCATGTCAACTGAGTATGAATTTTGCAAAACAGGTGCATTCTGACAGTTTTAGATATGGGACATTTCATATTTGCAACGTCATTCCACATATTCAAGTGTTGCACTGAGAAAAAAATCCCTTAAAAACGATTTGTCTTTAAAAAACCCCAATCACAGACCTCTTACAGTGTTCTTCAAAACCTATTCAATAATTAATAGTTAGTGAACAAATGACTTTTTTACTTACAGACTTCAGGGCTATATTTTCTTGTTTGAGCTTCAATACATGGTGGATTTTTTGCTTTTGATTCTGATGGCCTAGCAACTTTGCATACTGTTCACTTAGCTTTGATACCTAGATAATATGAAAGAATATGACACATCTTCTCATTCTCATCCCCAAGGCCTTTTAGATTTCTAACTGAAAGCTTAGAAGGCTCTGGGGACGAGGATCACATGTTCTAAGCTACACTGACCAATAGGCTCAGTTTATAGCTGTGAAGGATCCCTTTTGTAAGCTTTAACAGTTGGAAACTAAGCCTAATAGTATAGGCGATAATTCATATTGCACGTCAATTCACTTTCTGACCATTTTCCTGTCCAAAATTCCATCAATTGGAAATTACATGCAATGGCCTCTCAGTCACAAGTTGAGGTCACCTAGCTAGACTAGTTAACTAAGTTGCTATTAACTAATTAATTTACCTTTAGACATAAGGGCTTTGCTAGGGCAACAATCCCTAGCTAGTGGTCATTATGTTGCAGAATGCCTGCAATGGATTATGCTCAAATTACCTCATTCTGGGCTTCGCTGTGCTTGCTAAGCAAGAAGTTTTTCTCAGCTTCGAAAGCATCAAGCTGTTCCTTTAAACAAATTAAAATTGCACATTTCAGAAATTAAGATTGTACATTCCTGAAGAAATAAGGAAAACAATTAATTAAATAACAGATTTTGCATGATACTGCTCTTGTTGCACCATTGCACCATACATGTACATGTACAGTAAAGCGGAGAAGTTCAATCCATAAGGTATTTAGGCTGTAAATATTTTTTGATAAAATCATTTGTCAGGCAAGAGGCAAATTCCAAGTCTGGTAGGACAAAATTATAAAACGTGAAAATAAATGTTGATTACTTGCAATGTTGAAATGTAAATGTCGAACCAGGCAATAATTTGGCAGTGAAATTAATGACATTTTTACTGGACATTTGTGCAATGACTGGCACTTATTTGTAAACTAAGTTACATTGCATAGAAGTCCCACAGAAACTAACCTTAAATGGTTCAATTTTCTCTTGCAATTCCTCAAATTTCGTTTCCATCTATACTCAAATTTAAATCAAGGTTATAGCTTTCAGTCAATATAATCTTCATAATAGAGTGGATTTTATGGGAAGTGATGCATACAAACTGCAAGAAAATATAACGTAATCCTCAGTGTTTTTCCTACCTTTGAATTTCCTCATCATTGTTTTTCAAAGCCTCATCGTGTTCTTCTTTCATTCTTTAAAATAAAAACAAATCCATACAACAGATGTCTTTTGTTTCATCAGACATTCAATATTATGTTAATAGTAGATCATCAGGTTTTTGTAATAGCAGCAATAAACTCAGCTTTAATGACATTGTCCTATTGGCTACAGACTCAAAGTTGTGGGGGTGCCAATAAAGGTACAGTAATACGAGCAACAAAATCACTCAACTTGTCTCACAACATCGTTGCAAAACGAGTTGAAGAGCGATGCTGCGCCCACCCGAAAACAAACTTGTCTTGCAACAAAATAGTTTGCTGCAAGTTGAAAAAGTCTGTTTAGTTGCAGCAAGTAGACAGCCGCTCAACTTTTTGCAACAAAATTCATGATGTTGCGCATTATTATTACCACCCCAATGTCAACTTGTCTTGCAGCAAACTGTGAAATGGCTTTCTTTGTGTTCGTGATTGATCCAATCAGAAGTCAGGATTCACTCAACTTGCAGCAAACTATTTTGTTGCGAGACAAGTCTGTTTTCAGGTGGAAAAATGCACAGCATCGCTCTTCAACTCGTTTTGCAACGATGTTGCAATACAAGTTGAGTGATTTTGTTGCTCATATTACCGTACCTTAAGGTATACTGTACAATATATACCTAATTGTTCTGCAGCTTCTTGCTCTTTTTGTATAGCTTTTGTAAGATTTTCCTGCAAATCTTCAATTTTTCCTCTTAAGTCGGTGTTGGTCATCTGAAGGTCTTCTACAGTTTTGTAACATTAGCAAAGTTCTCCTCATACTTTTTCACACACTTATCATATTTCTCTTCATGGGCTTTGGTTTTCTATGGGAAATATAGATGAAATAATAATGTAATTTCTTCTGGGTGTGTCCTTGATAAAGCAACTGTTGTAATTTGCACTCACCACAATTTCAAGGTCCAACTTTTTTGTTAGCTCCCAAATTTTCTTTCTGAAGTTCATCTAGTCCTTTTTACAGTAAAAGACAATGGAATGTGTTTATATAGCTGGATAGAATTCAATATTACATCAAGGCAAAAATAAACCTTTATTATGTGCCCATGCAATGATAGCATAAAACAGGTACATAGAAAGAAAGTAACATTCTGCACCCACAAATAGAAACAAATTTATCTAACAGTCAGATTTCCCACTACTAATAATTATTGACCTACAGATGGTGAGGCCAGCTCTGGGTTTATGTGCCATTATAGGAACTACACCACACACAAGTAGTTTTAAGGTTTTGTTTTATAACCAACTAACCTTGCAGTCTATTTTCATTTTCCTCACTCTTGATGAACAGTTCTTCATTCCTTTTTCCTGTCAGGAACATCAATCAGTTTTTGAAGTACATTTTTAATACAGAAATGTGTAGTGTCTGCATTAATTAGGAGCTTTACCTAAGTTACAAGCTTCTCTTCCAAGTCTTGTACTTTGCTCTCCAGTTCTGTCTTTTCTTTTGTAACGGACTCTGAAGTTTTTGTCAGGTTTTTTATGTTTTCCATGCAAACAACCAATTTGTCTTCATAAGCTTTAGTTTTCTAAAAAAAGGGGAAATGCACATGTAATTGTTTTGGAAATTCATTTTATCATTATAACTATTTTTACAGCCTCATAAAGACTGTAGGTTAAAATATTAAACAACTAGCACTGTACATTAAGTAGTCTTATAAAACTCATTTGCTGACCACTTACCAGTAACTTAAAGGTAATTACCTTACTGTCATCTTACACTTCATTACTTTACCAACCACATTACCATACTGTAATTATGGTGCAGACAAGCTAATAACTTTAGTCAACTTACTACAACTTCCTTGTCAACTGCAGCACTTAAGACTTCAACTTCTTTATGACGTTTTTCTTCATTAAGTCTTAATTTTTCTTCAATGTCCTATTATAAATAAAAAAAAATTGGTAGGTTACTATGCTGGGATATTTTTGGGTTTGATAGTTTTTCAAAAAGTTTTTATTTCCTATAGTCCAGATAGTTTATGATACTGATTGCCATATAAAAACTAAGCATGGTACAGTACCATCACTCATCACTTACTGAAATCTTACCAACCACTTACAGACACCTTTACCAACCACTTACTGACACCTTACCAACCACTTACTGACACCTTACCATCCACTTCCTGACACCTTACCAACCATCTTCCTGACACCTTACCAACCACTTCCTGACACCTTACCAACCACTTACTGACACATTACAAACCACTTACTGATGCCT